>JASMMZ010000002.1:31951297-31963365 GCA_038502455.1 Anisogramma anomala | reverse complement strand
AGTACTGAAGATGGTATGAAGGCTATAGGATATAAGGACACGGTCATCACCACATAGATAGTATTTCCTTTATAGCTCTTCAGTTGTCAATCTAAGTATTCAGTCTACCCTGAATAGCCTAACGGCTAGTGATCATTCTACAGCACGAACAAACATCTTCTGATATTGTACCTTTGTTACCTCTACTACCTTACTGCTAACATAAACCCCCTGACACCTTCTATTTACTCACGGGTATTTAGTGTAATCATTACAATAACTTTATAACCCCCCTATTTCTCCCCCTATAAGGTAGGAGAAGGAGGGTAGGGGAAAAAAAGTAGAGAGTGAGTGGGGGCGGCAGCGGCGGCAGCGACAACGACGAAGGGAAAACCGAAGATAAAAGTAGGGATTAAAGATATGTTACTTAAGAAGGCTAGGTTGGTGGTAGGGTTTGCGGCGGCACGGTGGGAGGCAACAGTAGCCGCCTCCTCCTTTTCGTATAATCGCGTTAAATAGTACCTTATGTTCCTATTTTTACGAGTTATTGATTTTGGGGTACGGTTAAAATATGGAATTTGTAAAGTGGCCTACCCATAAAAGAGGTCCGAATGATTAAAAAGGATAATGGTTTTTAACTTTATATACCAAGTAGCTAGTTAGGAACTTACTTTATAAAGAAGACGCGTCATTAAGAGATAAAATAAAGTTTTAACTAAATCGATAGCGATAAACCGTTTTATACTAACTAAAAAAACACGTAATACCGATAATCACTTTATACTTTTATACCTTCATAAGTATATCCTCACAGAGATGAATAACTATACTATAATCAATAGTTATACCGTTGCTAAATTACCTAAATTAATTGAAATCTTACTATAACCATTATTTGCGATCAAAACTAATAATTAAAACCTTTATAATTTTTACACCGTAGTCACTATTACTGCCAAAACTATTAATTGAAATTTTAGCCAAACGATTCTTATTAAACTACAAAATACGAGTCATATCACTACGAACCATTACTACTAAATTATAGATATAAACTATAATGAAAATTAAACTGTCACTATTAAATTACGGATAAGGGCTGCATTAAAAGTGAAAGATTATGTATATGGATATTATCATATATCTTTATAGTTAATAAGCAGTCGTATTACAGATTCTACCTTTATAAAGTATACAGGAACGTATCACTATATAACGTACATTCCTACAAAGTGTATAATATCGTGCTACTGCCTAAAAAGTGTATTGTCAGAGTATACGGTAGAGTGTCACTACCCAGAAAGGAGATTAACAAAGTATATGGTAGAGTACCACTGCTTAAGTAAGAGCTTATAAGCTCTTATCTGAGGCATACACTCTCTGGATATCTCTTCTCCCTTCTATCTTACTATGTACTTCAATATATACTACCAATATTTACGACTATTCTTCTACTGTTACCTTTATATTAATTTATTAAACCCTACCAACAGTTTAGAATAAGGAAAAGAAACTTTTTCAATTGATAAAATAACTGTTATTACTATTGTTTGGATTGGTAATTTATATGAATGCCATTGTAAGTGTAAACTAACTCATGAAAATTGTTCAATGATGAACGCAATAACTTTGTGAAAAGTATATAAGGCTAATAAAATTAGTCAATTCATATAGATTATGAGAAAAGATAATACAGTTAGTATTATTATGAAAATATAAAGAACGAAGTACTAAACAACTTTATAAATAATGATAGGTTAATGAATTAGATTCAGGGTTACATAGATACGTTGAAAAATAATACTAACACATGATAACATTCTAGTAAATTGGAAAATTGTTAAAACAAAATCAATATTTTATTAAAATGTTCAACGTGTTCACATGCCCAACGGTTAATTACGTTTGATTTTGTAATGAATTTTTACATAAAATATTGGATATAGTAGAAGGTTCAAATTATAATTTGAATATTTGCAATGAAAAGTTGATTCAAGTGAAAAATGGATGGGGATCAACAGAAAAATACCCGTCAAAAATAAAGGGAAATATTGTCGTTACTAAGACTTTATAAGATAACATATTGATATAAAAAACAAAAGTTGTTAATTGTGAAATAACAGTTAATAGTTGATAGGTTTTTGGATATTACAACGTTCTGTCGATTCGAATTGTGGTTAAAGTAACAGGTAGTATTGCAAAGGTTAGGTGGTAGGTGTCTTTTAAGTCTGGTAAACCACTGGCTAGTCTGCATACTAGTTTGTATGAGCAATTGTTTGGCCTATGCCGCACATTGAATTATACACTACACTGAAATTGACTTGTAGCTAATATAGTTAATTTGATTGTACTGCAATTAACTACTGTTGCAATATTTATTGTAATAGTTGTAAATCAACTTTGATATGCTTATTTAATATAGGGTATAGGCCAAACCTTGGCCTATATAGATTAGGGTATACATTAGCTGTCATTCTGCTTAAGTTAGAACTTGGTAGCATGGAGAATTGATGTATATGCCAAGCATAACTTATAATAGGGAAATGGCTACTTGCAGTCATAGGAGGGATGTCTGGGAGGTAAAAGGAGTACCGATAGAAACTAGCCGAACTAGAAATAATAATGCAAATACACCTCTCCATCCCTCCAAATACCTCCCCTTAAAGACCCCATTTTTATTATAGTCATCTGGTAATCTACATATAAGTAGTTTACTTTGTAACCTTCCTGATCCATAGTTAGAAACACATGCAGTTGGAAAAATAAACCACATAACGAAACGAGTATAGCACTAGAACGAGTACGTGATAGAACGAGTACGAGATAACACGAGTACGAGACGAGTATGAGGTGGTGAAAAACGATTACAAGGTAGTACTAAACGAGAACTAAAATAAGAACCTATAAACCTTACAGTAAGTTAAAGCTAGTTACGCAAGACTGGGGGGGTTGAAAAAACAAGCAAAGGATAAATTATCCAAATACGTAAAACTTATTCGATAGTTTCGATTACGAAACGCCTATATTATATTAAGAGATTTTATTATTTCAAAAGTAAGGCGATACCAACGAGATACAACTATTATATATACCATATCTTTCAAGATAAGTTTTATACGAATATTTGCCAGATAATCCAGCGACAGTGTAAATAATTACATTGAGGACGTAGAGATTAAGGCGAAGATATAATCTCAAAACGACACTTTTGTCGAAAAGATTTGTAAGAGTTATTTTAAAATGGGGTTAAGAGAAAAGGCGGCCAAATGATACCATAACATACTAAAAAAGGAGAGATAATAGTAGAAGGATTTTAAGGCCCTTTTCAAAACTCGTTTTAAACTTCGTTCGATAATAATTGATAACGGAATGGCAGCCAAATTAAACTTGTTTGGGAGGTGTGCCTACGAAACGTTAGTTGAATATGTGAAAAGGGCAGATAAACTCGTTATATAATACCCTCATATACTATAGAAGGAACTGAGAAATTAATTTCTGGCCTACCTTACAAATAACGGTTGTAATAACAATATTATACTATAAAGGAAAGTTATTAATCGTCTGGTTTTTAAAGACTTTATGAATTGAAACAGAATATATAAAGACGAGGTTACGTACAATGATGTACGAAAGACTTTAATTACGGTAACTATGGTTTAAGCTGTAATAATAACTCTTTCTTTTCGTAAGATGAAAAATAAAGAAATACCTAAGAGTACTTAACGGAAAAAGTATTCTCCGAAACGATTATAATGCTAATGTAAAAATAGATAAGTAGGTTAACGCCTTAGAATAACTGGGGAAACGCTCCTAATAACTTGTAGAATACTTACGGTCATTACAATTTAAATTAATCATACTTTTAATCTATTTTCTAAACGAATATAGCAAATTTGCGAAACTTATATTAAATGAGAAATAGGATGGTCAACAGTTAATAATAATAATGATAATAATATTAATAGTAACAATATACGTAAAATAACGTATAGATATACTTTAACTATGAGAACGCACCTAAATCATATTATCAATTTTACGACTGTCTTGACCCCCGGTAGCTATAGGCAAAACCATATTAAATATGAGATTTCGTACTGGTAGAGCAAATAATCCCCGAGGAATTAAAAATGGGAAGTAAGGTAAACGTAAAAATGTGCAAGCTATTATTTATAATATTAATAAATAGAACTAAATATTAGAACCTTTACCCTACTTTAACTAATATTAATCCTTTATACCTGGCGGATTAAAACAAAAAGGGAGGCATCGTATGTGACTTTTGAACCGAGTTTAAAAAAACCTTAATATACTCGTAAGGATAAAGGGAAAGGTAAAAAGATCGAGGACATTACCCCTTTAATAGCCGCCAAACGTCGTAATATTCGAATTATGAGGTATACAGACCCATACGTTCGAATTAAAAATAAGGAAGGAGGTTTATCTAATACTTTTACAAGACCAAACTCCCTTTATTCTCGAGTATTACAATTTTGAACCCTCACGTCAATAACTTAGACCGATAGAGAAAGGTTTCTTAAGGGGCTTTTCTAGTTCTACAACTTTATGAAAAAGGAGTATGAAGAGAATACCGCGGGAAAGAGAGAAGATACCATACTTATCCGAGTATTTTTAGGTCGTCCAAAAAAACAACCGATTTCACTTAATAAATACCTTACAAGAAATTTACCTTAATATTACTTTCAAGTAGTTGTTGGAACGTAGTTCTATACTACGTAAATAGATAGCAAAAATTTGTTGTGATACTATTCAACGAGCAAGAATAGGGAGAGAAATCGCGAGGAAGAAACGAAAACGTATAGTATTCATGTATTCGACGGTAATAACAGCTGTAAAAGACTGTGTTAAATCACGTACCATAAAAACCTAACTCGAGTATATTTAAGGTAATACCTATAATATTTATATTAATAGATACCTAGTAAATGACAGTTTTTTGGTTAAATTCGTTACGTAAAATACGATAACTCGTATGTAAATTACCGTCTAAATCGCCGATTTACCAACAACATTTACGATAGCTCACGAAAGTCGTACGATATTAATAACTTACATATTATATCCTCTTGTCGTTAGTGTCATTGTCTTTTTAATTTACGTATTTATTATAGGTAATTATATATTATATAACTTGTTATTAAGCCGTAATTAGCTTATTAGTTACTTAGATATTAATAATTATATTGAAAATATTTCTATATTGATAGGTGAAAGCGGATATTTAGTTGTTGTGCCGGTAGAATAACGTGTAAAACTATAACCTTTTAATATTTAACCAATTTATATATACTATTTTTTAGACGAAAACCAACACTTATCGGATAAGTCGACTATGAGTGGTAAAAGAGAAACATTAAAATTAAATTTAAAGGACGAAAACAGTAGCGACGAGGACGAAAACCGGGCCTTAAACGAAAAGAATGTAAAATTCTTACGAAAATTAAACGAATTGATCGATTTTGTAAAATACGTGTAGTAGTAAGTGAAACGCCTAAACTAGGATGGGTCTTATACCTGGGAAAGGTTATTCAGCAATCGAAAGACCTAGGAAATATTGGTATTTACAAGTAAGTGCGTTTTAAATATGTTTTAATTATACCAAAATCAAACGAAAACGAGAAAAACGAACAAGAATGAAATAGAAACATACGAGGACGAAACGAAAATAATAATAGTAATTGCGAGACGGAATAAACGAATAGGAAAAAGATCGAAAAAACCTATTACGTTTAAGGAAGTAAAGGGATTACTTATTAAAAAGTATTTCGATATCGTTAATTATTCATTACATTTACCCGTTTTGCATATATTAGTTCAATATTTAAGTTTGAAAGGAGAAAAAAAACTTTTTAATTATTTTACGCCACCACCGTCTCTTATTGGGCTATTAATTTTTAATTGTAACGGGAAAACTAACTCGGGATTGGACGGTTAAGATAATATTATTTTTTCGTTATGGGTATTAAAGAATAATAAAGATAAAAAGGCATTTTAAACGTTTCGGTATGCAGATATTAACGATGGTGGAGAGGAACAAAGGAGAATGAAAGAGACTTGAAAGAGGCTTTCCTGGAGTATGACGAGATAAAACGAATACTAATAGCGTAAAATAACAAATTAGACAAAAATATCAGACGTCACCCCAGATAAAAGGAATTAAATGACGTATTACAGGATGTTATTAAAAGATGGTTTAAGGCTTTCGGTATCGATATTGGAGATATAAGCAAAACAAATAAGGTGGACGAATTCGCTAACGAGAAATACCTATAACTTTATGAGAATAAAGGGAAAGGATTGGTATTGGCTAAGAGACTGGTTTATATTTTGAGAGATACTTTTACCTTTGGATTAAAAAACGTACGAATAACGAATCTCGTTACTTATTTAATCGAATTCGCACCGAATAACAGACCGTTTCGGTTGAAATAGCCGAGATACTTATAAAACGAGGTCGTATTCGTATCAAGGTTTTATCTAGTTATAAAGGTAGCTGGATTTTTTATACTAGGTTAATCTAAATGGAGTGTATATTTACGATACCTACTAAAGAAAAACGGTGAATACCGATTCGTTTGTAATTATATTTCAGTTAACAATTATACAATTAAATTAAAATAACCGACATATTTACAAGATAAAGTAATCGATAATTTTTTATAGGGTAACCACAACGTCATTTTTCAAGGTAACGTAACGAACGAATATTAGGGGATTCCCATTCCTTTAAGTTATAAGTACAAACGGAAAAATGTAATATTTAATGCTTAGAATACCTTAAGGAATGATGGGAAGTAGATACACCTATTACGTACTTAATGATATAACTTTTAGTAAATAGCTATTGTTAAATAACGAAAACGGTTAGAATAATATATGGATTAACGAGAATACTACGAGACAAAGTTGAAAAACCGCGAAAGTTAATGGACTAGCACTAACCTTATTAATAAGATATAACGATACCTGGAAAACGGCTTTCGACGTATATATTAACGATTACAACACCTTGTTACATAGATTTGGCGTAATGTTTAACTTTCTTCACTGTTAATATCTTTATCGCTTCGAATTTAAAAAGATTAGATTTACCCTTTACAAGATTATTTTGTTCGAAAGCTGCATTTACTCTCTAGGATTCGAATTGTTACGGGGTCGAGCTCGGACGTTTAAAAAATATCGAAAAAGATTCGAAATATAGGCGAAACCTAAAAATCATCCTACTTTATCAAAAATGTTTGACGAGTTCCTTTACCTTACACCATACTTCGCGAGGTATATGCCTGAAAAAGCGTCGTGGATAGTGATTTTAAAGATATATTATATGAAAAAAGTACCGAAAACAACCTCGATGAGAAAAGTCTTAAAATAAATAAACAGGTCACTAAAAAGTTTAAGTAAAAAAAGGAACACGTTAAGGCTTTCGCTACCATATACCTACCCATTGAATAAAAATTCGTTACAATATCATATCGCTCGCTTTAATATCACTTCGCAATAAATACGTTAAATAAAGGAATCAGTGGTATCATTTTTGAACTAAAAAGATCACCAACGGGTACCAAGGTTGTCGGTAAGTTAATATTTTATGTAAAATTCCTGGCCATCTTCTTCTGAAAACTAAACGATACCGAGACGAGGTATACTATTAGTGCAAAAGAAGCACAGGTCGTGGTGAAATACCTAAAAAAAGCTAAGTTATAGGTGATTAAGTCGCCTCTTCTAATAATGGTGTATACCAACTACGCGAACCTAATTTTATTATTAACGAGTCAGACAATACCTATAAAGAGAATTACATAATAGATAGATATCCTCGGAATATTTAACGTAAAAATAGTATATCGCCCTAATATAAACAAGATTATTAAAATCGCGAACGGAACTTCGAAGTTATCGAAACTAATTGTAAAGCCTTTAAAGTCAAATATGAAAAAATTACCATAGGTAGTGAAAAAATGTTTACTCGTAGGACCAACGATGTTAAAAGATCTAGGAACAGGAATTCTCTTATGTATAGGAGTGCTAAGCCCTGGATAAATGCTGCGACCTAAAGAGGTAACAATAACAACCGTATATATTGACGACACGAACTGGTATGAGGATATTATAGGATACCTTATAGGTGGCTAAAGGATAATTAAAAACTTACTAATATAAGTGAAGAGAAAAGTGAAACAGAACTCATTACAATTTTTTATCTAAAACAGCGTGTTGTTAAAAAGAGAATTTGGTAAAGGATACGTAGTTTACGTAAGAAAAAGTAAGGTACCTTGGGTATTAAAGTGAGCCTATAACTTTTATAGGAATTTCGCGGTTACCTCGACCCTTTGAAAATTAAAAGGAATATTATAGTGGTCGATTCGTTAAATTAATACTAAAGAATACGCTAAAACCTGTAAACCATACGTTTTATCTAATACCGACAAACCAATTAACGTAAAACTCGTACCTATTATGACTTTAAAACTATAGGATATTGTAGATATGGATTTTTTAAGTAAGATTAATTCAAAAAAAGTTGGTGGCGAAACTTATCTTCACCTTATAATCAATTTTTTTTATAATTCTTATTTTGCCGAGCAATAGATAAACTAACAGGTGAAAAGGTATGTCGGATATGTAAGCTTATTACTAACGTTTTCGGCTACTTTAAGGAATATTATTCGGATAACATAAGATACTTTAAAAACCCGACAGTTATAAAGTTCTTCTTTAAAGGCGGAACGAAGATAATAAATAGGCCTACGTACTTAGCTATGTTGGTCGAATTAATTAAAGGATTAGTAAAACTAGTTTAAAATAGGCTAAAGAAATAGGCTCACGAATGTAAATACAAATAACTCAAGAAATGGGTTGGAGCACTCGCCAATATTATAAAAGCCATTAAAAATAGGCTTATAAAAACTTACCATACATACCTTCATAAATTATATTAGGTTAGCTAGTAAAGCCTTCAAGGGCTGCCATTATCGAGGTAGTATTAAACTTGGATCGAAAATGATTAGCGACAATATTTAATAAATCGTAAGCTAATAAAAAGGCAATATATGATAAGTTCGTCAGCCAACATGATAATTTACATTAATAAGTGACTAATAAATGGGTAGAGCGATGGATTAAATCTAAGACTAACCTTGAGGATAGTGGCAATAAGTTTAAAGTTGGCAATTAAGTATGAGAGGTTGTACCGAAGACCCGCGATATTAAGCTGAAAAGGTTTCTGGTTAACAAAAACAAAGATTTGAAAAATATCCGGGCGCCTACTTTTGAACCTCGATAAATAGGGCCATGGGAGGTCAACGAAATCGCATTATTTATATCGCTTTAGATTGTTGACCCTATTACCAGATTAAAGAGGAAAAAAGTCCATGTCAACTTATTAAAGCTATACGTTTAAAGGGAAAAGAATAAGGAGGAAGGAAACGAAAGAAGAAAAAGCGGGTAAGATATAGAAAAAATGAGGAATCCTTACGTCAGCAACTTTAACAACAATGATGCTATCGGTTGAAACGCGTCGCGATGAAGTGGCATCATCAATCAAAATACGCCGCAATGAAATAACGATATTAATCTTCGCTAAGGTTGAAGTTAAAAAGGTTAAAAGGGCGAAGATTAAAGGGGTAAAGATTGAGGTTGAAAAGTTGAAAAAGGGTGGAAATTGAAGTTAAAGTTGAAAGATTATCGTAAAATATAGTGGAAAGTTCACTTTTACTTCTTGTTTTATTATTTCTATTGTTCCTGTTGTTTCATTACCCCACTTAACCCCACATCAATATTTGATGTAAACCTTAACTTTTATCTATTACACTTTGTTTTATATGGCTTCGGAGACTCAGCCATACATTAATTGAGGGATAAATGGTAGTATGAAGAATTGATGTGCATGCCAAGCATGACTTGTACTAGGGAAATGGCTACCCGCAGTCATAGGAGGGATGTCTGGAGGGTAAAAGGGGTACCCGCAGTAACTAGCCTAACTAGAAACAACAATGCAAATACACCTCTCTATCCCTCCAAATACCTCCCCTCAAAGACTCCGTTTCTATTGTAGTCAAACTCATATAATTTGTATCAATGTAATATCACCAGTTACTTCGACCACAGTAATTTGAATCATGCCAAACCTTGACCCATATAGATTAGGGTGTAGGTTGGCTAGCAACCTGCTTAACTTAGGACTCATATAACTTGTATTAATGTAATACCACTGGTTACTTCGACCACAGTGATTCGAATCGACTATCGTTGCAACAACTTAAGTCCTACCAATAGAAACACTAGAACATTCAAAAGCCAACACTTTTTAACCTTAGGTAGAATAAAGAATATATTAGGTTAATGTTTCAGTTTTCTCCAAAAGGAATTTTTGATTATTCCAGAACTTTTAGATGCTGAAAAGAAAATGAAAGTGATGAAAATACCTCTTAACGCCTGTAGATAGCACCCTTGTATCTTAATTGCCAGGTATTTAAATAGCTCTGGGTATAGCCTTACAAACTCTATGCAAGTAATACAAAAGAAACCGGCAAAAAATAGAAGGCCTAATCCTTAGCACGGTTTTTAAGGGGGTGGCGCATCTGTTTCCCACCAAGGTCCTCCCACCGGATCTCAGCCGACCCGTCGACTTGGTGGTTCGGGGCCTGCGCTGCCCACATGCATAGTACAATAGTACCTGACGTCTCGGGGCGTGATGCTGGGCCGACGGGCAGGCAATGTCGGGGGTCGAATCAGCGACGGCTGATCACGCGATGCGCCGGGGTCTTGTCACGATACCGCCAGAGCCGCCTGTTCGTGGGAAATGTGTACGCAAAATCGCCGACTGTCGCGTGTCATACATTGGGCTCCACCCTTGCGCATCCTGACTCTGCGGAGGACGCGCCTCGGCCGGCGGGTCACTGGGCGCCTTTCGTCAGCCTCGTGTGATTTTTTTAATTTTTTAATTTTTTGAAATCGGTGCTCCTTTCCAGGACGCCCACGGCCGAATGATTGAACGGTACCTATGGTAGGAAATTGTACCCTGGATCTATTGTAGTCACTGAGCTGCAGCCACGTGTCTTACAGAAGAGAGAGAGTTCACCTGAAATGGACCGGTGAGGCTCAGTTTGTGTCACTTAGAAGGCCTCGGCCATCATGGCATAACGTTCCTTCGCTCGCAAGTCGCAAGCATATGCTACATACAGATGTGTCGATCCTCTTGGGCCCAGCGCCGATGGCCGATGGCGTAGCAAACTTCTAACAATAGCAACATGATGATCCCTATGAGCAGTTCCCGCAGGCAGACAGCCAGCTCGGGTCCGGCTCGGGCTCGGGCCCGACCTGGACAGAGAGGGCAGTTACTTCCAGCGCCGAGAGGCTGGATCTCGGATTGAGCCGAATAACATCTTGGTCCCCCGCTCGCTCCCTGGGTAGTGTGACCTTGTGATCCGGTTGGGGGGTCCCTTGGTTGTTGCGTGCGACATTGTGTCCGTTCGAGCAGGTCCGACTAAGAATGGGGAAATTCCGAGTCAGCAGCTCCCTGGCCCCCCTCCCCCCCCCCAAAAAAAAAATTTCGTGCAGGATTTCCGCCCCCAGTCACGCCCCAATATTTAAGAGACGTGGAACATAAAAGGCTTATTATTGCCTGGCCTCGCCTGCCGGCCAGCTCGAGCCGCCAGCCAGCCCATCATATCGCCCAGCGTGGGCACGTCTGAAACCGCGTCGAGTCAGGCGAGGGCTCTTTGGTGCGAACGGCCTCGAGGAGAAGGAACACAAGGCGGACATGCCACAGGGTGTCAGCCGGCATGCCCGAGCTGCAGGGCACGATGTGCGTACAATGTACAGTAAGCGCAGCGTAAGCGGGCTCCATTTGCCTCCTCCCAAGGCAGCGAGTTGCAAAGTTGTTACGGATGCGGGGCATGGGAAGAACGGAGCCGGGGGGAGGGGGGGGCAGCTCTCGTCCGGGGGAGGCACCCCCGCGATGGGCTCCCTCCAACGTGTTCGCAAACCCAGTGAGTGTAGTGCATGATTCCGGAAGGGATAGGATGCGGTGGGTGTTTTTCTCGGTGGAGGGCGTTTCCAAAGCCCCC
>JASMMZ010000002.1:31851259-31943360 GCA_038502455.1 Anisogramma anomala | reverse complement strand
CCCCCCCCCCCAGCTTGCAAGTTCGGCAGGGTCGTGATGGGCTTCCACTGTCGTTTCCAGGTTCAAAACAGTGGGACCGGCTCGATGTGATGTGTGTGTGCCTATGTGAACGACACCGAGGTCTGGCGCCACCGGTACCGCAGAGCCCACCACCGACCCGACCACCGACCCGGGAATTCGCTGGACGTATATCGAAGACATAACCGAGTACTTTTCTCGCTAGAAGACACCGCAGAAACTCATTTTTGTCCTGGGCAAACCTGATCAACAACCTCTACACGGGAAACTGCCACACAACCCTGACGGCAACCTTTTTCTTCGACCCCTCTGCCCTCTGTCAAGGTTGCAACCGCGCCGCCCGCTCATCTCATCATCTCAATCTCTGCACGAAGGTCGGGTGCTCCTGTGTATTCATTCTTCTAGAGGGATGCATGCAAGACAATACAACGGCACACGGCTGTGGCAAGCCCCGCGCGGCACAATGCAGGGCCACGCGGCCTCACACCACGGTGGACCGTCCATCTAACTGATTACCTGCCTACACAAAAAAGCAAACAATTTCCCCTTCTTGACAAGTTAAAACCCACATATTGAACCAAAATACAATCGTATTTATTTATATATAAAATTAAGAGAACGGAAGTAAACACTGGCAAAAATAGAAGTTAGCACTGGTGGACTGAAGTTGGCATTAGTGGGTTCCTAATCATACGCGTTTCTACAGGTAAGTGGGTCCGGCGGGCGACCCAAAGGATTACCGTTTGTTGATAGGCTTTGCCAATGATAGGCCTTGAGACGTTGCAACGTCGTAGATTCGAATCGTGGTTAAAGTAACAGTAGTATTGCGTGGTTAAGTGGTGAATGTATTGTTCTAGGTTTGGTAGACTGTTAACCGGGTTACACACTAATTTGTATAGCCAATAACTTAGCCCATACCCTAGTTTAAAGTGGATACATACTGTACATAACTTCACAGTAAATATAGTTAACATATAAATAATACCATTAACATGTGATTAGTACAGTTAATTTATATGATAGTATAGTTGACTAATTGTACTATAATTAAATACTGTTTTAATATTAGCAGCTTTTTATTTTGGATACGTGCGCTAATATAATGAACTACCTATTTACGGTAATTACTAAAGTTCCTCATTGTCCGCTAGCTAAACCCCTGTTCACTTCAATGTGTTCCACACCCAAATTAATTTTAATTACCTCCTTTTACTTTATGGTTTCGAATTCCGATTTTATTAACTTCTATATTTAAGTTTCTTGTTACATACTTATACGTATCTCAAATTTAGTAGTGCCAATCAATCAGATCGCCAGCTCTATTTTTTAGCAGTTTTTCTTTTTGTTAAGATATCCTTATACCCTTTCGGCCTTATGTAATTTCATTTCGCTTGGTGGCTTTTGAATGTAACACTCGATGTATATAGTTAACTTGTTATTATCTACAAATGTTTTCAAATATCTTTTGTGGTAGCAATTTCGTTATAGTGTACTCTAAATTATTTTCAATTTTAATTTACTTTAATTGCTCAATTTTATTGCTTTCAAAGCTTTACAAAACGCTATTACATTGATTATCAGTCGTTTTTCATTAGTTGCTCCCAGTTTTAGAAGGTATTTGAATAAGCTTCTGAAGTCAATACAAATAATAATTGACTTAAGTAGAGTTTTGAGTTCTTGAACAAAAATATTAAGAGATTTTTACATGGTTATACCTATATTAAAACTAGTCATTATGTTATAAACATTCAAAGTTAGTACGTTTTATATAAGTTTTTTTGTATTTGATAGAGGTCTAGTAGATCAGGTTTCCTGTGATTACAATTTTTTTTAACTTATATTTATTAACGATCGTTATTACAAATCCTATCTATGACGATAAGTTAGTGTTGTTAGTAAACGAGACACCTGTACAGATTATCAATTTAGTGTTATACAAATTAACAAAAACCATATTAATCTTACGATCACAGTTTTGATTTACTAATCCAGCCTTTTGTTTAATTGATTGTAATCCTTATTAACTGGGTTTATTATAGTTCAACCTTTAAAGATATACCAAGTAGGTGCCAAAATGGAGTTAACAATTGAGGTATTAAGGAATACTAAAGAAGGCTGCAGAGGTCTTTTATACAGGACTTAAGTGTACGGTCCGTATACGGTCCGTTATGTACCTTCGTATTTAATGTTCGCGGACTGCGCCTGAACCATGCCTGGGCCGAGTATTACACATCCCGTTACATATACCATTACATAACCTATAGACTTAATAACTAATGGCCTAAGTTTATAATATACTCCTCCCTTTACTAAAAAAACTGTTAAAATTATGGTGTCTAATCAGTAAAAAAATAAATACGAACTGTATTCGTTTAAGGCACAAACTGGAAGCGAATTAGGTGCGAACCATACAACGTTATCTTTAATTTACAATTACGTAATATAACGCGTTTTTTCACGCGCCATATCACGTATAGATCTTATTAATCCCGGACTACTTACTTTGTATAACACGCCTTTTAATGCGTCGAATAATGTATAAATCTTGTTAATCTTAGGCCGCTTATTTTGTATAATAAGTATACTAACGTGCTATATATGGTATATATTTTGCCGATTCCGAACCGCCTACGTATATAAAATTACCCTTATTGTAACCTATTAAACCTTTTTCTTTTTTTTCCTTTATTCATCCGCCCTTTTTCGCCTATTTCTGCTAAATATTAACTCATTTATAATCCTCTCCTTCAATTTTCGATATAGTATTTATTTTTATAACAGAATTTATACTAATGATCCCCTTTTCAATATAATCGATATATTAAATAATATTCATGTAAGTTATATAATTACTGGTGTTTGCAATGAGACTGAGGCCGTAGCTGTCGATTAAGATGGTTGGATTCTATTCATAAACCTTGATAGAAATGAGAGAAGGAACTCTTATTAGAGAGCTTCTATGGAGCTATAAAAGAGGAAGTGATCCGGTTACATGACGTATAAGGGTATGCTCCTGTACGGCTTCCGAGCGGCTTTAAAGCACTATAAAATCGAGACAATTACTAGGGCTAGATTCCTAGTAACTACTAATACAGGTACTAGCTTATGACATTACCTTTCGACTTAACCCCCCCCACCCCTCTCTCTTCTTACAAAACGTGGTGTAAAAGGTGATAGAAGGTTCTGAAGAACCAAAGGGGGGGTGATAAATGCGAAACAACCGCTTCGAAGCAGCTTAAAACGTTTTGGGCTAACGAACTATTTAGTATCATATAAACAGCGCCTCTGTCGCCCCCCTCCTCCTACTAAATAGTTTTATAAGGCGCTCCTACTTCCAAAAAATACAAAACTTCCCTTCTATAACCATCATTTAATAGTATAATCGTAATTATTATTATATATACATTACGTTTATTACTCTAGTAGGGAAGTAAATTCCCCCCTTTCTCTTTTTTTCTTATTTCATCTTACTGTTATTTGTAGCTCCTAAAATAAACACCTAGTTGATTTCAGACGTTGATAAAGCCATTTAAGACGTAAATAGATTTATTTAAAAGCTGTTTTATCATTATTAACGAATATATGGTTCCTTATCCTACGGGCTATCAATATATATTTTGAAGAAACATATAAATAACCGTATTTCCAATATATTTACAGTATCGAGTACGATTTACAGAAGGTTTCCCAGAGAATTTAGGGCAATATAAATTTAGATTAGCGTCAAAAATCTATTAATAAATGGTTCAATACAGGTGTTCATTATCTTTTCCATTTTGTTGATACTATAGATGTTAATTTTAATTAAAAATATGCGCCTCTTAACATGAATTTTGATGTGAATAAAGCCGTAAAAAAATGTTTAAAGCCTGTTTGGTATTCGATACTTACGATCAAAATATGTTGGTTGTTTTTCAACCACTTTCCAGGCGTTTACAAACGACCAAAAGCGTGTAAACATAGGTTGTCGCAGCGAAAAAGTCTATACGAGTTCGGCGGATCTCATAAAGAAAGATTAACATTCGTAGCGAAAGAGGCTTAATACCTGCCACTCCTATCCATTCTAGCGGTTTATGGGCTATATAACTTCTGAATAAAAAACGTGATTTTGAGTTAAATTAATATATTGAAAAGGAGTACATATATTGCGGCTGATAAACGAATAAGAAGCGTATCCTAAGGCAATTCAACAATTAGTTAAAATATTTGAACATATCGATAGAAATTGAAGCCGTATCAACGTTTAGTTAAACAAACTGGTAGTGATAGGTAAAACTTTATTAGGTAAGGATTTCGAAGACAAAGAGTCGAAGAACTTATTCGAATAGCTTTAGTTGTTCATTAATTTAAGTTCTTTTGATACTTGGCGCCCGTAAAATAGCTGTTTTTATGCCGCTCCTTAACGTAAAATATAACAATTTAATAACGCTTGCGAAATAGATGAAAAGGTCTATCGTTATATTTAACCAACTTATAACTTATTTCGAAAACGTAGAAAGACGCGGTATTAAAAAAGTACGAAAATGGCTTCCAAATTAAATGTATATAACTTACCAACTTAATAAAAACCTGTTATTTTGAGGGGTCGTTATGTTGGGGGAAACCAACCTAAGGTTTATTTCGAGTTCGTAAAATACTTTTAATATAATACTCCGGTTTCTTTTTAACATCGTTACATATATCATTAATAGCTTATAATTAAAAGTTACGGGTTCGTTAATTCGGAAGCAGGTTTCAAAGGACTCGAATAAATTAGTTTATATAAACCCAGAGATATTCTCCCCCCCCCCCCTCAAAACGCCAAGTTCTATAATATGGAAATTAATAATGCGTGTTACGCGATACTTATCGTAAAACCAGATAGAAAATTTAAAAGCTCATTTAGCTTGTGGTTCTTTAAAAAAAAGTTAGAAGTTGTTATCGACCAGAAAAAGTTTTAAGGGGAAGCACTATTTATTAACAGATTCCTCCATACATTATTAAGTAACCGTAATAACGGCTTATACTAATTTTATAACTTTTCGAATACGTTAAATAAAATTTTCGACTTTCGTTAACAACTTTATGATTGGGATAAGGCAACGTTATACGGGTTGTATAAAGTCGACGTGATAATCATAGGTTATAAATATGTGTTGATACCGATAATGGTCGTATCTTTATTATTTAACTTGAATAAATAACCGGGTAACAAACGGCTTTAGTGGGGTTAATTTTAAACAATAAAGAATAGTAAATACGTTAGGAATTTTTAATTAACGTATTCGGTAACGCCGTCGGTCTCGGGGTAAAAAGCAATGCTTAGGCACCGTTACACTCTCGTCAAGTCGTATAGTCGTTGTTAAAACCCACCGGTTCAATTCGGCCCTCAATTACTAAAAATTATACAGGTAAATCCGTAAAACCACTAGTAACAACTTAAAAACCGTTTCGTATAGGCTTTGGCGTTTATAATAATTATAAACGTAAAGGTGACATCGTTATTTAAACGGTTCGTAATAACTATAGGATAACGTAGGTCGCTGGTATATTCCTACGGGAATTTAATCATTAAGTTGATTAAAACCTCGTTTCAAAACCGGAAGGGTTGAAGGAATTTTTCTCAACGATATCTCCAACATGTCATTAGTTTATAAACATCATGATTCTGAAAAAAAAGTTGTATCGCGCGTTGAAACCTGGGCTAAAAATACATTTTGAGAAGGATAACGATAGTAAAGTCGAAACCCAGGTATCTAGTAAAAATTGAATCTTAAATAACTTATATTAATACGATATTAAGCAAATAGTAAACGTGTAGCTAAATACGGTTACGGAAACATAAAATATTATGGTTGTTTATTCAATATTTCGAAAGTAAAACTTTAAATATTCAATGGTTATTGATATGGATATCGATAAAAAAAACTTCGGTTATTTATGCGTATAATACGAATTAATTGGGGGTAAATAATGTTACGAGAAATAACGACGTTCTAATTGCTTTAAAAGTTAATATATGTAAAAAGTTCGTTATCTTTTGGGATGGATTCGATAACGACCGTCAACTGGAAAATATATATGCGAGGAAGCTATTCGAAAACGACCTATTCAAGGCGTAAAAGCTAAAGTTCTCAGTTAACGAACAATAGTTTGGAAAACCCCTTAAAATATCCTAATTTTTTCTAGATCATATATTAGGTTATATATAATTAGTACTTTCATTGTAAAAAAGCTTTCAACGAGATTAAACATACCGTTAGGATTCACGGACCTATGATTCAAAAAGTTATCGTGTAGGTTCGAAATATTTTAAGTTTTTGTAATCCGTAAAAATAGTAAATACGCGTGCCGTGCCCTGAAGCTTCGCGTTCCACACTTTTCAATAGCTTATAATGCTTAATAATTCCTTATCATGAATTTCGTTATTATATATAGTAGTAAACAAACGACGAAAATAATATGTAACCGGATGTGAGTTTCTATAATTATCGCCTTAAAGTAAATAGCTACCTAAAGCTTAACTAGAGTAATTAACTTTTAAAAGTGTATCGCAGTCGGATTTTCATTAAAAGAATACAAGTTTAAAAAGAGTTAAGCTTAAGTAGTTCGAAAATAGATTTCTCCTCCGGGCCGAAAAGGGGTACCTTTTCGGATTGATCGAATTGAATACATGATTACCGTGAAATGATCGCGAAAAAAATATCTGTAAAAATTAACGAGCCCGAAAGAATGCTTGAATTTTAAAATAGACATAGAAACCGCCTATTTACGAATAACACGTAGCTTTTCCGAATTGGTATAAGCGATTATACCATATTTGATAACAAATTATAAGTATTTGGTTTTGTAAACGTAGAATAGACATTTAAATATATTAGGGTCAAAGCCATTATCGTTTGAAGCTTTTAATACCAACGTAAATTAAATTATACAATCGTCAAAAGTATTTTTCAAGTATACAAAAATATCGTCGAAATATATGAGGTAAAAATATTGAAAAAAGGGTGTAACAAATTATTAATATACCGTTAAAAGGTATCTAGTATATAAAGAAAGCCGAAAGAGGTAACGAGTTGTTCGAAAAGTCTAAAACATATACAGAAAGCGGTTTTATATTCGTTTCCTATTTTAATACGAAAGTTGTAAAAAGCGGTTTAATATCCAACTTAATAAATTACTTAATTTAAAAGAAATATTCGTAAAATTATATTGAAAAAGTGGAAATAAATAACAACTTGCCTTTATAAAAGCGTCAAGTTAACGGTATTCGATGTGAAGACATAAGTTATATTTATGTTTTTACAAGAAAAGTACGTGGCGCTCATTAAAAGGTCATTCGTACGAATATAACTCCGATAGATTAATTAGCTTAACGTTTTACTCAATAAAAAGTCTTTTCTCAGCAACATACCGTATAATAACCCCAATAGAATCATGAAGAGTTGGTCCTATTGATTGTTTTAAAAGACGATTTTGTAATTGATTTCGAAATAGTTAAAAGGTAATATATCCTTAAAGGCTTTATCTAATCAGGGGTCGAACTTTTGAAAGGATTCAGAAAGGTTATTATGAATGAAAACATGTCACATCAGGGCGAATAATTTATTAATATTTTCGAGAGAAAAAAAGCGGCGGGTTATGTAATAATAACTTCATCCCTTCACAATTTTCGAAAAATAGCGTGAAACATGGTGACACCGACTCGTTTGAATGGTTTTTATATCGGCGCGAACCTTCGTTTTGAAAACAATAGTTACCCGCTCATTTAAGAAGTATTACGTGTTTCAAATTAACGTAAATCACCTATTAATATTTCATTTAAGGTTGACTTAAAATAATATTATATTATAAATAATGAATAACGTAAGCTTAAATATAATACCGGTATTTATTTATGTTGATATTTGTAAATATTACAAAAAATAAACCGTAGTGTAAAACTGAGTGTATAATACGTAGCTTTGCTAAAGCTTTGAGGTGGGATAAGGATATGCGGTAATTTTGAACGATTAATAAATTCTTTACCTTCAATATTGAAATATTTATGGCCAATATTGATTAAGCCGTTAAACAACTAAATAAAGTTATAAACAAAATATACTATACACGAAAAGCTATCTGAAAGCTACAGCGAAGTTATTAAACTAAATTAAAGTTTTGCCAACTCTTATACGCGAATATGTATCAAAATTAAGCTTTTCCTTTTGAAAAGTTAATAAAATTTTCGTTCGAAATAAGGTAAATTTTTATAATAACGTTAAAACTAAAGGCGTTCGAGCGTTACATTAGGTTTAACTAATAGGTGCGAATGAAATAATCGTTTACTTTATACTATAAATATGACTTAAAGTTTTTACGATGGGAAAGTTCCGAATAATTAACTTGTGTGACGTGTCGTTTAAAAGTGGTTCGAAAGAAGTTTACGTTAATTATAATGAAGTCTCCTTGGTTATTACGGGAAAACACGTCGCTATTACTACTTTCGACGCCTAAAGTATCCCCGATACTAACGTTGGTAATAATTGGCGCCAGCGTACCGAATACGGAGATTATAAAACCTCTTATGAATAAATTTGGCGCAAGTGACTTATTTATTGTAATTCGTGGGTATATGAAGGGGAAATAATGTATTAACTAACGTATTATTAACCATTTCTTTTATAATAGCGAGATTTATGATGGAATTCTAGGCTATATTGTTTTTTTTCGTGAATAAAGCCTTTTAAACATTAAAAAAAACCTAAAAACATTTACGAACTCCCGGATTTATATTCGTAGAACGAGTGATAACGGCTTTAGTCGCGTTAAAGTAGTAATAATAAACGCGAAATAAAGCTATCAAGGTATTGGAATTGCCAATACCGCCGTTGTCGCCACGAGCGCAATACCTTTTTCTAAATAATTTTGTAAAACTTTTTCATTACTGTAAAATAACGTAAAATTCATATTTTTGAATATTAATAAACTTCTGGTCCCTATGAAATTTAAATTATATCGTAGCTTTCTTTACTAGAAATTGTAATTTAATACCGGAATACTTAATCGATTGATTGAATAACTTATGTTTAAGTTTTTTAAGTATGTTAAATAAGGCGCCAAGATTGTAATCAAAATTAAAGGAATCCAAGTCGTTGCCGTTGGAAAAACTGATACGATCTCCGGTAAAAAGCGGCTTAATAATTACGACGCTGATAGGTAACGTAATGAAAACCCTTTAAAAAGGTTTTCGTGTCGAAAAAGTAAGCGTATCGACAACTTAGAGATACCAGATTATATTCGTTAACGCGTTGAATACTTCGGGATTTCGTTATTTCAAATACAAAATATATTTACGAGTGGTTTAGTTCCGTTGAAGGAGCTTTATACGTAAAATATTGGTAAAACGTTTATATTGAACCATAAAATAATTGTATTAAGCCGTTGAAACATTTTTAAAATACTATCTAACGTATATGTTCAAGAAACAACTTGAAGAATTGAGGGTTTGAATTCGAACGGTCGGAAAATAATAATATAAATTTAAGTTATAACGGTTGATAAGTAACGAGAACACGGCCAGGAAAAAAAGTCGAAATTTATATATAAAATAACTAAAACCGAAGATATCGTTTAAGGTAGTCGTATTCTATTGATAAACCTCGATAAAGAAAAGAGGAAAAACCCGTGCTAGGAAGGTGCTACGGAGTTATAGAAAAGGGAGTAACTCGGATACGTAACCTGTGAGGGTATGCTCTCATACGGCTTCTGAGCTGCTTCAAAGCGCTGTAATATCGAGACAACTACCAGGGATAAATCCCTGGAAACAAATAGTATAGGCCCTAGCCTGTGACAGTGTTTCTAATATTAACGATTAACACCCCCATAAAATATACTGTTTATATATATCTTGATACCTTGAGTACTCATTATATTATATAGCCTCTTCATATTATAAATAACCTGTTGGTATTTAATTATAGTAAAATAAAGCTTAATTATCCCCCTAATAATTTCAGGATCTCTACATATCTCATATCGATTGTTTACTAAACTTTAAAGTACTTTTCATTCATATTCGGATTTACCGCGCCCAAAAATACCGATTTTACCCTAAAGTATATATTGCGAAAAATTAAAAATTTCATTTTGTACAAAACCCTAATATATATCAAGCGCCTTTCATCATATGTTTAAAAAATAATTTAATAATAACTACACCCAATTGATACGTATTATTAGGATAATTTGTTATAGCTTTTCCAAACATCTTTTTTATTTCATTACCAATTTGTAAATATTGAAGTCATATCCCGAGTTGTAAACTCGTTTTCTCTTTTAACTTTTTTGAATGAATTAATTAATTTACTCGGTTCTACGATATCGCCTACGCATAAAGTGTTTGAATCAATTGAATTATATAAATTATAACGCCCGAAGCCATACGCTCATGCTTTACCCATTTCCCCGCTCCATAGTTTCCAGAAACGATTTCGTCTCCTTTTCCCATCTTCCGTAACCGTAAGCCGTTCTTTAATTGTAGTTTAACTCGTAATATTTTCGCTCCGGTCCCTGTTAATACCGAATGCGAGCCTTTTGGTAATTTTTTTTCAAAAAGTTAAAATATAATTATTATTTAAGTTGTATCCCTTATACCTAATATTAATTGTAACTTATAAAGTATGAAAAATTATATTGAAATTATAATCGTAAAAGCGTTTTATATTTCCACGTTCAATATATTATCCTTATATAACACCATGTAAGCCAAATGAACCGAAAATAGGTTAATAACTTTATTCACATGAACCGCGTTATTTGGATATAAACTAATATATTACAGGTTTTTATATTCCGCTTAAAGAATCGCTTTCCTCGTCCCATCTCGCGTTCACTACTTTCGTCGGTTTTTTCTAACGTTTGCCCCACCTTTCGTTATCCTTCTTTATTAGTATCGGTTAACATTCACCATGTGTTACGTTAACCCCCTTTATTAAAATCGCTTAATACCCGCCCTGTCTTGCGTATCCTATCACCGCAAACCTTTTTTAATGTTTAGAGCCAATTACAATAGGGACCTTAACTTTATTGGCTCCCTTATTTAGAAAATTAAGAAAATAATAACAATATCTCATAAGTAAATGTTGATAGGTTTTTAATTAAAACCGTCTCTTAGTTGAACATTCATCCGAAAAAAACAGGTAACCTATACCTAGATTTACATATCGTGATATAACATAATAATAATAAATTTTTACCTCCTATTAATACTATTATGTTATTTTCAAAGCAGAGACGATTTATCTAATATAGACTTCGAAAACATATCCGGCATCAACGTCGAAATGCCGGGTCATTATAAAATCGTACTTCCCCTTATTTCGTTTCAAATGTATCCAAAATTTTAATATATGAATAATTTTCAATGACTTTTATTTGAATTTATCATGTATGGTTTTTTTTCTATATATAACTAATATTACCACTTCTTTCTTTCGTAATTTGAATATTTTATTTTTGATCCCTCGTATATACACCTCCTCATATCGTGAATAACGAGGATTAAACCCGGGTGGGTATCGGATAAGACCTACGGGGGAAAAAGATCCTTAACCATACGTTGAACTATATTTATATAAAATATAAAGTATTTATTAAAAATATTTAAAACGATATTTACCGGATTCTGAACAATTACAATACGGTATTAATTATAATATCAATCGAATTTTTCACTTACACGATTAGTATTAGTATTAATTGAATAGAGTTAAATTTAAATACCTTTTTGATATCGTTTTAGTAATCGACGCCAACTGTTTATTCTTGTTTTAGTATATTACTAAACATATATTAAACCGCCTGAACTAATTTCGTACCTTTATATTGATATATTAGAAACATAAAAGCCAGTTCCGCCGAATGAATTATAAACTTTATATCCCTATCTATTTTAAATATAAGAGACATTTTGAACCCATAAATTAATCGATTCGTATTAAACCCTCTAATGGTCGACTTTCTGTTATTTAATACGAATGGATAAGTTTAAAAATATAATATTTAATTAAATTTCAAAAGGGTTATTATTGGTAGGGCTTTAGACGTTGCAACGTTGTCGATTCGATTGGTTGAAGTAACAGTAGTATTGCGTGATCAAGTGGTGGATGTATTGTTCTAGGTTTGGCAGACCACTAGCCGGTCTGCACAGTAATTTGTATGATCAATTGCTTGGCTCGTGCCTTAGTGTGAAGTGGCTGCATACTGTACTAGCTTTGCAGTCAATACAGTAAGCTTATACAAAACAATACACTCAACTTGTAGTCAGTATAGTCAACTTTACTGTAAGTAAAGTTGACCTAATGCACTGCAAATACTACTATTCCAACAGTAATAATAATAAGTAAATACTTCGAAACCTTTCAATTTACTCGCTTCATATCTTTATCCGTTTATAAGTAATATACTATCGATAAAAGTTATTTGACCTTTATCATGAAGTACTAGTTCATTTCAAAAACAATTACCTAATAAGAGCCGCAATCGTTAATAATAAATATGTAAAACTTATAAAATCGTTACTATATATCCCCAAAATACTCTGTATATATTTCAGTGATTATGAATTATATAATATCCAATTGAATTGATTGGAAAAATCAGTTGATACGAACAAATAACTCTCTTGAGCCGTGACTAATAGGCGGCAAATTTGTTATAAAATCGATAAAAATTAAAATTTAATAAAGATTCGAAATGAAAAAGGTTTTAAGTAAACTCTACTGTAATCAAACTTTAAACATTATTTAGCCGTTTGTGAATTTGAAAAGAATATCTATAAAAAGGAATTATTGACTTTGGTTTTAGGTATCGAAAGCGAAATAATACTTGGGTAATTCTTTGATAACCAAATTTATATCCAGTAATGAACCAAATAGAATGTAAGTGTAATTTGAACTTTTTCTATTGACAGTAACAGCATATAATTATCATCTAGAATTGATTTTCATCTGTTAATTGTTATGTTACTAGTCGTTCCAACATATTTACGGTACATTAACCCACAATATTTAAATAAATACTGCGAAGATTATATGTTATACGATGAAAATATATGAAACAAATTTATTTGTGGATATTATTTGAATATTATTTGATAAGCATAATATAAATAAACTGATTGGGTGTGAATCAGGTACAGATAGCCTAACAATTAAAACTTACATCCTAATAGCCTTATTTACTATAGCTGTTATTTTGACATTAATAACGTTTATAATAACAACTTTTAATATACTAAAGCGCTAAAATAAAGGGTACAAAATGGGAGTGCAGGGGAGAAATAAAGTTGATAACAAATGATTGTTTTTATTATAGTAAGATATTGATAAAATTTAACGTAAGATAAGTAAGCAATTTATGAGGGGAGAACATCATTAATACCATTACCAATACTAACGTCATCACTGCCAGTATCCCTGCAATTACATTGAATATCAGAAACTTCGTTTTATAATTAACGGCCAAAACATGGGCGCAGACGAAGGATTTTTAAGGGGTTGTATTATAGGCTAATGTCCAACTAATTCTTGTTAATGAGCTAGCCCTAATATACTCAATGCTAGATTCGCTCCTGTTCATAAACATATACTAAATTCGTTTATACTTTCGAGACAAATGACCCTTGCCTATATACTACGCATAGCTACTCTTTAACAGAGACTTCCTCTCTATTTCCCTCTTAATCAAGGATTATAGATAGTATGCGAACTTCTTAAGCAATGAACTTAGTTCGGTTTCTTCACACAACACGTCACTACCATTGTTGATGAAAAGGACTCAATTCATCAGAATATAACAAATATGCAAGCCCATCAATCTGGAAAACAAAAACCTCAATAATTCTGTCAAAAAAAAAAAAAAAAAAAAAAAAAAAAAAAAAAAAAAAACCAAAAAAAAAAAAAAAAAAAAACCCCAAAAATTTGTCAAAAAAAAAAAAAAAAAAAAAAAAAAAAAAAACCCACAAGACTACCAAAAAGCCTACTAAAAAGCCTCTAAATACTATGGGGGAGAAATATCTAAACCTACAGGAATCCTTGACAAATCCCTCATTAAATTTAACTCTAATATATCCACTAATAAAGCTCAACTCAAAAACAGAAAAAAAATTACTTTACATGTGAACCTACGATAATTACAACTACTAGCTTTTTTCATCCAAACTCTGCTTTAAGTAATGATTCTGCCTACTAACACTTCGGATACAAAGACTCAAAAAACCCGTATAATTGATACATTAATTTCCCTCTGAGGAATGAAATTATAATTGATATGGATAAAGCAACATTGACGATTTTCGTAAAATATTAAACAATAAAAAGTATAAAAATGAGAACCTATTGGTAGGGATTTAGACGTTGAAATTTTGTCAATTCAATTGGTTGAAGTAACAGTAGTATTGCGTGGTCAAATGGTGGATGTATTGTTCTAGGTTAGGCAGACAGCTGGCGAGTCTGCACAGTAATTTGTATGGTCAATTGTTTGGTCCATTCTCTAGTGTAAAGTGGACGCATACTATACTTAACTTGCAGCAAATACAGTCGGCTCATACAAAACAATACACTTAACTTGAAATCAGTATAAATAACTTTACTGTCAGTAAGATTAACATACCGCACTACAAACACTATTATTCTAACATTAGCCGCTTTTTGTTTTATATGCACACCCCAATGTAATCGACTAAACTTTTATAGTTACTGCTGAATTACCTTCTTGCCAACTAGCCGGAACCCCGTTAATTTCAGTTGACTTTCACATCTAAATGAATACTCATCTCTTCAAATTACCCTACAATTCTAAGTTCCAACTTTATTAACTTCCGTATACAAGTCTTTTGCTACAGATTTACGCGTACTTCCCAATGATGCCATCAACCTTTTTAAACTACATAGTTTAGGTTGCCCGTCATTTTAGTCTACCCACGTAAATTAACTGGGCCACTCCTGCATATGGTACAGTCCTTCTACTACAAATTTCACCACTACCCCTATTACTATTTGCTATCTTAATTAACGTGGGTAAAACCACCTTTTTATTTTACTTGACCCACGTAGGTTAATCAAGCTACTATTACTTTTCATATAACTATACTATTTAAAAAAGTTGCCATTCCTTTGGTAATATTTCAGTTTTCTAGCAATTTCCTATCCGCTAACACGTACTTAGCCTTATCGAGTAGCCTATTAATATAGTCCTTGATACGTATAGTCAGACTATTACTATACTAAGCCTTTCGAGGACCTTGTTTGGTGATAACTTCGTATAATCCTTTTATATTGAACGGAGGCCTAATGGATTAGGTTATCAATAATACTAAATTAATCTTCTTACATATTATTATTAACGAAGGTCATGAAACAGATGATTAATATGAATGAGTCACTATTATTTACAGAAGAACTGTCCGAAATAATCATTAACAGAATCTTCAACAAATTGATTTAAATAATATTGATTCCTCGATCCAACTTTTGTATCTTCTAATTAAGCCTTTTATTTAACCAGTTAAAGTCTGAATCTATCAATTTTTATACTTCTATCGCGATAATTAGATTGTAAAATATTTAATGTTAGTATAACATAGCAATATAGCTATTACGGACGAATTGTTTCAAAAACTATTCAAGATTGACTACGTTAATATGATGAATTCAAATAAAATTAACACCTTGATACTTTAAACGAAAACTAAAGCTAACATTAATATTAAATATATATATCAAAAACCCATTAAAGTTAAATTGGTTAATTTTTGCTAAAGTCGTAACTGGCTCACAATTCTATAACTTAAAGTCTTCAATAACCTGATATTCCGATACTAAAAAGCTCGTAGTTCCAATGAAAAAGGTATCGTCGATTTGTATACCCACTAAGCCCAGATCCTTTTATTACGTTGTTAGTAACCAAGGGTCGTATATAAATAATCTTTTACTTCGCCGTAGCTTAAAATAGAATTGATAGGTTAAAAACTAATAAATATTTACTTTATCTAATACTTGAAATAACTTAATATACCGCATTACCGTCCTCTGAAAAATAAGAAACACGTAATTCCGGTAACTCTATTAAAACGATCCGCTATAAAAGCGCTTCCTACGTATATATTTGCATCGTATTTCGGCTATGAAATACACAATTTCCTTCGGTTTCAACTAATAAATTATTATTCAAACAACTGGTAAATGTTAGCTAATTTTCCAAATCGTAACTAATAAATAAGCATTGAATCTTTGTCTTTATTACCATATCCTTAGTCAATGAAACATAACTTTTCATACGGCTACCTCGTGGTTTTACTTTTAACTTCGTGTATAATCCTCGATCTAAAAATCATAACATTAGGGTTTGAAAGGTTGAATTCGGTCTTAAATACGAATTATACAATTTCTCGATTAAGAAAGCCGTTAATCTTAACCTTATCACTTTACTTAAAATATTTACCGACTATCTTGATAATACCTTATACTCGAAGCTTCAATACTAAGTTTTCGTTGTCTTTTTATTTCCTACTTACCTGAATAATATCGTAAATACAACCTAGTATATATTCATTCATTTTAACGCTCTTTTCCTTGTGTAATCGTCTGCGCCTACAGAGTTTCATAGGCTTATTAATAATAGGTAAAAGAAGGTTATGATAGCTCATTATTTTAGCTTAAAAGTTTTTATTGTTAGTTACCCTAATATAAGGCTTAACTTAGGTGGTATAAAACGTTATGAGGCCGCTAAAAGTTTCAATAACTACTTCTAAGTTGGTAATACTTAAGATTTTATACAAACCATTCTATTTTCTTGGTTATCGCCACACGAAGACTTTATTTCATAACGGAAAAACAAGTAGATTGACTATCGTAATATCCTTTCTAGTGTTAAAGGCGTTATTAACTTAACGCCGTACCGATTACTTCCATAGTTCCTTTCATACTTTAACTCGGAATATAGCTTGATATTATATACTTATCAATAATAGAAATTTACTCGTTAAACGTGGGTACGTTTCAGAGACTAGCAATGTTAACACCATGCCATCAGGGTCAACAGTATAGTTCAAGCCCTTCACTACTTTTTAAGGCGTGCCTCCTAATCCTTAAAGAGTTTAATATCTAACATAAAGATATTATACGCATGACTAAGTAATATATATACTATTTTAGTAAAACACATTAATAAAAACCTAGTAATCAAAGTTCTTCTCGTCTTTCAATGTAAACTTAAATATTCCATGGGTTGAAATATACATTTAATAGTAATATCAAAGCTTTTCAATAGCCTTCAATGTGAAATATTCTATATTTTTATACCTTACAAACTATAGGACTCTATATAACCTATCAATAGTAATATAGTTAAAGCGCAGGTATAATTAACGTATCTCTAACTTAATTAAGTTTAATATCGTTTCCTTTAAAATTTAAAGATTAAACCATAAACACAACTATTTTAAAACAAAGCAAAACTTCTAGCTATTTATCATCAGATCGTCGGAATTGACGTTAACATTAAGATCAAAAAAAATTCATATTCTCCAAAAAAGAGAAAGGATAGGGGACTTAAGGATAGAAAACGCAGTTAAAACAATTATGGTCTAAATTACTGTTATCCCTAGTAACAATAAGTATTCGCTCAAGCGAAAGCCAACTTTAACCTTACTGTGGATATCACTATATAACCTCATAGATAGTATACATAGACCAAGTGACAGTGCACTGTATTGCAAGGTACTATCCTGAAATATGCATAGTAACGTGTCACGCTGCAGGCTGTACTCTTGTAGGACGTAAAGTGCATCATGCATGGAGCGGTTTAGAATGATTATTCTAGGCCGTACGGCAATTTATAGAGCGGTCTAGATTAGGTATTTCAAAACAAACGGCAAAAGAGCTACTGCTTGAATGGGAGATTTATAACCTCTTATCTGTGGCATACACTCTCTAAAATACTTACTCCGAATTACAATCTTTTATTACTAAAATACCAATCTAACAATTACCATTCTACTTAACTATCTTACGTAAAAAACAGGTTTTAGACCTTACCGGTACTGATTGGTAGCCGACCCGATCGACTACAAATAACCTAGGAAACAGAAAACAAATATAAGTTAAATACATATAACGAAATGCTATAGTAGTCCCAATAGCTTATACTCTAATACTATGTTTTTTATAAAAATCATACGGAATATGTATAAAGATTGTAAAAGTTAAGTAACTTTAAAAAAGATAGCTTTAATACGATATCATTAACCTTTATTTGGCGTTTTATTTACTAGAAGCCCCGTTATATTATCATTAACCCTTATTTAACGCTTTGATGTATCCGAGTACTTCTTGGAAAGCATCCCATCACGTACTGGGTTACGTAAGCCATAAACACCAAGTTTCAAAACCCTTAGTTAGAACCCGTTCAATTTGAAATCTACGACCCACACCGTTTGTAAAACATAGAAGCGGTTACGAATATAGCATCTAAACCACTCGCTTAATTTAGGAGCGGCTATAAACACACCATCCGAACCGCTTACTTCACCAAAAACGACTACGGCACACCAATCCGGACCACTTACCAAACACCGGATTATATAATACGCCTCCTCACACTTGCACTTTCTTTACCCTATTCTCTTTACACTTTCTTTACTCTATTCCCCTTTATACGTTCGTCCTGTGTATTTTGAACTAAGGTTTTACGACGTTTAAGTTTTTATAGCCGTTTGGTTAGCGTGGTATTACTAAACGCTAACAAAAGATAATTTGAAACGCCTAATTAGTCTGTGGTCACGTCTTATTTTCGTATCTTTTAAGATTTATTTATACTGGTAAACGTTAATAAGCCCTATTCCGACCGTTTTGATTTTCTCATTTACTTTGTACTTACTGAACCACCCAAAACTTTAAGATCTAGACGCATACAAATTCAACTACAGCGCGAAATCATCAATCTACACCGCTCCAACATACCAGGTGCAGGTAGGAACAACCAACCCTAGCCGCTCCAAGACGCCTACAGCTATAACCCCAACACCAATAACACTGGAGGAAGCCAGCGCTTACTTCGACGTTCAAGTCGAACATATATGAGTCAGAAAATTCCTAATACGCGAAATCAATCTCAGATTTTGGGATATTATCGATAAAACAGTTGAAAAACTCGACCTATATACGGTAAATACGGCAAATACATATATTTTGGCCGTTATGTTTTGCTACTGGAAGGAGAAAACCCAAGAACTATATTCCTCCACTTTTTGTTTTATATGTTTCGATCTGACAGACTTTCTCATTCTTTTTCTTTCTCTGTTTGAATCTATAATATTGCACCGATTCTAGAATATTGCCTCTCTTTGTTTTATGAATTTCAAGTTCCATTTGTCACTTATAAACGATTTTTTTGGTAGAAAGCCATAACATTACTATACAGTGTACTACATTATGGCCGGGTATGCCGGCCCGACCCAAAGGGCAGCTATTCACTGATAAAAAGAGAGGAAGAAGGCGACGCTATCGCGTCACTACCATTCTCTCCACCGACTTCCCCCTCTGTATTGGCGCCACCACCATTACCGCCATCGATGCTATCGGTGCCGGCAAAGATGTAGCCCTACGTTTTAGGTTGCATATCCTTAGAAAACGGCACAAAGGGGTTTTTACCCTCCTTACAACAACAGGCGATGACTTCGTCAAACTCGCCTACGTAATAAATATGAAGACCTCGTTTTTAAGCGGTGATAGAGGCCGCCAACTTCTTAGTCTACCGGTTAACGCCTGGTACAAATAAATATCGACTTATTTTGGTTATTTACGATCGCGGTTATCTTTTAGAACGCTTCGAATATTTTTTTTTCATTAAAAGGAATTTTTTGATATCGGTTAAAACTTACTATCAAGTTGGCAGGTGCGTAATACAGCTTCAGCCCACGGCCCTAAAACTAACGGAATGGGGGTGTATCCACTGCTAGTTCGCTCATAACGGTGGCAACGAACTGAACGACTCCCGCTTTTGTGGCAATCGCTAACAGACTTACCCGTAGCTACAGATGCGATACACAACACACGACACGTAAGGTGTATCCATTAGCGGCCTGAGACTAAGGACCCGGGTACGCCATTCTAATGCCTTACACGTTAAAGAGGTCTTGCGGCGTACTATAGTGATATGAAATTTGAGGCGACGGAGCAAATCCGCTTCATACTTCTTATCTAAAAGAAAAAAACATTAAAGATATACAAATGGGTAAATTTAAAGTATACGTACCCTCGTGTAGCTGCGCCAAGCTACGCTTGTGGCGTAAAGTGGCTCCTACGTGTAAGAAGGTTTCTACTCGCGGGGAGAAGGTAAGTTTTATAACCTCAATAGTCCTCCGCTTCTCCCCCTAAAAGCTAGGGAAGGGGGAAGGAAATGGGGGAGAGGGAGGTATGGCGGCGGCGACGGAGAAAGGCGAGGCTGAAAGGGCGGCGGCGATGATGGAGCTTGGCGGGGCTGGAGGGGTAGCGGCGGCGGCGGGTGGCGTGGCAGCGATAAAGGAGATTATGTCCGATAAAGGCGGGCTGCTACTGTTATTGATAGTGGTGGTAGTGTTGTGGGCGGCGGCTGCGGTGGCGGCGACGCGTGGATGCTCTTACGTTAAATAAAATCTAGTCGTTCCGTTTTTACGCAGTATCTATTTAAAGGAAATGTCAGTATATGTATATTGGTTAATTAAATTACCTATTCAAACAGCTTGGTTTAATTAAATGGAATAAAGATTAAATTGGAGTAGGTACTTATATTAATCAATAGTACGTGTTTCTAAAAGATAAAAAAAAAGAAGTTTTTCATAAACCGATAACGATGTATTCTTATACTAACCCAACACGTAATAGTGCAATTACCCTTATGTAATTAATACTTGCGCAGATACCCTTATCAGAAACCACAAAAAACGCTATTAACAACTATATCGCCACTATTTAGTTACATCAACTAAGCCTAAACTATAATTACTATCGCGGCCAAACCTTATTAACTCCAACCAAACTACAATTACCACCGCGGCTAAAATTTACTGTTTTGGACCTTTATAACTACACTATTATTACGAAAACTACTAATTTAAACGTTTACAATTGGTACCTCAACTACACTGCCATTACGGACTCTACTAATTTAAACCTCTGCAATTGGTAACATTACCATACTATCACTAAAAAACCTACTAATTTGAAACTTTACAACTACAATTACACTATCGTTACTAGGCTATAGGCAAATAAAGAAGAAAGAAAAGATTTCTTATAAAGATACTACCATATACTTCTACAAATAGTATATATAAGCTAAATAGCAATATACTGTGTTATAAGGTGCTGTCCTGCAATATGCACGGTAACTCATCACGCTATAGGTTGCAATTTTGCAAGACGCATAGTACATTATGCATGGAGCGGTCTGGAATGGTTATTCTAGGCAGCACGGCAATATATAGAGAGGTCTAGATTAGGTATTCTAGAGCGCACGGCAACAGGGCCACCACCCGGATAGGAGGTTTATAACCTCCCATCCGTAACATGTCCTCTCTGGAATACTCCCTCCGGATCATCGTATTTTATTACTATAATACCAATCTAACGATTACTCTTCTACTTACCTACTTCACATGAAGAATAGGTTTTAGACCTTACCGACACTTACCAATATTTTAACGATTAATCCCAGTAATAAGAATACTTTCCCTCCGCAAAACAAACTATTTCAAATAAACTTTTATTCAATACCTTAATTCCCCCATATCTAATATAATACCTTAAAACGCATAATCCGCATCACGATCACAAAGGTTAAAAGTATATAAAGGGTCAAAGGCTTAGTTAAAGCAAAAGTAAAGGTTTTTGCCACCTAATTTATATAAAAAGACATAGTCGGTTAATTATAAGGCTGCGTTAAAAACAGTATTTTTATTCCATTTAATTTACTTAAGGGTATCGTCTCCGTTAATATTTTTTTCACCGTCGAAATATATAATATAGTGTAAGTAATTTTATCCGAAAACAATAAAATACTCTAGTATGTCATCTATTTATTATTACGTTCAGTAAAGGGGTAATTAATCAACTAAAAATCGGATTTACTAAATATCCAATATTTATTATTACTATTTTCATGATAATTTTCACGGTTAATAAGTCCGCTTAAATTTTGACTTCATTAATACTAACATATGTATAAGTTTGAATCCGAACCTATTAAACCAAATTTTAAACTTTTAAGGCGCCTATAGCTATACTTAAGATCGACGTAATAAACCAACGAATAATCTTTTTTATCCATTTTACGGAAGTCATCAGCTTAGGGATATATACCATAAGAGTTTAGTATGCACGCTATTATAGTTATCAACGAAGAATGAAACTAAATAAAAAAGCTTTCGAAGGTAACATCTAAGCGTTGTAAGGCGTATTCAAACTAGATTACACTCGTAACAACTACCTGTACCTGATCGCGGAACGTAGCTTCGCCACCATAGGCCTTTCCCATTACATACTAGCACAATATAAGCTTATTCAACATCTAATTTAATACATACATCGGTATTTCCTTATATTTTCTTTTTACAATTATCGTAGTTCGCCACGTAGTAACTCAATCCATATAATATTACGTAAGGTGGATATTATACTCGAACTAACTTTTTATACCACCGTAAATTTCGCGTAAGGTTATTATTCATATAAAGAAGGTTAGAAAATAGTCCTTAACGTACTATATAGGGATTCCGGAAAACGATAAGCAAAAACCGGAAGGTAAAGCCTCTATTCACTTACAAATATTTGAAAACCGTATTATATTCATATGAAAAAAATTATAAGGCTTTCCATCGTAATTTAATCCGTTATTTCAAATTTTAACGAAATCCGTAAAAATCACATAGTTAATGTTAACTATTTTGATAGATATTAGAGGAAAGTCGCAGTAATCGTCCCAATTTTTGTTGGTATTTCCTAACAGTTTAAATATTATAGCCTTTGAGTTGCAATATTAAAGGTAATTATTAGTTTCTTAGCCCGATGGGTAAAGTTCTATGGCAAAGCTTTTAGTAAGCTCTCGTATATAAGCGTACTTGCCGTAAAACGCTTTCTAAAGAACTTTGTGATTCTAAGTAAAGGTTTAAGGGGCAATAGGGGTATACCCGTAGAAAAATTTCTAAAGAACTTGAAGATTTTGCTTAATTAACCGTATAAAACCAACTTTAATGCCACTCACCGCATTTGAAGCTACTGTTTCACATGATCTCTCGCCGCTAAACGCATATTCTGCACTATAATGTAAAGGTACTAATTTGTCAAACAGGTTAACAAGTTCCTCATCTTGAACGCTTAAAGAGGCTTAAATCAGCTAAGGGTTAATGAAAGATCACCTAAAACGCGTATAAAGGTGTTAAGAGTTTTCAACGCCTTTTCCTGTGGAGCATAGATCTTAAAAGCTTTCCTTAAATTAAGTCAACTCAAAAATGATTTCTACTAGCCTGATAAAACTTTTTTCTGATACGTATATCCCTTGTCGTTTAAATACTAACTTTAACTTAAACTTAACGGTCTTTTAAATTACTTTCTACATATAAATTATCCAATAGTTGAAAAACTCACGAAATGTATGAAAAGTGCAGTCGTTGTGATCAAAGTCTTCACCGCCGTCATATTCGAAAATATAACAATCAATAAAGTTAATCAGGTGTTTTTCCATCAAATATTTCTCAACATCTTAACCCAAAAAATCTTCATTGTAATGTTGGGAAAAGATAAATCTAAAGGCTTCTTTTTCCTTCAGTAATTATGAGAAAAATACCATATTAATATTCCAATTGGTGTATGATTCGGTATTTCAGCGTAAAGTCGGGTAGAGACTTGTAAATTTAATGTGAAGTCGTGCAATATAGCTTTTTAAAAACAAAATTTATTGTTTTCGCTTAAAATAGCAATCTTAGCTATTCAATTAACTCAAGGGAAAGAAAATAATAAAGTAAATTAAAATGTTTGGTATAAAGAGTAATGTCAAAGGTCGTTTATTATTCGTAAAAGTTGAAGGTTAAAAGTCGTAAACTTTGGGACTTGGTGGTTTTAACATCAATATCATCTGCAATAGTATTAACTTAGCCGTTAACCAACATGTTGTTTAGAACCTTTAGCTGTTAATCTCAATACTCTACAAAAACAATTGGTAAAGGTTTCTGAGTGATTTTAATAGAGATACCTTCGCTAACTCTAAACTACCGTAAAAACCTCCGCAACTTAAAAGTCTTCTATACTTACTACCGTAAAAACTGAAGGAATAGTAAAAGCTCATTGAAAAATCTTTCCTCTATCCTAACCGCCGTTATTGAAGTAGAGAGTAACCGGAAATTGGCTTCTTCTTCTACTTAGCTTATCTATACTTAACCTAATAATAACTGGTAAATATTAATAGAGCTTTAGATATTACAACATTTTTGATTCAATTAATCGAATTAATAGTAGTATTATATGGTCAAGTGGTGGGTGTATTATTGTAGGTTGGGCAGATAGCTAGCCGGTCTACACATTAATTTGTATAGACAATTGCTTGGCACATGCCTTGGTGTGAAGTGGGCGCATACTGTACTTGACTTGTAGCCAATACAGTAGGCTCACACAAAACAATATACTCAACTGGAAGTCAATATAGTCAACTTTACTGAAAGTAAAGTTGACCTTTGGCACTGAAATTACTACTATTACAATAGAACTCCTATAAATAGAAATTTACGACTATTTTCCAACATATACCGTGAAGTAAGAATTAAGCTGCCAGATTTACACCATTTTTTTCATAATATATTAACCAGCTAGATTAAAAACTACTACATCCGTTATTCAAAGAATTAAATATCGTTTCAAAAGTTCTACCAAGATCTCAAAACCCACTTCGAACAAAATATTAATCGTTTTAGATATTATTATATATTCCTACAGTTAGTATACATAAGTTAATTAGCAGTGCACTACAATGCAAGGTGCACTTCTGAAGAGTATACGATAACGTATTACGCTGCAGGCTACACTCTTAAAGAGTGCATCATGCGTGGCGCGGTGTGGAAAGAGTGTTACAAATTGCATGGCAAAAGTGCTACTGCCCGGATAAAAGGTTTATAACCTCTTAGTCGTGGCATGTACTCCCTGAATTCTTTTTTCTGAAATTATCTATCTTTACTACTATAATACTAATCTTCTTAATTACTTTTTACTATTGCCTTCACAGGTACGTATTGGACCCGTTTCTACACTTATTAGTAGCTAATTAGTTCGACTACAAATAGTTGAGAAAAGAAAATACAAACCGAAATTAAATACCTATAGCGGGATGTTATAGGGGTTCTAACTGTTTGTACTTTACCACTATGCTTTACGAAAATTATACGGGAATAATAATGTGAAATTACGTGGGAACTTCTTTAAAACCCGAAACGTAACAAGACTAAAAGATACGAAATTACTTTAAAAAGGATTATGTTGGAATAGTATTACATGCAGTGAAATGGGTCAACTTTACTTACAGTAAAGTTGACTGCACTGCAAGTGTAATGCTTTGTGCGGACTTACCACATTGGATGTAAGTCGAGTGCAGTACGCTGCACTTTACTCTAAGGCACGGGCCCAGCACTTAGCCATACAAATTACAGTTCAAACCGGCTAGCGGTCTGCTAAACCTAGAACAATACATCCACCATCTGACCACGCAATACTACTGTTACTTCGAAGACTAATCGAATCGACAACGTTGCAGCGTTAGAGGCCTACCAACAGATTACTTTAATACGATAACATTAACAAATTGGTATCATGTTTACTAAAAGCTCTGTTGTATTAACCGTTAACTTGTTTTGGCGTTTTAAACGTGTCCGGAAACTTTTTAAACAGCGTCTTATTACATATTAGGTTACGAGAGCTAAGACTACCAAGTTTTGAAACCTTTTATTAGGATCCATCCAATCCGAACGTAGTATTCGGACCGTTTACGAAATCTAGAAGCGGTTAAAACGTAATATTCAAACCGCTTATAAAATCCAAAAACGGCCGAAACGTAACGCTAAAACCACTTTCAATCAATAAAGGCGGTTATAACACGATGTTCGAACCACTCACCAAATATAAACTAAGCCTTATACACTGGATTATATCCATAAACCTCCCCTTTTCCTCACCTTTCCCATTTACACTAACCGCATTGCTTTGTTCGCCTTACATAGCGTATTTTAATTTTAGTTTTGACGACGTTTTAATTTTTTCATAATCGTTTAACTAGTATAAGGTTAAAGAACACTAACAAAACCAATTTAAAACGTTTAGCCAACTTGAAATGAAGCTTTATTTACGTATAATTGAAATTTTATTTGTGTTAATGAACGTTAATAGCGTCCTTTTAACCTCTTTGTTACACTTTATTTTCTTCAAATTTACGTATTTATACGCTTTTTCTTTCAATTCCAAATATATTCGAATCCCAAATACAATACGAAACCAATAATTTAGGCTGTTTTATCATTACTCGTGTACGCAGGAATCACCTTTTCCAGCCGTTTGATCCCGTAACCATAGCTTTAGCAGTAATAGACTTGGTAAAAGTTAACAACTATATAAACTACATATTGACGAATACTTCGTTTCGTTATGAAATTTTAAAGTTTTTGAATCTTAACTTATGAGAAAATAAGATCAAGTATTACTGGAGAGTTAGGATCTTTTTACGGTAAATATATACGTTATTAATATAGTTCTTAATTACTATAACGACGATATAAAATGTTGCGATGAATTCGATGGTGTAGGGAGTATTTTGCAAATTGAACGCCGGATATAGAACGTATAATCAATAATACGATTTTTCGAATATTACGAAAATAATTATGAAATATAGTTATCAATACGACCGGTGGAAAAAATAGCCGTATTATAAAGTCCTTATTATTAACGGCCTAACTTATATAATTATTAAAGTAAACGGACGATAAAGTGATAGAAGTGAAGTTTATATAGTAACATTGGCTAAAAAACGCTGTGATCACCTGCTTAAAATGACAGACTAGAAATGACAAAATCTTAAGTAAATATAAAGGTGTTTAGCAAGGCTAAACTCATTCTACAGAACGGAAACAAAGTTAAAAAAATCAATGGAAAAGGAGGAAGTAGCATAAAGATTATCTATAACGTGGGTTAAACACGAACCCTTCATAAAACGAAATTTTGAACAGAAACTAAGATAAAACTATGCCCAGAATACCATGAATGACCAGTTCAACAACGATAGAAACGGCCCGGATAAAAAGAACATCCAGTTCCAAAAAAAAAAAAAAAAAAAAAAAAAAAAAAAAAAAAAAAAAAAAAAAAAAAAAAAAAAAAAAAAAAAAACAGCGTAAAACGCCAATACATATCCTACGAATTAATGCCTACTAGCTACGACCTCTACCGGGACCTTTTACCGTACCGTTTTCCCATGAATAAAAAATACCATATGAAACTTATCAAATTCTCCAGGCTTTAGGATAAGAATGAAACTATAATGGCGAACCGTACGATATACTCGACAATAAAATACGTATAATACTAAATGCGGGGGAAAGATTAGATATTAAACCGTTTTAATTTCAGGTTATTTTACCCGATACATTTTTTAAATAAGCTAGATATTGGTATAAATATTACCGTACGTAAATAAATATATTTACGAAATATTACAACCACTTTGAATTACACTTGGATACGGAAATGAACTACAAATTCTACAATGAAAACTATATTCACAAAACTTGGAAATTCGTAAAAAATAAACGTATAAAAGTTGGTAAAAACCTATAAAAATATTTAAGGCCTTATTAATGAAATTTCGAAAGTATTAGGCGACTTTGAAACTAAAATATAAGGGTAAAAACCTATTCATTAAAATAATTATAAAGCTTATCGCGAAAACCCTAATTTCGATTTTACGTTATTTAAACTAGAAAGGAATTTGAAATCTTTTTACACGAGTTTTAAAACATTATTTAAAACCTTTATAAATCTATTAACCTCAATTCAATCAGAATTTATAGCCGATGAAATAACGGTGAAAGTCAGATTTCAATGGTAACCTTCGCCAAAACCGTTTACCACGTCTTGGACCGAAGATTTAAATGATACCTAAGATAAAATGAGCTACCTAAATACGGATTTTAAAAAGGAAAATATCGAAGGGTGGACCCTAATGAAAAAGAGGAAAAACGGCTATTACCAAAGGCGATTATACGATTAAGAATGAAACGTACCGCGGTTATAATAATACCTAAAAAAAGCATATAAGGCTTTATTAGTGTGTAAAAAAATTGTATCATATATGTTAAAATCGGCTATTGGTTTACTAACCACTTCATATACAGGTAGATTCGAATTGAACGATAGTTTTAGGCTGATTACCTATTTAAAAACCGGATAAAAGCTAATTTTGTAACGTAGGTAACCGATTGAGGAAGCGTAAAAGATAAGCTTAACTCCTACATTTACGAATACACCTTCGGAAAAAAATACTTTAAAGGTAATAATGCTTACGTGACAGTCTAGAACGACGAAACCGCCCAACGCATTTTTACAGTCCTACAAAACGACTCATTCCTATATAATACAGGTCTGGACTGTGAAAACGGAATGTTAAACGCCTATATAACGTCGTAATTCACAATTTTAAACAGGTATGGCAACCGATTTCAGGGTATTATATCTAATACCGGCGCGATTGAAATTTTAACGGCCGGAAAACTATAATTAGACGCGCTTGCGGCAAAATTCCCGAAGTTTTAACTCCACCGAACGAGGAAATATCGAAAGGTTTCATTTGGTAAAGGCACGACGTTATTACTTAAGACGGTCGTTATAAATATGCAATTCGAAATAGTTAAGTTTAATGTAATGAATTGTGAAATACTATTTCTTCTTTCGTTAGTTAATATAAATAATCTCGGAATTAAGGTCGGGAATACAATTGACTAACTTATCTACGCTTCGAATAACGTATCCGTACCATTGAAATTTCAGCTCAGCTATTTATATATTTCCCCGAAAGTATATACGATAAAATCCATTTACTTAACCTAACCGGAATTAATAATATTATACTGTAGATTCAAACACCTAATTATAAAACGCCTTTTACAGTTTCTTTATATTGTAGGATACACAAATATAAGAAAAAACGTACTTAAAGTTATCGAAAAGTTTTGTTATAAGTGGTAGCTATACTTATAAGCCCCACGGCGGCTTGAGTTTCGTCTTTTAAACGATGTTAACTTTAATTACGAGGTAATTGTAGATATTATATACCTATTTAGCTATCCGGTATTATACGCCTTTGACGCGATAATGTTATTTTAAGCTTTTAAGTTTACACGGAGCGCTCTTGCTATAAATTACTAGGACGCTTTAGTTTACTATTAGTTAAACGTCTACATAGAGCCTTCGGATTGGATTACCTATAGCGCTAACATGTCCTTCGACTTTACTAAATAACTTACCAAAGTTAGGATCGCCGGTAACGAATGTAAATAAAAACCGGAAAAAGAACTATAAGGTATTCAAAAGTATGAACGGTATTATAGACCGTTTGAGATGGTATAGACAGTGCTGTCCAAAAAGATAAAAGGTACTAGTTTTAAAGAATATATTTTATAGATAGCGGTTAACGCTATAAATAATACTTTCGGTTCGAATGGGATAATCTTTACGTTCCTTGTTTTAGGTGTTTATCTTAGGATCCATATAGACTTTAAACTATTACCAACTATATTATAAAGGGAAAATGCTGTGACGAAAGCTATAGTAGTATTATACTCTTGACGAGTTAAGAAGGATATTGTAGAAGCGTTGTTTACGAGAAATGGCCTATGTAGAGCTGATTTTTTAAACCAATTACTAAAGTTAAATGTCCAAGTTTGGAAAATCAAAGACAGAATAATTAATCTTTAAAGGTTTAACGAATTTGAAGACTATAATATATTCGGTAATTTATTGAACGGTATGAGTTCGTTTAAATTAATCATGGTATGGGAATATAAAAGAGAAAATGTAATAAAAACAATCCGAAACCGTAATCCGACTAAAACCAATAACGAAAATACTTCTACAACGACAAATTAAAATCGCTCCCAGGTTTAATGCACCCTTCGAATTGCATTTCTAAACCGTTTCCACTATACGAAAATAGCCTGTTTATAATAATACCATTAACACTTTGTTGCTAGGGCCACCATTTAAACTCGAAAACCAATCTCCTTTATTACTTAAAAAAATATCAAACCGCAAGCTTAGCTTGAAGCTTCGCTGTAAAACTATTATCACCGCCTTAGGCGCCCCGTTCAAATAATTTACCCCAACGAAAATCTTTACCTTAATTAAACAAGGTATTTTTCGATTAAAACAGTTCGACTCAATAATCCATAGCACTCAGAAAAAAAATTCTACTCGTTTTGTATATGAAATTGAGGATAAAACCGGAAAACCATAAGCAAAAACCCGTCTCATTATAAAAAGGTATAACGAAAATGGTAAAAAGGTTATTATAACCCAATTACCCACTTTATAACATGCTTAATACTATTGAATTTTTAAGTTTGTAAACTTACTTGATACCCCTAATAATATATATTTTAAACTTCGTAATATTACGTCAACTTATATAAAATTCTAAAAACGGTTTAAATGATGTATTTACACTGATATACCTACGAACCTTAAAAATACTATTTATCTCAAACGATCTGACGTATTATAAAACCGGTTTACATCTTGGTTAAAGTTAGTATTTACTGGTATAATACCTATTAAAGGTATTATAAGAAGCGGTTCAAAATATCTAGCTAAATCTTCGATCTATATCTATTGGTTTTAACAGACTGTTTTACCGGATTCATATTAACGGGTATATAAACGGACGATATACTAATGTTATCTAACGTATCTTTTTCTGTATACAAAGAGAGGAAGTTTTTGGAGGCCAGCTTAAAAGCAAAGACCAAAACGTACCTAATAGAAAATCATACAATCGACTTCAATAACGCAATAATTACGTTTCGAAACAGTGTTTTAAATCTTATGTAAAAAGGGAAGTAAAATTTAGTTGCCCTTATTGTTATGGATCACGTACAAAGTGCCGATAAACACAAGTCCCACCGCGTATATAAAGCCTAATTATTTTAATAATACAGTTGAAAACGGTGTTCGTCCTTTTAGTCGCCGAATAATGTTTAACCGCCCCGTTAAACGATATATAAAAGGCGTTCAATAAACTATGTATGGGATGGATATACAATTTAAAATACGGTTTACCGTTTATACCGCTGGATATACATAAATTAAAGATATTTGTTTTTACTAACGGCCCACTTGCTAGTTACACCAATTACAGCTCGTAAATAGGAGTCGTCTTAATCTTTTACAAAGAATCATCGGCTCAAAACGCCGTTACATCCGTAAAAATATTATCTATTAAAGCTCAACCAAATATAAACAGGTAACAGAAAACGTTTTAGTTTTAAAAATCAATAATATAATTAAAGGTTTCGATTAAGGAATTACTATGGAGATAAGGGTAAATATAAATTTTTATAACCTTATTTTAAAACCTATTTGTCTTATTATATGTAATTACTTTTTTTCGTTTTCTCAATACCTGGTTAAACTTGGAATTACGAATAAAAAAAACCTTATAATTAATATTATCACTTTACGCGAATCGTACAAGCGCCGCTAAGTTTTAAAAAAGACAAATCGATGGAAAATTAAACTTAATTAACATAATAACTAAAAACGCTCCAAACGGGGTATTTGTGGCCTTAATATCGATAAATACCCTTTTCGTTGGTATTACTAAAATCTTTGACGACCATAACAAGGCTTATATTTTACTGTTCACGTTTTTTTTATATTTCTTTTTATACTATTACAACGCTTTAAACATTTTCGAACGATTAGAAACCCGTTATTCATGTCGCTCTCTATGTTTTCTTTTATCTGGCTTTACTGTTTTGCACCGATCCTAAGATACTACTACTCTTAGTTTTATAAACTTTGAATTCATTAGATTTTTACGTCTTGCCTTTTTTAAATTATATTACTTTTGTCACGATTTTTATTTTTAAAAAATAACATTATTACATAACATATTATACTATAGCTGAGAGAGTTTGTTTGGTTAAAAGTAGTAGATACTTACTATTAAAAAGAAAAGGAGAGGGCGACGCTGTCGCGTTCCCTTTAACCTTCCCGTCGCCCTCCTCCTTTGTATCAACGTCACCGTTATTACCGCTATCAAAATTGTTATCGGCGTTACCGAGGATGTAGCCCCGCGCCTTAGATTATATACCCTTAGTTAAAGGCGCGGAGGGGTTTTACTCTCTTCATGGTGACGCCTAATAATATCGTCGAACTCGCTTGCATAGTATATACGTTAACCATGTTTTCCAGCAGTAATAGTAATTAGCAACTTTTCAGTCCGCCGGTTAACACTTATTATTAATTAATATGAGCTTTTTTTTAGTTATTTATATTAGCAATTACTTCTATAAGCGCCACGAAACGATAAGTTTAAAAAGTGGAAAATAAAGTCCACGATTAAAAACATGGTTTTTGAAGCGAACTTATAATACAGTCGGTGGACACGTAATACGGTTTCGGTCTACGGCTTTTAAATTAACGAAACGGGGGCGAATTCACTATTAATCCATTTATAATAGTGGTAACGAGCCGAACGATCCCCGTTTTCGTAATAATCATTAATAAGCTTGCCCGCGACCGCGAATACGATATACGATACATAAGGCGTATTTATTAACGACCTGGGGCTATAGACCTGGGTACGTTGCTTTAATGCCTTACGTATTGAAAAGTCCTCGCGACCTACCCTAGCCATATATTACTCGAGACGGCGAAAAAGATTCACCTTGACCTCCTCGTTAATGAGAATATTAACGAATTATAAATTAGTGAATCTAGTTAATACGAACTGCGGCGTAACTCTATTAGATTACGCTTACGAAGAAAGGAGGGAATCTCTGCGGGTAAGGGGGTTTTCACCCATGGGAAAAGGGTAAAGTCAATAACATCAAGAGTTTTTCACTCCTTCTCTTAGGAGTTAATGGGAAATTGTGAGAAAGAGGGAGGAGAAAATGAGGTGGTGGTGTAGGCGGAGGCGGCGGCAGGCGGCGAGGTGGAGGGCGAGGCGGCTATGGAGGAAATGATACCCGAAAATGAAGGACTGTAGGTGGTAATGATAGTGTTAGTGTTAGCGATGGTAATGGTGGTATCAGTAGCGGCGGCAACAGCACATCGGCGCTTACGCGTTAAACGGCGCCTATCAATCCTGTTTTTACGCGACATTAATTTAAAAGCAAAGTTAGTATGTAGGTTTTGGCTAAATAACGTACCCATTGAAGCGTTTTAAAATAGTTGTTTAAAATAGGGGTTGAAGTCAATTGGAATAGGAACATGTGTTAACTTTGGGTACATGCTATTAAAGGGGGAAAAAAGGTTTTACCTGAACCGATAGCGATATATATTTTGATATTAACTTAGAACACGTCACGGCGTAATCACCCCTTCATAATTACCTCTATAAGTCCTACGAAATTAAACCTCTATCGGAAATAATAAAAAAACGATTTCAATAATTATATCGCTACCGAGTGGTTACACCAACCAAACCCTTACTATAATTACTACCGCCGCTAGAAAGTAATAATTCAAACTTGGACAATTTGTACAAGATTATACTGTTATTACAAAACTATAGATACGAATTACATTACAATTATACTATTACTATAAAAATACGGATATAAATCACATTACAACCATATTATTACTATGAATACCGATTATATTACAAATACATTATTAATACGAAGCTATGGGTATAAAATACATTACATTTATACTATTACTATTATATTTCAGGTTTGGAGCATATAAAGAAAGAAAGAAAATACTTGTGTCAATATTATTATACATCCTTATAATTAGTATTTATAAGTTAAATAGCAGTCTACTACATTATAAGGTACACTCCTACAAATTGTACGATAATATGTCACGCTATAAGCTGCACTTCAAAAGAGTAAATCATACGTAGCGCGATCTGAAAGGGGTTTTCCAAAGTGTATGGAAAAATTGCTACTGCTCGGATAAGAGGTTTATAACCTCACACCCGTCGTGTGCACTCTCTGAATTCTTCTTTCTGGACTTATCTACTTTTACTACTTTAATACCATTCTTTACGATTACACTTCTACTCTTTTACCTTCACGTGAATAAGTAGAGACCTTACTGACAATCTCACTCAATAATCTACAAGTGAAAATATTCTCAAAATGATCACACGCATTGAAACAAAAGACGCCAGAAACAAAAATAGATATCTTAAATTAAACGCTAAATAAGCCAATATTTTACCAACGAACTATAGGGAACATAGAACCTAGTAAATATACAGTATACCAGAAAGTTTGACTAGGGATTAATAGGCGGTAAAAGGTCAAATACACCTTAAAATAAAATGATTCTATCTAGAAATGACTCTTTTAACCAACTATGCACCTCGATTACGATTGAAATAACATGAGTACCAAAATAAACTGATATTTTCCCTCAAACTCAAAATTTCAAAATTAGGAAGATGATAAAAACCTCGACTTTATAAACTAATTTGATAGCAAAAAAAAAACCAGAATAGATACATAAACAGTTCTATGCGTAAAAAGAATACGTTTAATAGAACATAAACTAAACCCGCAGATTTTGTAATCAAAACAACGTTAAAAGTATGCGATTTGTAATAAACAAAGCTATTGATCCACACATTATACAGCTACTGAATACTAATTAAAACAAGTAATATAGTACACTAAATACTCTAGCTCTGTTAGTTGGCAATATAATAAAAATCTAATCTACCGTAAAAACCCAAAGGCGATAAATAAAAATGAAACCGCTGAAAACTATCGACTCGTATAATAATATTAGCTTTAGCTGTAAAGTATTATAATAACTAGTTGACCACGTCTTTTTATATCGCCTAACTAATAAAACCCCTATTTTTAGACTTGCATTTAAGTATAGTGAAGTCAAGTCAATTGCAGTACAACCAAGTCAATTGTACTAACTATTAGTTTATTGACTATGGAGTTCCAAATTAAAACTAGAACACAGGCCAAGCAATTAGACATACAAATGAGTATGCAAATCAGCTAGCTATCTATCAACTCTAGAATAATGCATCCACCAATTAGCTATGTACTATTACTATTACTTTGACCACGATTAAAATCAACAATATTACAACATCTGAAGGCTTATTAGTTTAAGCACAAATTATCTAAGTAAAAAAAGAAATGAATTTCCTATTATGCTTTGTGAAACACCAGAGTAGATTAAATATCTTTACGAAAAGCTTCTACTTACTACGTCGGTTTTTCACAGACATAAGTATAGAAAACTTCCTGATTACGTCGGTTTTCGCGTCAATCTAAAAGTAGAAACGATATCGCTATCGGAAAAACACCAAAAAAAATTGTATTATACCCTTCACAAAGAACTTTAGATTATCCCTTAAAGTCTCAAATAGTTAAAAAGAAAAACGATCACCAAACTACCAAAATCCCTACAGTTGGTAAAAGGCGAAGTTTTTACTACTATTTCTATAAATTGCTAAGTTAAAAACCTCTATAACAACAAACAACAACTTCAATAACAAACAAATTTCGACCTTTAACACCAAATTTCACCTCCTACATCAATCTTTTTCTCCTCCACTATATCACAAAATCATCAATCAAACGTACCAGTAAATACGTAGAGATTATTATGCTGATCGAAACACCAAAAATTGTCAAATCACGCAAAAAAAAAAAAAAAAAAAAAAAAAAAAAATCACTTATAATATCAACATAAAGAACGACCAAAATCCAATAAAAGAAATCAAGAACCTTGGATCCTTTTTCTTTAGCCACTTCAATGAAAAGTTGTGGAGAAGATTTTTTGCCGAAATATCTACTAAAGAATACCTAACCAACTTCATCAACTAGTATATCCTTGAATCAAATACCGATGAAAAGTTTGGCCGCGGTGCCCACACCTTTCAGAACTTCCGTAAATTATTCAAAGACTAAACTATTGACATGTAGAAAGTAATTTAAAAAGGTGTCCAAGCTAGGTTAAAGAAATACGTCTGTAAACGTAAGATTTTGATCCTAGACAAAATACCAATCAGACTAGCAAAAAGTTCTTTAAACTGACATATCTTGAGGATTACCTGAAAGACTCTTAACCTTAAAACCTATAAGAAAAAGAAAAGGTTACTACTCACGACTACCAAAACCTTACACACATTCCAAAAACCACCTATAAACCCCAAATTAGGTCCAACCTTCAATCCCAACAACAACAACTTTTCATATATCAATGATAAGAAACCTATTAATCTATTAAACAACAAAGTCACCGCTTGCGATAACGTGGAGTATACGCTCGGCTAGGGCAAAACGCGTGAAGAAACAACTGCGAACACAGAAAGAGGAATTAATATCGACGATATGCAACGTTTAATTAAGAGAAATTGTCAAATCTCTAAAGCTTTCTCCCAAACCCGTCAAAAACCCGCTCGAAAACGTCAAATCCCTTAATTCACAGCTTTCAGAAGTAAATATACCTTTACACGTAAGCCCACTACAAGTCCTACGACAGGATTTAACTTCTTAAACTAAGTAACAAGCAATTATCCACATCACTACAATTAGAAATGTTCAAAATTTGGATCAATTACTCAAAACACCATGGACTACTGGAAAGATTTTCTTAATTTATCTCCTTAACCAATCAAAATAATCAACATCAATTATAAAAACCTCGCATATTTATCCAAATTTTGAAATAATAAACCAAAGAACGACTAAAAAAGCCTACAATCCATCTAACATGAATATGACACCATTTTTAAATATTTTCTAGTAAATATATGTCCGATCTTTAGATTTTCACTAACTATTTCCAGGTAAATTAACAAGTCACGCCAAAAATCACTACTTGGCCTTATTATCTAAAGCATGCAACTTGAGTAACATCTAAAACAAATAAAAATTTATCTCTAGCACAACTTCTAGCTTATAAAATACTATAAGGATTGCGTAATACCAAGGGAAAAGATAATAATAACGAAAATAATAGAGGAGAAAACACCAATAAATATTATTAACCAAATACTTAGCAAGTTAATGTTATGTTAACAAGTAATCGAGAAAGTACCCGTTAGTAAACCTTTACTTCTAGAGCAGGTACACGCGGTTGACACCGATATCAACGAATTTGAATACGTTATATAACACCTAAATACCACTAGTAAAGGTTTTTTTAACCAGTTATTTTCCTTTTTTACAACTTGAATAACACACACGCCAAATTTAATGACTAAAAACCCCTAAACTATTATCTTTCGGGATTAAAATGACAAAAACTTTCAAATTATGTACTATATCAACTGTGAGTACAAGAAGTTTTGACTTTTAACATCTAATTCAAAATCCTTGAATTGAAAGATATACTAACTATAATAACGTAAATAAAACCCAAACGGATATGCTAATTAAGACTACAAATATTATTTTCGTGAAAGTAGTAAAAAATTTTATATTTGTAGTAAGTACAGTAACTAATGAACTGACACTCTGTTACTTGATACCAAAAATGATAAGTAATAAGTAACATCGAATACCCGATTTATATTGAAAACAATTACTTGTAAAATGTTGTAGACTTTAAGTATAAAGACACTAGAATCAATAAAGATGAATTATAGAAACTGTTAATATAATATAAAGTTAACATTTTTAAATTAACTTAATAATTAGCCGATCACGCCCTTTTCTATTACTTAACTGATAAAAACCCCTATTCTAACCGTAAAAATCAAATATCTAACCCATAATACGTCTTTAATCTTCGCAATCGTTACGCGGATAATACGTTTAAAAGAATTATTACAAACTTGGAGGCAGTAAGATAATTGATTGGAGTTCATTCGCAGTATATAGTACTAAAACGGAAAAGCATTACCGCCATGAAAATCAATCGATAAGATAACATAAAAGCCAAAGTCAGCTTAGGCCAAATGGAGAACTATTATTACTATGATCAACGACTGTGCACACAATTGTTAAATCTATTAACTTCTGAATCCTTAATTCTTTTATTCTATTCCTTCTTTACTTGGAAAACCCAAAGATTATCGACGTTAATGTCAATGACAATGTGAATAAGCTGGTCAAAAATTGTCCGAGGTTTCTTCACGCCTCCAAATAAAGACACCAGTAATTATACCTTTGAAAGCTAAAATCAATAGTAATAAATTTAATGGAGTCAGAAAAAAGTAAGTTATATGGACGTTTTAATTACACAGTTATCGACTAGTTATATATAATCCTTAAAGTCTTAGATTATGAAATATAAAGTACTTTTCATTTAAGGCAATTGAAAACTTTTACAACTATTTTCAAAATTACTTCATAATACCCAAAAGGTTTAATTTTACAATAAAAGAAGATGAAAATTTCAATTATAAAATGTTAACAAATGTTTGTAACGCTTTATAGGTGCAACATAGTCGATTCGATTTCTCGAAGTAACAAGTGCTGCATTTAAGGTGGTTCATGTATTTTTCTATGTTTGGCAGACCGCTATTCTGTCTACATAGTAATTTATATGGTCAATTTTTTTTGCACATACACTATTGTTAAGTGGGCGCATACTGCACTAAACTTATAGTCAATACACTAAACAGACAGAACAATACATTCAACTTTCAGTAAGTATATTTAACTTTACCATAACTAAAATTAACTTATTATATTTCAATTACTACTATTCTAATAAGCAGATTTTTATTTGGTTCGCGCACGTTAGTGTGGTCGACTAATGCTTTCTGGTTACCAATTAATTACGTTTTCTTCATAGAACTAGACTCCTATAAATTCTGTAAGAAAATTAACCCCAATTACATTTATTTGTATTATGGATTCGAGGTCCAATTTTGTTAATTCTCACCAATAAGTCTTTCTCTATGATATGATATGAACTTTTAACTCAACCGTATTAATCAAACAAGTCGTCGGCTTTAATTCTCTAGTAGTCTTCCAATTTTCCAGAGCATTTTTATTTTTTAATACGAGACTCAATCTTACTAAGTAGCCTATTAACGTAACCTTCAATATGTATAATCAGCCTATTACTATTTATAAACCTTTTAAGGGCTTTGTTTGGCTACATCTTCATTATGACATCGGCGGAATTATTTTCCTTATCAATTTATTGAACCTTTTGATATTTATACTTTCTTAGGCTTTACAGAATACTATTACATTGATTATCAGGCGTTTCTCGTTAATGGTTTCGAGCTTTAAAAAGTATTTCAATAGGATTTTCGAGTTGATAAAGATTATCACCGGGATAAAAGTAATTTCGAATTATCTCGTAATAATGTTAAGTATGTTCTATAATTTAATAACTAAATTAAACTTGGTTATTATGCCATAAAACTTTAACGTTAATATGTTTTGCATAATTCTTTTGAATTTAGTAGATATCTAATGGATTATGGTTTTGACGATACTAAATTATTCTTCTGGTTTTTATTTATTGACGAGGGTTATTAAAAATCCTATTCGTGATAACAGGATTTGTTATTCATAAAAGAGTCTTCCGTAAAAATTATCAACTTGGTCTTCGATAGGTCAATCAGAATAATACCATTCTTTCGGTTTATATTTCGCATTTACTACTCTAACCTCTCATTTAATCTGTTAAAATTTTCGTTTGTTAGGTTTTATACTTATGCCGCAATCTATAGGTTATAAAAGGCCTTCATTTGAAATGAAATGGTGATATACCTGCCATGGGCGCGTTATTTCAAGTACGGTTAATATATTCCCACATTAATTTCATCAATTGTGACCAAATTTAAGTCCCAATTTCTTCGGCGAAATCTAAGGTAAGTGTGGATATTATCATATATCTCTATATTTAGTTAGCGGCAACGTTGTAAGTTGAACTTTGAAGAGTTCACGGTAACGTACCACTCTGCAAGGTGCATTCCTGCAGAGTATATGATAGCGTGACACTGCCTGGAAGGGGAATTAGCAAAGTGTACAATAGATTGCCACCGCTTAGAAGGGAGATAAGAAGAGTATATGGTACAATTTCATTGCCCGAGTGAAAGATTAAAAGCTTTTACCTAAGGCGTACACTCATCGGATGCCTTGACACCTTTGAATTTATATTTAATATATATTACCAATCTTCACGATTGTTCTTTAACTTTTTACGTTTATATAGATAGATCACTACTTTACCGGTACTGATTAGTTTCCTACCCGGTCAATGAAACATATCATAGGAAATAAAGGATAAACTTAAGTTTAATATTTATAATTGGATGGTTGAGTGGTTTCAAGTGTCTTTACTCTAATATTACGACTTATATGAACTATATGGAATTGTAAAAAATATACGGGAAAAGCTTTAAAACTTAAAGCGTAAAAATATTGTAGGACACGAAGAAATTTTTAAAAATACAACATTAATACGATCTAGAGAAATGAGAATGACACCAAAATTGGATTAGGCTTTGGAAAAGAACATCTTTTAATAGGATGACGATTATAACAGAAGTTGTTAGGCCTATTGTTTTCCACAATTTGAAATCACATACCATTTTTCGGCTTTGCCTTCAAAATATAAATAATCTTGGTGTTGGTAGGCCTTAGACGTTACAAAGTTGTCGATTCGATTGGTCTTCGAAGTAACAGTAGTATTGTGTGGTCAGATGGTAGATGTATTGTTCTAGGTTTGGCAGACCGCTAGCCGGTCTGCACTGTAATTTGTATGGCCAATTGCTTGGACCTTGCCCTAGAGTGAAGTAAAGCGTACTGTACTCGACTTACACCCAATGCGGTGAGTCTCCACAAAAAGCAATACACTTGTAGTATAGTCAACTTTATTGTAGGTAAAGTTGACCTACTGCATTGCATGTAATACTATTCTAATACTCAGTATTAACATTAATGTTTAGACTAATAAACTGATTAGAAAAAACGAACAAACGTTCCTATAAAATCAAAAATAGGAATAGTTAAGAATTTATTTATAAAGGTTAAAAAAATGTAACACCTAACGGAGTATAATTTTGTTAATTATATCGACGTTTTAATTATACTGTGATTAATAAGCTATATAAGAGAATGAAGACGATTGGTTATAACGATATATACGTATTAATACGAAAGGTAATTAAACGGATTTTATATTATTGCCTAACATAATCCTAAACCCAAACTCTTCCCTCCCCCCTGTCTAAATTTTAAATTTACGTTGAAAGAAAATCAAAATTTTAATTTTAAACTATTGTTCCTCCTTTGAATTTTAACTTGAAGTTTCCTGGAACTCTTACAAAGCATTTCAAGGATTATGACCTAAGCTTTCTAACTCAAATGACTACATTTAGTAGAGTTTACGATAATATAAAAAGAAATTTCGAATACGACGTCCACCTTGCCTAATACCACACAGACTTGGTTACCACGAGGTAAACTACTAAAATATTTTTTTAAAAAAGGAGGAAATACCAATGGATATGTTAAATCAGATATTTAACAATTTGATAATATGTTAATGAGTAATATGAAAAGCCTCAATTAACGAAGCCACACTTTGCGAATAGGTACGAGTAGCTATTACAGACGTTATCGAGTTTCAATACACCTTATAACGCTTAAATACAACTTCTTAAGTCTTTTGAGCCAGTTAAGTTTTTCGTTTACAACTGTAATAAAATGAATTCTAAATTCTCTCAATACATACGCCTAAGTTGGTAATTTCTTTTATGTAAATAAAGAAGACAGTACGATAGTTAATGACGTTAAATATAAGTACAGTTATAGGCGTCCTTAACGCCTAGAGTTTTCTCTAACAACCTTATGTTATAAGTAACAACTACGTTGGCTTTAATAAAAAAACATTTAAACGGACCTATTAATCGTAAAAATTATCGTTATAATAGTGGTTAAAAAATGTTAAATTTCCAATAAATCTAGCTATTGGTTAACTCGCAACCCCCTCGCAAAACTTAACAACAAAAAGGTAATATGTTTCATGTATAACCATATTACATTTACGTAGGACGACTTAAATTGAATCCCGGACTATAAAGATGATGAGGCAATAAATAGTAATAATGCCCTTAAAGAAATTAAATAATATGAAGATACAGCTTTCAATACGGCTAAATAATTAGACAACCCCGCCTTTTTATACCGCTTGTACTGTGAAAACCCTTACCTTTGCCTTAATAAAGCCTTTGATCCCTTACACACTTTTAATTTTTGTAAACCTTACAAGAACTATACGTTTTAAGGTATTTTACTAGATACGAAGGTAATAAGATACTTAATAATAGGCTATTAGTAATAAATGACACTGCGAAGAGAAAAAATTAAAGCTATTAAGATTAATTGCTAAGATATTAATAAAGATAAATTGAGCTTCAGATTAGGCGAAGAATTATCGTTACTAGGGATAACAGTAGTTAAAACTATTATAAAACCAATTACATTTCATATCCTCAAACCCCCTACCCCTTTACTTTTTTATTTAAAGAATATAAATACCTTCGGCATTAATGTTAATGTTAACGCCAACAAACTAATTTCAAACAATTAAAAAATTCCCTTAAATTTTAATAAAGACATCTATAATTTTGACGTCTATATTCTAAAGATGATAGTATCAAACCTTATGAAGTTAGAAATAAGTTAACTATATTGGTAATTTAACCACATAACTATTAATAAACTGTGTTAAGTTTTAAAGTCTTTAGGATATAAAAATGTGAAATACTTGACTTTAAAATTATCTAAAAGATTTATTACTATTATTAAACACATACCTAACCCCCACGAAAATTTAAGTTTATATTGAAAAATAACAAAGACTTTCATAACGAGGTTTTTATTCATATAATTTACTTAAATAATAAGTTTAATCTTTACATCGTTAACTTCGCACCCTATTTTTATATAGATAAGTTTAAAAAGTCTCTTTCGGCAAAAGATACGTGGGAAACTCTAAGAATACTGTGGATTAATACGTATTTGAACCTACCTAACATCGTCGTTCACAACGCTAACACCAACTTTGTTGTGGTGAAGTTTCTGGAAAATGTTTAAATAATTGGTATTTAGTATAAATAAATGCCAGTAAAAGCCTGCTTAAATATTAAAAAGGTTAAAAAGACATATATACTACTTCGTCGAGTATATAATATCCTTACATTAGAGATTAAAAGCTTTAAAAACCTGAAGGCATAGCCTTAAATGGTGGTGAAAATCCTAAACGATATTATAGGCCTTCACGGCCTAATATTAACGCTATTGGTATTTAAAGCGTACCTACGCTTAAGAAGTGAATCTCCGATATTAGTAAGTACTTAAAAACCAGTTATAGATTACGGTAAAGCATTAAAGGAACTGCGGGGAAAATCGGCTTGCTATTAAGTTAACGATGCCCTAAATACTAAAACGGCTCCAATATTATTAACATATTTGCTATGCCATTACAGATTGAAGTCATTTTGTGGTGGAATCCGGGAAATTCGGAAGACCTATATAAAATCTTAAGTATTATTAGCTTTGAAGTAGTTGTTAAAATTAATAACAATCTCATAACTTTCTATATAACCTAATTTAAACCCTATATCAGGGAAACTAACGATAGAGATCTTTTAGTTAAATATCAGAACTAATACGAACCCCCTTCATCCGTTGTTAATAAGCTGATAAAACGTTGCTGTCGCAAATAACACTCGGGAAAAACAATGTTAAAGAGGATAAATATACATCAGGCTGTATTTATAATATTATTTGAGTAAGTAAAAAAGAAAAGGAAGAAGAAAACTTTGTATTAAAGCTTCGAGTATAAGGTACGTTTACGACTTTCGGAAAATTTTATAAAGAAAACGACAAGGTTGATATTAACACCTAGATAATTTAAAAAGTGGTATAATTTGTACTGAAGGCTAACTTTAACCTTTAAAACCTAGATATTATAATTTTTGAATCGATAATTATCCATGGGGTCAAAGGAAAAACTATGGGCCGACCGTACAAAAAATCACGCGTAATCACTAAAAGATATTGTAATAAAGGTAAAGAGTGGATTTTTAAATAATTATCAACGATTTAAAAGATTAACTAATATTTAGTGGTCGCTTTGATAGTAAGTTTGTTATCTAAAACTAAAGGTAAGTTTATACTTAATAGTTAATTATAATGTCAACGTATACTTCATTAGCAACAGATTTATAAAGAATCGGATTACTAAAGTTACCATAGGAATTACGTGCTATTTATCTTCCGAAAACGTTATACTATGTATTAAGTAAGTATACAAACTGGTGAAAACTGGCGTCTATTAGTTCCTAACCTATAAATTGTATTTCAAATTATAACTAGATATAAAATCTTTAATATACGACACGTATTTACTAATAACGAAACAAAAATGACTCCAGGCTAATGCATATGTAAACTAATGTTACCTTTCCGTTAAAATAGCTAGCTTTATGGTATAGTAATTTTTAGTAATTAAAGATTCCAAATTTTGACACTATAAACCGGTTACAATATTAACAAAAGTTAACCAATTTAACTTTAATAAATCGTTAATTCGTATACTTAGTGTTAACACCCGCTTTAGTTTTCTTTAAAGAGATCAAGGCATTGATTTTACTATAATCAATAATACTAACATGGTTAAGGCTTAATGGTTCCTGAAATAACGTGCCCATGGTAGCTATATCGTTAACTTATATCAACTAAACGCTTCCTACGACCTATTCATTACGTTATAACTATAAAATATAGTAAATAAAGATTTTAACCAGTTAAATAAGAGGTTTAAGTAGAAGATTCAAAACTTATATTAAAGAATTAATATAGTTTAGATTGACCTATTGAAGGCTAAATTAATAATTTTTACCAACCGGTTCTTTATGAATAATACCACTTTATCTTTCCAAATCGGCTTTTGAATAACTCTCGATAACGAAAATAAGCGGAAAAATTAATTTACCATAAGCGGTAACATAATCTATTAAACCTTTAGTTAATAAAAAAGGATTATACGAAAGGTATTAGCTTTAAAAGTTCATTGTATAATAATAGGTTTTAATATAGATATAATATTACAGGAACCTTGTAATATTAATACCAAGTTGCTAAAGATTTCATTTATCCAGATAGTAATTTATACCGATTCGAAAAGCTTGTTTGAATGCTTTTAAAAACTTGGAAGTATTAGTGAAGAACATCTAACAATGGACGTAATAATACTTTGCGAAGTTTACAAAAGTAGGGAAATTAAGGAGTTTTGGTAGATTAACGGGAAATACAATCCTACTAATTTTATAACGAAATTACTGTTAAATAAAGCCCCTAAAAGGTTTATAAATAGTAATAGGCTAATTCTAAGTATCTAGAGCTACGTTAATAGAGAGCCTGGTAAGGCTAAGTTAAGTGGTGGCTAGGAATGTATTAAAGACCTGAAAAACTGTTAGAGGAATAACAAATATGACTTGTTTGACTGGTAAGGCTAAATTAAAAGTTTATATAAGTTTTTGGAACGAAAAACTTTTATAGGAATCGATAAAGTCGAACTTTGTAGTCGTGAGGTAATTAACGGCGACTAGGGTTAAATTTAGATGTAAATAGGTATAATTTGATATGAAAGTTAACTGGAATTGATAGGGATCAAGCCAGTTAACAAGGTGGCAGTCTAACGGTTACTAGAAAATATTAGTCAACTACACTAACGTACACATACAAACTAAAAATCCAACAGTGTTAAAATAATAGTAATTCTAATGCAGTAACTCAATTTTACTTATAGTAAAGTTGACTATACTAACTGAAAATTAAGTGTATTGTTTTATATAAGCCTATTGTATTAACTTTAAATCAATTACAACATAGGTTCACTTTACACTAGAGCATAAACCAAGTAATTAACTATAAAAATTACTATGGAAACTAGTCAGCGGTCTGCCAACCCTAAAACAATATATCTATTACTTTATTACTATAATACTACTGTTACTTCGATCAATCGAATCGACAACATTAAAAAGTCTAAAGGCTAATTAATAGCTAAGGCTTACTAATAAATATAATAATTAACGATATACTATGAATTATTATGAAATCATTAGAATTGACTCCAATATTTATAGTCATATTTATTTATTCCAAAAGCTTTTACAAATGTTTATTCAAGTTTGGTACTCCTAATAAAAACCGTTGAAAATAGATGTAATAGCTTTGCTAAAGATATACAAAACCCAGCAAATTAATAAGTTCAGGTGTATTAATGGAAAAAATGATTCCACTAATTCTATAATCTATAATATACCTAATATTACCCTAAAAAGTTTGTGAATAGCAATAGGCTAATTGTACAGATCGAGGATTACGTGAACCGTCCAGCACGTAAGGTAAAAGAATAGAGATACCCAGATGAATCAGAAGATTACTAAGGTAATAGTGGCAGTAGAAATAGTAATGTATAAGAAACGTATACTTGGACTTACTAACAAAAGGTACGCGATTGGTAACGTACGTGATGCGTATAAGTCTGTGGGGAAAGATTTGTATACGGGAGTTAAGGAAGTTGAGACTTAGAACTGTGGGATAAAGGGCCGTAATTAGAGTTAGTTTGGGTGTAAAACAGGTTGGGACTAACAGGTGTCTAGCCTACAGAGCGAGGAGGGATTTTAAAACTTACCACAAATAAGTAGTTGGCCACATTAGCGTGCTCGTATAAAACAAAAAGTAGCTAGTGTTAAAATAATAGTTAATTGGAGTACATTTAGGTCAAATATACTAACTGTAAGTTAACTGTAGTAGGCGCCCACTTTTAACTAGGATACGGTCCAAGTAATTAGGCATACAAATCAGTGTGTAGCGTAGCAAGTAGTTTGTAAAACTTAGAAGCAACCACACCACTACTTTTAATACAATACCAGATATTTCGACCATAGATTTGAATTCACTACGTTATAACGATAAAGGCCTACCAATGAAGAAAATGATTTTTCAAAAGAATAAAAGATTTTTTTTTTAAAAAAAAAGTCAATAGAAGGAAAAAAAAACTATATATTCCAAAACATTTCAAAACCTTAACCCTGCAGGAAAATAAATGACGATTTGGGAATAAAGTTTATAAATAATATTTTTGTGAATTTCAATACCAAGCGTAGCTTTCTTCAACGTATTAAAATATCATGGTAGTAGTTTTTGATATAAAAGATGATAAAATGAATGAAATGAATAATTTTCATGTAGAACCATCCACTATGACAGATCTTACTACTTATCTCATTATTCTCCGTCTCCTTAAATTTAAACATTCACTACTCCTACTACTCATCAATATTTCCGTATTATATAATAACAATAATCATAGCAAAAATGAGGATTAGAATTTGAATCTGAATCTTAATAATAATAATAATAATAATAATAATAATAATAATAATAATAATAATAATAATAATAATAATAATAATAATAATAATAATAATAATAATAATAATAATAATAATAATAATAATAATAATAATAATAATAATAATAATAATTCTATAAAATAATATATTGCATTGTTTAGTAATTCAGTTTTAATATGAAACGTATTCCGCGGGTATGAGCGTAAGGTCTACCTAATATAGACAATTTGGTCTACAATATACGGGCTTGTAATGATTACACTAAATATATGTGAGTAAATAAAAAAATCCAAGGCATTGTATCATCAAAATAATAGCAGAGGTAAAGGAGCAAAATAAAATCAAGACTTTTGATAAGTAATTTAAAGTCATAAAGCTATTTCGAATAAGTATTGAGACTAAATTTTTATATTAAAAGTAGAAAGCAATGGAGGAAATAATATTCAAGTGGAAATTGGTTTATCTTTATATATTCGTGACTTTATACCGTTTCCAGTGTGTATCACTCTTGCTTGGTAATGCTTGCTAGTACTTAATAAGGCTTAGCAACAATATGTAATCGTAAATAACCTTAACTCTATGCTCCTACTTAATCATTTTCTGATTTAAAAGATATTTACCGTTTCATGTGTCGCAAGTTAAGTTTTCTATAGCTTAATTACATGCTAGCTTAATTCATAATTAAACCGTTTCTTTGGTTATAATACTACATCTCTTTTCAATTATTTTGTCATAGATTATCCTATAGATCTTTCCCTTTCTTCTTTTATCAATATATTTTGTTATATTATCTCTATTTCGTTTCTTGTATTTGGTAAAACCCCGATTTTGCGGATTAAAAAGTTTTTTCTCGCTTCGTTTGGTTGGTTTAAGAAACGTTAAGTTTTCTTCAAGTGTTTCATTATTGAACGTAATGGTTATAAATTTATATCGTTTTTATTTCTCGTTTCGAGGAGGGTTTAGTTTGTAAAAGAGTGGATTTTGTAAATATTTATATATAGTATATTTAACGTAGTCTTCAATGTAATGTCTTCCTTTTCACAGTGTTTTCCTATAGATTTTTACATTATCATATTCGGTTTACCGGCTGACTTTTATAATATTTCAGATAACGGACGAAGTTTTCCATTTCTATGATCATGAATTGAATAAAAAAGAACGGTTGGCTAAAATATTAGTTTTTTTCAGTGAGTTCATTTTTCTTTTGTTTCGGTTCATGAAAGAAAAACGGTATTTTGTGAAAAAGGTGTGAAATTAGTTAAGGAAGTCTTTTTGAATGAGGAGCATAATTGTATTATTTAAATGGCTTGGGAGATAGTTATTAAAAAAATTTGCGGCTTTGGTGGCCAATCCTTATTTCAAGGGGTTTGACCAGAATTTGATAAATGTGGAGTATATTATACTAGATTAATTCGGTTTTTTTAAAAATTAGCGATGATATAGTTCAAGCGCCCTCTGGAATTTTTTAAAAAACATTATTTGTTATTTCATGTTTTCGTTATAGTCGTTGTTGTTTATATTTAATAGATAATTTTTTGTAATTGTTATTTCAGTCCATAATTCGTTTAATCTCGAATTTAAATTCTTCTTTATTCGACAAGGTATTTTAGTTGAATTTTATATTAAATAAGTTTAATTTAAATTCAAATATAGGAAAGATAGTGCCCAATTATATAATCCGAAGTAATAATAATACATAGTTAACGTCAAGAATTTTCTGTAAAATTTTGAATGTTTAATGGTTTAATAGTTTTATTTGTTATTCCTTTTTTGGTTGTAATATTTCCTTGGAATAGGTAAATTTCATATTCCCCCCTAAGAAATTGGTGTGTCATTCTCTTGAGATTGTCGTATCTATGTATCCGGGTCATATTAAATTCAAGTTGTTTTTCAAAGTTTTGTTAAATTATCTTGATTTTGCCAGTTTTTGGAGCTAACTTAGAGATATTTAATTTTAACATCTCATTGTGATTAGTTTATATTTAGTACATGTAATAAATGGATATAGGGGATTATTCCGTTATGGATATACTTATATTATTATCTACGAATTTTATTAATGAGGGAATTTGAATATAGTTATTTCGTTAGTAGTAAAAGTAGAATAGAACATTTCTTTTTTTTTTTAATAATTTGGGGAATTTTGTTCGTTTCTTTATTTATTAGCGCATAGTAAGATATGTTAATCTTTTTTTTTTTTTCGATTCATGTTATAAGGGATCTGTTCACAAATTTCAGGTAAAAAGCTAATTTTTATTATCAATACTTTCTTAAATTTATCATGAATGTCAATGGTTCGTCAGATCATATATACGAGATTTTGTTTTACATTAATATTGTTTTATGTATAAACTATGAATATTTCGTGAATTTCCCAATTATGATTAATATGTTATTGAAATTCACCCTTATTACGGGGTTTTTCGATTTTGGTAACTTAATAATGTCGTGTAAATTGATACAGCTCTATTTAGAGTTGTTCATCAATAGAGGGTTTAATAGTTCATAGGTTTCATTCAGTTTGAACTTGTTTTATCTGTAATCGTTGCAGTTTTCAATAGTGATTTTAATATATTGTTCAAGGTCTGCTGGATTCCACATGTTCTTAATTTTGTGATGTATTTCTATGATTTTGCCATATTTATATACAATAGTATATTAGATTTTTCTAATAAAATAGTTTTGTTATTAGAATGTTCTGTTACTCAAATTTAATTCTGTAGCTTTAAGGTTTATAGTAATATTGACCCTTAGTTTTATATTTATGCGATTTCCTTAATATTTATTTGTGAACTTGGTTTATGTTTTGAATTTATTATCATATTAATAATTTAATGATTGGTTACAAACTTCAACGTTTTTGTTTTACTTATATTCTCGGTATATGATTTTAAAGCTCAATTATAATATACATTTATACTAATTGGTTTGTAGTTTGTTTCATGTTTTGCTTGTAATAAATTGTTTTTGGTATTTATAATTAGTGTATATTGTAATAGAGTGTTTTATATCTATTATACAATTACATGTATAAAAAGGAAAGAAGGTTCATATACGTGCCTAACAGTATATCTTTCTACTACATGCTCAGCTCCACTGAGCTTCGGTTCTAGTTTTAGATTCTTCCTCTTCTATCGTCTGAATACTACACCGTTTTAACATTGCATTAATGCCCTATATACGTATTAAGAATTGGTAGATTAAAGTAAAAAAGCTGAAAAGTGCCAGATATTGTCTTTTATCAGTTGAAATACGACAAAATGAATAGACTAAAGTTATCAGTTCTGCCCATAAAACCTAAGTCAACAACCCTCTTTTGTTTTTTCGATCTTTCACTCTACGATCTTTAACCTTTTCCTCCATCACTATGCATTATCACCAACCCTCATATTATTCTCTTCATCTCCATCGCTGTCGTCATTCACATCGTTGTTACCGCCTTCTCGCCGCTACCATCACCGCCATCGCCGTCGTACCGCCTTCCTCGCCAACAACCGCCGCCGCCATTCATCGTCGCCGCTGCTATTCTTTTATCATTCAAACCATTCTCGACGTAACTACTACCAGTCTCGCCGCAGAAAATATCGCCACTGTTATCGCTGCATTCTTACCGCCAATTTCTTATATATAAATGCGAATTATGTAATTAAACCCTAAATTATATTAAACCACTCATTAAGTTCCACTGCACCCGTAAAAAATCCAATGAACCCGTCACTCCCTTAACAATTACCCTTTAATTCTTAAAAAACACATACATCTTCCTCTAATGCCTCTACCTCATTAACTTCTCCCTTGTCTACGATAACTACTTCCTTGCAAATACTGTAACCGTTAACACCATTTTTAATAATAACCTCCTATTCTCATACACATCGCCCTTGACACAAGATGCTTCGCCCTTTAAAAAGTAAAATGAATTCGATACTTAACTAGGATAAGCGTTTGTGAAAGAAAAAACTATCAAAACTAAAAGAAATACTAAATTTAATAAGCATCTTAAGAAAATAAATACGAGCCTTTAAGACCAAAATAAAAATAGTTACATAATTATAAAAAGCCGCTTTAACTCCTTATTTTGGGACCGAGAATATCGTTTTCACCGAAACAACAAACGTCCTCATAACCCTAACCATACAATTCGCGGATAAAAATGCCTTCCTCGTAACCCTAACCGAAACACGCTAACCACTGAATCTTGAGGCAATAATCATTAATATTACCTAAAACGTAAGAAATTAATTGTTTATGACTCCGAGTATCCTCATCCTTCTATTATAGAAATAGTAATTATAGGTAAATATATCATCTTAATAAACGTTTAGAGTTTGTATACACTCTTAAGAATTTATACCAAGTTTAATCCGAATGTAACGGGTTATATTATCTCTATATTTGAAACCTTGTTTTGAGAATCAACTATATTTTGGTAAAATACGAAACTGCCTCATGTAAATCGTATGAATCCTTTCGGCGAGGGCTTCAAAACTGTTATGAATACCGTTACCAATCGTTTTTGAATAGACTGAAATAATATTGAAACAACGTTCCGAAAAGCGACATTTACCTTTCGAAACCCTTTTCAAAATGAATATAAGTTGTGTAAGTATATTTCAACCAAGTTAAGATACGTACGATTTATGGCTACTTTCGACCGAATCAAATGAAATTAATATAAACTTATAATCGATATCTGGACCTTCTTCGACCTACCCGTTTAGAAAAGTCTACATTTGTTCAATCGTCAACAAACCTTACAGGAATATATGACCGAAATCGAAAAAAAAAACTAAACCCATTTTATTAAAAGTCGCGAATCATCGGTACCTATAGTATATATGAATTATTAAAACAGGACGCAAATGATACAATCTTCGAATATTTTGAAAAACCTAAAAAATAAATATAAAAATAACGAAAGTTATGATGAGAAACTTGGCATAGGTGTTTATTATATTCGAGACTGCAAACGCAAGCTTTATGAGGCTTGTAATAAGCCTCGCGAAAATCATTACGACGATAATCGCAGCAACAACCATAAAGTTCGATGCCTTTATGGCAATAATCGTTGCGATTATAATCGATGCCATATTCACCGACATAAACGTATGAAAAATATTCAATCTACCTCAAAAACAGACTATTAAAAGAAAATTAACACTGCGTTTTCCTCTTCGTGAACAAATAAAGTAAACTTTATAAACAAGACCGCGGTTTTCGCAACTAAAACGTTACTAAGTCATCGGACCTATACGAGCTGTAATAAAGAATACGAATCCCGAAATACACTCTTTAACCAACCAAAAATCTGCTATAAAACGAAGATATTGTCTTCGTGAGCTAAAAAAACGACAGATTAGGTATATAAATAAAACAATAACCTGAATGAAGTCACTGACTTCGTATAGAATTTGGAAATAACCGAGGCTAAACCCATTGACAAGGAATTAACAGTAGTTATAAAAGGTTTTCACTTTCTTTAAGTAGCTATTTGTATGACTTTATCTAGTCTAACATACAATTGTTTTTTCCGATAAAAACATTGATAAAGATTAACTAATCAAGTTATAACTTCAGAAATATTTTCCTAATTAAATTAAAATTACCGTTTGGCTGGGCGACATTCTTTCGAAAGTTATGAAACCCTTAGTAAAATTTTCCATCAAAGCTTGGTAATTATTTTTTAACTTATTAAAATAAGTCGGATGGCACACCCGGTATTTTCAAGGAAACCGTGAAAACATGTGTTGTTAATCGCTTTAATGTATGTACCTTACTTTCGCATAACTATTTGAAGCTTTATAAAGCTAACATTTTAATATCTGAAAATTTATAAACTTCAAAAATAATCATTTCGAAGTGTTTCAAGCTATTTATAAAACAGTATCAAATTTGGTAGTTCGTAAGGTATTTATTGAAGCATTTATGCAAGTTTTTTCACCGGGATAAACCTTCAATCTTGTAGTCTAATATATAAAACTTGGCAAATAATATTCTTTTATATTCATTATCTAATATATATACGCGTTAAATTCTATTATAAATTACATGATTCTTTAAGTTATTTAGTTTAACCTTGCCATTAATACGATGATCATAATCCCTAAGCACATTCGCTCAAATATTATGACAAAATGTAAAAAAATATTATTTAATTTTTTACCATTTGTAACGAAACCGTTTATGCTTTAATATAGGTTACCGAAGTGAGAAACATAGCTTTTAAGATTACTTAGCTTACTCGCGATGCAGTTGGTAAACACCATATAATATTTAGTACCATTAGCAAAATGGGTTCGCGAATAGCCGAAACACTATCAATACGATTGGAATTTAGATTGTATTTATATATCTCTAAAACTATGAAGGCTTTAGTACGATCCCCGTTCTTCTTAAAATTACTGGTTAACTGATGGCTAAATACTCTAATTCTCAATATAATAATTTACTTAATCGGGGTTACAAGAAATGCAAATCTCACAGAGCAATATAACAAGCCTTGCTTTAAAGAATTCCCGGTTTCATTCGGCATTAAAACTTTTGACAACGACTCGATATTAAAGACCAAATATACGATACAAGTTAATTTCACCAAAGCTTATAATACATAGAAAAAACGAAAATTTACAATACATTTGCCGACGTATAACAATATTCGAATCTTGTAAATTTTCTAAAATACCAAATATTAATGGTACCTTTGATTCAAAGCTATTAAAAGGTAAAACTAAACTGTTACCGTTACATAATCTTAAAAAAAAAAATGAAGGTTTTCTAGATTAATAGCTTAACGTATTGGTAGAGCTTTAGACGTTGCAACGTTGTTGATTCAATTGGTCGAAGTAACAGTAGTATTGGGTGGTTAAGTGATGGATGTATTGTTCTAGATTCGGCAGACTGCTAGCCTGTTTGCATAGTAATTTGTATAGCCAATTGCTTGGTCCGTGATATAGATTGAATTGGGCACTCCAAAATCAACTGACTTGTAGTTGGTAAAGTTAAATTTACTGTAAGTAAAGTTAACTGGATGTACTGCAATTGACCTGCTACAAATAGCAGTCAATATTGTTCCAATATAACGACTTATATATATAAAGCCGTATAAAATATGTTGACGATATATTTCCATATACTTTACTCATCTTCTTCGTATGGAGTAAATTATATGGCGTTGAAAAAGACCGTATCTTCATTAACCTCAGATCTTCTAATAAGTATATGGTTTCTAATAATTACCAATCTCATTTACAGGAAAATATTATCGACTTTTAAAAGGAGTTGAATAGAGTTTTGTGACAAATGTTACTAAACTATTCTTTATATTTTCGTGTATTTAGAATATCGGAATCGTTTTACTTTTGTCAATCATCAGGATTTTGATCGTAATAAAATTCCCCTGTAAAGTTAAAAAAACTTACCAACTTTTGTTTAGAGGTTTGTAGATCGTACATTTGAGCTTTACACCATATTTTGTCGAGTACTAATTTATAATATCATTATTTTCTCGAATGATTTGAAGAAAATTCTAAGACCACCTCATCTAGACCCTGGCGTTATTCACAAAATTCAGAGTTTTGTTATCATTAAATTAATCTTTTATAGGATTATAATTCATCAAAGTCCTGGTTTCTTTCGTATATGTCTTTGTTTTTTCTACCACTATAACATATACTTAGAAGTCCTAGTAAATATCCGTTCGTATAACCCTCAAGGTTGTGAAAACTAACTAGGGTATAACGGGTTTTTTTTTTCGCTCTATAATACTCTATTTCGCTTAATTTTCGGTTCCATTGCAAACACTAGAGGTATTTACTGGAAGTGTGTCATAAAGACGGCTAAATGTGGAGAAATAATCGTAAAAAGAGAATATATTACATTTGAATCATGAAAATAGGTCCTACAAATTAAGAAAAGAAGTCATTCGCTGCTTTATGAAAGTACTAAGAAAATAAGTTACACTTGTATTTTGCTAACCCTACTCGACCATTATTTTTACAAGTTGACCTAATTTATAAAAGAGGTTTCATGATAATATTATTTTTATTAACTCCTTATTTCATATTAAAATAAGGACATAATATATCCGCTTCAACCGTTTCATCTATTTTATTTCTTCATGAATATTCCACTAAAGTTAAATTAAACTATGAACTATCAAAAAAAATATTTTTTGCCTCGTCTAGGTATGTAAAAGTATTAGGATCACTTTAATTCAGAACACGTTTCTCATTAAAATTTTCATCGATTATAAATTTATAATGAAGATTATGAAACGTACTTTTCTTATCATATCTTTTACCAACGAATTTAACGAACGCCTTATTAATATAGAAATCTACCTAAGCGTATGCAACTTAAATGTTATGTATCTCGCTAAACGTTTGAATTTGGTCCCAGATACAGTTTCGCGCCTTTGAACATCAGCTGATAAAAAAATCCGAACGTCGAATAAAGTGCCTATACTCGACTTTATTTTCGATGATTTCCTCGTAATAACTAATAAAGTAAATCATACTTTGTTAATTACCGAAGTTAGACCATCCATTGAAATAAAACTCAAATTTTGAACAACATTCAAAAAATTAACTTAGCAACTTATTGTAACTAACCTTATAAAAGGTTATGAAAAAGAGGACGTAGTAAATAGTAATAAAACTAATTATATTTTTCGTTTCATAAACCGCCCTTTTTATCATAAATATAGAGAAAAACGCAAACGTATGGTAATTACTAGCAGCTTTGTCTAAAAAAAATTTCACGACGCCTATAATAAAAGAGATTACTTTGGGCCAAAACGTATAATAACTACTCTAAATGAATTGTATTTTTACCTTAAAAGGAAAAGGGTCAAAAAAGTTCTACCGTTCTTTTTTTTTTTTGGCGTTACACTCAATTACGAAACAATGATAAAAGGCCAATAAATAGTCTCCTTCCAGTTTAGGCTCCTGAAAACCCCATATATACTCTATAAATGGACTTTATCACCGCTTTTTCAAGCGTATTATCGGCTGCTACACCCTAATCATTACTCGTTTATAAGAAGTTTAATAAAACTATGACTATTACTTGAAAAAACTCCAAATATATTCTCATACTTTCATGTTATATTCTATATACACCCTTATACTGGGCAGTTCATTCATTTCGTTATTCATTGCTTATAAATTAACTATATTGAAGAGAAATTATATCGAATCGCGACGTTAACTTTCTATCCTCGTTTTAATAAGAATTGTAAATAAGCTTTGTCATCAAGTTCAAGATAATAATATCATATTACTCCCAGGAAAATAGATAAGCTAAAGAGAAAAATCAGATAGTCGAGCTTACCCTTTAATATTATATAGTGACGTATCCAGAATGAATATAAACAGAACAAATTTCAATGTTTTAATGGAATATTAATAACACTTATTCTCAAGTTATCGACGTTAGACCTTACCAATTTCTATTCCGCTGAAAGTTACGCATTCCATTACATTACTTAGACACTACTCTATTCCAAAGGTAAACGAAAATCCGCTTTATAAGGGAACATTTACGAAAAGATATAAATTACAATAAATATGGTGATTACCTAAGTTAAACGTTGCTATAATGACAATTATCATTAGATAGAAGTGAATGTCGGAAATCGGATGCAATTACGTATAGACAAAGTATATAAACCTTTATATTGATAATGAAAGCTGATACCGCCTAAACTAGAACCGTTTACTGTGGTAAATTGTATGGAAAACTTGACATACACACTTGATTTCATACTCAGATTAAAAGTTAATTATGCAGTTGATGTTTAACTTCATATATATTACTATAGGCCTAAGAATAATCCCTTTACCCGTGTCACTCTATTTCCTGATTCAATTCAGTATAAAAAGGCTTTTGAAAAAGATGAATGGGAAATCAATTTTTTTTTAGATAAATATCTAGATCATGGTTGTTGTATAGGAAACCAAATTTAATATTTCATTCGTTGGAAGTTCTATATTTTAAAGAACAATGAATACAATAATGTGGTAGAGTTGCAACATTATAGTAAACTAATTGAAGTATACAAAAAAGGTGTCCGGACGTAAGGCTTTCTCGCGTCTCACGTCTCGCGCCTTGCTTCTCGAATCATATATGTATGCAATGAGGACATCGCCTTTCTTCTGGTCCCAGATACTTGTTGTACACTTATATAGATGGAAAGAAAGGAAGACACAGACACGTGCCTGCCTATGCATCTTACTACTACATGCTTAGCTTCGCTGAGCTTCGCTTCTATTTCTAGTTTCTTCCTCGTTAGTTGTCAGAATACTACACTGTTTCAGCATTACTTTGCCGCACTACAAGTTTACCAACAATATCTATAAGATAGTATTATAACTTTTCGCATGTTTAGATGATATTTTTTGCTGTTTTCTATTATGAATTGGGTGGTTAAGCTTTGATGTATTGAATTTTTGAAGGATTTTGTGAATAAAATGTTTTATTTCTTTTGTTTAGTTATCGTAGTTTTTTTTCGAGTACAAAATTCAACGCGTTTATTTTGATTTCCAGAAACTTCATCTAGTTCGTTCTTTTGCAGATTCATCTTCTCGTAATATACAGCTCAATTTTGTTCAAACGCTTTCATACAGCTTTTTTTTATTGAAATAGTTCGATTTTTATGTGAGATTTGTAAATAGATTTGGAAGTTTATCATATCTTTTGATAAAGTGTAAGTTTAAGTTGATATATTATGAATATATTTTAATTTCTTCAACATTTCATTGCATTAGCTATTTTTATGTTTGTTCTATTTTATTTCTTTTTTCTGTTAATGAATTCCAGTTCGATTATTTATCCAAGGAAATTAACGTTGTGAATGTAAAAAAAAATGTTTTCATTTCGTTCAAATAGAGGTTTTATGTGTTGTAACTTCTGAGGTAGACATTAAACTTATTATTCATCTTTTCAAGATTGTTGAATGAATAAAAAATATCTTTGGGTTAGGCGATAACTAATATATCAAGGTATCTGCATAGTATTTGATTAATTTTTTCTTGAAAATAGTATTATATTTTAGTTCATATAAAGTGTATTACTGGGTATTCAAAGTACTTGAAACGAGTGTGAAATGCTGTTTTCCATTTTTCTGCGTATTTTATTCACATATAGTTGTATACTAAAGTAATCTTAAGTATAAAAAACTATTTTGTGTTTCGGAATTTGTCTCTAAGTTTCTTAATAAGTGATGATGAGAATTAGTTTATGATGAAAATATTAGTAAAATATCGAAAATTGGTATAAAGTTTTATTTCATCGTTTGTTTTAGGCATTAATATAATTATATATGCCAATGATCATTTCGAAGTCGAAAACATCTTTTTTTAGGGTTTTGAATAGATATTTCTTAAGTATCTCAAGTTGTTTTTTGTTACATTCGTAGATTTTGTGAAACTAAAGTATAGTTTTCCTAGGTAATTTAGTAATTATGATACTTATTTTATGGTATTCTAATGTCGAAGATATCCTGAACTATTTGTATAAAGCATCTATATTTTTAAGGAATATTATTCGGATGCAATATCAGGTTGTAACTGAATTTATTACTTGACATAAAAGAAATGATTACTTCATGTTATTTTTACCAGTTAATACGGAATCCCATTGAATATATTATATCTCAAGTTATTTTTTCGTTTAATAAGGGTTTCAACGGATTAGATTTTATTTTCTTTACGTAAAAGTTATATTGCATTTTCTTTTAAAGATATAATTAAATGTATTGATTTGTTTTTTGTTATTATATTCAATAATTGACCTCTATATTACTCCTTTCATTATAGTTTATTATGATACTTCATATTATACCAAAAGATTTGGTCAATAGTTGAATCTATGTGATGATTATTCTGTTCAAGTGAAAGAATTGTTAACATTAGCTTGTAATATGTTGTATCCATAATATCGAATGTGTTAAGGATAAATTATCCATATATTAAGACTGATGAATAATTTGTCTTCATATCGATCGCTTCTTATTTATTACTAACTTTTATTTCTTCAATAGGTTTAAGTTCGGAAAGGTATTTCATTTAATTTTCATGGATTATATCATCATTAATCATGTTTGATAAAATATATTTACTTTGTGAACTATAATTTGACATCATGTTGTATTTTTTGGGGTTTTATTTTATGTCTAGTTGAATATGTATTGTGATATTGATCTCGTTTGTAATATATATAAATGAAAGAGCTTTAATCTTTCTTTATCTCTCTATGATAAATTCTTGTCTTTTTCTATAAGTCTTGCTTTATGATGTTTTTAGGGGATTTGAATTTTGTATTTAGGTGGTATTATTATTGTATATTTTTCATTCTATCTGTAATACTAATATGAAGTTTTTTTTACGTGTAGATTTGATATACGGGGTTTGTAGGACTAATTTTGTTGAAACCTATTCGTACTTATTTATATAAATTTCTTAGTTTTTTTGAATCAAATATGAAAAGTCATTATATGATTTTAGTGTTCTTAATCGAAACGTTCATCTATTGTAGAAAGTTGAATGATTAATCCTACTCTAGATCGTCGAGAGAATCAGTCGTACCAGACTTTTTATTTAGATAACTAACAGATAAATGTATCTTGAAAATATAAAACTTGAGAGTTTCAGTGGTATTATAAATCATTTATCTATAGTTTTTGAAAAATTTCTACTTATTCAATTTTTAATACTTGTTGAAATGTAATAGGTATAGTCTGTACTCAGGTCAACTCAATACCAAATATGAGGAATACTCCAGAAATCACTATTTAAACCGGAGAACTCGTAAAAGCACTCGTAGGAGCACAAGGGGTTACGTTTACTACTAGAGAATATTATACTCAAAGTTATAGGAGGATCTAAATAGATATTATAGCAGGTTTCAGCTATATAAATAAATAGTTACTAGAACGAGGTCTTCATAGCGATGATAAAAATCTATGAGGATTATTTTGATTATATTTCAACGAATTTCTTCGTATCGAGTCTAGTTATTCGTGAATCTACAAGCCTATACAATATCTTACTACATAGTAACTTCAACAGATAATCAGTACTATTGTGCTCCATTTTTCTATTAAACTGATTCTTTCCTACATTTTCTAGAACATAAATCAAAATATTAACTTCTTATGGACTTTCGAATACCCTTAAAAACATTCCAATCTCTGAATCCTTAAAATCACGTAAATCTTCATTTCCACCACTAGAGCTATATTATGATAATATCAGTGATAATAATGCCTCTTCTCGAAGAAATTTCATCTCTCCGGCCCTTCTTGACATTGTAAATCTTTACGTTTCTTTATCCCTCCAAATGAATTACCATCTCATAGTTTCCTTTACTTCAAAACTCGTAGCTCACCTATTGTTTCTAACAAAACTTCGAACCCTAAATCTCTATTAAAAACTAGACAAAAGGCTTTTCGTGAGGCCCCTAGGTCCAAAGTAAAGCGAAAAGTAAAAGCTATCAATAATGTTATATTTCCTAATAAGGAAGCAAAAGCTAAAGCCATCAATGCTCTAGAGAACTCCAATAACAAAAGTCTAAAATTAGCAATCAACTTATATGATAGACGGTAAGTTAAGCTTGGAAAACGCCTAAAAATCCTTCTATAGACACCAAAATCAAAACCTAAAATAAAGTAGATAACAACTAAACCATGCAGAGGGACAAAAAAAAAACTCGTCTTCAATATTAAAACCAAAAAGTTACAATCAAAACCTAACTTAGAGTTTGAAAAAAATTCAAAACATAGACCTTATAAAATATAAACACATTTATAATAACAATAAAATAATATACTATTGACAATATTTATTTGAACATAATAGAAGATATCTTAAATGTGAAGATAGGTACATTCTCCACAAAAACAAATAATGTAATTTACTTCCTCTAATAGACTATAATTTAGAAAATCAAATAAATTATATATTCCTATATCAAATCATACCAAATAAACACTTATTACATTACTTCAAATCTTTTGAATGTTATATTTAATAATGAAAATTCGTATAAAGATCTTTTAAAGTTTATTTCCATATGTTCAAGCACTGTACCAATTCATTATCAAGAATTTCTTAGGAAACTTCGTTGTCTACGCCCTTTATACTTCTCCGCTTGTGGTCTCTTTGTAATATATTTTAAAATTACCAAGAGAAGTATAATCTATCAAGGTCTACAAATTAAGGATATCAAGTATTCTTTTCATTTCCTGACCTATATTAAACCTAATTCCGTGTCTGAAATATATGAACACAAATTAAATTGAGAAAAGCCGTTACCTTATAATTTCAAAAACTCCGGTTAACTTTGAAGATTTGACATGACATAAAAAAAGAAAAATAGGAAATTACATCTTCTAATGAAAACCAAAAAACAACCTGTTAATCAAAACCAGCGAATCAAGCAGTTTGAAATAACTGTATTACGGACTTATATAAGGGTTATTAAAAAAACTTAGGTTTCTCATTCAATTATATGGCCTTCCTTCAACGAATACAGAAAAAAAAAAATGAGCTAGTTATCAGTCAAAATAAGAAAAAAACGGAAGTATTTGTAGTTGACAGTAGTAAGGTCAATTCCTATCTCCAACAACACAATAGATTTATAATGCTACCAGCCCAATGAGATATTCAATTTAATTAAATTACCCTAAAAAACGTATCACAAATATCAATTAGCTAATTAAAGGTTGTATCTTACACGGGTATTCTAGCTTTAAGGTATTTACTTTAAACGTTAATGACTAAACTTTTAACGTCAAGTCCCTACTTTCAACATCAAACCATCGAAACGATCAATAAGTAACCAAACCAAAAGCGGGTAATACCGCCTTATAAGACCCACTTGCAAAGTCAAATATTTAAATCTTAACTTCAAATCTTATTAGTTTCCTTCCTCTTTCCACACTACTATATAGTTTTACAATGAATTACATTCAGTTTCAAAACACGATAAAAGATATTTTAGACTTATATTACTATATTTTCAACGACAAAAATGATCTTATCAAGTCTAGATACAAAACAGCAATTACCCTGGAATTTAAATTTCGGAAAGTGGGGTATAGTTGAACACATATGGCAAAATATAATAGAAATATCAGTTAAATATAAAACTAATCATGATATTTTAATCCTCTAAAATTGTTTTTACCACCTCAAGTTGATGATTAATCTGGACAGCTTTTAAAAAAAAATCAATTTAAGAGTCAAAATTAGCGACATTTATTGTTTAACTAGCGGACCAAGGAAATAATCGCTAAGATAATGAAAAATTACACTATCAATCAAATATCAAAGAACTGCCGTTCTACTATTGCTGCAAGTTCCCTCTGTACTCACTTCTAATATATCAGCTTCAGTTATACTATCCTAAGATTGAAAAATAATACCTTCAGTTATTTGATAGTTCTGAAAGAACCAAAAACAAAAGATTTAGATCTTTTTTGTACGCCTGTTGAACTTTATGGAAGCAATCTATGACGACCAAGTTTCCAACGTAAAATACCTGAAAAATAAGGGTTTATCTGGATCTTTAATAACTTCCTAGAAACAACTACTGGTATAGGAGGCAAAAATTGTAGCCTTCTATCTAATAAAGTCAATTACGGCTTTAAAGTCTGTAATGAAACAATTATCTCAACAAGTAAAAGACTATGAAACTTTTGTTATATGCTAAACGAAATTATTGAACGTATTGATTATAATATTAAATTCTTAATCCTAGACTGAAAAAAAGTATGTATTAACTATTAAGTCACGAAAATAGCTATTAAATATGAATTTTCTTTCAAATTTTCCTTACTATACACCACTCCAAATAATAAGATCACTAATCGCTCTAATGGAGTAATTTTGAAAAAGATACGGAGTTGAACCGTAACTAGAAAGGTACCATATCATTTTTAACCTAATCTATATCAAACTTCTACTATTTTAAGTAACAGAACGGTTTAAAACAAAATCAAAATACAACAAACTAATCCCCATAAAGTTCCCTACTCCTAAGTAAAGGGAAATAAAAACCATCGACTAAACGTTAAGTTTACTTTTGCTTACAGCTTTGATGTCCTCGTATATATTAGTCGAACGAAACGAGTAAGGGATTAATAGACTTTTCCCACCAAATAACGGGGAATCCTTCTTTTATGGAAGTTCTATGATATAATAAATCCTTAGCATATCTTCACGGTCTACTTACCAAACCCACAAAGAAACTCAACCAAGAAGAACGTTAACGCATCCAGTTTAACGGGCTTTAAAAGGATTATCACACGATGTTGAAAGTACACAATTATCAAGTATACCATACAAAAATGCATCAATGTAAGTATTTTTTATAGTAATTCAACACCTACTTCAGTCCCTAAACTAGAAAGAAAATCACCATTAAGGAAAAATGATAGTGAAAAACAGCCGGTCAAGTAATAATATTATTAACAACGATATAGCCCAATTAGTCCTATTAATTAATAAAAAAACAAATAACCTGCTATAAAGGAAGCTGTAAAAGGCTAATATAAAGAATAATGGAAGATAAACCTCCATATCAAAATACGAAATTTACTGTCTGTGAAAATATTGAAGTTTATCAAAAAGACTGACTATCAAACTCTAATCGCGGGAAAAAAAATTACAAAAATCGAAACTAATTCCAATAGTTAGATCAAAAGGAAAAAATCAGGATCGCTATACGAATGATTCAGCAAAGATATGATATTAATTACACTAAAATATTGGACGTCACTACAAAGTCCTACACGTGAATAATCTTTATCATTCTCGCTACCACTTATAGGTAGGATATTAATCAAATCGCCATCGATTCAACATTACTCAACGAAACTCTTGAGGAACTGGTATCAATAGAAATGCCGAACCAAATTAAAAACTTATTCTTAAAGTATTCTAAGGAAAACAACATAGAATTTAACCCTATAGTTAACCAAGACTTTCAACGTTTTACTTCCCTATACAATCTCTAACAAACTTTGAAACAACAGTTAAAAAGGTTCAGAATAGTCTTTGATACTCTTAAGATAAAGAGGTTAAGTTTGGACAATAATATATACATCAACTAATACCACCGACTCATCATCTATACTTACGTTGAAAATTCTCTTATCATAAGTGCTGTTCAGAAAGCTATTGGAAGAATCAAAAGAAATATAGCTGAAAATTTCAAGTACAAAAATCTAAGACAGGCAACAAATTTTCTGGAGGTACTTCTCTTAATGTAACAGCAACAAATATAAGATCAATTTGATTCAAAAAGAATATATCCAAAATGAATTATTAACTATAATGTTAAAAAAAAGTTGGTAAATGTCTATTATATATCTACATTACTACTACATCCCTTTTTAACGCCCTATATTCAAAAGAACACGCTTATATACAATAAACCACAAATTATTAATCAGATATAAACTCTTTTGTCTATACAATATACTAGACCATACCGGATTTACGTTTCTCACATAAATAGTTTGAGGCTTTAAGCACAATATTTTACGTGAAAACATTATAACGACTAATTACATCTTAAGTTACTTCAAAAAAATAAAAACTATAGACTACTAGTGGAGAACAAAATACTTTTAGCAATACCTAAATCAAACGATACAAAATTTACTTATGATAACTATAAAGATTCTAACAAACTTAAAATTAACGGCTATTACAATTTCAAATGGAATGAAAAAAAAGCTACAGGAAAATCTACCTATGGATACATAATTCAAATCGTTAATAATATGGTCAACTAAGTTTCCAAACGGGGATTTAGAGTATGCCTCTGTTTTATGGTTACTTAATCTGTGTTTATCATAAAAGTTATCCGAAAAACATTCTATATAAATACCTTGTTGACATAAATATGTCTATCTATCAAATTATAATGTATTAAAATAATTAAGATACTATCATTTTATCTCAAAACCCAAATATTACCTATGTATATAGCATATTCCTCTTAAAAGTTTATCAGGAACAAAATCAAACGTGGTATTATGATGATGAAGTAGGTTTTTATAGATAAATAACTAATTAACAAATTAACAAAACCGCTACTAACAAGATGATTCGAATTATTAATACAAATGATTAAGTTGTTTAAGTTAAAAAAAGTCAGATATAAATTATTTATAAACCACTTCAAATGACCTATGAAATTATAGGTATTGTATGGTAAAGTAGTTGTTATGACAGACTTTAAAATTATTGACCAAAATATTATTCAAGATCATTGGTTTATATTGGATTACATAAGTCTTCTTACTTTTTATGCCTACTAACTCCATACTATGTATTATTTATCTTTAACTCTACTCTTTTTATTTTATTAGTTTTGTTTCGTCTTTATGTTTTCCCTTTACCATACAAAAAATACTAATTGAGAGAGTATATTAAGATATAACAAGCGAGGTATATACTTCATCCGACTCAATAGCAAAGATAAGAATTACTCGAGAAATGAGGATTTTTACCAGGCGACTATTAAAAACACTAGAAAGGCATTGTGGGTCAAATTTATAAGTATGAAATAGTATACGCAACGTATAAGAGGATTGAAATAAAGATTATAACTAGTTTCAGCTACATACAATAATAATTATTATTACGGAGTCTTGATTATAATAATCTAGATCAATGAAAATTCTCTGTACTATATGCCAAGGGAGTTTCTCAGGTAGATTCTTAGTGTTCCTCAATCTACAATCATATATAATTTTTTTTACATATTAACTTCAACAAAGATTAACTCCGTTTTGTGGTAATTTATTCTAGGGGGAATTGTGTAATTCCTATCCTGGTGTTTTTGGTATGTGGTTCGATTGGTATCATTCTTTCTACCTATTTTGGTGGTATTGTATTAGTTTTTTTTTCGTTGATGTCTTCTTTATTATAATCTTATTCATTTTTATCATGGGACAATTTCTATTATATAGTGTTTTTCCCGTAATACAGATCCGTATATAATCCGGAAAAAAAGATCTACTGTTAGAATAGCAGTATTTTCAGTGTAGTAGGTTAACGTTACTTATATTAAAGTTGACTATATTAACTGAAAGTTTAGTATATTGTTTTGTATGGGTATACTGTACTGACTTCAAATTAAATACAGTATGCACCCACTTCACACTAGTGCATGGGCCAAGCAATTGGTCATATAGATTACTGTATAGACCAGCTAGTGGTTTGCCAAACCTAAAACAATACATCCACCACTTGACCACGCAATACTACTGTTACTTCGACTAATCGAATTGACAACGTTACAACGTTTAAATCTCCACTAACATTGATGATTTCTTATTAGGTTAAGTATAAATAAGCTAAGTAAAAGAAAAGGCTACTTTCCAGTTACATTTTACGTTAACTAATAGCTGCTAGGGTAGAAAAAAGATTTTTGTGAAGTGCTTTTATTAGTACTACGCCAGTTCACAATGGCAGGAAAATAGAGATTTTTTTTGGGTGGCGCTAGTCCAAAACGGCAATATAAAAGTAAGCGACGGTATCTTTACTTGAAAATACCAAGAGATTTTTACCAGATCTTTCATAAAGACGTTAAGATTAACTATTAGAAGTCTCAACGTTCAGAAAATTGGAAAACGGCTAATTTAATACTACTATGGGTGCTACTACTGTAAAGACGACTAAGTCTTACAGCCAAAACAATAAAAAAACCTTCGACTTTATCCTTCAAAATAAAGTTTTACCCCTATTTCACTCTTTTTACTTCCCTTTTATAAATTTGATTGTCAAGATCTTTACTTTAAGAGAAAACACCAAACAACATCAAATATCGTTAAGAAAGTTACGTCGCGCAATTCCAAGCTAAATCTCCAAGTTCTCCTACGACTTTACGCCAAAACACCATGTCTCACGTCTTACGCTACTAAAAATGTCAAGATGGCTACCGCCAGCCCTCACTTTAAAGATATTAACGACCTCAATAAGAAGGAAGTAATTAAAGCCCTCGAACTCTTTTTAACTAGCATTACGATAAAGATCTTTTGGGGTCCAATGTCGACGAAGATTTAACGTAAAGATACCTGGTTAACTTCGTTGGCTGTTATATTGTTGACTAATATAACATCGAAAACATTAACTGCAATGACCGTGCTTTTCAGAATTTTCGTTATGTCTTTGACGACTGAATTATTAATATATGAAAAAAGGTTCAAGAATATGTCAAATTAAATCTAAAGTCATAATTAAAATGACAAGGGATTATGTATTAGAATAGAGCTTCGCTAAGTTGAGAAAAAAACTTTTTACATTAACTCAGCTTAAGGAATATCTTTAAGACCTACTCTCTAAGGGAAAGTGTGTTAAAGTACCTGAATTCTTTTATACGCAATCCAGGAGACCTCCCCTTTACCATTGGCTAAGTTAAGCATATTTATGAGTTGACGATAAGGAATCTATAAACCGGCTCAGTAGCCCAATACCTTTGCGTGGAAGCGTAAAGTACATTTTAAGTCGTGACAGAGCACGTAAAATAACAGCCGTTAACGCGGTTGGAGATATTAACATTAACGATTTACACCAGTTAATTAATTAAGATGGTAAAGTCCATTAAAATATTTAAGCCTTTCCTACCCTCCAGCACTTTAATCAAAATCGGCAATTCCCTTCAAAACCTCTTTACAACAGGTCTACTTATATGCGTAAGCCCATTACAGGTCCCACTATAGGCCTTTACCCTTCGGGCTATACGACTAGTAATTACCCTCAATACCATACCTTGACAGTCCTAAGACTCAAACTCCTAGGAAACACCACTAATAAAGAATAAGATAGCTATCGCCACCTGTTGTTAAAATCTGTCAAAATAGTTAACATCAATTACAAATTTCTCACGGATTTCGTTAAGATTTGGAACAACGTAGAAAAGTATAACGAAAATTTGTACAACCTCCTCGACTCAAAGATAATGCCCTTTTTAAATATCTATAAGTGGATTGAAATTCCCCCTTTGAGTTTTTATTTACTGTTTTCTTAAATCTTTACAGGTTACTCTAGGAACTACTACCTAACTTTCCTAACCTGAACCACTACTTTCCGCAAAGTTTATAATAATATAAAAAGTTACTTCGAATACAATATCCACCTTACCTAATACTATACAAACTTAGCTACTACAAGGTTTATTATAATAATAACGAAAAAAAAGGAAATACCAATAGATATATTTAACTAAATTTTTAATAATCTAATGTTGTACCAGCAAGAAATAGGGAAAACTTACGTTAGCAAAACCACATTTCGCAAACATGTAAAAGTAGCTGTTCCAGGTGTGAGCTAATTTAAATACGTTTTATAACGCTCAAATGCCAATTGCGAAGTCTTTTTTAACCAGTTGCATACTTCACTTACAACTATAATAACATGTATACCAAACTCGTTTGATATATACGCCTAAGTCGGCAACTTTTCAAACGTGGATAAAAAAGACCTTGCAGTGATTAATTACGTCGACTGAAAATACGGCTATGGGCGCTCTTAACGCCTAAGATCTAGCTTATCGACCTTAAACTAGAGGTAACAGCTATGTTAGCACTAATAGGGCCGAGATTTAGGCGGATCTATTAACCGAAAACAGTATCGTCGTAATGGTAGAAAAAGATGTTGGATTTGTGGCAAGCCTAACTGTTAGTCAACGTACTATCCTCTGATCGAGCGAAACAACAAAAAGGTAATGTACTATATCTAGTACCTTATAACTTCCAAACAAGACTATTAAAATTAGATTGCAAACTTTGAGGGCAATGAGCCAATTAATTGATACAATGACTCTAAGTATATTAAGTGATATGAAAATACGACTTCCAATATAATCTAGTAATTAGTCGACTATGCCTTCCTGTATCGCTTAAGTAATAAAAATACTTACCTTTCCTTTAACTAAGCCCCTAACCCCCTACATACTTTTAACCTCAGTGATCGTTATGCGGACTATACGTTTTAAAGTATTCTGTTAAATATAAGGGCAATAAGGTACTTAAATAGGGGGCTATTCACAATACGTGGAATTGCGGAGAAATATTACGGATACTGATATTGATTGTTACGATATTAGTAAAGCTAAATTTGGCTTTGGATTTGGCGAATAACAATCATTACTAGAGATAACGGTAATTTTAGCTGTTCTTAGGTCGATTACTTTTTAAGTCCTTAAATCTTCTGTCTATTTTCTTTTTTTCTTAAAGGATATAAAGACCCTTAACGTTAACATCAACATTAACGTCGACGAGGTGGTTAAAAAGACTAAATGTTTCCCATTACCTTTAAATAGGGATACCTATAGTTTTATTGTTAGGGTTTAAAGGCAATGGTATCAGACTTAACAGAGCCAGAAATACGTTAGCTACACCAGTATTTTAACTACACAACCGTTAATAAGTTAAATAAAGCCGTAAAATTTATAAGGCATGAAGATAAGGAACATTTCATGTAAAAACTTATTGAAAAGCTTTGCTACTACTATTCAATATATGCCTAAACCCCCTCAAAATTTAAGTTTTCATTAAAAAACGATTAGGATTTTAACTACGATGTCTTTGTCCATACGTTTTACTTAAATAACAAGTTTGTTGTTTACGTCGTTAACTTCGCAACCTCCTTTTATAACGTCAAATTTTTAAAATCCCTTTCGATAAAGGATATGTAGGAAACGTTAGGGATATTGTAGATTAACATATACTTAAGCCTACTTGACGTTGTCATCTACGATATTAACACCAACTTTACGGTGGCGGAGTTTTAGAAAACTGATAAAATAATAGGTATCTAGTGCAAATAAGTGTCTGTAAAAGCCCAATAAGGTATTAAAATGATTAAAAAGATATACGCATTACTTCTTCGAACGTACAATATCTTTACGTTGGAGACTAGAAGTTTTACAGATCCGGAGGTACGCTTTTAATTATCGGTAAAGGGCTTGAACTATATTTAAAGCCCTAACGGCCTAGTGTTAAATCTACTAGTTTTTAGGTCGTACTCACGCCTAATTAGTAAATTTCCCCGATTAACAAGTACATAAAGACGAATTATAACTTACTATAAAACACTGAAAGAGTTGTAAAAAGAATCGATGCGCCGCCGGATTAAAGATATTCTTAACACCCGAAACGGCACTATAACAATCGATGTACTTGTTTTACCATTACAAAATAAAGTCCTCGTGTAACAGATTTCAATTAAATAAAAGGGTTTATATAAAACCTGAAGTATCGTTAACTTTAAAGTAGTTATTAAAACTACAAACGATCTTGTATTTTTTCGTACAACTTAGGTTAAAACTTATATTAGGGCTACTAAGAATAAATATTCTTCAGCTAAACTACTAAGCCAACATAAACCTCCTTGACCCGTTATCGAAACGCCGATGAAATTCTGTTGGCGCGGACGACACTTGAAGAAAAGGAACATTAAAAAATAGAAATATACACAGGGTTGCATTTACAATACTGCTTAGGTAAGTAGAAAAAAATAAGAATAACAAATAATTGGTATTAACGTTTCGAGTACAAGGCATTATTAAGACTTTCGGAAAACCTTTTAAGGAAAGCGATAGGGTCGAAATTAACGGTTTATTAATTCAAGGAGTCGTACAATTCGTGTCGAAGGCCGACTTTAACCTTTATAACCCAAATAAAACGATTTTCAAGTGGAGTATTATTTACGAGGTTAAAATCAAGACCACGAAGCAGCCGTACGAAAACTTACGCCTAATAGTATAATAATACGGCGATAAAGGCAAAAATTGAAATTATTACGTAATTACTAACAATTTGAAAAATCAGATAGTGTTTAGTACTTGCTTTAACAGCAAGTTGGTTAGCTATAACTACAAGTAAGTTTATACTTAATGACCGAAATATAACGTAAGCTTACATGCAATTAGTAATATATTTACAACGAATCGTATTACTAGAATTAATATCATAATTACGGCTTATTTACTTTTCAAAAACTTCAATACGATAGATTAAGATTTCATACATATTCGTTAAAGTAGGCGTTTACTAGTTTTTAATTTACAAGTTGTACCTTAAATTACGGCTAAATATAAAGCATTTAATATACGATCCGTATTTACTAATAACGTAAAAAAATAACTCCGGCTTGGTAGGTATATAAACCATCAATACCCTTTTAGTTATAACGGATGGTTTTGTGATTTCAGAATAGAAAGTAATTAAGGATTTCAAATTTTAAAACTATAAGCCGTTTGCGATATAATTAATGGATAATCAACCTAACTTTAATAGATTATTAGTCCGCATACTTAATATCAATACCGGACTTAACTTTTGCTTAATAAAAGGCTTGAGTAGAAAATACAAAACTTGAACCAAAGGATTAATATAGTCACAATCGACCTGTTGAGAGCTTAGTTGATAATTTTTACAGATATATATTTACAGATCGGCTTACTAATGACTTTTGATAATGAAAATAGGCGGGAAAACCAGTTGAACATTATCTGTAACCTGATTTACTAAATCTCTGTCAAATGTAAAAGGATTATACGAAGTGTATTAACTTTCAATGTCTATTTTTAATAACGGGCTTCGATATAGGTATGGTATTGTGAACAACTTTCAACGTTATTACAAGGCAATTCAATATTTTCTCTATTTCGGTAGTAATTTGTACGAACTTGAGAAGTTTGTTAAAATGTCTTTCGAAGTTCGGAATCACCAGAGAAAAACGCTTGATAATCAACATAATAATACTCTGCGAAGCTTACGAAAGGAGGAACATTAATACATTTCGGTAAATCAATGGTAACGATAATGTTGTTAATATTATAATGAAGACATTACCAAATAAGGCCTTTAAGAAGTTTGTAAAAACTAATGGACTAATTATACATATCTAGGGCTACGTTGAAAGGCCGTCTAGCAAAGCTAAATTAGGTGATGGTGGCGGTTAAGAATTTTCTGGTAAACCAAAAAATTGTTAGGAGATTAATAATAGCGATATATTTGACTGACATGGCTGAAGTAGAGGCTTATATATATCTGTGACGGAAAAACTTTTTGTAAAAGTCGATAAAGTTGGACTTCGAGGCCGTGGAGCAATTGATAGCAATTGGAGTTAATTTAAGTGCAAATAGGAACAATTTGTCATGGAGGTTAATTGGAATTAATAGGGGTTTGGCTAGTTAACAAGGTCGTAGTTTAATGTTTACCAGAAAAGATTGATTAACCATACTAATGTATGTGTACAAACTAAAAAGCCGTTGATGTTGAAATAGTAGTATTTATAATATAATAGGTTAAGTTTACTTAAAGTAAAGTTAACTATACTAACTACAAGTTTAGTGAATTGTTTTGTGCGTGACTACAGTATTGGCTGCAAAGTAAGTATAGTATGCGCCAACTTTATACTAGGGCACGGGCCAAGCAATTTGCTATACAAATTACTGTGTAGACCAGCTAACAGTCTGCCAAACATAAAACAATACATTCACCACTTGACTATATAATACCACTATGATTTCAACCAATCAAATCGACAACGTTGCAACGTCTAAAGCCCTACCAACATCTACAATACTTGAATAATTTAAGTCACTCTTAAATATAGCGGCGTCATATAATATTCTATTGCCTTTAATAATGAACTATTGTGTGACCTTGTGTTTCTTAAATAATCAACCCTAATGTTACTTTTAGGAAAGATATATTACGTAATTATTGAGGCAGTGAAAGTTTTCATAAATGAATTTGTAAGGTAATTTTGGTATTTACTTCGAAATTAATTCATTTTTCGGGTCGTAAAACTTCAATTCGTTTAGCTATATTAGGTATATTATTTATGGTTCGCGTCTGTAATTTCTTTGTAATCTTTTATCGAAGTATATAAAGAATTGATCGTTACAACTACTATCATATTATATTTTTTGTTTTTCATGGATATTTACTTATTGTCGTCTTTCAAAGACGAGGTTCTAGTTCTAACTCTGTTTTTGGGTATGTTTTTGACGAAATTAAATTTTATCCGTAATTTTCATATTACTTTTCTTTTTTTCAAATATAGTCTCAGAATCGTCACGTCGAGTTTTATATGTCCTAGGTATATTTTTCTTTCAACATAATATTATATAAGTTAAGTTGTCGATATTAGTATTTTTTCTACCAATATCTGTACTATTTCTTGATTCGTAAATGTTTTACGGATTTCTTTTTGGTTATTCTTCCTTTATGTTATTATACGAGATTATTGATACGGATTTATATTATAACGTTCATCGCAAATTTTCGGGTTTTCTTTTATTTAGCTAATTTGTTTTCAACTTTATCCTTCAATTCTCCGTAAAATTGAGAAATGAAAAGAACCTTTTCCTTTTTTAGGTAGATGAAAATTTGTTTTTGGATTTGGCGGCGTATTTAAAGATCGATTTGTATTGTTTAAGATGTATGAGTCGTTGTTTCGCAGTCAGTTCTTCGTTAGGATTTCTTCAAAGCATCTTTCAATACTATTTAGAAATTTTCAAATTTTGTAGGTATTTCCTTCATCTGTTAAACACTGCTGTTTTTACTGTTTTTGAAAATATTTCTAAGCGTAGGTCATACTAAATTAAAGCCTTTTCTTTAAGGAAATGTCTGTAAAACACAATTTGTCGATTTCGATAGTGGACTATCGATAATAATGTAAAAAAAAGTCGAAACATTAAGTAAATAAACTCTAAAAGTTTTCATTTGAGTTTAGTTAAAAGGGGGTGAATATGTCTATGTCATAGGTCCAGCTTTGCTAGGTGGAGTGTAATTGTAGGATTTTCTACTGAAGTTGAGTAATTTTCTTGGCCATTTTGGCTTCCGATGGGCTAATGATTCCGATGTTAAAATCGATATGGGTTCAAGGGGATATTATGTTCTCAATATAATTTAGTGGTATATTACATATAATAACTGAAACAGACGTTTTTAAAAAATAATAATCTCATTGAATATACGTAGGTAAACTAGAGATATTGAAGGATTTATATAATCAAACCAATAGTTGCGGTAGAACAGTTAAATAATTTCAAGACTTTTGTTAAATGATGAGAAGCTACAAAGCTTTTTTGAAAATTTATTAAAACCTAATACTTAAATTAATAATTCAAAATCTATAAAAATATACTATCAAAATGGTAATAACTTTATCTTTATGTATACGTGCCTTAATATCATTTTTCACTCTGGATGAATTTTACCTAATAATTCCCTCTGGTGCTTATTAAAGCTTATTAAATATTCGTGATTTTTCCGTAACCCTAACTATGTATTATTAACTCATCCTCTTCTAACATAAGAGATTTTCCCCGCTTAATGTGTTAAACATCATAATTTTCAGGGCTCAGGTGCATGCTGACCTGTTTCGTGAACCAACTATTGCTTGGATTATGATAGATCCTATCACATATGAATTAGCCAACTGTAGTAACAATTAAAATAAATACAACTACTATATTCTTTATGATATATAGTTGGAAAATCTCAACTTTTATTATTCGAGTATTTCATTTTCATATATAAATTCTACCAATTTCATATTAATACAACAATATATATTATTTGAATATTAAGCTAAAAAAAACTTTTCAAGAGGTACAAAAATATGTTTTGTGAAATAAACCTCATCTTTATTACAAATATATTCTTTATGATTATAATGGTTTTTTTTTTAACAAAAAAACCTTTTTCCATTGAAACTTAGGATTAAATGTGTATATATAAACTCTTGAAAATTTTCACAATGACATCATTTTTTCAACCTTCTGAAGAAGTCTATCAATACAATACGGAATAGATTAAAGCTTTCGTCAGTGAGACTGGTTCGAATATTTAATGAATACAAGCGAATACTTTGTAAATTCAGAGGGATATTTCCGAAATAAGGATTTACATCTAGTATATCATTTTTCAGTTCAAAATAAATAACAACACAGGTACCTTTGAATTTATCCTAGGTTCTATAAGATTCCTACTTTATTGATTTTGATTGGGTGATAGACTAACTACATTAGCTTTAGAGTCAGTACTACTTGAACCTTCTTTGGAACTAGTTTAAATATTACAAGCTAGTGTCTGGCTAGTATTACTAGGGATCCAACCCTGGTAGTTCTACACAATCCTAAAATGCTTTGGAGCAGGGAGGAAGCTGCATGAGGACACGATTTCACCTATCACGTGACCGAGGGATTGCATTATCTTAGATCCATAGCAGCTCCCTAGCAGGGACGTCTCTTTCCCTTCTTCATCGAGGTTTATAGACAAAATCCGATCACCTTGAGCGATAGTTCCAGCCTTAGCCCCATTACATAAAAACTAGTTTCATGAATAAGTAAATAAAGCGTCGGATTAAAACTAACTTTACAAGTTCGAAAGAATGACTTATATACTACAACACGATTGATTAATCTGTATCTTAAGTTGAAAGCTGGAATTAATGAGCTATATATAAAAAAAACGACTAAAAATATTTTGACTAAAGTAAATATTTCCGAAGCTCATATTCACAAACTAGAAGATAATTAATTGTATATACGTTACTGAGAAATAAATGACATTTTTAATAACTTTAGAGTTGATTCAAGCTAATGATATAATACTTAGTACGGTAATGCGAATATAAATATCCCGATGAATTAGAAATTCCATTTACAGTAAGTTGAAAAATGGTATTGTAAACATTAATAAGAGATTTTGAACTTTATAATTGCTGGATATGACGTTTTAAATAACTCAAATAAATGATGTTAATCGAGGAAATATTTCTTTTTTTACGATTTTTATGTATTATATACTGCTATTAGAATTGCATTCAAATGCAGTGCAGTCAAGTCAATTGCAGTACAGTCAAGTTGACTGTACTGACTGCAATTTAGTTGACTATAGAGTGAGAAATTTAGACTGGGGTATGGGCCAAGCAATTAGCCATGAAAATTAGTGTGCAAATCGGATATGGGTTGACCAAATCTAAAACAATACATTCACTACTTGACCACTACAATAATACTATTACTTCGATCACAATTCGAATCAACAATGTTGTAACGTCTAAAATTATATAAAAACTAATCAGTGCTTATTAGGTTATGCATAATAAGCTAGGTAAAGGAAGAAGCTAATTTCCGGTTACGATTTATATTGCAAATTAAAGGAAAGATTCTTACGCAAGGGCTTTACAAATGGCGTCCGTGTTTATGGCAGTAAGTGGAGAAAACTTTTGGGATACTTCGGTTTTCACGATGACTTAGAAGAGGCGATGGTACTTATATTCAATAAATGCCACTAAATCTTCGTTAAATCATTTTTTAAAACAAGTTAAGATTGACCATTCAAGTCCCAAATCTTCAAGAAAACAATTATCAAGTTGTGAAAACTCCTATAATTAGTGCAAAGCTAAGTCACTACTACAATAACAAAAAGCTAAGTCTACAATCCATAGATTAACAAATAATAACTTGAATGATAAATTACCTTTAACTTCACTTTCCACATCACTTTATTTCCTCCTATACTAGTGTTTCTTTTCCTATAACTAAAGATCATTAATCAGAGACGTCAACCAACACGTTAAAATCTCCACTCTAAAAAAAACATAAAGAATAGTTAAGTCGCGCCAAATAGCTAAGTTAAAACCAAAAAACCATGTTACTCATTCCTACGCCCAAATTGCCAAGTTCCATTTCACCAAAATGAACGTTAAATTGAAAGCTAAACGGTTAAAATGGTAAGCAGTTAGGAATATATGAAGGCGATTGAGTCTCTAGAACCAATTCTTCAAGCATTATATCAAAGATCTTTGGTATAGAGAAGTTGACGAGACTTTAACTGAAGAATAACTGATCAACTACATCGGCGGGTATTTCTTTGACACGGACGTTTCTGAAAAGTTTGATTGTGGTACTCGCGTTTTCTAAGACTATTATAAGTTTTCTATCAACTAAATAAGTAGTATATAAAAAATAATTGAGCATACCGTTAAGGCTAGACTAAAGATAAAAGTTCGTAGACATGAGATTTTTATTTCAGATGAAATACCAGAGGAATGGGTTGACACTTTTTCAAATGGTATAATTCAGAGATTTCCTTAAATAAACTTTACCTTAAGATTTATATATAAAAGGAAAAAGTATTGATAACTATTAACTTCCTTAAATACGTTTTAAAGAAATATAATATAATATTTAGTTAGGTTAAATCTTTAAGCCTTATAATAATGTTTTATACCGTAGTATTAAGGAACTTGTTAATGTGTTGGATAATCTAGGTTTCGTTCGCGATAATGCGAAGTAAGCCTTAGATAGAGGTAAAGTACGTGAAGTAGAAGCTTCCAATGTGATAAGAGGAATTGAAATCGATGTTATCCAATGTTTAATTAAGTAAGATCGCTAAAATCGCTAATTCTTTTCCTAAAATCGTTAGATTCTTGAACTCTTTTTGTAAAATAGTCAAATATTTCAATATTTTTTTCCTAAAATAATTAAGTCCTTTAAGGAGAAGTCTCATGTAGAAGATAAGTTCACACCGTTATATATGAGCCTATTACAAGTTCCGTTATTAACTTTTATACCTTACGCTAAAGGATTAGCAACTATCTTCATTATCGAAACTTTAAAAGTATAAGACTTAAGTTGGTGATAAATATTATTAACAAATGTATTAATTATTTTATCTTAACTTGGAGGCCAATTTCAATGTTCAATATTAATTATAAAATATTCATACATTCTTCCAATATTCACAATGATATAGATATATATAAAAGAAAAATTTATAATCTCTTTCATACGAATATTATACTATTACTTAATATTTACAAGTAAAGAAAGATCTTATCTTCGAATTTTTACTCGTTATTTACCTAAATCCTTACGTGTTATCCCAAATATTATGAATTAATTTTATAACTTGGATTAGAAACTTTTGTAATATTTATAACGGAATGAAAAAATATTTCTTATATGATGTCCACCTTACGTAATATTAAACGAATTGTGTTATGATGAGGTAGACAAAAATGATAGAGATGAAGAAAAAGAGAAAATACCAATATATATCATGAACTAAATGTTTAATAAGTGGATGTTATTCCAATAAACAATGTAGAAAGTACAAGTTAGCTAGGTTACACTTAGCAAATAGAAACGAGCGGTCATCACCGTCGTTAGCAAGTTTAAATACACTTTATAACGTTTGAATACTACCTATAAAAGCTTTTTTTTTAGCTGGTTACGGTATTGTATTACAACTATAATAGTACGTATACCAAATATAGTTGGTATATACCCCTCAATTCATAACTTTCGCTGTTGAAATAACGAAAGACCTCTAATGATATATTATATTAACCATAAGTATCGATAACTACTACGTTCAACCCATGGTTCAAAGCTTTTGAACTGAAAGCTATATTGGAATCAGCAACGTAAGTGAGACTTCAACAGATATATTAATTTCAAAATTCATTATAATTGTCGTAATAGTAGTAAAAGATGTTGGATTTGTAGTAAGTCTGGTTATAAGTTAAGTTGTTACCTCAATACTAAACGTTACAAATGATGGGTAATAATTTACACTCAATACCTTATATCTCATAATGATTATTTGTAACATATCGTGGACTACAAGTGTAAAAAGAATTAAAATCAAAAAGATATACCAAATCAAGTAACGTAATATAAAAATACTACTCCTAAAATAAATTAATAACTAGCTAACCATATCTTTTTATACCATCTAACGATTGGGAACCCCTACTTTTACTATCAAAATTAAATATATACCTTATTATATACTTTTAATTTCAACGATCATTACGTAAACCTATATTTAATGAGAATATTATGCATGCAGTTAATAAGATATTGAAAAAAATCCTTTTTGTAATTTATTGAATTATGATAGGAAATTATTACCCCTAAGAAGATTAATTATCAAGATACTAGAAAAACAAAATTTGGCTTCGGCTTAGATAAAAAAAAACTATCTTTCTTAGAATTGACGACTGTTTGAATAGTTATTGGATCAACTTCTTGTTAAATACTCAGATCTTTTACCTTATTCCTCGTTCTTAGAATTGACGACTGTTTAAATAATCATTGGATTAATTTCTTGTTAAATCCTCAGATCTTTTACCTTATTCCTTCTTTACTTGGAAGACATAAAAATCCTCGGCGATTGTATCAACATTAACGCTGATAAGGCAATTGAAATGGCCGGAGTTTAACTCCTTTTTAAAATATATATAGTTGAAGTTCTACCTGTAATAGTTAAAGGTAATAGTGATAAACTTAAGGCAGTTAAAAATAAATTAATTACACATATGTTTTAATTAACAAACTATTGATAGGTTAAACAAAGTTTTTGAATCTGCAGGGTATTAAAATATGGATTACTTTGCTTTCAAGATAATTGAAACCCTTTATTATGATTTCCAAACCCAAACTTAAGTATATACAAGGTTTAAGTTTACTTTAAAACATAGTAAAGATTTTAATTTTAAGATTGTAACTATTATTTTATATTTGGATTACCAACCTATTCTTTACATCTTATATTGGGCAACTTTTTTTTCATACTTTCAAGTTCAACCAATCGTTGTCAACAAAGAATATTTGGACAGAGTTCAGGATACCGTAAATAAACACCTATCTAGAATTACTAAAAATTATGATTTACAGTAATAATACTAACTTTTCGACGGCAAAATTTCAAGTTAATACCAAGATAATGAAGATTCAATAAAAATAAGTGTATATTACAGTCTATTGAAGTATTATGAAAATTATGTGAGTATATACACTTTTAAGAAAAACGTATAATATCTCCATGTTAGATATAAAACGTATTACGGACTAGAAAGTACGTTTTAAAATAGAATTAAAAAAATCGGAATAACATTAGGGATCATAATAAATTAATATAAATCTATTGGTCTTTAAAGTACATCCTTGTTTAATATATAAATCTTTACTATTAACAAGTACCCCGAAAATTTCTACGATGTACGATACATCTTTGAAGAAATTACAATGGGGATATGTCAAACGCCAAGTTAACAACACTCTTAATATCAAAAACAGGTTTATGACAATCGATATACTAAATTTACCTTTAGAAAAGAAAGTCCTCGAATAATAAAACTTAGGATAATGAAATAAACCATTCAAAATATTACATGCCACTAATATTAAAATAGTTATTAATATTATAAACGGTTTTACGATGTTATGCACAACTTTAATTAAACCATATATTAAGGCATCTGACGATGAAAATAGTCAAAATAAACGAATTAATTAGCATTACCTTCTCCCTATCATAATCAAAAAACTAATAATGCGATAAAAACATGAATGGTTACCAAAAAAGCAATATTGAAAATAAGGATAAAAATATAAACCAGAGAGCACATACATAACTTTTTAGTAAAAAAAAACCATAATCAAAATTTAACCATTAAGCTTTATGTACAAAAAATTATTATGGTTTTTTTTAAAAAAACAAAAAACCTTTAAAAAGAGAAATATTTAAGATTAATATGTTTTTAAAAAGAGTAGTTATACAATTCATACTTAAACGCAACTTTAAATTCTATAACCCTAACGTTATAATATTCAAATCAAGGATTATTTGAAAAGTCAAGAATAAAACCACTGGTAAACCGTAGGAAAAACCACGTTTACTCACTTGAAAATATGGTAATAAAGGCAAAGACTAAATCCTCACACATTTGCTAACAATCCAAAAGATCATCCAATACCTAGTAGTTGGTTTACTAATAAATTAAGTAGCAAAAACAAATACGAAATTCACTCTTAATAATTGTAATATAATTTCAACGTAGAAAGAATTAACATCAAATTTACACAGTATCATCCTATTAAAATTACTTCAAAAAATCCATAGCATATACCTAGTATTAATTATTATACAATATGTTGAACCATTACCCGCATTGGTTCAAATAGATATCAATTAATTCATGACTTATGAATCGCACTTTAAGTTCGAATTAAGCATAAAATCTTTAACTTACAATGTATATCTACTAATTACACACAATGAAAACTTTGGTATAATATGAATACAAACTAACAATACTTTGTTCATTCAAACTGTTAACTTTATAACATGAAGGTAAATTACCATTACAAACTCAATGTTTTTGAAATTACAAGTCGATCGAAACTTTAACTAAGGGTAAATATTTAGACTGCAATGGATCATAAATCCACATACATGGTATTAGTGAAGTTTACCTCGATTTCATTCAAAAAGTTAAGGGTGTCAGCTTCACAAAAATAAACAAAACTAGTATGATAACAGCTTCAAAGTACTAAAAGCAACGAGCCCGTAATAATCAAATCGAGATGCTATACCAACTGAAAGCATTATAAAATTTAATCATTTATGAAACAAACTCTAAAACCAACGAATAAAAATTAAAATCAATTAAACAACAATTAAACTAACAAATAAAAAAAGTGAATCAAAGAATTGATATAATTTTTACTAATTGATGGACAGCCAAATTCAAAATCTTTATAAATAGGTTTTTGACTAACATCACTAACTTATCATTATCAATCGGATTCGTCATAGCGATTGTTAACCAAATAAATAAATTACAAGACGATTGATTCGATATCATAAAAAACTTAATTTGTTAAATTTCCATTCAATACAAAAGAGTTATGCAAAACATATTTACTTTCGAATTTTATGATATAATAACCGGTTTTAATATAGATACAACTATATGAGGAATACTTATTATTATTATTTAGTAGTTGAAATTTTCATTCATTTCAGTCGTGATTTATATCTATTAAAAGAATCTATTTAAACAATCTTCTAAATTGGGAACAATTAATGAACTCGTTCTATAATATCCGTAATAACACTTTACAAAACTTAAAAAAAGAGGGAAATCAAGAAATTTCGATAATTCGATAATAGAGATAACCCTATTATCTCTATAAAGAAGTTTGTATCGAATAAGGCCGTAGATAAGTTTATAGATAATAATAGTCTGATTATATGGATAAAGGATTACATTAAGCGGTTATTTGTTAGGATGGTATGTAAAGGCAGATAAGGAAAAAGACATGGGTACCCTAATAGACTGGAAACATTTTTAGAGCTTGAAGTTACTGTTAAGGTTAATATTAAAAGGGACTTAATTACCTGATGCGGTAGAGTTCAACATATATTTATATATATGTTAATGAATTAATTTGCAAAAGTAGGTATAACATTTAATAATAGAAATGTAAGTGATAAAGAATCCACGTATTATATGAACGACAGTAAAAGTTATTTGGGGAAAGACTTGTGTAACCGAAAAGCTTTCTGACAAGACATATAAACACCGGTACTAACACTACAAAACAAAAAGCCATCAATGTTGAAATTACATTTAAGTATAATGTAGTCAGTTCAATTGTAATACATCTAAGTTAACTATACTAACTGTAAATTAATTTACTATGGAGTTCTCAATTTAAACTCGGGCATGGACCAAGTAATTGGTAATATAAATTAGTATGAAAACCGGCTAGCGGTCTACCAAACCTAGAACAATATATCTACTATTTGACTACTATAATACTACTGTTATTTCAATCATGATTCGAATCAACAATGTTGCAATATTTAAGGGCCTATCAATGAAGGCTTCATTTACTCCCTGTTTAGTGATAGTCAGACAAGTAAAAAATTACGACATTTATACTACACGTTCAAAACTAACGGTGACCAGACATTAAATTAATAATTGATAAATTGACTATATTTCTTCCCTATTAAGATAAAAAAATATAACAGTTCACAAAGATCATATTGATATTGCTGAATAGTTAAATTAAAAAAGTACGATATAATTGTAATTATAGAGCGGATAGTTATCAAGTTTAAGTTTTATACTTCTGCTATAGTTGAATCCGCGACGTATAGTAGTACAACTATTACTGTATTAATTCTAGGAAAATCAACTTTATATTATTATTTTCAACTTACTCTAGGCACTATGATCCATCTGGCATTAAGCAAGATCGACGAGCAGACCCATCATAGTGATAATGAGCTGTATCAAATCTAAAAACCGAAGGCCTCTCTGATCTAAAAACCTAAGGCTAAAAAAAGGACCTGGCAGCCTTCTTGATTCTAGAAAACCATTGCTATAACTGTGGGAAAATAAAGCATTCGGCAAAAGATTGTAGGCACAAGTCTGATTTTTTTTGGATCTATTAATGTGTGCGGAATTATTAGAGGCCGGGATACAGACCGGAACACGGACCGGAACACAGGCCGGTGCGACCGTAGCGACTGGAATAGCGACCGGTACACAAACCGGAATACAGACCAGAGCGACCGGGACAGCGACCGGAGCGACCGGTACACAAATCGGAACACAGACCGGAGCGACCGGAGCATGGCTTAGCATCGCAACAGAGCTTTGGCCGAGAGTCTTCGCCAGGATCCAAGGGGACACTTTGTCTATGAGGAAGATCCAGACTATGTGGACCGCGACCTTGAGGATCTATTCAGACAGGTTGCTGATGACAACGCCCGACCAGGCAGCTTCAGCCTGACCAGCGGAACACGCTGAAAGAGGAGGGGGAAGGAAGTGATTTTGATCAAGAAGATCTAGAAGATTTGGATATTGTCGATGCTTACTGCCTGAATCGACTGGACTGGCAAGCGATATATCGACCGGACAGTGACAGTTGACAAGAGCCAGACAGACACAGGAAACAGACTGGAACCTGAGTGTCCTCTGCACACAGGCCAAATTTACAATGAATGGTTAATACACCTCTTTGCGGCACATGTGATGTGGAATTGTTTGGTATGTATAATCTAGTAGTTATTACTGCAACGATTATTTACAATTGGAAACAAGTTAACAATATGCTTTTGTTTTGCAAAAGACCATGGATTCAAATCGGACGAATTTTTTTTCATGTTCACTTGGTCTACTATTTTAAAGAGGGTATAATTGTAGGTCCAAGCCAATACTGACATTTGGGTCCGGAATACACGGGCCAGCCACGGATACACGGGCCAACTGCAATGGCAATTACAGTCAGCACAACTACTATATTCCTGACGATATATAGTCAATAAACCTCAGCTTTAGTCTTTTAGATATTTCTTCTTAATACAGAGATTCCACCAGCTTCAAGATTTATCACTACAATATTAGTGATTCGAATCTGGAGCTAGGAAGCTTCCCAAGAACCACAGGGGTGTTCCGCGGGTACGGGTAGCATGGTAGTATGTGGTAGCCTGATGATCGGGATGCATACCTGGGATGATTCGTACTGGGGAAATAGTTACCCGAGGTCATGAGGAACATGACTGACTATTGGATCAGGGGAATCCGCAGGCACTAGCTCAGAAGTAGACTAAACAACAATCCGATCCTCCCCAAATCCTCCCATTCTCCCCGTATTCATATGCTAGACTCCGTGTGCCCCGAAGTGGGCACGCTCAACCTCCACAATACAACTCCATTCAACCAATTGTCTCATTTTTCATCACTTCACTCTATCTCCTGTCCGGGAGAATACAACGGAACGGGTTTGTTTGCAGAGCCGATTACTCCGCAAGGACGCCGCATAGACTAGATCTTCCCATGCAAGACACAGAAGACACAGAACACAGGCGGTCGCCGACAAAGACGTCGATCGTTCCACACTGCCCGCCGACAACGCACCCAACACCATCACCGCCTTCCCTCGCAACGCCAAGCGCGCTGTCTTCCTCCGCCAGCGCCAACGGCCAGGCAGGCAGGCGTGCCGCGTGCAGCGGAGGAAGATGGGGCAGCAAGGACCGGGCAACAGTCGGATGTGTGCGTGGTGACGGGAGCATCCGAGGATTAGCCGCATGAAACTGGATGGTGTGCCTGTGAGCAGTGAAGTTCCCCCCACATCTCGTCCCGAGTAACGTCCCCAAGATGGCGGGGAATGCTGTAGAAGCCGTTGGCAGCGCTTGACAGCTGGGAGGCCGTATGGTACTTGTACCTGCGGTATGTACAGCTACTTGGTCGAGAGAGGCCTCAGCCCCAGCACCATCGTCACCAGTGCATGGTGATGAAAGCACAGTACAGAAATAAGCGGTCTGAAGTAGAAGAGGCCGGTATGATGTCTCTGCCAGCTTTGGACTATGAATAGCCATCAACTGGGCAGCAAAGCACATATTGCGTTTGGCCTAAAGCTGATGGGCAGGCAACTTGGTTGCCCATGAAGTTTCGAAATATTCTCCCACCATACTACTTGCTACTCATTAGCCAACTTCTTGGCAGGAAAAAGTGGTGCTATATCCCCTGGCATCGCAGCCCTCAGAATTCGGCAGGCAGGTCAAGTCTACTGAAGTGGCGTCAAATTGACCTCAGCCATCCGGCATGTGTTATCAGGTCAAGAATGACTATCAGGCCAAGAATGACTATCAGCATCCCAGAAATCTCGAATGACAGGCGGCGGCGAGATCGAGTGCGGGAGTGGAGGATCCAGAATACTTCGAGAAGCTGCGTCCGGTGCAAGATGAGAGGCCTGGCGATGTACGTACATGATTTCGTCGTGAGGGTGTGCTACCGTGCCACAAGGTTTGCAGAGGAGAAGGTTCAGGGGGCCAGTGCCGAGTAACGGTCGGCCAATGTCGTTGTCGAGGCGGACTGCTGAGAGCGTCCCAGTTCGTTATAGGGCGCGTACTGGAGAACAGCCCACATGGTTGGCCCGGCACATGAGAAGGAATGGCAGGGTGAAACGTTGTCGTCCCGTGGACGTGGACTCGGATTTCAGAGTGAGCACAAGAGGTGGCAACAAGTGGACGGCAGCGTGCGTGTGCCGTGTGCGGCGTCTCACCCGCGCGTGTACAGTGTGGTGTAGTGCACCTTTTCAGGGGTGGAAGCCGTCAACCACCGACACCGAGTAGACGTTGGGGTTGGTGCAGGGCTCACCAAGTGGCTGCTTTGTATGGTCCAGCCACAGTATTTCAGTATTTCAGTTCTCATTCGATTCGCCTCCCATTCCAAGAGAGAACAGTAGAACTCCCTCGTCCGATTCTTTGTTCCCGAGCTGGCCTAAAGAGGTTCGACGTAGTGACTCGGCCCTCGTCACCAAAAAACCACTCGACGTCATCGCGTCATCGCTTCATCGCTGTTCTCGGCCGTCATTCGTCATTCAAATCTCTTAAGCCATTCCACACGCGCGCATACAAGACTGACAACTCTTCCCTCTACGTATTCCTTCCTGTGACACCATTCATACTACATACAACCTACAAGTTCAACGGATAGCACACCCACATTATCCGTGTACATCTATCTACACAGGGCATCAGCACATAGCTACACAGCAAAGTGGGCCCACCACACTTACACCAGCAACAAACACAAACGCCATGGAGCTCATCCAAGTCGGCCTCCGCGCCCTCCAACTCCTCTGGACCGTCCTCCTCACCGCCCTGCTCGGCAACATCATTGCCTCGGCGCACAACGGCGCGCTCGTCTCCCACGCGGCCGTCAACTTCTCCATGTTCGTGACCGTGCTCGCCTGGCTCGCGACGCTCTACGGGCTCGTGGTCGCGCTCGCGACCTCGCTCGCGATCCCTGTCGTCGCGCTCGCCGCCGACGCCGCCGTCGTGCTGTTCTCGTTCATCGACGCGGTCGTGCTGGCCGCGCTGCTGCGGTCGCGCAACTGCGGCGACCTCGACGGCTTGCAGAAGAAGTGCCGGGAGCTGCAGGCGAGCACGGCCTTCATGTGGTTCTTGTTTGCCACCTTCCTGGGGACGCTGGCGCTGGCGGCGCTGACGTTCAAGAGAGGTGGAGGCGCCAGCGCGAGGATGGCGCCGTCTATGAAGCAGGTCCATGTTGGTGTCTGAGGGGCAAGAGTTTGGGGGGGCACTGGGTGGCCTAGCTGTGCCGTTTGGAAATCTGCATGGTATGCGATGGCTCATTATTTGGCGGGCGGTTCGAGTGGCTTCACGCCTTGGATCATTTCAATATGGTAGGTGGCCTTGCGAGACTGGCCTTGGGTATGGAAACGCAGCAATGATGATGCTTGCATGTTGTGATGTATGGAATATATCGAATGGAGTGCTGCACTTCATCTTTCGCTCTCCGTGACAATGCCATGTATATTCTAGCCAAGTTGCCCGGTAGCTTCACATGCCGTGGGTGCTTGTGTTTCTATGCTCGCAAGCTTTGCACGATGTCCATTCGGAGGGTAGCCAGCTTTCTCCTGGCGTCCCACCTTTGGTGGACCGGGTCAATTACCTTAGGGGGGACTCTCATCCTGATTGTCCTTTGGTGCGAACTTCAAGGGACGGTGTTGCCCTCGCCGTGCCTGTGAAGTCGAGCGTAGCCTTCGATCCTGTGCTCACCGCCATGCTGCTGCAGGCAGGTTTGCAAGTAGCTTAAACGCGATGCGCATCTCTCTCTCTCTCTCCTCACAGCGTCGCAGCCACCTCCGCAGCCCCAATCGCCGCAGCAGCCTTCTTGTTCGTCCACCGGATCTCCACGTTATGTGCCCACTCCATATATCTCGCCCAGCCTGTGATCCAGTCAGTCAGCACCCCCCTCTCCGCACTCGCCTCCTCTTCCCACAGGGAGGGGGCGAGGGGGAGTACCTACTCCAGTACGCAAACTTTCGCCCCAGGTACTTCCCCGCGAACGGCACAAGCACCATCATCAGCAGCAGCTGGATCTGCTCGAGGCTCTCCTCCCACTCGCGCTGGGCGTCGGCCGAGTCGGCCTCGGAGGAGCTCAGCACGTCGCTGGACAGCGATGACGGCAGGGAGTCGAGCTCGTCGTCCTCGTCGCCGTCGCCGACGCCGTGTGCGGGCAGGGCCATGTCGTCGGTGACCATGTACGACGGCTCGGGATCTGACATGGGGGCGGGGAAGGAGGGCGCGGTTGCGGGTAGCAGTTGCTGGCGGAGACGCTCGAGCGAGACGGAGATGGCCGTGGCGGGCTGGGCACGGCTGTGGGACATGAACCGACTGAGGGGGTGTGGAAGGAGAGAGTCGCCCACTTGGCTTGGGTCTGTGCGTGGGTGGGAAAAGACGCCAGCGTTGTGCTGCCCGGCTTGACGGGCGAGAGTGAAGTTGGAGAGAGGAAGTTTAGTCAAGCTATCCATGCAATACTAGGTAGGTAGGTACCTAGCTTGGCCGGTAATCTCACCGTTTCGAGAACGTATTGACTTATCTCAAACCAGACAACGATGCACTGTACCGTACCCACAATTGGCACCACGGACGCCTAAGCTGAGATATCACCCACTGGAAGGAAGGCAACGTCCCAAATCCACCCCATATCGCATTTGCACCTGGCGGCACGGCACCTCTTCCCACTGTCGACCTTTGCAGCATCAAAAACAACCCCGTCGCGACACAACAGCAGCACCAACGGCCATTCGACAACAGTCATTTGTCTTTTGGAGCACCAGTTACACCCATTCACAGACGAATCAATATGGATTTTGAGGTCAGTCCAGCAGCAAATTAATGAAGTGAGGTGAGGGGTGACATGCCTGGCCAGCAGCCCATTCAATGAATCATTCGGCTGTGTCGGATTTCGATTACCCCCCTTCATCAGTGCAGAATGCTGTGCTAGAACTAGAACTGGTGAAGCGCTGCTGCACAGGAGCGTCACTGTGTGCCGATGCTGAAAGGAACACCCCCCCACCCTTCCACCCTTGTTCGTCGATGCTTCACCAAAAGTGCAGTTGACTCATTTCAACCTACATTACATGGACATTTCACTCTATGTTTCCTTTCACCTTGCCACAACATTCTACTGTCTGCACATCTGTCCCGCTCACCTTGAGCAAGCAAGCGGACCCACTTTGACCATCTTCAATTCCTGAGTTGACCTCGTGCTGAACCTTTCTGTCTCTCCAGGAGCCGCAGACCATACAGACCCTTAAGCCGCGCAAGTCAGTCGCATTCACCGAAGAAAAGACTGTGGTTGCCACCGACGGCAGCGTCAAGATCATGACCACCCCCAACGAGGAGAAGGACACTGCCATGGTCAGTGGACATCATCATCCCCTCACTATCTCGGTTCAGGCGTATTATTGACATCCAGGAAGTCACACAGTCCGTCCACCGAGCAATTGTCTGAAGCCCTCGCCTCGGCTAACACCGTTTCAGCCCAAGCTCTCGACACCGAGACCCCACCCCCCGAGGCTGCCGACGATGGCCTCGACCTGGGCCTGATGAAGAAAAAAAAGAAGAAGGCCAAGAAGGAGGACGATGGCGAGGGCGCCGGCGAGGATGGAGCCGCCGACGACGGTGGTCTGGGTACGCCACTTCCGATGCGCGGCCGTACGCTTGCAACCTTGTACTGATGCGTGGATGACAGACTTGGGCTTGAAGAAGAAGAAGAAGAAGGCCAAGAAGGAGACTGATGACGATGTCACCTCCAAGCTGGCTTCCCTCGACTTTGAGAAGGAGGCCAACGAAGAGCCCCAGGACCAGGAGGGCGACATGTGCGTGCACTATCTTCGAGCTTGCTCCCACGCGATACTGACCATACACGTAGGCATGCCGGAACTGGCATCTGGGCCCACGACGAGACCATCCCCATCAGTTACGACAACCTCCTGGTACGTCATCTACTCCTTTGTCTGCATGCTCTTCGCCCGTAACTAACGCCCTTGCAGAGCCGTTTCTACACCCTCCTCAACGAGAAAAACCCCGAGCATGCAACTGGAGCGCAGAAGAGCTACAAGATCCCGCCTCCTCAATGCATGCGCGAGGGCAACAAGAAGACCGTGTTTGCCAACATCGCCGAGATCTGCAAGCGCATGAAGCGGTCCGAGGAGCACGTCACCGCCTTCCTGTTCGCCGAACTGGGCACCAGCGGCTCCGTTGCCGGCGGCCGCCAGCTCATCATCAAGGGCCGCTTCCAGGCCAAACAGCTCGAGAACGTGCTGCGCAAGTACATCATCGAGTACGTGTCGTGCAAGACATGCCGCTCGCCCGACACCGAGCTCAGCAAGGGCGAGAACCGCCTGTACTTCGTCACTTGCAACTCGTGTGGTTCCCGCCGGTCTGTCGCCCCCATCAAGTCTGGGTTCTCGGCCCAGATCGGAAAGAGAAAGAAGATGCAGCAGGGTTAGAGTTGGGTGGGTATGCCCGGGTGGCTTTAGGTGTACTGGTGTTGGCGCATCAGGATCAAAGGTCTGCATATGATTGGGACGGACCGCATCGAGGCTCTTTACATGCGCACTGGACTTGAGAGACTTCATGATGGCGTTTCACATGCTGATGTCTCCAGTGGTCTCTGTGCTTGGACGAAGTGCTGGGCGACCTCTCTCATGCAGGGGATCACGTGGTGTCCCACGGCCCATACGGACCGAGGGTGCACTGACTGCAGCGTAGACTAGCAGTCCAGATATTGATTGTCCTTGATTTCTACGTCGTCTTGTCTTTAGTCCGTGAAAGTTCCAATGAAGTGTTGTATCAACTCTACTGGATTGTTTTTATCTCCCCTCCAAGCCCCCCTGTGCAGGGCGTCAGGAATTACACAAAATTTCAAAAATGATGGGAATATGACGGCACCCTTTTGATGTTTTTACTTCGTACATACTATGTACTATGGTATGAGGCTGGAATCTTATCTCCTGGTCAGGTACTGTGGATGCTGGTCTGTGTACCCACTATACTGTTTTGGGCTAGGACTTTTTTTTAAATGCACTGACTTTTTCTTAACACCATATACTTTTATTTTATTTTAAGACTTTGAGGAAGGAGGTATTCACCATATCGTTTAGCCTCCCTTTTTTCCCGATTTCAATCCCATAAAGTCTGTAAAGTGTTAGATGAAGGACTGGATCGAAGACAAGTATGGTACATTGGAATACCCTTTTACAATCAGCTATGTATGTGGGTAAAAGAAGCATGGGATTCAATTGACGATGAAAGGCTTTATAAATTATTGGAGATAATGCCTCAAAGGAATGAAGATGTCGTCAATGTTGATGGGGAACTTACAAAGTGGTAAATATGTACTATTGGTAGCGTACTATGTGGCATAAATACAAATTTTTGCTTAGTGTTACATACCTTGTTGATTGTGGGGTTGTGGGCCGAGATATGACGTAGAAATTATATATAACCTAAACACCATAGTAGTGATCTGGAAACCGGCTCAAAGTGGTCTGTGTCACCCCTTCAGGCATGGCCCCTGTCGTTATTCTGTACCCTTGTAACCTCCCATGACAGCAGGAACTCATCTCATCGTAAAGCACTTGAGAGGCAAAGAGTTTCTTCACACACACAAAAGCAGCCAAAATGTTGCCCTCACGATTTCGAGTCGCGAGCCATTTGCGACGGCCGCTTTGCAGGGCGGTAAGCTCGCTGAGCACAAACCCAGACATTGTGCGTTCGTCCTCGTCCTGT
>JASMMZ010000002.1:31581671-31846938 GCA_038502455.1 Anisogramma anomala | reverse complement strand
GCTGTACGGGCTCGCGGGCGCGGGCGCGGGCGCGGGCGCGGGCGCGGGGCGCGTGGCGACGGCCGCGGGCGCGGAGGCGCGCTTCAGCTACAACCTCGCCTTGACCAAGGACAGCATGGTGGTCATGCCGCGCACGGCCGCGGGCGCCGCGGTGCGCGATGCCCGGGGGCGCGAGGTGGGCCAGCTCGCGCTCAACGGCACGGTGCTGGCGGGCACGGCGTTGGTCAGGAGCAAGGCGGAGTGGGAGGCGTTGCGAGAAGACCCCGAGCAGCTCCTGGGCATTTTGCGACAGATCGGAGTCGATCCCACGACGGTGGATTATGAGCAGATGACGAAGGATATATCGCCCATGCCGCTGTCCTCGGCATGAAGTATCATGAGCCTTCTAGTGGCGCAAACTGCGGCCGTGGCCTGCCACCCGAGACATCCCCAAAGTCAATTTGGTTGAGCTCCAGGCCAGCGAAGCCGAGGAGCATGAGATCCCTCCCAGCCATGTCCACCAGTGCGCTGTCGGAAAGGGTGCCCGTGACCTCCAGTTCATGCAACGCTGTGGCGATCGACTCGATGTCATTGCACTGGATGCTGAGGATGTCGGCGTGAATTCGACGAGCCGGGGTTCCCTCATCGCTGCTTGCCAGTTGGCGAGTTCAGCGGCACCTCGGTGTAGGTCCAACATGAGTGACCAGATGCCCCATGTGCTCCTTGGTCATCGGTGGCTCGAAGAAGCGCCAGCTATCGCATGCCTGACAACGACTTCAAGTAAACAGCGGCAAGGCCTATATTGGCATATCTCCGAACCCAGGGCAGGCTGCCTGCACTTAGCCAAATCAACAAACGTTCATGGGTGGCTGGCTCCTTTAGAGCTACAAATGGTGTTCGCGGCGAGGTCGATGATGCAATACTTTCAAAACGAATGCCTTTCACAAGTCCTTTCGGATAACTTCCTTTTTGGAATACAATTGCTAATGAGCACGGAAGACAACTCTTCACCCAGGAAGGAGACAACACACATCACCCAAAATCGCTATGAAACGCCGGTAAAGGGTTTGGACCCTTATATTGCAAATACGTACGTTATACATGTAACTTCTCGCTATTATCAAGGAAATGCTTAAGGAATTAACTTATTTGATGATTTTCGAGAGGAATTTTCAAATTGGATGTGGGAGATATAGTGTATAGTAGATGGTATACTTTCGAAGATATTATGGTCAAAATTGCAAAGTAGAGGAATTAATACGATCGGTGGCAAAAACGGGCGCATCGTAAAAGCGTTAGCTGTGACGGTTAAATTCAATCAAATGCTAAAATGGACTAATGATAAAATGTTAATATAATATTAATGAAAGGATAATACCTAGAAAACTATAAAAATTAAGCTGTTTAAAATTTATTAAGTAAAAAAAAATACGAAAGTACTTTATAAACATAGGATATTAAACGTTCGACGAAATTAGCTGCGCTCCATAAAAGGCAGATAAATTTCGAGGGAGAATTTATGGAAACAGAGGAAAAGTCGTCAAAATTATCCTCTACTCGAGTTCAAAACACGTCTACTTTAGTAAATACATGAAAAAAACAAAAACTAAACCAGTTCTCAACCGGAAGAAAAACCCCTCCCGACAGTAGCCAAAGCGCACAAAACCAGGAAGAAAGTGCTACCAAATAAAATATAAATGCGGATAAAAAGTTATAAGAACCTTACGAATGAATATCTATAAATTACAATCTATACCGCAATCTTTTACCTTACCGGTTCTCTATTGATAAAAGCGATCCTACAATATTTATAAATTTCATCAAATTGTAATGTGGAAACGAAAATAACAGTGGCAAAATTTATGACGTACTTAACAACAAAATTCGTATTATATTAAATACTTATAAGAATTTAATATTAAGCCCTCTTAGATTTTTTTAATCCTACCCGATAGATTGACTGAGTAAGTTAAAGAATAATACATGTATTATTCAACATAAATAGACATGTCTGTTGGAATAGCAGTCAAATGCAATGCAGTCAAGCCAACTTTACTTGCAGTAAAGTTGATTGCATATACTGCAAATTAACTGCAGTTTGTAGGATTTGAATACACTGCACTGCAAGTGCAGTGTAGTAGGTGCCCACTTCAAAGTGGGGCACAGGCCAAAGCGTTTGGCTATACAAATTAGTGTGCAGACTGGCTAGCAGTCTGCCAAACTTAGAATTTACACATCAATGAACAATATCAACGCAGCACCAGTTACTTCGATCACAGTGATTCGAATCGACTACGTTGCAACGATAAAGGCCTACCAACACTGATCAGTGCTTATTAGTTTAAACACAGATTGGCTAAGTAAAAGAAAAAGCTACTTTCTGGTTACGCTTTACAGCTACGGCGGCTAAGGTAGCGGAAAAATTCTTACGAAGGGCCTCTATTGGTACTACGTTAGTTCACAACAGCAGGAAAATAGAAAAGACTTTTTGGGTTACGTCAGTTTACAACTGGAAGTAAGCGATGGTATCGCTACTTGAAAACAATAAGAAATCTTTATTAATCATTTTTAAAGAAAAACGTTAACATTGACTGTTAGAAGTTTCAAAGTTCGGCAAGTTGGTAAACAACTAAGTTAATACTACTGCGGGTGTTACTATTGCAAAAATAACTAAGTCCTACAGCTAAATAACCATACCAAACAACCTTCGACCTTGCCTTTATTACCAAACCTTTGCCTTTACTTTACTCTTTTCACTCCCTATATCACTTCGATCGTTAAGTTTGCTAATTTAAGCGAAAACATCAAGTCGTGTCAAAAAAACCACGTTACGCGACTTTACGCCAAAACACCAAGTCCTTATGTCCAAGATCACCAAGTCACTCGCCTGGCACACCCTATAAGTCCTACACAGGCCAAAACCTCAAAATATATACTGTTAACGCCAACTTTAAATCCATTACCAATTCCGCTAAGAAAGAAACAGTTAGAGTTTTGGAAGAAACTGTCTTTATCAAGTTTTATAATAAAGACTTTTAGGTACTGGATATCGATGAAGAATTAACAGAAAAACGCTTTACTAACTTCGTTGGATACTTTATCGTTAAGTATAATAATAACGAAGATCTTAACCGTAATTTTTACGAATACCGTGACTTTTTTAACGACTAGACCATTAATATGTGAAAGGCAATTTTAAAAAGGGGTTAAGTTGAGGCTTAAGTTCAAATTGAAGAAATAAGGGATTTACGTTTAAATACAAGGTATTACAAAGCTGTCATAAGTCGTTTTCGACTTAATCTAGCTTTAAAAACATTTTTAAGACTCATACCTATAGGGAAAAGGTGTTAACGAACCTTAACGCCCTTATACGCGATTTAAAATACATCTCCTCTACCTTTTTTAACTAAGTCAAGCTTTTTTACATGCTAAAGATAAGAAATACGTTAATCTGATCGGCGGTTTAGCACCTTTACGTAAAACCGCGGAGTACTCTTTTAGCGGCGGCTAAACACGTAAAGCAAGAGCTATAAACGCGGCTAGGGATATTAATAATAGCGCTTTATATTAATTCATTAAGCAGGAACCTCACCGAACTACTTAAAATTATGAGGATTATCGCTAAATCTCCCGCGATGAAAACCCCTAAACCTACTTCTCCTAATATCCTTACCACGTTTAGTTTTAGTAGCCAAATAAAAAAAAGAACCGCCTTTATACACGAGCTTATTATAGGTATAACCACTAGCTTTTTCCCTTTAAACTTAATTAGAGGTAACTATCCTGCTTACTAATACTAGCAATAGTATTAGTTCTTTTCCCAACCATGTATAAAAGGTTTTTACGACTAGAACATTACCCTTCGCCTACGATGCGTTTTAATGGTAGATACGGATTGTGTGGTAATTACCACGTTCGTTAAGATTTGGTGAGGAAAAGAAAAGTATAACGGTAAGCCGTACAACTTCTTCGATATTAAGTTACAACTATTTTTTAACATTTAATGTTAGATAAGAGTTGAATTACCAGGTTTTTATTTTTATTTTTTCCCAATATCCTTACCGGCTAAACCGAGGATTACTACCTCCGGTACCTAAAGAATTGTTTTTTCTTTCGAGAAATCTACGATGGTATAAAGGGCTACTTCGAATACAATGCTCATCTTACCTAATACCATATAAATTAGAATGTTATTAAATGGTTTTATATGTTTGATTACAAAAAAGAGTGGGAAAGTAAGATGGACCTTTTCAATTAGATGTTTGATAGGCTAATGATTTGTAAATGAGGAATGGGGAACGTGGAAGTTGGCGAAGGCACCCTACGCCAATAGGTCTGACAAGTAGTTACGGATTACAAAGAGTTCGAATAAGCCTTGTGATACACTTATTTTACCTACGAAGGGATTTTTAATTAACTGCGTTTCTTGTTAGCGACCGTAACTACTCGAGTTTTCGATTTGACTGATACGTACCATTAAGTTTCGGAATTTAGTAACGAAGAAAAAGACCCTTTTAATTCGCCTTATATTCATTGACGGTACGGAAGGCCTGATTAATACGGTTAACGGAAGGTTCAGACCTTTACATAGGAAGAAAAGTATTCCTTTTTTTCAAAGTTCTTACGTCAGCTAAACAAGTTTAACTTCAACGTTAAAAAATATTAGATTTATGGTAAATAGGGCTGATAATCAATACGCTATATTACTATCAAATATGACGTAAAGAAGGTGATATACCACACGCAATACCCTTTTTCCTTTAAATAAAATTATATAAAGCGTGTTATATAATTTGAAGGAAGTAAAGTTAAAGAAAAGGAAAATAATCCAAAAGCTATCGGTTAGCATCAAGATATTGGTAATATTACCGGTATTAACTCGAAAAAAACGTAATAACTAGCCGATCACGCCTTTCTATACCGCCTTACAGGTGAAGACACTTACCTTCACTATAACGATAAAGACTCTGTCCTTATATATCTTTTTACTATTTAAGACCATTATACGAAGCAATTTTTCAGGGGATTATGCCGGATACGGGGGCAGTACGGTACTTAACAGGAGGTTATGCGTAATGTATCGTATTGCGAAGGGATACTAACACTATTACGGAACTTAACCACGCGGATACTAATAAAGCCAATGTTGGTTTTGACCTTGGAAAAAAGCTATCTTTATTAGGATAGATGATGGTTAAAACTATTATTAATCCTATTGTTTTCCATATCTTAAAATCACCCACCTCCTTTATTTTTTACTTAAAAGATATGAAAACCTCGGCGTTAATATTGATATTTCAACTAAATAACTAATACAAGTTAAAGCCGGTAAAAGGTTTTCACCTAACCTTAAGTAAAGATATCTTTGGTTTTATTTTTAAAGGTCAAAAGTAATGATATCAAACCTAACTAAAGCGAAACTTTATTAATTATATCGTAGGTTTAATTAAACGGTACCTAATAGGCTTCATAAGGTTTTAAAGGTGGCTAGTTACGAAAATATGGATCTATCAGTACTAAAGATTATTAAACGCCTTTACTATTATTACTAAATACATTTCCAACCACCCTTAAGGTTTAAGTTTACGTTAAAGAAAAATTAAAACTTTTACTCAAAAGTCTTCGTAAACGTGTTTTACCTGAATGGCAAGCTAATACTATACGTTATAAATTCCACCACGGCTTTTTACAGTGCCAAGTTCCTTAAAATCATTATGGCGAATAAAACATAAGAGGTATTACGTACTTTGTGAATTAATATGTATTTTAGCCTATTAAACGTGTTAATTTACTATATCGATACCGACTTTACTACGATAAAGTTTTTGGCTAATATAAAGTTAATAGGGATTTAGTATAAAAAGGTCTTCATTAAAGTTCACTAGAGTATTGGCAAAGTTGAAAAGGCATACACCCTTTTAAGAAGGGCCTACGATATCCTTACACTGAAAATTGAAAGCTTTACAAATTAAAAGGCACAACTTTAAATAACGGTAAAAGGTTTCAACGATACTATTAGCTCTAATAGACTTATACCAACTTTACTAGTATTCAGATCTTATTTACGTACAATAGTTAAGTCTTTACCCTCGTTAAATACTTAATAATGTGTTATAATATATAGTATTAAAGAAATCAAGAAAGAAATCAGCACGTCGCCGAATCAATAATGCCCTTAATATCAAAAACGAACCTTTAATAACAGACGTATTTTTACTCCCCCTTTAAAGTGAAGTTATTACGTAACGATAGTAAGGTAAATAGGATAGGCCTAATAATATTTTAAGTATTACCAATTTAAACGTATTGATTAAAATTGCTAACAGCCCCATGGCTTTCCGAGATATACAGGTCAAGCCATACCCAAGACTCCTTAAATTTAATAAAAATCCTGACTTCAATAACCTCTGAACCGAGCGAATTAGCTAATAAAACCCTCCCTAGCCGACTATTGATAAGCTAATGGAACGTCGGCGACGTGGTCGACTATCTAAAAGGAGGATATATACTAAAAAAGAGGATAGCGATAGGGATTATAGGCCTAGTAAGGTATATATAACGGCGTAGATGTTTTAAAAGAAGAAGTTTAAAGTATAATTTAGCTTTGAACTACGTGTCGACGGCATTATTAATATATTGGTTAAACCGTTTAAAAATAATTAAGTGAAAATCGACGGCCTTTTATTACGGAAGGTTATATAATTTGTACTGTTAATATAATTTAAAGGCTAAGAAGTCACTATCTTTAAGTTAAGGATAATTTACGAAATTAAAAGTATGACTTTAGATGGGCTGTACGAAAAGTAATAATTAATCGCTTGAGAATATGGTAATAAAGGTAAGAATTGAATTCTTACTTGACCACCTATAATTTAGAAGATTAGCTAACGTTTAATTATCGTTATTATCGCTAGTTTGACTATTAGAGTTAAGGGTCAGTTTACATTTAATAGCTGGGATATTACATGAGTATATATATAATTAGCTACCGATATTTAACGGATTATACTATTAGAGTTGCCAAAAAGACTAAGGGAAAATTTTCCGACCGATACGGTAATACGTTATATTAAGCCTTTGTATGGATTGACTGAAGTAAGTGTCCACTAATTCATTACGTACCAGGTACACTTTAAAAACAAGCTTAATATAAAAACTTTAACTTTGAACCCGAACCTATTAATAACAAAAAGCAAAGACTTTGATATCGTAGGCATGAAAATTAACGATATTCTATTTTTCAGCAATACTAGGTTGATAACGGTGAATTAACGTGTTATCGAAAAGTCAGGCCTTTAAAAGTATAAGCTAATTAAAACATAAACTAAGGGTATACAACTTAACTTTAATAAATCGTTAATCCGTGTTTATAGTATTAAGGCTAGAAGTACCTATATCAACCTACGCCAAAAGGGGCACTTCGCGAACTTTGAAATTATCGATAAGACCGACGAGAAAAAATCACAAAAATACCTAAAGTAAAGGGTACATACAGCTTACATTACTGTTATGTTAACCGGAGGCGTCGTACGATCTTTTTTATAGCGACACAGGCATAAAATCCATAAGACGAAAACTTTAACAAGTTGAATAAGCGGATTTAGTACCGAATTAATCACGTAAAAAGAGGAATTAACATAGTCTTTGTAAATCTAACGAAGACGAAGTTAATAATTTTTACGAACGGGTTATTTGCCAATAATACTAACCTTATATCGTAAATCGGCTTTTCAATGATTCTCTTTGATAATTATAGGTTAGAAGGTCAATTTACGATTACCTGAAACCTTGTATATCGGATATCTATCAAGTATAAGCGCGTGACCCGGAGTTTGTTAGCTTTAAAAGTCTATAGTATAATAGCAGGCTTTGACATCGGCATGGTAACTGATGGCACCTTTAGGATCATTACCTAATAGCTAAAACTACCACCAATACCTATAGTAGTGTGTACCGACTCCCGAAACCTTTACGAATGTCTATCAAAACTAGACACGATCAATGAAAAACGCCTGATAATGAACGAAATAGCATTAAAGAAGGCATACGAAGTTTGGGAAATCAATAAGTTCCGGTAAATTAACGGTAAAGATAACTCTACCGATACTATAACCCAGGTCACGCCTAATAACGCCCTAAAAAGGTTCGTAGATATTAATAAGCTAACCATACGAATTAAGGAATATGTGGATCGCCCGATATGTAACGTGAAAGAACATACTGGCAAACTGGAAAACCGCTAGGACAATGGTAACGATAGCAGTAGTTTAAACTACTGGCAAAAGGTACGAAAATAGTAACGTAGTTGAGTTGTGTAGATCTGTGGCGAAAAATCTCTACACGGTATTTTAGGAACGAATGCCTCGGAGGAGTGGAGCAAAAGAGCCACGAAGGGCCGTAATTAATATCAATTTCAGTACAGATTAATCGGAATTGACAGGGGTCTAGCTTGTGGATTAAGGAGGGATTTTAAAGGTTGCCACCAATTAATGGCAGGCTATGCTGACATATAGGTACAAAACAATAAGCCGCCAGTGTTGAAATAGTAGTTAAATACAGTGTAGTAAAACCAACTTTACTTCCAGTAAAGTTGATTGCATGTACTGCAAATTAACTGCAGTTTGTGGAATTTAAATACACTACAATACAAGTATAATACATTAGGTGCCCACTTCAAAGTGGGGCACAAGCCAAAGGGTTTGGCTATACAAATTAGTGTGCAGACCGGCTAGCGGTTTGCTAAACTTAGAACTTACACATCAATGAACAATATCAACGCAGTACCAGTTGCTTCGATCACAGTGATTCTAATCGACTACGTTGCAACGATGAAAGCCTACCAATGATATCTATAAAAAATTATAACCTTTTGAAAATACATTTTAATATAAATATTGACCATGAATTATATCATTAGGATTGAACGGGTACTATACGAGAATCCGTATAAAATATCGTAATATTAGAAATGAATTGCTATAAAAATGTCAAATATCCTACTAGGGAAAAATCATAAATGACTAATCGGCATTGAAACCAAAGTATTATGACTGAAAAATATTTATTTTAATAGCTAAAAAAATTTACCCTAGTAATCTGGACTTTAACTGACATTATTCAAACAGAAAAAAACCTTAAAAGCTTTTCATACTAATTTCAATATATTTTTTGGAAATTTTGATACGCCGATAAATCAGCTTTATATTATCGTTTTTTCATAGACTCGAGCCATTGGTCATTGTGCCTATAGGTTACGTGATTGTGCACGTAACGAAATGGGTAATGCCCGGCCTGGGCTCGGCCCAGGCGCGGATAGGATACGGTCCGAGTACAGGCTGGATACGGTCTGTATACGGTACGTGTAAGGGTACATAATGGGTTGGGAATTGGTCTTACCTAAGGGCCCTGTACATTAGGCTATGGTAACCTCTTCTAGTCCTCCTCCGTACCTTAATAATAAATCTCATTTGTCATCTACTTGGTAGACTATCGTAAGTCGAACTATAATATACTATAAAAGTTTTGTTTTGTTTTTTCCGAAGGAATATTATTTATAATAAATGAATTGATGAAGAACGTCAATTATTAGACGTTATACTTTAACTTTATCGAGGAGGATAAGTTATCAGCGAATACCTAATTCTTTACCTTTATAAATACAATTTCGACCCTTTCGAAACCTATTCAAACCGATATTTTTCGTTGATAAAATATCGTAAGTTATATAGCGTAGATTATTAAATAATTATAATAAAGGGGTTAATTAACTTTAACTATCGACCTTACGTTTAATTTCGTTTAAGTCGTTATGAAAATTTAACAATTGGAAGTTGAATTAACCGAAACTAACGTTAGGTTTTTACCGGTTTGAAACGAACGAAAACGATATAATTAATCGAAATTTGACAGATTTACTTTTACGTAGGTGGCGACATGTTAAACGATTAAATTTATATTAAAAACGGATAATATATTAAAAACGAATAAAACATAAATTTAAAAAGGTCAGCATGAGTTCGGTTGCGTATAAAGATACTATACGATGGAGGTAAAGTAAATGGTTACGACATATTATAAATCCGGAGGATACAAATGTATATATAATATAGGGAAGTTTTCCGACTATATTGAAGCGACTTTCGGTAACCTTTACCGCGCAAATAAGGTATTAGTTTAATTCGAAAATTTAGTTATAAGTAATAAAAACCTATAGGTACTATTTATTCTTAGATTCGAAATAATTTTAACTTAATTAGGCGGTTTAAATTAGCTTTCGGCCATAAAATACGATTATTTACGCTTTTGCATATTGTTATGTATTCGTAATAAGTTTATTATAATTAGTATTAGTTAGGTGGATTATATTATAACCTCAAAAAAGTACCGTGAATTTGCCGACGAATTAAAGTATTGAAACTTAAAACAACGTTTTAATTATTAATTAACGAAACCCATTAAAACATAACGGTCGAATAGTAATACGATTATAACGAAAATTTACGCTTTTTAAACGCCTTCATTAAAGAGTCGTGGTAATTACGGCTAATTATTTCGATACCGCGGTTAGTTATTTTAGTAAACTGGTTCGGTAAGCGTTTAAAACAAAGGAAGTAAAGTAATATAGACGATAATGAAGAAATATTAGGCTAAGTTTACTACGGGACGTTATAGGCGTTATAATTTATCGGATTATTATTAACGTAAATACGATTTTAGCACAGTATTACCTTTTACGTAATTATATACAGCTTAGGTCGAAAAGGTAAAGAAAAGTTTCCTATTAACGGCAACGGAGGAAGTCCAATTCCTAAACATAATTTCGTTTAAAGGTTAAATAACCTTAACGTTGTAATTGTAGAATCGAATAAAAAAAGTTAGTTTAATTAAAATACGTATAAATAAAAAACTATTTTTATCTTTATACTTTTTAATAATACCTACTTTTTCAATATTTAAGTTGATTTTAATTGTAATTATCATTATATTGTAAACGAGTTTTTCATATAACGGTGAAAGATAAAACAAATTCGGTCATTATATACGCGAAATTTTGGTATAATATTAGGGTTACAGAAAAATAAGCGTATTACTTAAATAACCAAGTTTCGTATAAATATTAATAAATAATCGAGCACAATCTTAATATATATTATTCGCGGAATAACTCGAGATACAATTTTTCAAATACCTTAGATACGATATTAATAAGTGACCTTAAATACTGGCGGTAGCCGGTCAGTGATTTAAAGTTAAGGAGATTGCATTGTCGGCGTAATATTAATACGCCTTAAAACGGGAGATATGTAAGGCGTAATAGGTCAGATTTTTCTAGAATTAGCGTAACGTTCGTACCGAAAAGTATAACATATAAGGGACCTGTTTAGTATAACTTATATTATAAGTTTTTACGAGATAAAGCGGGTTTTATAAGTAATAGCGACGACTACGGTTAAAGAAAAAAACTAGTTGCGTTTCTTATCGAAATTAACTGTATTTCGCGACTTATTCGATAAAGATAAGGTTATAACCTTACCTTTACATAAAGTGACACTCGATCAATACATTTACATTGAACTGAACAAAGATAAATATTTATTAAAACGACTTCAAAAGTTATTATATTTAATATTACGAAATTAACTTTTTAAGTTTCGAAGATTAGTTACGAAATGAATAAATGAAGGTTAGATTTAGGTAAACATTTTATCGAAAAAGACTCCGGTATTATTTATTAGTAAACCGGGGAGGGGAATAACGGTTTAATATCAATTATTCATTATTAAATAAAATTATAAAATAAAACCGTTTTTTTTTCTTCAACTTTGATTAAAAAGACCCTACGTACGTTGTCGAAGTCGATATAGCTTACGAAGTTAGATATTCGAACGGCTTTTCACCGTATTCTAATAACACCCGGGTGAAAAGAATTAACGGCGTTTCGTACGCGGTTCGGGTTATTTAAATAGCCAATTATCTTTTTCAAATTTTCGAAAGCGCCGACGACGTTGTGGCGATATATTAATTATATAATAGCGTATATCTTAGATGACTTCGTTATAATATAGTAAAACGATCTTTTAGTCTTTTTTTTAGGTTTTGAGTAGAATTATTTGTTGAAAGTTCGCGTAATTATGAAACGTTTTAATAATAAAAAAATAAATTTCAATTTAAAAAGTATGACTTCGTGATTAAGGACGTAAAATACCTAGGTTTTATTATAACGGTTATGGTAGGTATCCAGGCTGATCCTGAAAAATTCCGAGTAATTCGCGAAGAAGAATTACCACGTACAGTTCGAAAGGTTCGAAGCTTTTTCAGGTTTACTAATTTTTATCGTAATTTTATCAGTAATTTCTTAAAGTTAATGGATTATCTTATCCTATTAACGAAGTAAGGTATTTATTAGGCTTAAACGAAACGTAAAAACATGTATTTTAAACCTTGAATGATACCTTAATTACGCTCCCTATTTTGACATATTGAAACTTAAATCGGCTAATAATAGTAAAAACTAATTATTCGGAAACGATATTAAAAGAGTATTTATTGTAACGGGACAAAAATAGTATTTTGAAGTTAATAGCTTACTATTTCTTATAATTAACGAATGCTAAATGCAATTATACTATTTACCATAAGGAACTCGTCACGGTAGTATTTTATTTAAAAGCGTGATTTTCCGAGTTACATAGTATCAATATACTATTTAAGATTTAAATAAATTATAAGTGATTAAATTTTCTTTTTTTACCACGATTAATTTCAAAACATTAGGTTAAATATACCGAAGTACTTTCCATTTGTTAATATTACTTACGGTTTTAGCCTGTAATTTAAGGCACACGCGTGGATACATTAAATCTCAGGTTATAGGATTAACCCGAGGTTAAAAAACGCTGCGCGTGGGTTTTTTAACCCGTTTTTGTTATTTTATTAAACTTAATATTAATAAACTTATATATTAAAGGGATATAAATTACGACAAGTTATATAAAAGTGTTTGGCGAAACAGAGGTTTAGTTATTAGATTAAAACGACATGTATTTTAAAAGGGGGTCGGGGGCTTTCAAAAGGCCGTTAAAAGCGATACCGCTCTGATTCTGGCTTACTCTCGGGTCGTTATCGGGAATAACGTTAGGAGATTTTAATACGACGGTACCGGCGATACCGTTACGGGCCCGGCCTGCGTTAGGCCCGCCGGTATCGTTAACAATGAGTAATTCCCTTATTTTCGGCATAGGTACGTTAACGAAATTGTAAAACTAAAAAGTAGCGAACGACCTGTTATATAAAGTTTACCTTTTAGTGGTTTCTAAAGGCGTTAAACGCTTTTCACCCAAAGTAAAACAATTAATATCAATTGTAAATTATGAAATGAACTCGTAAAAAGTATTACTCTACCGTGGTAGTTTATAGTTACCAAGTTAAAAACTATTTATAACGAGGATATTATAATAAACCTACAATTTATTTATTATAAGTTATCCGAGTAAAACATTCTATTTCGCGTTTTCTAACGAAATTACTATTTAAAGGGAATAAATACAAATATTTGACGTTTATATCGAATATATAAGTAATATAACGAAACGAAATCTCGTTGTACCTTACGATAAGGCCTCTTTTAACCTTTTCTTATTTACTACCAGTATTAATCGTATTTTTCGGTCGACTTTATAATTGATCTATTAATTACTAATAACCGCCTTCTATATCATTAGTTATTACAAATCTTTCTTTTAAGTTTGTCTTATTAAAGGCTATATACTTCATAATTACCGAAATATATGCGAAGCGTTTTCGGGATATATACTGGAAATTTTATGGGGTTTCAATTTTTATTATTATTGAATGCGATTTAAATTAGGTTCATATATTTTAACTCATACTCTATATTGTGATAGGAGTCGAATAACATTTATTTAGGGAGTATTAATTATAAATTAATAATGGGATCAAGCGGGTAAATTAAAAAAAATAAAAGTATTTATGTATCGTTATCGCCTTTTCGTAATACGACGAGGTTTAGTATATACCCGCTTATTATTTTACGTTAAACAACCGAAAATCGACGATTACCGGGTTTAATATAAACCGTTTGGTAAATAAATACGAAATATTCCCTATTTTGAAGGTAAACGAAAATATGAAGGCGTTAATTAATTCAATAGTGCAAACTATTACGTTTTTAGCTTATTTACGCGAGGAGATGGAATTAGCCTAAGCGATGATAACTTATATTTAATAGCAAATAAAGACAACAACGGATAGTATGCAACGTTCATAGAAACGATATAAGGTGGAGGATTAAGATTAACTCAATCTTTGTAATGTTAAAATTAAGTGTTCGAGTAAAAAACTCGATTAACTTAATAACTAATACTGGGTAATGGGTATTTCGAACCCGTTTGATATCGTATTAAATATCTTTGGTAAATATCCGGTATTTTATATATATTTCATTAAAGAAACAGCTTAGAATCCTCTTTCTTCTCAAATTTTATCCGATACCCGCTCGAGACTAATTTTATTAATTAATGATATAAAGCATAGTAAATATGAGGAATTCAAAGTATAAAATATATTTTCGATAAAAATAAAGAGAGGCAAAGTTCGTTACTTACAAATTGAATAAAAATGATATAATAAGTCGAAATGAAAATTGTTAAAAATTATTAGTATATTGTAACTTTAAATAGATTTAAAGTGAAACAGAGAAATATTTGGGCTTACGATAACTCAGTATTTCGATGAAGGCGTTAAGTTTATATTAAGCGATCAATACAGGGCGAACCGTTTATACTTCTGTAATAATACTTCACTTATACATAAAAAAGAGAATTTATTACTAAATAAGGTTATAATACTATAAGTAGGGCCGAATAAATATTACCCTAATATTTAGGATACGTATCCAACCGTAAAACAACTTTTACTATATTTTAACGAAAATGCATTTACTTGTTATTTTTATTTTTATTTAGTTTTAACGAATATCGACGTTACTAATGTTAAAATTCCTATGACGATTAGCTTCGAACGTTAAACGATATTAGGGAAGGAGGACAGTAAAAGGAATAATAAAAACTAATAAATATTGAAAAATGTGGCTGATAAAATGCGGAACAGATACAAGGCAACGCTAAAAAAGGCGGGCTTTAAAAGAAGTTGATAGCGGATAATACGAAGAGGGACGGACGTTAAAAAAATTCGACGAAGGATAATGTTGAAAAAGATAGGCACTAAAAGAAGCCGACGATAACAACTAATGAAAAGCAGAGCGGGGAGTGGGACGGGAGAAGTAACTCTTTAAAAGGGTTATGAAAATCTGTAACACGTTAATTTAAGCCCGGGTAACGCGATCGGACCAAATACGATCTTACGCCCGCTCGTGGTCAACTCGATTAACTCGTTTTTATTTAAAATTAACAGATAAGATATAGGTAAAATAGAGGATCGTATAATTAAACCTTAAACGTCGTATGTAACATTTTATAAACCGTAACCGATATTAACTTTAAAAAATAACTTAAACTTTTATATTGTTTTAACCCTTTAAGCTAAAACTACGAAAAGGTATACAGCGATAATTAAAGGCGGCCGGGGCGAGGACATTACGTGCTAAAGCCCGGTTAACCGAGGGCGTCCTATTTTTATAAATACAAAACATAATGAAAGGCGACGAAGGGATCCGGGGTAAAAACGGATCCGAAAAAAAAAAGGCGACATAAGTATATAGCTAAAAGGGTAACAGCCTATACGGCCGGTATAGTAGAAATTCTCTAAGCTCGAACGATATTACGAAGTCGGGTAAACCAATTAATTAACTTAAAAAAGGCAAATGAAAAAACGAGTCGATAATCTGGAATATTTCCCTAACTCTTACACGTAGAGAATAAAATACAACTATTATCCTTTACCGTAATAATTAATTAACATAAAAAGGTATATAAACCGGGTAAAAACATGAGTAAACTAATTTTCTAAATATATTACGAAAAAAGGTTAATTGATAGTGAAACTTTTTATAAGCTCTATTTGTAAACTTAACTTATTATAAACTTTCCGATATATGCGATACCTTAATACCAGATAAATTAGGACGAAAAACAAAGGAACGTTAAAGTTTAAAAGGCGGTTAATATGTAATATATAAGCGTTTTTAGATTATAACAGGAAAAGTTTATTTTTGTTTTTATTATCTTCAAAAACGAAAAGATCTCTTATAATGTAAGGGGGTTATAATAGGTAATTAATAGTAGAGTATTAGTATATAATAAGGTAACATCCCTTATAAGGAGACTTGTTATCCCTTTCAGGGACGCCGGCGATAATATAACCTAGGTTGAAACCATTATATACGTCGGTTAGAATAATAAGTTCAAAAATATTAAGATATATTAACGGGAATAACTTGCTGACATATATAAAAAAGTGAAAAAGGTTACAATGTGAGTAGTTAATAAAGGGGGGGGATAATATAAAAAGAAAAAAAATTCAAAAAAAAACTACGTAAAGGTGTCTGTATTTATAGGGATTAGCAGACTGGATTCGGCAAAAGTTACATATTATGCAGGATGCATCACACGGTACTAAAGGTAAAAGCGTAACTTCACATGGTACGTTATACGGTGCCGGCGACAAAAAGAATACCTTATATGGCGCGTTAATGGGTACATTATACGACGCTGGCGGTAAAAATGATACCTTATACGGCGCGTTAACAGGTACATTATACGGCGCCGGCGACATAAGATAAACCGGCCGAAACGTTATACGATATATTAAACGTAATGTCACCGGCTTACGCTTAACCCGCGTATTAGGCGGGTATGGCCTACGTCCGGTATTTTTCTAAAAGGGCATTGCAACCTTTATAACATCTAGGGAGGAAGGGGCATATTATGGATTTAGGTTGTTGGCCATTAAGCCTATAGGTTACGTAACTATACACCTAACGAAATGGGCAACACCTGGCCTAGGCCCAGCCCAGGCACGGATAAGGCACGGTTTGGGTACAGGCCGGACATGGTCCGTACACGGTACGTATAAGAGCACGTGATAGGCTGGGCATTAGCCTTGCCTAAGGGCTCTGCACGTTGGGTCACGGTAGCCTCTTCTAGTCTTTCTCCGCACCTCAATGGTAAATCCCATTTGGCACCTACTTGGTTTACTATCGTAGGTCGGACCATAACACGTTTATAGATGGGAAAGCTAAAGATGGAAGCCTATAAACTACAAAGGCAAACCTTATCGAAACTATTCACCACTTCTTAAATCGACGATTTCAAGTATATAGAAAAATAAAAACCCCAATACGAGCCTGAGACACGGTAATAAGAATAATAAATAGTAAGAGAGAAGCTCCGAAAACCGTAGATAAAATGAATATTAATATCAGTGCCTCTACAGCTACAAACAAAATTTATTACGTAAATTAACTTCAGTATACCTACGTAGAAATATACCTAGGCTCACGGATCCCCGGAAACGATAACTTATTTGCAAAAAAGTTGGCTGTTAATCGACCAATTATCTAGTTTATAGGTATATTCTCGTTCAACAACAATTATGAGCCGATTACCCGCCTAAATACTAAATAAAAAGCAATTTTGCAACATATACAGCCGATTGAAAAAGCGTTAAGGAGGATTTTAATACTTATCCATACGAGTATACCTTTCGGAAAGACGAGTTGGTGGAAAACAAAATTTATATAACAACCTAAGATAAAGAAACAGATAAATAAGTATTGGTAAGCTTGCAAAATACTCCATTTCTATATACATAAATCTGAATAATTATAAAGATATACTCAAATTTTATATGATGTCATAATTTATGTTATTTAATAGGTATCATTACCGGTCTCAAGGTATAACGCTAGATATTAGTATAGCAGAAATCTTGACTATCGGAAAACGGTAATAGTTAAACCTAGATGGGGTACCAAACCCCACTTGCCTTTTTCGTTATTGTAGATACATATATACCTGCTGCAAACTCTTTAGCTTCAAACTTAAAATTAGTTTCTTTATCTTTCGATACACTGTAAATTATACTAGCACCAACTAATTCCAACAATTGGTAACTATGATTACGACTGATTAAGTTGAACAAACTTAATTACCACTAGGCTTTTATTGCCACCATGCCTTATTACTACCAGAGTCTGCAATACGTAAGATCCAATGTATAGCAGCTTACCACCTAAAAACATTACTAATTCTCTATGCCATCGGACCTCGTTCTTCATAAATTTTTCCTTCCCTTTATCGGTTTATTATTCCTTTATTGGCTTGCTTTTCTTCCATAAGTTTCTATAACAAGCAAATAACTACAAGTTTTATTGACAAACCAGTTGTTTCCTCAAACACTGTGGCGACGAACTTAAATTTAGTAAGTCTGACTTGCCACTCCAGCCTCTCCAAAAATACAACAACCATCTCGCATCCCACTTCTCTCTTCCTTACCAGCCTCAACTCGAATTTATACGCTAATACATGCAATATCTAAAAGCTTCATTCCTGGTTTTAATAGAAACGCTGCCTCTTTAGATAGGGGTAGTAGCGGTAATAACGGTAATAATAGCCACGGCAAGCCTATTACAACTCGTATTTGCGACTTTGTTAATATATGAATTAATTATCATTTCACGACTATAGATAAAAGCTTTAATGGTCTGGATAATAATATTGATAAGGTAAGGAATTAAATAGAAAATCACGTTGACGTAGAAGTTACCAGGGGAATTGCTATTACCTTAGCTGTTATACAACGAAATTTTCCTTATTTACCCCAATTTTCTTGTCTATCGCTTGAATCTCCCCGTTAAGCCTCCTATACTTGTAAAGAAGACCGTCGTCTTCGCGAAGACAGTAATCGCCTTCGCGAAAATGACCGTTAAGCTTATGAGTAAGCTGCCGACCGCCGTTATAAATCCGACCGCCGCTATAAGTTCAACAACTACCACAAACCCGAACCTTCTCGAAAACGCGATCGTCACCCAGAATACGAGTAAGAGCTACGAGAAAGCGAAAAATCCAATAGACGCGAGGCTTCACAGTCTTTCTCACAATATTTAGCGGGAAAAAAGCGCTTAAAGAGAGAAGAGATGGGGGTTTTCGACCCAGAATATCCCGATCCTTTGGATCTTAGTATTTTAACTCTAGGTAAAGAAGTTATATATACAAACGTTTGGTTCTTTTCGTAACGGTTAAACTTATTTACGGATGCTAATCTGGGCATAAAAGCTAATAAATTAAGATATTTTCAACTTCGTATTGTAGATCGGTATCAATTTTTAAATTTAAAGTTAATTTCATTCAACCGGCGTAATTTGTAATTTCTAAGCCTCGTTTCAATCGTAAATAACTTAATCACGAGATTTGTTATAAACGCTAATCAAGCTACCACTCATTATCAGAAATATACCTTCCGTTTTCGTAACCTATTAAACGACGAATACCCGTTAAATAAATATTTAAACGAAGATAAAATACGCTAAAGTTATTACCATCCTCAATGGGTATAATAAAACTTGGTAGGAAGTTATGGTCGATATTAGGTTTTTATTAGATAGAAACATTTTGAAATATCTGCTTCCTCCTCGTCTAGGATAGTAAATACGAGAATATATGGCCAATATTGGGGAGAATAGAATTATGTTGCATGTAATAACAAAAAGTAATTTTAACTATTATTTCTCCAATTTAAATGATAATATTAAAAAGCATTACAATTTACGCGGTAATTTTAGGAATATTTAAAAAGAAGTATAACCATACTTGTAATCTGTTGAAACAATATTGACTGCTATTTTTAGCAGGTTAATGGTAGTACAGTAGGTCAACTTTACTTACAGTAAAATTGACTATACTAACTACAAGTTGACTGTACTGACTGCAAGTTAATTTATTGTGGAATGCTCAATTCAGTCTACGGCATGGGTCAAGCAGTTGGCCGAGCAAATTACAGTGCAAACCAGCTAGCAGTCTGCCAAACCTAGAACAATACATCCACCACCTGACCAATGCAATACTAATATTACTTTGATCAATCGAATCGATAACTTTGCAACGATATAAAGACCTGCCAACATTATCTTAATAACTGTTACAAAGGTTAAGCTTGAGGGTATGATCGTTTATATAACAGCTACCAAAATCGTAAATAAGATTATTAACGTCGTCAAAATTATTTTCGTTATCGATAACGAAACGAACAATAGAGAGAACTAGATTGCGGCGAACGATAAGATTACAAATATCGTGGCAGCTGTAAACGCCGCCGGAGTAGCCATGAACGCTGTCGAGGCAATCGCAAACGCCGTCGAAATAGTCGTAAACGCCGTTATGACCGTAATCCTTGCATTTATAATGTACATTTCGATATAAACGATAACTATATCTCTTAGTTATTAGTAGACTCCTTATTCTTTTTCTTTACGTATTCGGAAAAAGATTTTATAGGTAATGTAATCGAGATATTTAGGCTAAGTAAAAGAATTTGCGACTATTATTAAAAGTCTTTTAATGCGCATAATTAGTTATTTATTTACTTGAAAAGCTATTTAGCTCGCGTTACTATTACCATTCTTACTATACGTAGGCATTTACGCTAGGTTAGTAAACACATATTCAACCAAGTTATTAATTAATTTAAAAAGTTAGAAGTTATTATTACTCATATTGTCGATAGCGGAGTTACTTTGGCAATGAATAGTAAAAGATAATGATATATTTACATACATAGTTGTAAATATGTCACGAATAAGAAATACAACGTTACTATATATCTCGATACTTTCGTAAGTAAAGATTTCGTAGAATTATAGTTTATCGAAAATTAATTTTCGGATTTTATCAGATTCAAATTGTTTTTATAGAAACGAAAAACAATTATAGGTGTTATGGAACCCCGAAATTCAACTGGAAACAAAGATTAAATACATTTTTGGGGCCTTCATCTACAAGTCTAACGGCTTACCTGAACTATTACGTGAAACGGTAAAAGCCTATGTTATAAACAAACTCGATGTTAGCGTCCATCTTAATAATAGCTAGTTAAAACCTCGTAAATCTAATATTTTCATGGTGCGAAATATCATTTTATTTCGCGACAGTAAATTAAATATTGTTGGTAGGCTTTTATAGTTGCAACGTAATCGCTTCGAATCGCTATAGTCGAAGTAACTAGTGCTGCATTGAAATTAGTTGATTGTACGTGGTAAGTTCTAAGTTTAGAAGACTGTTAGCCGGTTTGCACACTAATTTGTGTGGCCAAACCCTTTGTCCTGTGCCCCACTTTGAAGTGGACACCTATTGTACTTCACTTGCAGTACAGTCCCACAAACTGTAGCCAATTCGCAGTAGGTACAATCAACTAAACTATCAGTTTATTTAACTTAACTTCACTGCATTTAACTGCTATTCCAATAGAGGGGTTATTTGACTTGTGTTGTTAACGCAATTGAAAGGCTAAAGCATTACTATCTTTAAATCGAAGATAATTTCCAAGGTTAAAAATAAAACCATGGACCAGCTGTACGAAAGATTACGGCTATTCTTTTAATAATATGGTAATAAAATTAAAGATTAAATCCTTACTTAATCGTTCATAATGTCGAAAATTAACTAATATTGTCTCATCGTAATTATTATCTGTTTAACTATTGACGTAGAAATTTAGTTTATACTTAATCGTTGGGATAAAACTTAAACTTATACGTAAGTAAACACCAACTTTTAACAAATTATATTATTAAAATTACAGAAAAAAAAGATTAGTTTTCGGCCGATACGATAATACGTTACATTAAACCTTGTTATGGATGAGCCGATGTAGATGTTTCTTAGTTTTTAACGTACTAACCGTATATTGAAAAAAAGGTAGGTATTAATATTTTGACGTTTAACCTATACCCGTGAATTATAAAGGGCAAAAACTTCGATATTTTAGATATGTACAGTCATGATACCCTTTTTGGGGAAATGATAATTTTATAACAGCGAAATATAGTATTATAAAAATTTAGGTTTTTGAAATTGTAAGCTAATAGAAACGTGAGTTCAAGATATATAACTCAACTATTGAAATAGTATAGCATGCAGTGCAGTAGATCAACTTTACTATAAGTAAAGTTGACCGTACTGCAAGTGTATTTCTTTGTGCAGACTTACTGCATTAGGTGTAAGTTGAATGCAGTACGCTGCACTTCACTCTAGGGCACGGACCAAGCAATTGGCCATAAAAATAGCAGTGCAGACCGGCTCGCGGTCTGCCAAACCTAGAGCAATACATACACCACTTGACCATGCAATACTACTGTTACTTCGACTAATCGAATCGATAACGTTGCAACGTCTAAGGCCTACCAACACTGATAAGTGCTTATTAGGTTAAGCACAAATTATCTAAGTAGAAGAAAAATCTACTTTCAGGTTGTTACGCTTTACTTTATCGTTAAGGTAGAGGAAAGATTTTTGTGAAAGGCCTTTATTAGTACTGTCTCTGTCCTATAACGGCAGGAAAATAAAAAAGACTTCTGGGTAGTGTCTATCTCATAACGGTAATTTGAAAGTTAACAATGGTATCGCTATTAAAAACACCAAAAAATCTTTACCAAACCTTTCTTAAAGATATCAAGATTAACTGTTAGAAGTTTCAAAGTTCGGCAAGTTGGTAAACGGCTAAGTCAATACTATTACGAGTGCTACTACTGTAAAATAAAAAACCAAGTCTCTACGCCAAATAACTATGACAAATAACCTTCCACCTCTACCATTACCAACGACCTCCGACCTTACTTTTTACACCAGATCTTTTCCCTAATTCACTCTTTTCACTCCCCAAGCCACGTCAATCGTCAAGTTTGCTGCTTTAAGCGAAAACACTAAGTCGCACCAAAAAAGCCACGTTACGCGACTTCATACTAAGCCATTAAGTCGCCAAATCACCGAGTTCTTACGCGACTCCATACCAAAACAATAAGTCCTTACGCCCAAGATTACAAAGTCCTATATTATCCTAAATCTCAAGATAATACCTACTTAAGAGATTCAAAAAAGGATTAACGCCCTGAAAACCCTTTTTACGAAGTTTTACGAGGAAAACCTTTAAATATAAAATGTTTACGAAAAATCAACGGAAAAATACCTTATCAACCTTATCGGCTATTTTATCATTAAACATAATAATACCAAAGACCCTAACTACGTCGTTGACAACTTTTATAATTTTTTTGACGACTAGACTATTAATATATGAACCTTGATTCAAAAAAGAGTCAAGTTAAGGATTTAGGTAGAACTTAAACGGTAAGAAGTTTACAAACCGCCGAAAGATATTATAAAACTAACGCAAAAACTTATCAACCTGACCTAGCTTTAGGAACGCCCTTAAAGACCACGTATAAAAAAAGGTATTAAGGAATATTACCACCCTTACACGCGATCTAAGGGACCTCTTCTTTACCCTTCTTAACTAAGTCAAACCTCTTTACGCGCTGGCGATAAGAAACCTATCAACTGCTCGGAAACTTGGTAGCCTCATGTGAAAACGCAGAATACGCCCTTAGCGGCGGCAAAGCACGTAAAACAACGGCCGCTAATGCGGCTAAAGGTATCGACATCAACGCTTTACACTAGTCAATTAAGCAAGATAGTTAAGCCTCCCCAAATCTTCAAGTACCTATCGACTCTTAGCAATTTAATCGCTAAGCCTTTTATAACCCTTCCCTGTTTAAATTTGCCTACGCGAGTGAGCCTATTACAGGTTCTACTATATGAATTTAACCTTCGAGCCAGGCGACTGGCAATTACCCTTAATTCTATGCCTCGAAAGCCCTAAAGCTTAAACCTCCAAGAAATACCATTTAGGGTTAGGATAACAATCGTGACCTTTTTTCAAGCCCTGTTAAAATAATTAAAATTAATTAAAAACTCCTTACGGATTTCGCTAAAATCTGTAACTATATAAAAAAAGTATAACAGAAAGACTTATAATCACCTCGACACTAAAATAATGCTTTCTTTAAATATCTGCAAATAGATGGAAATTCAACCTTTTAATTTTCACTCACTATTTCCCGAAATCCTTTCGAATCACACTAAGGATTATTACCTAAATTTTTTAACACAAATAACTACGTTTCACGAAGTTTACGATAGTATAAAGGGTCACTTCGACCACGACGTCCACTTCATATAATACTATATAAATTAAGCTATTACGTGGTGAATAACGATATTAGCTAAGAAGGGAAAGGAGGAAACAACGATGAATATACTTAATTAAATGATTAACAGGCTAATTTTATGTCAAAAAGCAATGGGAAAAGCTTACGCTAATAAAGCCACACTTTATAAATAGGTACAGGTGGTATTTACGGGCATTAACAAGTTCGAATACGCTTTACAACGCTCAAATACCACCTGTGAAAGCTTTTTTAGCTAGTTGCATTCCTAGCTTTCCACCGTGATAGCACGAATACCAAACTCGCTTAGTATATACTTTTAAGCTGGCAAATTCCTTAAGGAAAATGAAAAAAACCTTACGATAATCAACTATATCGACCGCAAGTACGGGCGCCTATAACGCCTAAGGTTTTGCTTACTGGCTATTGACTGAAGTCAATAGCCACGCTAACGTCAACAAGGTCAAAACTTAGGCGAACCTGTTAACCGCAAGTACTATAGTAGTAATAATGGCAAGAAATGTAAAATTTGTAACAAATCCAACTATTAGTTAACTCGATACCTTCCTGATAAACGTAATAATAAAAAGGCAATATACTACACCCAATACTTCTTTGCTTTTAAATAGGACTAGTTAGAAAAAATAATGAACTTTAAAGGTGACGAGCTAATTGACATCATCAACGCCCCTAAAAAAATTAAGTTACATAAAGATACTACCCCTTATACAGCATAATAACTAGCCAAACACGCCTTCCTATACCGTTTAAGTGATAAAAACCCTTACCCTTACCTTAATCAAGCTCCTAACCCTTTATAAACCTTAATCCGATGAGATTACTACGCAGACTACACGTTTTAAAGTATTATACCAGATATAGGGACAGTAAATTACTTAACAAAAGGATATTCGTATTGCGTAACACTACAGACAGAAAGCATTACAGCCATTAAGATTAATCGTTAAAATGTTGGTAAATCCAAAGTTAACTTTGATCTAGGCGAACAACTATCGTTATTAGGGATAACGGTAATTCAAACTGTTATAAGAACAATTACGTTTCACATCCTCAAATTCCTTACCCCTTTTCTTCTTCACTTAAAGGATATAAAAAACCTCGGTCTCAACGTCGACGTTAACGTAAATAAACTGGTTAAAAACGGCTAGAGGTTCCCACTCACCCTTAAGTAAGGGTACTTATAGTTTGATTTTTAAAGCCTGTAAGTAATAGTATTACAACTAAAGGAGCCGAAAATGCGTTAGCTATGACAGCGCTTAAACCACATAACCGTTAATAAACTACAAAATCCTTAAGTCCGTAAGGCATAATAATACGGAATACTTTATCCTAAAAACCATCAAAAGGCTTTGTCACTACTACCAAACGTATATCAAAAACTTCCGGAAATTTCAATTTACACTAAAATCCGATAAGGATTTTAACTACGAAATTTTCGTTAATATATTTTACTTGCATAATAAGATTGTCTTTTAAGTCGTTAATTGTGCAACCTCTTTTTATAGGGATAAGTTTTTAAAATCTTTTTCGGAAAATGATACATGTGAAACGTTGAAAATACTATAAATTAACACGTACCTAGGTCCACCTAACATCATTACCCACGATACCGGTACAAAATTTACTACGGTAGAATTTCAAAATAATACCAAGATAATAGGTATCTAATATAAATAGGTATCTGTAAAAGCCTACTGGAGCATTGGGAAGGTTTAAAAGGCATACTCCCTACTTCGCCGAACGTATAATATCCTTACGTTAAAGATTGAAAGCTTTACAGATCCGGGGGTACGTTTACAAATAGCAGTAAAAGGTCTAAACGACACTGTGGGCCCTAACAGCTTAATGCTAATATTCCTAGTCTTTAAGGTATACCCACGCCTGACGAGTAAATCTCTGATCTCGGTAAATACTCAGAAACTGTTGCGGCCTACAGTAAAGCTTTAAGGAAACTACGAAGAAAATCAGCACGCTGCAAAATCAATAACGCCCTTAATTTCAAAAACGGCCCTTTAACAATCGAAGTACTTACTTTACCGTTATAAAAGAAAAGTCCTCGTATAGCGGGCGCTAGGAAAATAGAAAGATCCATACAAAATATTAGGTATAGTAAACTTTAAAGCGGTTGTTAAAACTGTTAACAGTAATATACCCTTTCGAACTACTTATGTTAAACCTTATATTAAGGCTATTAAAGATAAAAACCTTTAAGCCCTTTAAACCAAGCAATCGAGCAAACACAAACCTCCTCTATTCGTTATCAACAAGCCGATAAAACGCCGCCGATATAAACGACCCCCGAAAAAAAAAGAATGTTAAAAAAAAAGGAATATATACCGGATCATATTTATGATACTGCTTAGGTAAATAGAGAAAAAAAGGATAACGAAGACCTGGCATTAAAGCTCCGAGTATAAGGAATCATCAAGAATTTCGACAAGCCTTTTAAGAAAAGTAACAAAGTCTAGATTAACGGCCTACTAACTCGAGATTTATATAATTCGTATCGAAGACCGACTTTAACTTCCAAAATACAAACGTTATGATGTTCAAATTGAGGATTATTTACGAGGTTAAAGGCAAGACTATGGGGCGGCCGTACGAAAAATCACGTTTAATAGCTTAAGGATACGGTAATAAAGGAAAAAGTTAGATCCTTACGCAATGGCAAACAATTTAAAAGATCAGCCAACTCTTAATAATCGCTTTAGTAGCAAGTTTGCTAGCCAAAACTAAAGGCAAGTTCACGCTTAACAGCTGTAATATAACGTAAGCCTATACGTAATTTGTAACGGATATATAGCGAACCGTATTATTAAAATTAGTACAGGAACTCCATACTATATATCTTTTAGACACGGTAATGCATTGTATCAAACCACTATAAGGATTGGCTCAAAAAGTCATTTACTGGTTTTTAACCTATTAATCGTACTTTAAATTACGGATAACAATAAAGTCTTTAACATACGATTCGTACTTATTAGTAACGTAAAAAATGGATTTCGGTGTAGTAGGTATATAAATTAACGATACCTTCTTCATTAGAACTGTTAGCTTTGTGGTACTAAAACAATAATCGATTAAAAACTTTAAGTTATGAATTTACAAGCCGATGATAACGTTAATAAAGGGAAGTCAACTTAACTTTAATGCATCGTTAATTCGCATTCTTAATGTTAATACCGGCCTCAGTTTTTGCTGAAAGAGATAAGGCGATATTTTGGCTATAATTAATAAAACTGATGAGTCTAAGGCTTAACAGTACCTGGAATAACGTGTTTGAGGCAGCTATATTACTACTTTATGCCAACCGAAAGCTCTTTACGATCCATCCATTACGGTACAAGTAAAAATACCAACAGATTAAAACTTTAACCGGCTAAACCAAAAGCTCGAATAACAGATACAAAACTTGAACCATGGGATTAATATAGTCCTAATGGACATTTTGAAATCCAAACTAATAATATTTATAAACGGTTCTTTTAAAATAACACATATTTATCTTTAGAAATCGGCTTCCTAATAACTCTTGTCGATTAAAATAGGAAAAAGGACCAATTAAACATTATTGGTAACTTAATTTACTAGACCTCCGTTAAATGCAAAAATATTAAGAAAAGCGCGCTAGCTTTCAAGGTCTATGGCATAATAGCGGGTTTCAATGTAAGTATAACAATATAGGAAACTATTAACATCATTACCAGGCAGTTAAAAATTCTTCCTATCCCGGTAGTTATCTGTACCGACTCGAGGAGTCTCTTCGAATGCCTTTCGAAACTCGGAACCATTAGTGAAAAACGCATGATGATCGACATAATAGCACTTCGCGAAGCCTATGAAGGGAGGAAAATTAACGAATTTAGATAAATCGATGGCAAAGATAACTCCGCTAACGTTATAACGAAGTCATCGCTTAACAAGGCTTTGGAAAGGTTTGTAAATAGTAATAAACTGACTATACGTATCGAGGGCTACGTTAATAGGTCTTCCGGAAAGCTCAAATCACGTGACAGTGGACAGGAATGTGCTGGTAAATTGAAAGACTGACAGGGGATTAATGGTGATTAATTTAAGTGGCACAGTTAAAATAAAGATTTGCAAAAGCATGTGGCGAAAGAAATTTTTGTAAGAGTTCATAAACTCGGACCTCGGAGCGATGGAATAATTAAGGCCAAATATGGTTAATTTGTATGCAATTAGGTAAAATTCGGTATGGAAATCAACTGGAATGAATAAGGGCCTGGCTAGTGAACGAAAAAAAAATTTAGTAGTAACCGAAAAAGATTGGTCAACCACACTGGTATGTACGCACAAACTAAAAAGCCGCCAGTATTGGAATGATATTGCATGCAGTACAATAGGTCAACTTTACTATAAGTAAAATTAACCGTACTGCAAGTGTATTGCTTTATACGGACTTACCGCATTGGATGTAAATCGATTGAAGTATGTTACACTTCACTCAAGGGCACGGGCCAAGAAATTGGCCATACAAATTACAGTGCAAACTGGCTAGCAGTCTGCCAAACCTAGAACAATACATCTACCACTTGACCATGCAATACTACTGTTACTTCGACTAATCGAATCGACAACGTTGCAACGTCTAAAGCTTACCAATATCAACTTTAATAAATCGTAAATTAGTATCTATAATATTAAGGCTAAAAGTGGCACTTATATTAGTTTACGTTGAAAAGAGCAAGCTATGACCATAATAACTATCAACAAAGCCAATAAGATAAGATTATAAGAATACCTAAAGTAACGGGTTAGTACCACCTATATCGTTACGTTTTACCAACCGAAAACATTATTCGACCTATCCATTACGGTAAAGATATAAAATCTATAAACAAAAACTTTTACTGGTAAATAAGAGGATTTAGTGATAATTGCACCATTTAAAAAAGGAATTAATATAATTTAGGTAAACTTTACGAAAGCGAAGTTGATAATTTTTACGAACATTTCATTTACTAATAATGTTAAACTTAGATCATAAATTGTGTTCCTTGTAATATTTGTTAACGAAAAGAAATTTAAAAAGAAATATATTATTACCGAAAACTTCGTATATTGAATATCTGTTATTTATAAGAATATAATACCAAAAGTGTTAACTTTTCAAGTTTCTGGTATCATAATAAGTTTTAATATTGATATGGTAATCAATGGCACGTTAAAAATTATTACCACAAAACTAAAACTGCATACGATACTTATAATAGTATTTACAAACTTCTGAAACCTTTATAATTACCTTTTAAAGTTAGGTACAACTAATAAAAAACGTTTCATAATAGACGCAATAGTTTTATAGGAGGTATATAAAGTCCGGGAAATCGATAAGTTCTGGTAAATTAATGGCAAGGATAACCTCGCTAACGCTATAACTAAGTCCACCCCTAATAGAGCCCTGGAAAGGTTTGTGGGTAGCAATACGCTAATCATACGAGTCAAGAGCTATGTGGACCGCCCAGTACGTGATGTGGAGAAATAGAAATGCCCTAGCAAACTTGAATATTGTCAGGGTAATAGAGACGATAGTAATGGCGGCGGTAAAATTGCCAGTAAGTTGAATTACTTGCAAAAGGTATGCAAATGATGAAGTGCGTAATACATATAGGTTCGTAGCGAAAGACCTGTGCACGGGAGTTAAGGAATGAAGGGCTCGGAGATGGGAAGCAAAGGGTTGTAATCAATGTTAATTTTAGTGTAGATTGATCAGAATTAACATAGAGTTTGGCTTGTTCATTGTGGAGAGATTTCAAAGGTTGTTACCAAGTGATGGCAGGCTACACTGGCATGCAGGCACAAAACAAAAAGCCGCCATTGTTGGAATATCAGTCAAATACAGTAAAGTCAAGTTCATTAAACTGTCAGTTTAGTGGATTGTACTGCCTGCAAATTGGCTGTAGTTTGTGGGACTGCACTGAAAGTGCAGTCCAGTAGGTGCCTACTTCAAGGTAGGGCATAGATCAAAGTGTTTGGCCATACAAATTAGTGTGCAGACCGGCTAGTGATCTGCCAAACTTAGAACTTACAACTTAACTATAAGAACTAAATTCAATGCAGAACCAGTTACTTCGACCACAGTGATTCGAATTAACTACGTTGCAACGATAAAAGCCTACCAATAGTGGTCTTGTGTCTCAAACGAAGGACCAAAGGATTTTTCAAGTCGATATTTTTTCATCCCAATTTAAAATAGAAAATAAAAAATATTGTTTGGATATTTGTAAACGAAGCCAACATTATTCATTTTCGGTGAATGAAGAGCTTCAAACGTTTATTTTATTGAATCTTTTCATTGTATAACCTATCATCAAAACTTAATAAACTACAACGATTTTACTCACATTCAGTTAAAACATCATATAACCGGTATTTGGAAGCCTTTAGAAGCGTCTAATTGTTTTCATATTTTATTTTATAAATAAACCTAATACGTTTCAGTTCATTCAAATGTGAAGCCTTTTACCTAAGTTTTGAATTCAATACTTCAGGGTTCATAACCGGATTCGCTGATTACAACAGCAAAATTAATATAACGATATCTTTGTGTTTGATATTAAAATCTATATACTTCGCTAATAAGTATTTTTCAGTGGTATATATCTTATCAGATATAACGAAAATAACGAATGCATCGTTAATACCTTCAAAAGATATAGCTGACCCTCTGATAATAGTATCCCATATTTTTCGAAAACAATCGAAATAGAAAAATCGCATTGGGTAATAGAAAAACCAGTTATAATTAGGAAGAGCTTTCTACGAAATCCGAAAAACCCGGTTATAAAAGTAATTATAGGTAATAAAACCGCGATATCGATAAAACGATTAAAAAAAAGAGGAAAAATATTGGTAATGTCCCTAATTTTTTAATCAATATACAAATATAATTCTATTAAAACAATTGAACAATTAGAGTAATTTATCGGAAGTATTTTTTGAATACGCCACAAATGAAAATTGTCAATATATACGCAAACCCTCAGTATTATGAGTGTATTGAGCGAAAATCTCATTTTAAAGCTCTTTGATCCCAGTATGATTGCTATGAATTTTATTGGGTCCTTAATAAGTTCATTAATACTTTTCGAAACCGTTTAGTTCATGTTATTTTCGATAGACTTACTAATACTATCTTATCTACTGATAATAGAGAAGGAGAAATTTGATAGAAGAAACTATAGGGGGCAAAACTATCGATTTTTACCCTTGAAATTATATTAAAGGTAACTACTTGATGCATTAATACTAATACTAATATTAATATACCCAGTTGAAAGAATCCAAAGAGACCGTACGATTAGTACATTACTTTTTACCTTTAGTATATTATCATAGTAGATACTAACTGCATAAAAATTATAATTTTCCTCAAAATTTGGGGTAGTGAAAAGAAGTATAAAGTTATATCCTATAAACCTTTAGATATTAAGTTGAGACTATTTTTTTACTTTGGGAATTCGATGAGAATTCAATTACCAATTTAAAATTCAATGTTTCCTAGTATCGTTATTAGTCCAGTCGACGATTATCACATTTATTAATTAACGAACTTCGCGTAGTTTCGCGAAATTTATAATAATTTTCAAGGTTCTTTCGAATACGATATTATATTTCCTTCATACAAATCAGATTGAAACATCATTCAGTTGTCGTATATGTTGAATTTCAAGAAAAAGTTGGAAACCAAGATAGACCTCGTTAATCAAATGCTGACCAAACTAATGTTTTACCAACAAATAATCGGGAATTTAGGAGTGAAAGAATGCATATTATACTAGTAAGTTAGTTTAGTTGTTACAGGATACAGGGAGTTTGAATACACCTTATTATGCTCCAATGCCACTATAAATTCTTTTTAAGCTAATTAATTTTCTCGATTGTAAATATGATAGTATATATATTTAAAGTAACCGGTATCTACCATTGAACCCATAACTTTACTCATTAAAACCAAGATAATTACCCTGTTTTTATTGATCCTATCGATTGAAAACACGGGAGACCTGAGCAGTTCGACTAGTAAAAACCCTTGGATTGGAATAAATAATATTAACGTAAATAAGGAGCATATTTTGGTTCAAATTTAAGTTAACGCCGTAGTTTCCCTTATTAGATTAATGTTATAAAGTGATGAATTTATAGCAAATGAATTTATGAGTTATCAAGTTACACTATTATGTGATTTCGATCGAAGTATCCTAAAACTTCATTAAATACCGATTTACCTTAATTTTTGAATGAATTTAATGTATTGTAAAGTTGAAAGGTACAGAGGTAAAAGCCCAGCAAAAAAAACCCTTAAGTCTATCAACTAGATTAAAAATATTAGCCCCAGTTTTAAAGTATTATAGTAATTGAAAGACTACTCTCTTGTATATCGTTTTATTAGTGACAAACGTTATTATTTCTATTAAAATGAATATTAGATATTTATGTATTTATTTATCATTTGCGATTGTTACGCGAAGTAAATATTTTACAGTATTATATCAGATACTAGGACAACTTAATACTTAACCAAATCTTTTCTCAATACGTAATATTACAAAGAATTATTAAAATCTATACGAAACTCAAACATACAAATACTGGTAAGCTTTAATTTGGATTTGTCTTTAAGAATGAATTTTATTCATTCAGGTCAAAAACTCTAATTATAGTTATTAGACCTATGGTTTTTAATATTTTTGAATTTCCCAGTCTCTTCTTTCTCTTCCTAGAAAATATTAAAAACCCTTTGCGTTAACGTTAAAACTTCATTTGATGAACAGGTTAAAGATAACAGTCAAAGATTTTTCTTTCAATTTCAAATAGGGAAACCTCTGGTTTCATTTTAAAAATGCAGAGATAATAGTTTTGAATCTGATGGAGTTACAACATCGTTAATTACATCAAATATTTAGTAAACCCGCAACTAATAGGTCAAATAAAGTCTTCAAGACAGTTAGATATGAAAATATAGATTTGTTCGTATGAAAAAAAAAAAAACTATGTTATTAATGTTAATAATTTTTCCAAACTCATTTAATGTTTAAGTTCACGTTGATAGAATATCCATATATTCAATTTTAAGTACTAAAATACATTATTCATTTAAACGACACATTTATGCATTATGTAGTTAATTCTATAAAATCGTTTTAGATATTAAATTTCTCAAAACTAATTAGGAGAAGGAAATATTGAAATTATTGCGTATGTTTCAAATTGACACGTATCTAGAACCTTTGAATGTATTAAATTGCGATATTGGTACCATTATATTACGATAGAATTAAAAGTTGAGGTTATGCTAATATGAATGTAGTATGAATAAGCTTTTATTTAGTGTAATGAAGGTATGGGTATGATTGAAAAGATATAAGTGTTTTTATGAAAAGTTTACTATATTTTTACAGTAGGGATGAGCAGTTATACAACGTTGGATGTAATATTATAAACATTAGTCAAAATTATTAACAATACTATTGGTCCTAATGGTTTGTTATTCACTTTTTTAATATTTGGAGTGTAACCGCTTATGAAGATTAAATCTACTTTAGTACCTAATTCCCCTCCCCCCCCCCCCAAAAAAAAAAGTCTGGAAAATAACGAAGTCTCGAAGAAATTAAGGAAATAATCGGTACAGCGTCAAATTAATAACGCCCTTAATATTAAAAACGTATCTTCAACAACGTAATTATTGTTATTACATATTTGAAGCAAAGTTTTTATTAATAAATAATAAGGTAAACAATATAAACCCTATATAATTTTCAGTATTACGGATTCAAAGGTAGTGGTCAAAACTGATAACAGTTTTATTACCTTTCGTATTACGTGAGTTGAATCTTATAAAAGTATTTTTAAGTTTGATAAACATCTTTACAACGAACGAACAAATAAATATAACTATTTAGAACCTATTCTCAACAAGTTTATAGAACTGAAATGGTATATACAACTACTCAAGAGAAAGAAACATAGTAAAAGGGAAGATTAGACGTGAATTAAAAACTTGAAAGAACATATACCACAACTTAAATATTTCAAAAAAAGAATTTGAATAGAAAAAAGGAAATCAAACTACGTGTTAAGATTATTATTCACACGCTATGGAAACCTTGAAAGTAAAATGATTAAGTTGAAAATAATAGCTTTCTCACCTGCAGAGCCGTTTAACTTACGCCATTGGTATGATTTGAAAGGAAAAATTTTAAGATTCTTAAGTAAAAGAAAATATATAGAGTAAAAGCAACACTACGAATCGATAGTATAAAACGTTAGGGTCTCTCGTTTCAATATACGATAATAAAGGTGAAAAACGATTACTAACGCGATTGTTATAATAATTACTAGTTTGACTGCTAGCATAAGTGGTAAGTTCACCCTTAATAGTTGCGATAATACGTTGAAGTATACATAATATGCTACTATATTGAACGGATTATACTATAAAATTTGACAAATTAAATACAAGATAACTTCCTATTGGAATAGTTATACGTTATTGTAATCCTCTTCATTGACTAGCTGAAGTCACCATTCAATGGTTTTCAATATACTCATTATATTTTCAAGATAACTACAATATGATTATATCAATGTTTTAGCTGCGATTAGTAATGATGTTACATTGAGAATTTGCTATCATTAATGTATAAATCTATCATATACTCGTTTAACGTTCATTATATTTTTTTGTGATAGAATAGAGTGATATTAACGATTTAAGTCTTTATAATTTCAATTAATTAGAAAATACTAATAACAAATAATTCGATTTGAAATTATTGTTAATCTGCATTGAGAATATTGAAAATAATCGTAAGATATAACTTAACCTACGGTAAAAAGACAAACTACGAATTTAGTCAATATTAACAAAGACGATAAGTTAAGGTTGTACTAGTACTTTAAGTAAAACTTTCGAGCAGTTTATATTGTTACGTTATACGAACTGGGAGTTTAATATTTGTCGGTTACGGAATAAATTTAAGATCAATAGCATAAAAATGTTGACTAGTCAAAGAAAATTATAAAATTCCAAATTGACAACCCGGATAAAAGTATTAATATGGATAGACTTAAAGACGGCGAACGAAATTATTTTTCCAGACAATTTCTATACCAATGTAGCTAACCCTATCTTTTCAATCAGATTTTTTATAATGTTTGTTAACGAAAATAGGTCCGATGAATAATTTATGGTTACCGATAATCTTATAAATTTAGTATTCGTTCAATGTAAATATGTAATAAAAGCCGTGTTAACATTCAAAATATAAGGCATAATAATAAGATCTAATATTGGTATGAGAACGAACATTATATTTAAAGTTAGTACTAAATAGTTAGAATTTCCTCCGATACTTAAGAACGCTTATATTAATTCTCGGATCTCTTATAAATTGCTTTATAAGCTCAGAATGACTAATAAATATCATTTGATAATCAACGTGATAATATGAATATATGTATAACGAATTCCAACAATTCATAAGTTTACATGAATTAACGAAAAAGAAACAATCCGCTCACACCGTAACTAAAGCTACGCTTAACGGCGCCTAATAAAAGTTTACAAATATTAATATGTTAACCGAATATATTTGAAAAAAAATCATGGACCGGCCAATATACTCAACATGTATTGTTAAGGGATAAAGATTCCTTGTTAAATCAAAATACTGTTAAGGTAGTAAGCACGAAAAGCGTATCTAAACCTGTTGGAAAGAGGTATAAGATTAGTAACATATAAAATAGTAATTAAAAACTTGTTTGTAGGAAGAGAAGAAGTCAATATATAGAACTATAGGGTGAAATATTATAATGAAGGTATAATTTTAAATGTAAAATATGTTGGGATTAGTGGAACAATGCCCATAGACATGGAAGAAAGTTTAGCAACTACTATTGATTAATGATTCAATATACTGACGTGCAGGTATAGAATAAAATGTCACTAGTATTGGAATAAGAGTTAATTGTAGTATAGCTAGATAAACTGTACTAACTGTAAATCAACTGTATTGATTGTAACTTAATTGTAGAAAGTGCCTAATTTAATTTGTAGCATGAGCTAAGTAGTTGCTCTTACAGATTAGTTGTTAAACCAGCTCATGGTTTGCTAAACTTAGAAGCCACATCACCAGTTTCAATGCAATACACTAGTTACTTCAATCACGATTCGAATCAACTACATTGCAACATTATTAGCCTCTTACCAACATGTAATACGTTATTTGGAAGATGTTTTAAATACGTTTCAAAACCTATTACTTTTCAAAAATACCAGAATAAAGGTTGTCAAGGATAAAATTTCAGTTGGATATTAATTCCGATGAGTTATAGCGGTTTCAATAATCTTTATTGAAAATATTCAACGTAAAGCTTCAAAAATCGTATATCAATTAGGCTGTAAATATAGGAACTTTATATTAGTTCAAGAGTCAGTTGATAAAATCTGGTACAAGGATTTATATAAACCTTTTTTGAGGTAAGTTAAGAGGATATTTATCCTATTTTTGAAAAGATAAATTGGAAATTTTATATGCAACGTTATTAATAGCGTGTCAAGTTGCATATACCATAAATAAATAAAAAATTCCCTGCAATTGAACCCATCGAAACAGGTAATGAAACATTAAAAGCGTTCACGTATATTATAAAATGTCGATAAACATTGTAAGGTTGTGTTTTCGAATGTTGAGAACCTTTTTCAAAGCTTTGAGGCCATAATAGGGAATATGTGAAACAAAAAAAACTTTTTCCGCGAGGAACAAATTAGTTATTTAACGTTTTTGTTAATATCTCATCAGGGTTCGCAAAAGGCGGGCTTATCCTTTTATAGGTGCGTATACGACGTACTCGTTAGTCGGCTAAAACCATTAAATTATTCTTTGGTGTTAGAGATTTTAACTATAAATTGGTTGCAGTATTAACAGATGCAGGTGCTTGGCTTGTGTTCAAAAGGATGGTGATTTGCACTGCATCGTCGAGTATAGACGTCTCTTCCTTTCCCTTTGATACAGAACGCTGAAAACGATTTGTGCGATGATTTGCAACAACTTTTGACAATCAAACATCTTTCCCTCAAAGTACGAACATTCTTCCGTCTGAAACAGTCATATTTCTGGTCAACACAACGAATTCAACCAATAAACACAATGTCTCGATTGGAGTCGCATCCATCTGCTCGAATCAAGGCGACAAAGATAACCACTAAACTCATCATGGCAATTTCCACGTTCTCTTCGAGATTCCAAAAGAGACAAAAGAGACCACCTCCATGTATCCCTATACATATTCCAAAGTGATTACACTTCAAGGGCGAGTATACAGTATGTTACCAGAAAGTTACTTGATAGTAACATAGCTTATAGACACAAGATAACTAGATGGGTGTACCAAACTGTGACAAGCCCAAATTTTACTTGGTTCCAGTTCCATCGTTTATCTTCAGTGCTTCAATCTTGTCTGTCACCATTCGAAGCAGTGCCGCCGTTTGTCCTGGCTCTCCTTCCACCCGTATAACGAAATTCCCCGGGTCCTGTGCACGACCTGTTGGCCTTGGTCCTGTTGGCCCTGGATACAGTTCATCTCTGGGCCTTCCGCCCCGTACACGACCTCCTTTTCGCCCTGACGATCGCTTATTTGGTGATGGCGTTCCCAATAGCCGTCGCTTTTTCTGTGCAGGCGAATCAATGCTTGGCCGTCGCTGTCTTCGCGTAGGTGAGTCAGGCCCCGATACTAGCCGTCAATGGCCTCCTGAGTGGTGTCATGGGCCCCTGATTACCGCCACCACCTTGGCCTCCTCCGCCGCCTCCTCCGTCGTCGCTGTCCCACGGGTCAGCCTCGGGAGCACTGCTTTCAAGCCCACCTCTGTTGTCGTCCTTCAAAAAATCTTGTAATCGGTCAGCAATGTCATGCTCGTCGTCGAGATCAACCACCATATAGGGAGGGTCAATGCGAATTCCCTCCTCTTCCCAGTCCATGTTGCCTCCCTCGCCTCCCTCGCCTCCCTCGCCTCCTTCACCTCCCTCGCCTTCCGCGCCACCCTCGCCCCCCTCGTCCCTCTCGCCTCTGTCGCCTCTCAGTCCCTGCTCTTCTATGAATTGAGCTGCTTCTTCGCGAGTGCTTTCCTTTACAAAGGCCGGGCTGTAATCTCGCTCCTTCATGTATTCGTCCCATACCTGCCGGTACGTTTGTGGATCCGAGCGCGAACGGAGGGCGTGTTCTGCAACGGCCGCCTGCGCGATGATCAGGTCGAGGTTCTGCGGAGGAGGCCGCCGGTCCTCAGGAAGCTGCCTGTCCCTCTCATCCAGCTCGTCCCCACGCCCCAGCACGTCGATGAGGTCTTGAATCTCGCGCGGCAAGTTGCCCTGGAACCGTTCTGCCAGCGTCTGTTCCTGTGGGTTTTCCGTGTCGACCAGGGACTCGTAGAACCCGTGCACGTCCCACCGGGGACGGACGCTGGCGGGAACCGGCGAGTCTCCCATCGAGGGCGGCGAGTGCAGTGCCTGGAAGCTCTGCGGCCTGTTGCGATACTGCATGATCGTGAGCTCGGGCGGCTCGTCCGCCCGCCGCGCGCTGCCGAAGTCGCTGAGGAATAAGTCGGGCGAGTCGCTGCCGGGCGCCCAGTGGACGAACACGTTGCCCTCGTGCAGGTCCCGGTGCAGCACGGCGGGCTCGAGCCGCATCAGCGCCTGGACCGCGGCGAGCACCTGCCGGATGTAGCGGGCGATGTGCGCCGCCGGCGGGTGGGGCGGCGCGCGGCGCGCGTAGAGCGCCCACAGGGCCTCGACGTCGCCGAAGTTGTAGTGGTCCCAGTACGAGATGCGCCGGTACCGGACGGCCGCCTCCCCGTGCTTCTGCGGCGGCGGCCGCGTCGGCCGCCGGCGGCGGGCGGCGAGCCGTAGGTTGTGGTTGCCTCGCAGCCGCGCGATGTTGGGCCGCACCGTCGTCGGCTGCGCGAGGAACTGGCGCTCCACGAACTGGCAGATGCGCACTTCGCGCTCCGTCCGGCCTTGCACCTCCTCCTCGGTGTAGCCTTGGGTGCGGAACTTGCGGACGACCAGCTGGGAGCAGCCCAGATCCAGCACAAGTTGCGCAACGCTATCGGCGCCAGCCCCCAGGCGGGGGGTGACTACTAGTTCTCCATGTTGAGTGAACCCTGGGAGCAATACTCCCCAGCGTTTCTGTGGAGCTGATTCTGCTGCCATTTCGCTGTGTTTGGACTACTGTGTTGATCCAAAGACCCATAGGTTCCTGGGCTGAGATGTTTTCATTCTTTTACTTGATAGAGCGACAGATTTCTATAGACTGTTGGAAGACTTCTTTGTCTGTCAGAGGCTGTTTCCATGAAGCCTTGCCTGTGTGTGCTGTACCTGCTGTTTTCCATTGCGGAATATCATGTCTTTTTGATATGATCTCAATTATGTTAAAAAGATGGCCTAAATGCGAGATAGAATTCATTTTCATAAATGTACCTGCAGGTGCTTTGACTTGCTCCATATACCAAACATATAATCAAAGATTGCCCGACCCGTGGAATCCGTTTGCATGCAGAGAACTACAGTCTACAGATCCCATGATGCAGCGATAGGTATTCCAACTGCTTCTGTGCTTCAACATTGTTCGAGGTACGTCAGTGAGTTGGACCAAGGTCGTTCACAAATGGACGGGTTTGTACCTACAGAAGCAAGGCTCCAGCCTCCAGAACCATACTACCTCCCCCTCCCCACAAAAAAGGTCCACATTCCTGTTTCTTTATTTCATGACTCAGACTACGCTTATGTAGATCATAGGTTGTTGAATTGGATTATGTTGACAAACGTATACTGCACCTAAAATGTCAAGGGAGCCATCTAGTGAAGGAAATATACGCTGTTTTCTCCTTTCCATTGAATGAAATTCCGCTGAAAAGTTCAATGTAAAGAACCCCCTTTACTGCTGCTATAATTTCTCATTCCCCGCTTCCTTTCTCTTTCTGCTGCCATTCATATACTCAATGGTTTCATTGTTTCGGGGCTTTCGTACTCTTGTCAAAACAAATCCATACTAACTAATGAAAAGGCCTTTCCAGCTCACAGATTTTTCACACGTAGATAAACTGAACCTAAAGGTAGTACAGATTGTGCTAATAATGGTGATTCCCGGGGTGTGGCTTCCACAAAAAACTTCAGGTCGTCCACCACTCGCACATGTGGCTTAAAAAAAAAAGAAGAATAACGAAAACTTGTATTCTAGAGTCCAGTCGGCTATGATCTATATAAGAATAACTAGACAACAACCGAAAGAGCACGTGGATCCCGCGGCTCACCGTTTTTGTCCTCCCACGGTAGCATGTCATGATGTGGCCGTCCTGCTTGGCTCTGATTGGGCATAGCGGGCAGATGCCAAGTTACCGCCTTGATACGGAGCAGAATAGGGTGAGAAGTACAGTATGTCATCCACCTTGGCCTGCTTATCGCCATACAAACAATATATTTCTCCGCCGACACGCATTTAACTAATAATGAAGATATGTGCAAACATTTGATATTATTTACATTGTTAATGCATGAAGTTTCGTATAAACATGTGAAATATACGAATTCAGAAACAGTTGAAGACTTTTGCGATTCGAAAAAATGCTTTTTATAATTCTTTCTATTTTGGTGATAATTATCCAAAATAGGCACCTTATACTACACCGCTTTTATCTTCCTAAAGCGTCATTAACTTAAAAAATCCTTTTCAATACTATAAAAAATATTTTATTGAATTAATCAACCTGTTGGGTGGAATTAAGTTGTATCTTTGATATCGATTTGAATTTTGTAGTCGAAGTAATAAGAGTGTAGCGTTAAGTGAATGGAAGATGATTTTTTAAGGTATGGGAACTGTAAGCCTGTTCTCATCTATTTATCTTCAGGGTGACGCTAGCATATATTTGTTGCTCGAGTAAATAGTTATTTTTCTTTCAATTCCAATTGAAAATTAGTCTATGTAAACTGGTTAAATAATCGTATAATAATCGATAATGGCTTGCGTTCGAAATATCAGTTGTTAAATTGTTATGGGCTATTACATATTTGTATAACTAATTATATAGTTCATTATATTATATATATCTGTTGAAATAGCAGTTCATTGCAGTATAGTCAGGTTAACTATACTTACAGTTAGTTCATTGTGCTGACTGCAAATTGACTGTAATTTGTAGGATTAACTGCATTAGTTGCAAGTCAAGTGCTGTAGGTACCCACTTCAAGTTAGGCTATGAGCTAAAGCAATTAGCCATAAAAATTAGTATGTAGACCGGCTAGCAGTCTGCCTAACTTAGAAGTAACACATCACTAATTTCAATGTAATACACTAGTTACTTTGACCAAATATTCGAATCGACTACGTTGCAACAATAAAAGACTACCAACACTAATCATTACTTATTAGGTTAAACACAGATAAGCTAGGAAGAAGGAGACGTTAATTTCTGGTTACGCTTTGTAATTGCGTAAGGCAAAGGGAAGATTCTTGCGAAAAGCCCCTTTTGTTACGCTTGCTGTTCATAGGTAGAAAAAAGGAGGACTTTTGAGTGTGCTATTACTCATAGGTATTTCAAAGTAGTGACAATATCGCTAATGAACCGAAAACGCCAATAAATTTTCATTGAACTAGTCTTGAAAGAAAAGCCTTGAAATTTACCATTAAAGACCTTTCGATCTTTAAGTTGGTAATCGACTAGAAAATGTTAGTAAACAAATAAGTCAGTACTATTGCGGATACCATTATTACTACAAATTTCAAATTTTAAAACAACTAAATCGCACAACTTTTAACTACAAATAATAACTTTAACGGTAAACAACCTATAGCTTAATCCTTTACACCAATATTTTCTGACTTGCACTCTTTAATCGTCCTTATGATAACTTTTAAAGACGTCGTAATTAACACTGTTACCGACCCGTTGGGAAGAAAGTGATCAAAACCTTCAGAATTATCTTCGCTAGGAATTTTAATAACAATTTATAGTTTATAAAGATTAACGAAAACTTTACCTTTGAATACATAATTAAATACGTCGAACACTTTATTTTTTGAAGTTGATTGTAATGATTAAGACTTTGGTATTAAGCTTTTATACAATTACATCGAAGTTTTTAGGTATTCGAGTATAGAAATATAGAAAAAGATAAAACGATGAGTTAAAGTTTAGTTGAAGGCTAAACTTCATAAATAAGTGATTTTACTATCGTTCAAATGTGAAACCAACAGTAAATTAACTGAAATACATTATAAATATGCTATGGACTACGATTTTAAATAGATATAAAGATATAAAACTAAATTTTCTACGGGTGACAGCATCTCTGAACGCCCAAATATACGTTATCAAGTTTAAGTTCAAGCCTATATAAGTTTCTCAAACCTTTTTGCTTAAGGAATTTAATACATCAGCAGTGATAACCGTAAAAGATCAATTAACTTAGGTATAAAAAACCTTCAAATTTAACAATTAATCAATTCGGAACCTCAAGCAACTCTTCAATTCTATTGGGGTTATAGTCAAGTTTCTTACGACATTGCTCAAGCCTTCTAACACATCCAGTTTTAATAAGTCAATTAAAGAAGGATCGGTTTCATGCGTGAGCCTACTATTGGCACAACTATTGGCTTTTTCCTTCCAAACTCTACCAAAGGTAATCATCTTACCCACCAGCACTTATCTAAATACTTTTGGTCGAGGGATCTAAAAGGTACTTATAACTAGTACATCATCATTCCCCCTCGAAACATTCATACAGTCAATACAAATTACGCCATAAGTACGACTTTTGTTAAGCCTTGGAGGGGAAAAGAAAGATATTAAGATAAGCCATATAATGTCTTTAACATCAAGTTGCGACTCTTTTTTAACGTTTTTCGCTAGATGAGGTTTAATTTGCTAGACTTTTACTCTCTGTTTCCTGAAATCCTCACCGGACAAATTGAGAACTACTATCTTCGGTACTCAATGAATGACTTGTTGTTTTGGGAGATTGATAATAATTTTAAAGAGTATTTTCAATATAATATCAATCACATTCAATATCATACATATTAAACTATCAATAATGGTCTAATATGTTGAATTGTAAAAAGGAGTCGGAAAGTAATATCAACCTCTTTAATTAAATTCTAGATAAGTTGATATTTTACTAATCACCTATAATGAGTATGTAGGCTGGTAAAGAGTATATTACGCTCGCTTATACGCCAGGTTATTACGTGTTATAAAGAGTTTTAATACGCTTTATAATATATTGAAGTTACTTTAGAAGTCTTTTTCGGCTAGTTGCGGTTCTTATTTTAAATTTTAATGACATAGATACCGAGTTAGATTAGTATATACCCTTGAATATACGAATTTCACGACGACGATAAAAATATTTCCTATACGTATTATATAAACCGAAAGTACAACCAAACCAGATAATACGGTTAATATAAAACAAATTAAAATATAACTATCGAATCACATAAAGATAAAGATATTCCTCTTTTTTAAGATTTATTGATTAATTATGCAAATTCCTTTAAGATACTAACAAATTTCAGATTGACGGCAAATAGTGTTATTAGTCAATATATTACATTATTATTCCGCAGGAATCAAAGCAAATAATATATTCTATTTAATACCTCTTTACTTTCGATTCGAAATTCATTAACGACGTTATAAATCTTAAAAGCCTTGAGGTATAATATAAGGTAAAAAAGCTGGAGATTATTTGTTGGTATGAAAATACTGGTATTAACTCGGAGATAACGTGATAATTAGCTGACTATAAGTTTTATTACCATTTAGCAGATAAAGATTCATATTTATATTAAAACGTTAATAATTCTGGCACTATATACTTATTTATTGTTTGCGACCATTACATGAAACAAGTATTTTGTAGGTATTTTGCCAGATATTAAGGCATTACTATACTTAACAGAAGGTTGTTCATAATATGTTACGTTGCGAAAGGATAGTGATATTGCTACGGAACTTAACTATACGGATGCTAGTAATGCTAAAGTTAGCTTTAGTCTTAGGGGAAAAAAATCTCTTTGCTGGAGTCAACAACTGTTATAATAGTTGTTAATGTTAGAATAGTAATCAATTATAGTACAGTCAAATCAACTATACTTGCAGTTCGTTTATTGTACTGACTGTAAATTGACTTCAGTTTGTATGATTGACTGTATTGACTGCAAGTCTAGTGCAGTGGGTGCCCGCTTTAACATGTGGCACGAGCCAAAACAGTTGGCCATATAAATTAGCGTGCAGACTAGCTAGCGGTCTGTCAAACTTATGAGTAATATATCACCACTTTTAATGCAATGCACCAGTTACTTAAACCAGAGTTTCGAATCGAATACGTTGAAACGATGAAGGCCTACCAATATATTATATTATTAATTAACATTGCGGTTAGTATTGAGTTTTGAGGTTTTCAATTTGGTACTTTAATTTGCTCTAAGTTTTAAAGATTTCAAGTAATAATTTTTATTTTTAGAATAATAGTAATTGAAATGCAATAGATCAACTTTACTTACAGTAAAGTTTATTATACTAATTGAAAGTTCAGTGTATTGTTTTATGGGTCTACTATAAGTTCAAGTACAGTATACGTCCACTTTACACTATAGTATAGGCCAAGCAATTGGGTATATAAATTAATTTGCAGATCGGCTAGAGATTTGCTCAACCTAGAACAATACATCCACCACTTTACCATGAAATAATACTATTATTTCGATCAATTCGAATCGAAAACTTTGCAACGTTTAAAGTTTCACCAACAACTCGGTAATGAAACCTTTTTAACAAGTAATTGAAGTAAGCCAAATAATTAATGAAATAAATAAAACTAATCATAAAAATATGTATTATTACTATTATTGTGTGTATTAGGGAAGATCAAGGGGATAATAAGTAAAAATACGAAATAAAAGGGAATAATAAAGTATTGTAATACCGGTTTATTTTAAATTCTCAAATTTAGCTAATCAAAAATAAAGCAACCCTGTTTGAAACAGCTAATGGTGAGTCTTTCATATGATTATAGTATAATATATAAAGGTATGTCAAATAGATACCAAATGTTATTCACAATTAAATTACTAAGGAAAAATAGAGAGGTATGTAGTGGTCCTTGATGCAGGACTTATGAGCACGGTCCGTCACGTGCCCTTTTACGTAATATTTGCGAACCGCGTCTGGATCGCGTCCGCGCCGGGTACTAGACTACGCCTAGGCCAGGTACTGCTCTCCCTATGAACTGAATGGATAGTAGCATAAGTTTATAATATACCCCATTTTTCATAGGAAAAAGATACGTCGTTATAATGTATATGAATCGTATTCAAATCGAATCCAAATTGAATGCGATATGTATAACGTTACAGGTTAGTTACATTTGTATTCTTATCCTGCTAATCGAGAGTTAAATACGTATTGTGTTCGGGTCGGGCGTATACCAAATGCAAACCAGGTATGACACATCTAACGTTATAGTTTAACTATATACGCGCCAGTTACGAACCGGGTGTAATACGTATAACTTTATAAATTAATTTTATGTATACTGATCGCGAACTATTGAAATATAAAAACGACTTTCACCGTTGCCTGCAATCCCTTCTCGTTTTCTTTTTTCCTTTCTTAATTTGCTTTCCTTCCATTTAACTTTATTTAAGTTTTTCTTAATAAACTAGCCTTTACTTAACCTTTCTATGGATATTACTATTTACCCTCATAGATAATATGTATAGGCCAAGTGGTAGTGCACTGTATTGCAAGGTGCTCTCTTATAGGATACATAGTAACGAGTTACGCTGCAGGCTACACTTTTGTAAAACGCAAGGTACATTATACGTGGAGCGGTCTGGAATGACTATTCCAGGCCGCATAGCAATGTATGGAGTGGTTTGGATTGTGTATTTCAAAGCGTACGGCAAAAGAGCCACTGCCCAGATGGGAGGTTTATAACCTCCTATCCATGGCGTATAATTTTTGAAATACTCTTTTTAACGATTATTTTTCATTATTAAAATACTAATCTAAAGATTATTTATTTACTTACCTATTTTACGTAAACAGGTTTTAAACATTACCTATACTAATTAGTAGCCGACCCTATTGTTTACAAATAGTTTAGGACAAAAAAGACAAATACAAATTAAATACTTACAATAGGATATTATAATAATTTTAACGATTTGTACTTTAGCATTACGTTTGTACACAAATTATATGGGATATATACAAAAACTGTAAAAGCTAAGTAACTTTAAAAAGGATAATTTTAATACGATATTACTAACCCTTATTTAGCGCTTTATTTACTAAAAGCCCCTTTACTCTACCATTTACCCTTATTTGGCACTCTGACGTATCCGGATACTTTTTGATAAGCATATTATTATTCACCAACCCACGTAAGCCATAACAACCAAGTTTCGGAACCCTTAGTTGGGATCCGTCCGATTTGAAATCTTTAATCCATATTGCTCGCAAAACACAGGAACGGTTACGAATACAGCAACCAAACCTCTTACAAAATCCAAAAACAGCTACAAGTAAAATATCCAAACCGCTCGCTCCAATAAGAGCGGTCAAGACATACCAATCCAAACCGCTCACCAAACCCAAACCAAGACACATACTACACTTTCCCATACTCAGACTTCCTTTACCATGTTCGCCTTTCTACGTTCGCCCTATGTACTCTGAGTTTAGTTTTTACGACGTTTGAGTTTTTTATAGCCCCTTAGCTAGTGCGTTACTACCAAACGCTAACAAAATTAATTTTAAACGTCTGACTAGCCTGTTGTCACGTTTTATTTACGTATCTTTTGAAATTCTTTTGAAATATCAAGTGTTATTAAGCCCTATTCCAACCATTATAATTGTCTTGTTTACTTTTTATTTCACGTTTGTGAAAAAAACCATTTAAAACTTGAAAATCTAGACGTACATAAATCCAACCATAGCGAAGAAGCACGAATTTACGCCGCTCCAATATATCAAATATACGCAGAAACAACCAACTCTAACTGCCTTAAGATACTTAAAGCTATGGCCTTCACACCAACTATACTGGAGAAAGTCAACGTTTACTTCGATCTTTTAGTCGACTATATAAGAATCAGGAAGGCTATAATACATAAAATTTATTTGGGCCTTTAAGATAATACTATCGATATACTAATTGAGGTACCAAACCCCCACATAATAAATATATATATCTTAGCCGTTATATTTCTTTATTAGGAGGAGAAAGCCTAAGAACCTGACCTGTTAAATAATTTTCATACAAGTTTTTCTAACTGGACGTTTGATATATAATAAATAGTAAACCCTTTTATTACCAAAGCATTACTAATTTAATCACGTATCAAAGGCATTAATATATCAGGGGGCAGGAATAGCCGTTTTACAAAAGCCCTATTCGAAATAACATAACTTATCGACTTGTTAAACTGGAAGGATGAAGATTTGTACTATACGGAATTTGTAAAATGGTATTACTTAACGGAATATAAAAGACATGTGGTAAAATATATGGGGACGAAACAACAAAGTATACGATTATAAATCGTAGCACCTTAAGAAAATAAAGGTTTGCATACGTGTTCGAGGCCGTAATTTAAGAGAAAAAAGGTTTAGATATATAGTCTAGGTCGTAGCCTTAAAATAAGGAAGGGCTGTAAAAGAAGGAAGAAGAGGAAGTTCTGGATACGCATTTCTGGCTACGACCTTAAGAAAAAGAAGGTTTGGATATGTAGTCCTAAACCGCTAACGAAACCCGAGAGCGGCTACGAATATAACATCCATATCATTTGTAAAATTTAGGAGCGGTTACGATTACAACACCCACATCGCTCGTACCATCAAGAGTAGTTATAACATAATATTCCGAGCCATTACTTTAAGAGGAGAAATGGTCAGATGCCCTATATTTATCTGGCTCTTAATATGAAGGCATACCGCCTTTATAAACTGGCATTCGACTTTAAAAACAAACCGGGCCGTAATAGTATTTCGAAATGCGACCTGAAAAACAAGACATGCTAAAGAATAACGTACGATTTGAATGTTACATTTTATACGCCCTCTACGGATATAAAGAATGATTTGGGTATACTTTCATTGCCATCAAATTCTTTAGAAGCCGTATTAAATCTGTTTTTATGAAAGTAAACTACTTAGGAATTTCTGAGTAGTCTAAAATCAACCATTTACGTCGCTCCCCGATCTTGCCTTTATTCAACCTTATTATTTCGCTCTGCTCCTAAAATTTAGTTACTTTTTATTTTATACGCCTCGACTCAACAGACTTTTTCATTTTTGTTTATTAAAATTTACGATACCGTATCGATTCTGGTATATTGCTTCTTTTTGTTTTATATATTTCAAATTACATTGGTCATTTATAAACTATTATTTTGTAGAAAGCTGTGATATTACTATATAGCGTATTGTATTATAACGGGGTACGTTGGAACGACCCGGGGGGTAGTTATTTATTACTAAAGGAAGAAAGCGATGTGATCGCATCTCCTCTATCCTTTCCACCACCCTCCCCCTTTGTATTAACGTTATCTTTACTACTTTCTTCAACGTTATCGGCGTTAACTAGGATATAGCCTTACTCTTTAGGTTGTATACTTTTGGGTAAAATCGTAAGAGGGTTTTTACCTTCCTTATGGTAACGCGTAATAACGTCGTTAAACTCGTTTATCCAGTATATACGTAGGCCTCGTTTCCAGGTAGTGATAGCGGCTACCAACTCTTTAGTTGATCGGTTAGCTTTTGGTATAGATTAATATAGGTTTATTTTTGTTATTTGTAACCGCAGTTATCTTTTAAAACGTTCCGAATGTTATATTTCTGATAAAAGGGATTTTTCAGATGGGTTAAAATTTACTATAAAGTTGGCGGACGCGTAATACGGCCTTAGCTTACGGCCCTAGAACTAACCGAATGGGGGCGTATCTATTATTAGTCCGTTTGTAGCGGTATTAGCAGGTCAAACGCCCTTTGTTTTCGTGACAATCGCTAACGGATTTACTCGTGGTCGCGGACACAATATACAGTACGTAGAGCGTATTTACTAGTAGTCTAGGGCTTCGGGTCCGAGTACGCCGTTTTAACGCTTTATGCGTCAAAAAGTCCTCTCGGCGCACCCTAGCGATACGGAGCTCGAGGCGGTAAAGCAAATCCGTCTCGAGCTTCTTATCTAAAAGAAAGGGATATAGAAGTTATAAAAACGATTAGATTTAAAGCATACGTACCTTAGCGTAATTGAGTTAAGTTACGTTTACGGCGTAAAAGGTCCTTTGCGGGTAAAGAGGTTTTTACCTTCGGGGAAAGGGTAAGGTTTATAACCTCGAAAGTTTTTCGTTCCTTGCCCTAAAAGCTGGGGAAAGGGGAGGGAAAGGAAGGGAAGAGAATTATAGCGCCGGCGACGGGGAAAGGCGTGGCCGAAAGAGCGGTAGCGATGGCGGCGACAGGGCTTAAAGGGGCTGGAGGGGTGGCAACGGTGAGCTGTGTAGCGGTAATAAAGGAGATCATGCCCAATAAGGGTGGGTTGCTGTCGTTATTAGTAATGGTGGTAGTGTTTTGGGCGGCGGTTGCGGCGGCAGCAACGGCGGAGCGACGACGATTTCGCGCCAAATGGCGTTTAGTCGTTTTGTTTTTACGCGGTATTTATTTAAGAGAAAAGTTAGTATATGGGTGTTGGTTAAGTAACCTGGCTATTAGAGCATCTTAGTTTGATTAGTTGAAGTAAAGGTTAAATTGGAATAAAGGACTTGTATTAATTGATAGTACACGCTTTTAAAGGGAGAAAGAAAAAAAGGTTTGCCTTAACTGATGGCGATGCATCTTTTTATATTAATTAAAAAACACGTGACAGCGTAATCTCTCTTACCCAATCACCCCTGTAACGTCTGCATAATTACACCCCTATTAGGACCAATAAAAGACGTTATTAATAACTATATCGCCTTTATTTGGCTTTATCAATTAGGCTCAAATTATAATTATTATCGCGGCTAGAATTTACTAATTTCAACTGAGCTACAATTACCACTGCGGCCGGAACTTACTGATTCAAACCTTTATAATTAGCACCGTAACCATACTGTTACTATGGAACCTGTTAATTTGGACCTTTGCAATTTGTACCACAACCACATTGTTATTACAAGGCTACGTATATGAACTCTTTATAACTATATTGACGTTATTAAAATATAGTCATATAAGGAAGAAAGAAAAGATTATCTATGTAGATATTACTATATATCTTTATAGAAAGTATGTATAAGTCAAATAGTAGTATACTGTATTGCAAGGTGATTTTCTATAGGGTGCATAGTAACGTGTTACGTTACATGCTACATCTTTATAAAACGTAAAGTGCATTATGTATGGAGCGGTCTAGAATAGCTATTCTAGACCGTACGGCAATTCATAGAGCAGTCTGGATTGTGTATTCCAAAACGCACGGCAAAAGGGCTACTGCCCGGATGGGAGGTTTATAACCTCCCATACGTGGCGTGCACTCTCTAGAATACTCCTTCCAACGATCATCTTTTATTACTACAATACCAATCTAACGATTACTCTTCTACTTAACTATTTCACATGAATAGGTTTTAGATCTTACCAATACTTACTTTATCTATACTATAATTTTCATTAGCCATCATTTTATTGAAAGCTTATATGACATTGGACAATATCCTATCCGCCCTTTGTTTAACCTTTAATTATAATATAATCGACGTTTTTAATAACGCTAACATTGGTTACATCGCAGCCGATATTCTTAGTAATAACGATTTGTTGGTACGCAAATTATATCGTGCATCCTTATCCTAACCCCCTTATTATTATTAGTTTTGTGTAATCCCTTCGCATAATGAGAGACCTTTTGGTATTAAGTGACAGCGAAAATGATTCAAAATTACACCCTAAGAACGCTGAAAATGCGTGTATATTATACATAAATCGGTTATTAAATTTCATGGTAGTTCGATAATACGTACAGATTTACGGCTTCTAAGGATATCTCGTTTATCGAAAAACGTATTTCAAGGTAAACTTGATAAATGTTGTTATAATAAACTCGAATGTATATTTACCCCTTTTATAACAAATAGACAATAAATAATTATTTATTACTTGACCTGACTTATACGTTTTGTTATATTATCTCGTTACCGTCTCCCAACGCGGTGCCTATATCCCGTCCTCTATAGGTAAATGTAATAAAGATATCCCAGGCTGTAGACTCATTTTTACCGTTTTTTTAAAAAAAAATAAAAAAAAATTGATAAACGAGTTCACCCGCCTATACGATATAGCCCGAGCTTAGGGAGTACTTACTACTATGATCGTGTAGTCCACGACGTTCAATTTATACGCACACAACCCGTTTTCCTTCCAAAACCGTCGTCGCCCATTACGCCCCCATTCTAGTTCCCCGTACACCGTAACCGTACGCCTTTTTGTAACCGGATTTTAACTAATAACGTATTCGCCTCGATTTCTATGAATACCCGTTGCGGACCCGTTTAAAATTCCGTTTAAAACGGTCAAACCAATAGTACTTTTTAAGCCCTGTAATTTATAGTTAATATTAATTATAACATATTAAGCTTGACTAACAATATTTAAAATTTAATCATAAAATCTTATTAGCCTTATCCGGATCTTATTTATTGACCTAATATAAAAGCGAGCCGATCCGGCTAATAAGAAGTGCGCTGACAACCGCTCTAACATCTAGTTCGTAGTATAGGCGTAAATGAATGTATTGCGGTCTCTCGTAGCCCGTATGAAGAAACGCCCCTCCCGCCTCGTTTCGCTTCGTACTTGCCGGTCGACGTTCTCCGACTTTCGGGGCTAGATATAATAGGATTTTGAACGTTTTCTGCACTCCCGTTTCTAGAAGATGAAAAATGATCAAATTAACCTATTGGTAAAATTTAATAGGTTGTGATAAAAGTTGTTTTATGGTCAAATTACTATTCGAGAAATTCTATCGTTATTTGCACAATTCTGCTTATAGCATTATAAAAATACTATTATAATTCTCCTCTTTTTCTTATTATTTATCAATCCTAATGAAAAGGTGACCCGACATATATAAATTTTGTAATATATATCCGACGCCAATTTTATAACGTTCTACCGTTTGAAAATCACGTATCCTTTCATTTCGCCTCAAACTTATTCAAAGCTTCTATATATCTACAATTTTCCAATAATATTAATTTAGATTCATTGTTATTTTTTCAATTAATGAATATATAACTGATATAACTTTTTCCCGGTTCTGTCGGTGACAAAAATTGAAGGTTAGATTCGAAATATATACGATAACCTATATTGTTAACTACAAAAATTGTATTAGTACAGGTTTGAAATAAAATTTATAAAGAAAAATAATTTATAAAGACTCATTCAACGAAGTTTACTTAAAATATGAGATATTTCTCGAAAATATCCAAAATGATATTCGAAAAATTCAAAAAGTTTTCCATATAATATTAATTGTAAAGTTAATCGAGTATTTTATTGAAGTGATTCGTTTTGGTATTTTGTAAATTCAATAAAGTTTAATAATATCGCTTTTATCATTTCACCGAACGTCGCCGACAGTTTACAACGTTTTCCATTCATTATTTATTATATATAGTAGTCTCTTCAGTTAGTCTTTTACTCTTATAGTGACATACTGAAAACGTAATAGTTTATTTAGAAGTATTGGATAAAATTTCTCATCTCCATTCACTTTCAAAATAGAGAATATTTTGTATGTATTAACTAACCGATTTGTATTCAATACAATAACCGTAAACTCTCTATTATTCAATGTGATCTGACATATTAAGAGATATAATATCAAATTCAACTAAGAAAAAAAGACAAGAATCCGTAAATACTTCTAAATTTTCTAGTTTAATCGTTCAGATCCACCGTTTATTTAGAAGTGTTATACCTTCGACAAAAAGATACTTAACTCTTATCAAAAAATAAGGTCGTTGAAAAAAATACTTTCTTTATTTGAACCTCGATTGTTAATAATAAATATAAGAAATAAATAAATAAAAACTTTATTATACATTCCTAGAACCTTTCTCATATATCTTAACGGTTATATATCATATTGAATCAAATTACAAAAATTTAGAAACTCTAATTAAAAAAATTTATACATAACATGAGATGCTATTAGTAACAGGAAAATCTATTATAAAGTCGATTAAAATATGGGATTAGTAACGGTTTGTAAAGGGAATGGGTTGGAGGAGTCTTGACCGTAAGGTATGATGAAGGTTTATAACGTAACATTACGTACATATTTGACATAATTTCCGAATATTAGGAACTATCTCGTTTGAATGATAATTCTATGAAAAATTCCGAATTAAAATATTTTGGCGTATTTTTTAATCAAAAACAATTCGTAAGTTTATTACAGAATCTTTATCGTTCATGGTTTTAAATTCGAAAGTAGTAATTAGCCTCAGTAATATAATATACCTTTGAAATCTATATGATAGTCCATAATTTATACTGAATATCTAACTAACCTAGAAATCAGCAGACGTTTTCGGTATTAATTAATATTCAGATTATATATAACGGGTTTTTCTTTACCTCGTAATCCTATGACTTCGTCAAAATAGTCGGTCTCAAAATAAAGTAACCAACTTGCATTAGCGAGGTCGACAGCGCGAGTACGGGCCGAACCCGTTACGTTATTATAAAGGTCGACGTATCGTTATCGTCCGATTCTCCTTTTAAACGTAATTTATGGTAATTTAATAATCACACCTTTGTTACGACGACTTTGCTCGTATATCTTATCGCGATATACATTTTCATAATCTACGGATTTACCATCGTAATATTCGATATAGTTCTGAAAATATATTATAAAAGTCGCTTACAACGCTTTTTTTTTCAAGTTTATCTTGTAACCTCGGGGTTAATACACCGGGGCGATATTTTTAGGTTACGGCTTAGTAATCTAAGTCATGGTAAAAAAAGGATGAAATATCTGCCTAACATTCTTAACGTTACGAGATTTAACGGGGTAAAAAATATTTTCATTCTTTATAATTCGTCAAAATAGTAAAAGGGATACAAATACTACATAATTCCAATAATTTCGTTTTTAGGCAAGACATTACAACAAGAATCTTTTTATTATAAATAGTGTAACTTTGTTCTACGTTTGGTAGTTGTCTAAAATAGCAAACAATCGGTTTAAATATGCCGCTTTCATTTTTTTTCACGCAAGATATTTCCCTAAAGTTATTTCTGAATAATCGGTCTTTATTATTATGAAACGGTTGATGTTTAAATATGCCAGAGTTAAAACCGTAATAAGAGTCTATAATAACGTTGGAAGAACTTGTTTTTTGCGATCCATCCATGATAACCGGAAGTTTTATTTCATAAATCAAATAAGGTAATGAGTTAATTTAAAAAATTAACTAATATAGTTTCGATTAAAGTTTGTAAACCATAAAAAATTGGTGAATTTCCGAATATTCAAAAAAGACATGTATTCGCGGATGACACGAACATACTTGGGATTAGCCCGGATTTCTACGCTTACCATTATGATAAAGCACTATAAATTTATATTTCTTTAAATCCAAATTCAACTCGGCTTCGCGAAAACGCCCTAAATCCTCGCAAATCTCGCTATATAATCCTATTAAAAGCTAAAAAAAAAGACTTAAAAGTCGTTTAAATAAGCCATAATGAAATCATTCACGGTATCCACTATTACATCATTAATATAGTACTAAGAAGTCTTTAGTACCCCCGCTTATCCAAAAACAAAAATATTTAATTAATCACTCGAATGAACCGAAACTAATATGAAGAGCCGTTAATTTTTCTTATCTAAGTACGACCCAGATACGATGAAAAATTACCCGAACGTATAATGTCGTTAACTAAGTCGACTTAAATAACATATATGAAGTTTCCTTAATTAAAGGCAGAGTAAAACCATATTACTTAGTTATATTTTTTAAAACCCGATAATTGATATAAAATCGCTACCCTCATCTCAGACTGAAAATCAACAATACTGGCGACGCAACTGATGTAATATTTACTTATACCCGACCCATATCTATTAATTCGGTAACCTACGCGAAACTCGAAAATTTCATTTCATAACATTGAATACAACGACCCCTATACTCTGTGCGGTAAAAATACTTTTTCGTTTGTTTTAATATTAATATAGTAAATGAAATTCCCCCGATACGAGGGCAAAATCGCTACTTTTTCCTTATCCAACAAGTTGCAAAACTCCACCAATTCAGGCAGTAAACGTAATCAATCCTTATAACCTATTATAACCATTAACGCCATCGATTACAACATTCACGTTATTTCGTAAAAACTTATGATAAAAGCTAATTATAATTGAGTTCTAATATGTTTTACCACACGATAAATCCAGAACATAAATCCAATAGATATAATATCTATGATACCCCGATTATCTCTTAGTCTAGGATGGAATATTATTGTATCAACTACTAACACTTTCTATTTCTTAAACACTAAAATATTTATGCCGACAATAAAAATTACTTATTAATATCGTATCTATAATATACCTAAAATGATATTAATCATTATTCTAGTAATAATATATACCAATATCGGATTGAACTATTAATTAATATTGAAGCGAAATTTAATCATATAAATAATACGTATACTCCGTTATAACCTCAATATTATACCTTAATTGCGCGGATATGATAACTAAACTTATTTTAATTTGAACCGTTGTATTAAAACCTCATTTATCATATGATGATATTTATGTTTAAAATCGACTAGAATATTGAAAAAGTAAGTATTGTGGAAAATTATATAATGAAAAAGCCTTCTTTTATATGTATTTTAATTATATTAAATTCTTTTTCATTGAATCATAAAATTCCATATGTAATGCTATATAATCTTTCAATGAAATTACGTTTGAAATTTCAGCTTTTCACGTCGCCGACAATATGAAAGATGTCATAAACTATTCTACTAAAATCTCATAAATTTACACTAGAAAAATAACCGGGAAAAATTCATAACCCCGTCAAAAGTAATTTAACAAATTACAATGTAAATAACATCCTGTAAATACTCTTACCTAACTTACCTCTATTATTATCCATGTTATTCGACGTTTTTAATCTTAACTATGGACGTAACGAACCTATAACCAGCTGTAAATTTGAATTATATAAATTTATTAATAAAACCGACCTCGATGGCCGCCGTCTTTCAACGAAAATATTGAAATAACACCAACCCCGGTTATAACTGTATTTTGATCCAGTTGTGATACCTACATAAAATTTAACAACTATCGTTTATAATATTATTCTCAATACACATATTTCAATCGGTTAACAAATTCCCTATATTTTACCAAAAAAACAATATAATCAAAACAATTAATACTTGCTGTAATAAGCTTACCCTGAATATATATAAAAATATGAAATCTAAAGTAATTTTACTTAATGGTTAAAAGCTAATTTCAATCGCTCGCCTAATTTAATAACGTTTTATACTTAATAACAAACAATACATATATTTTTTTATTACTTATAATGTGGATATTATCATATATCACTATATTGAGTAAGTATAAGGAACCACGTTTATAGAGTATATGACAGCGTGTTACACTACGAGGTACACTCTTACAAAGTGTATGATAACTTGTCACGCTGCAAGATTCACTATTGCAGAGTACATGATAGCGTGTCACGCTCTAGGAGAGAAGTTAGCAAAGTTTATCCAGAGTGTATGGTAGAGTACTACGTTCTGAGTGAGAGCTTTACCGATACTAATTAATAGCCAACTCAGTCAATTATGAAAAACTTAGAGGAAGAAGACGAAGATTAATCAAATACTTATAACAGAATAATATAACGGTTTCAACTATTCTATACTCCAATATTACGGTTTATAAAAAACACATAGAACAACTTCAGTACGATATTATCAACTTAGTTAGTATCTTTTAATCATTAGAAGCCTTATCACGTTATCCGTTAAGTTGTTTAACGCTTGGGGTATATCTAGAAACTTTTTAGACAGCGTTATATGACGCAATGACTATGTTGGCTCGAAATATCAAGTGTCAAACACCTTCACTAGGACCTATCCTACTAAAATGCAGCATCTAAACCGCTTGAAATTACTTTTGAAGCGACTAAAAACAATCTTTGAGGCGCCTTTACAATTACCCTCATTCTATATAAAAGCTTCCGAAACGCTTACCCAAAACAACATAAGTGCCTAAAGCAACTTTTGAAGCGCTTCGGAATATTTCGAAAGCACTAAAAACAGCTTTCGAAACGCTTACCAAATCACTGAAAGCGTTCAAAGCTACATCTGGCGCTCCCACATCATTTAAAATCGCTCTTACATACCATCTCAATCCTTATACATCAATTCCACACTCCAAACACCCAATTTTCTCTTTCTCTCTACCCCATTCAACTGATTATATATTGCTTGTTCGAGTTTTTATTGAGGACGTTTAAGTCCACTAGTTACTTAACTATCATAACACTTATAAAGCGCTGGAACAACTAGTTTAAACGTTTAACAAGTTTGTAGTTACGCCTTATTTTCATTTCATTTGTACTAGCAAGTGCTGAACGCCTCATTTGGAACGTTTTGTTACACTTCATTTTCATTTCATTTTACTATTACAAGCGTCAGACGACTGATTTGAACCGTTATATTTCGAGGCTCTTTTCAATTGAATCGTTTTAAACATATTTTAGTTCTAATTATTTTACTATAATAGCTTTTGTAGCGCTCTAGTACATTTGTATAAAGATCCAAACAGCTTTTCCAGCGTTTCGTTATATTCCGGAAACGCTTCAAACAGTTTTTAGGGCGTTTACAACGCCTACAACAGCTTTTGAAACGCACCTATGCATTTATCGATCCCGCAGTCACAGCTTTATCAAAAATAACCCTATTGAAAGCTAATTCATACATGGGCTTTCTTTTCAAATGTGTAATAATTCGGGAAAGCGTTCTGAACCTTGTTAACTGAAACTAATAGGATAATAAAATCAAAGTACCGGTAAAAGACCTGAAACCTTAGAATATAAATACATACATTATAAACGTCATTTTTCACTATTAGGATATGAAAGCTTTAAGACTCGATTTATTCGATAATTTCCAAAGAGATTTTAAGAATGAGACGTTGGAAATATAACGAACGAAATATACTTCGATTTTAAGGGTATTACGGGCACAATTACAAAAAATATGTATTAATACATCTGGTGTCAAGAATATCCATATTACAAAAGCGTTAATTGTTACAACCAAATTCTATGAAATACCAGATTAGACCAACAGAAAGATAATAAATATATACTTTGTGAAAAGATACTAGTTGGCGGTAATTAAGGAACAGCTCATTACAAACTTACAAAAAAGATCATCTTTTACTCATGCTCAAAAAGAAAGGGCTGAGAGCATTATTTCCCACTCGGCTTCCAAAAGAAGTAAAAGCTACAAGGGTTATCCTCCATTGACAGTATATCGAGTCACCTAACGAAAGGGGAATTCAATACCTACGGAAATTTTTAGTCCCTAACCAGAGAAAATACTCCTCCTGGCCTCTCTAAAAGCGCACCAGATAAGAGGAACAGCGTTTTAGAATGATACATGAAAGACGGTCCTCCAAAGAAAAACCTTTACCAAGGTTCCCCAAACAAGAGGTGTTATAGACTCAGGCCATTGGCCATTGAGTCTATAGGTTACGTGACTGTGCATATAACAGGATGTGCAGTACCTGGCTCGAGCACGGTCTAGGCGCGATCCGCAGACGTCACATATGACGGCACGTGACGGATTGTGCACGGACCGTATATATAAGTCTTGCATGAAGGATCTTTACAGAATTTTTCAATTTTTAATACTATAATTAATGATTGTATTTGGCATCTACTAAGTATACCTTCTTAAGTCGATTTATAATATATAATTAAGGTTTTTCTATATTTTGAAGGGGATATTCTTATAATAAACAAATCGATAATGAATTTTGATAGCTTTATGCTACATTTTAACATTGTTAGGGAAAATGGGCCGTCGGGGAATACTTAATCGTCACCTTTATAAATACACATTTTATCTCTTCAGAGTCAACTAAAGTCGATATATTTCGTTTATAAAATACCCTGACTTATATCCCGTTTATGTTGAATTAAATATAATACCACTTTCAATCGATTGTTGAACTCAATACGATCATCACAAGTTTTCTTACGTCAGATTTCACCTATGTTATCATTAAAATTAAGCAATTTAAATCCAACTTATTTACTATTTGGGTTAGTTTTTCAGCGCCTAAGGTAACCATAAACATCACAACTAATTACAATGCGATAAATTTATTTTTATTCGAATAACGACGCGGTAAACAATCGAATTTATACCAAATACGAAGAAAACTTAAATTAAGGAAAACCGACACGCGTTTTTTGACGTGTAAAGTTATTGTACGCCGGTTATAAAATGAAATTTTACGGCATATTACGAAGCCGAAGGGTACGATGGAATATACAATACGATTTTTTTTAAATTATATTAAAACTACCTTTAACAACTTTCACCGCCCGGATTAAGTTTTAATCGAATCTGAGCAATTACTTATAAACTATAAGGACTTATAGGTACCGCTCGCTATTAAATTTAAAACGTTAACTTAGATGAAAAAAATGGTATTGGGCCGTTAAATAAAATGATTTTTACTTTCGTATCTCTTCACGTATCTGGAACGAGTTTAGTACGGTAAATATTAGTCGTATCAGCTATAAAATGACTTCAATAAACTTCCATAAATTCTTTGACGAATTGAAATCCATAACTTCAACGCGATGTTTTCATTAATAATCATTCGCCTCGTATAGATACCACGATCGGATAAAAATATAATTACAACGGGGGTTTACACCGTTTCGATATTTCTATCAAAAGGTCGCAGTAATTGCGGTCAGTTACCTTAAAAGGCCTGTTTGATAGAAGCCTATGATTAAAAACGCCGTGCTATATAAGTAACGATAAAGGAGTGCCCGGTGAGTTAAGTTATTCAGTTTTACTTAAGTTATAGCTTTTTAAAGAACTTTTCATAGGGTTATAAACTTCGCCCAGTTTTTCCATCGACATATGTATATACGGTTCAAGTCGAAATATTAAATATAGGTTTTCTATTATCAGAAACCGTGGAAATAAAATTCCTAAACATAATCTAGTTTAAAAGTTATATAATTTTGCTAACGCAATTGGAAAATCGAGTAAAAAGTAGTTGTTTTCAATTAAAATACTTATAAACGAAAATCCATTTTTTATAATTCCACTTTTTGATGCTTTTTACTGCTTGGATTCTCACATCTATTTGATTTATAGTAAATATTATATTATAAATACGTCATTAATATAACGGTCAAAGATAAAGTAAATTCGGTTAGTATATCGTCGTAATCGAAGTATGTTATTAAGGTTATGGAAAAATATATCTATTACTTATAGAGCTACGTATTGCGTAAATATGGATAAATAATCGAGCCAGATGTTGATATATATTTTTTCCGTAATAACGCAAGGAATAATTTTCAATATATTATGGATACGATATTGATAAATGTCTTTAAATATTAGCAATAATTGTTATATAGTTTATAGCCGGGGAGAGTAAAAGATTGATATAATAATAATATACTTTAGGTCAAAAGATACTCTAGGTATTATAAGATTCATTTTCATGAGTTTGGCAATCCGGTTTCAATAGGAGACATAAAATCCGGTGGATTAGTCATAATTAACTTTCATTCCAAGGTTTTACTAAACAACGCGAATCTTGTAATCTATGCTACTAACGGTTGCAAAAAAGGAATAGAGTTAGTTTCGTTTTCTTCTCGAATTAACGAAGTTTAGCGATTTAATTAATAAGAAGAAGGAAACGGCTTTAGCCCCATATCCTGGGAAACATAATTATTATATATATATTAAACTAAACGAGGACGGATCCACACAGGACAAATTATGAAAACTGTTATACTCAATATTATGAAATTAATTCCTCGAGTTTCGGCGTTAGTTTACTGAGTGAAGGATTAAGGGTTAAATCAGAATAAGGATTTTATCGTCCGTAATACCGATATTATTCATTCCTAAGTCGAGGTGAGGTAACGTTTTTACGTCGAATACCAGGTCTTCAATGAAATTACCGAATAAGATTGTTTTTCTTCACATTGAATTAAGGAAACCCTATGCGTATTATATGAATCTACGTATCTTATATAACTTAATATTTGAATAGTTCTTTATCGTATACAAGTTATACCCAAATAAAAGAAATTAACGGTTTTTCGTACTTGTTTAGGCTTATTTAAAAAATTGGTTACCCCCTTTATGTTAGCATGAGCGTTAACTACTTTTGAACGTTACATCAATTATGTAATAACAGATATTTTGGATAATTTTGGTACGGTTCACCTAAACTATTTCCTCATTTCTTTTTTGAAAAAAAAAAATCGAAGTAGGATTTCATGGCGAAGTTTCGCGTAGGTTTAGGACGCCTCCATGACGTAAGTTTAAACTTAAATCTAAAAGAATGTGACTTCGTAGTAAAGGAGGTAAAATACCTTGGTTTTATTATAATAGTCGGTGTAGGTATTCGGGTCGACTTCGAAAAAGTTCAGGTTACGTTTAAATAAACGTTTTTATATATTATTTGAAGAGTTGGTAGTTTTTTAGGGGTTGTTACTTTTTATTGAAATCTGATTAGTATTTTTTTCCGAGTTAGTTAATTACCTTATTTAATTTACAAGATAGTTAATTTGGGAAGTTTAGACGAATTGAAAGGAATATGTTTCTTAAACGTCAAAGTAAGTATTCTTTACCCCACTGATTATGATATATCAGTATTTACAACTATTCACGGTAATGGAAACCAAATAGTCAGGATTAAATTGAAAAAGGTACTTTATATGAAGCGATAGAAACATGATTTTTAATCCAGTTATATATAATTTTGTACGATTGTTAAATGCGGAACGTAATTATACTATTTGCGATAGAAGTTTTTTTACATTAGTATTTTGCTTGAAGGCATAGTATTCGGAATTATATAGTATTTATACTTTATTCATTATCTTAATTAATTATAACGGATTAAAGTATTTTAACCCCGTTTAATTTCGAAATATTAAATTCGTTTCGCCAAAAAAAAATTTAATACTACTTACATAACTTGCCCGTGACCTAAAGTATTCTCCTGAACCTATTGACCCGCAAGTTACAAAATAAACTCGAGGTTAAACAACGTTATACGCCTGTTTTTGAATTTATTTTAAAGCTATATCAAATATAATAACGATAAATTTTTATATCATCATAGCGTACATTATAGCGGATACGTATAAATTCGTTAATATGGTGGTTTTGTTACTAAGTCTCGATGATTAACGTTTAAAGGGTTAATCGGATGATACCGAAAATTAAACGGTTACTATATCGTTTTAGGCCCGGCCCGCATTAATACCGCCGATTTTGATAACACCGGGCGGTTACCTTATTTCCGGGCTGGATATATTAACGGAGTTTTAGGAATAGGTTATAACGAATGACCTGTTATATGCGGTTCGATCATTAATAAGTAACAAAGGTATTAAATATTTTCTGATTAAAGTAAAACACTCGATATAAATTTCAAATTATGATATCGACGCAAGGTATACATCAAGTCACTATAGTTTTATATAATTATCGAATTAGAAATTATTTACTACGAAGATCTCATAGTTAACATACGATTCGATCATTATGGAATATCAGGGTAAAAACGTTTTATTTCAGGTTTTTCAATAGAACTACGATTAAAAGGAGATAATTGATAATATTTGACATTTAAGTCGAATATATACGTAGTATAACGATACGATACCTTGTCATACCTTTTAATGAAACCTATTTTAACCCTCTTTTATCTTAAATCGTTACTAGTCTCATATTTTCGTTGACTTTATAGTAAATTTATTAGGTATCGATAACGGCTAACGGTATTTCATAATTTTTGTAACCCATCTTTCCACATTCTGCTTATTAAAGGTGATTTTGTTTTTAAACGTCGAAACGTATACGGAGTGTTTTTCGAATGCTTAGTAATGAATTTATGAATTTCTTCTACTAATTATTATCGATCGCGAATAGAATTGAGTAAGTGTCTTTCAAACGACCCTATACTTTTGAGTAAGAGTTAAACAACTTTTATCAATATTTTATTACCTATGAATGAACAGCGACACCGAATCAGTAAATAAAAAGGTTTAAAGATTTTTATAAATTATTATCGCTTTTTCGTAATTTGATTGAATTTTCTTTTTTCAGTTAATCGTTTGTATTGAATAATAGGAAGTCGACAGTTACCGGATTTAATACGAATCGACTAATTAATAGGTACGAAATGTTCCCTATCCTCAAAATGAACAGGGATATAAAATCGACAACCTATTTCACAGCACGAACCTTTACATTTTGAATAAATTTATAGAAAGGTACAGAATTCATTCAATCTGTTATAATATATATTAATTAATAAATAAAGAAGAGGTAAACCGTTCACGATATCCAGTAAAGCTTTATAAGGTAAGTGTTGAAATAGCAGTCAAATGCAGTACAGTCAAGTCAACTTTACTTACAGTAAAGTTGATTGTACGTACTGCGAGTTGACTGCAGTTTGTGGGATTTGAATACACTGCACTGAAAGTGCAGTGCAGTACGTACCCACTTCAAAGTGGGGTACAGGCTCAAGCGTTTCGCCATACAAATTAGTGTGCAGACCGGCTAGCAGTCTGCCAAACTTAGAACTAACACATCTCAATCAACAACATCAATGCAATACCAGTAATTTCGACCACAGTGATTCGAATCGACTACGTTATAACGATAAAGTCCTACCAACAATGATCAGTGCTTATTAGGTTAAGTATAGATTAGCTAAGTAGAAGAAGAAGCTGCTTTCTAGTTACGTTTTGCAATTATATAAGGTAGATGGAATATTCTGGCAAAGGGCCTTAAGGCTACATCTGCTGTTTACAAGTAGCTAAAAGGAATTTTTTTTTAATGGGTTTACTGTTTACAGGAACTAAAAAGTAACAAAGGTATTTCCATTATCAAAAAAACTAAAAACCCTTTACTGGACTAATGTTAACGAAAAAACGTTGAGATTAACCTTCTAAAAGTCTTAAAGTCGTTAAGTTGGAAAACGGCTAAGTTAGTACTTTTTTAGTAACTGATATTACGGGTACTACTACTACAAATTATAAAAGCGACCAAATCCCACAACCCTTAACTCATACCAACTTTAACGGCAAACCTACGACCAATACCTTTACATCACTTTTTTATTTCCTACACCTTTGAATCTTCGTCACGAAAGCTACAAAGCATGCAGGATTTGATACCATCAATAAAACTTCCAGAAAAGAGGTAATTAAGGTCCTTAGAACAACCTTTATTAATCACTTTGATAATGACCTGTAAATTAAGAAAGTTAATAAAAACTTTACCACTGAATACCTTATTAATTACGTTGGCTACTTCATTCTTAACATCTATTACAACGAACAAAATACGAGCATTAAAACTCTTTTTTACTATATCGAGTTCTTTAGGGACTAAACTCTAACCATATAAAAGAAAACTGAAAAGTCAGTAAAGTTAAAGCTAAGAGCTAACCTAGGTAAACGAGGGGTTTTCTTACCCTTAAAGGTTGGGGAAAACAGCAACCTCACAAAAATACTCTACAGATTTACCATGAAAAAAAACCTATAATAAACCCAGAAATATAATAGAAAAAGGATTACTAACGACAATATTCCTTAATGCCCTTTACATGTGTTCTTTAAAACCTACTCAAGTTTAAATCAGTTAATTATACCTATTTAAGCAAAATGAACGGTTAAATTCTACTACTCGTAAAAAAAATATTAATCTACGAGCCGTAAGCCCTTAAGACTATCAGTTAATTGAGCAGCAACCTCGACGTACCCCTTAATAGTAAAAGAAATATCACCAAGTGCATGGAAACCCTTAAACCTATTCCCATAGACCCCTTCACATATACAGTTTTAATATTCAAATCAAGGAAAAATTAACTTTACAAGTAAACCTACTATAGGTACGACTATTAGCTTTCCCCCTATAAATTCCACCACAAGGAACTATCTTGCCTACCAATACTAATAATCTTAGCCCCCCTTCTAACACTAGCTAAGGGATTTAAAAGGCCCTAACTACCAGTATATCAACTTTCCTCCTCGACATATTCCCATGGTGAATACGGATTGTATAGCAATTACCACATTTATTAAGATTTGATGAGAAAAGGAAAAGTATGACAGTAAGTTATACAACCTTCTCAACATCAAATTACGCCCTTTCTTTGACATCTTCCGTCAAATAAGGGTTAAACTACCAGGTTTTCACTCTTTATTTTCTAATATCCCCACCGTCTAAGGCGAGGATTACTACCTCCTATACCTGATGAATTATTCCTTTTTCCGTGAAACCTATTATGGACTAAAGAATTACTTCTAGTATGACATCAATCTTATACAATACTACACCGACTGGAATATCATCAAGTGGTTCTACATATTAAATTACAAGGAAGAATTGGAAAATAAAATGGATCTCTTTAATTAGATACTTGATATACTAATACTTTTTTAACAATCAATGGGGAACGTGGAAGCTAGCGAAGATATTTTACGCCAGCAGGCTCGTCAAGCCGTTACGGGTTACAAGGAGTTTAAATATGCCTTTTAGTACCCAAATGCCACTTATGAGTTTTTTTTTTAGCCAATTACGTTCCTCGTTACCAACTATGATAGCTCGAGTTTCCGTCTCAACTGATATATATCTTCAAGCTCCGGATTTCACCGACGATAAAGAAAATTCCCCTAAAACATACTATTTTAATCGTGAGTAAGAAAATCCCAGCCAATCGGTTAACGGAAAGCTTGAACCTGGGGAACAGACCATAGAGGAGGTTATTTCCCATCCTCTAATTCTTTAAATCAGATAAACAAATTTGCTTCAATCAATAAAAAATGTTGAGTTTACGGCAAGCAAGGCTACTAGTCTATGCGCTACACTTCCGCTAAGCGTAAAGACAAGCGGGTAAGGTACTACATACAGTTTTCCTTCACTCCTACTAATAATTATCTTAGTACCTTTGAAAACCGTAAACGTATTAAGGTTAAGGAGAAGAAAAACAAGCTTAAGGCTATCGGCTGGTATAAAAATATTGGCACCGACCCGGAAACAACGTAATCACTCGCCAACTACGCTTTTTTATACAGATTTACAGGTAAAAACCTCTACCGCCGACATAACGATAAAAACCCTAATTTTATACATCTCTTTACCATTTAAGACCGTTATGCAGAGCAGGTCTTTCAAGTGATTATTCCGGATACAAGGGCGGCATGGTATCTAATAGGAGGCTATTTCTAATATGTCACGTTACAAAAGGATATTAATACTATTACGGAATTTAACTATATGGATACTAGTAAGTCTAAAGTAAACTTTGGCCTTGGAAAAAATTATCTTTACTTAAATCGACGACGGTCAAAACTGTTGTTAACCCTATTTCTTTTTACATCTCAAAATCTACTGCCCCTTCTTTTTCTCTATATAGAAAACATAGAAAACCTCAACGTTAACGTTAATATTGAAATTAACGAACTAATACAAGTTAAAGCCAGTAAAAGGTTTCCACTTAATCTTAAATAAGGGCACCTTTGGTTTTATTTTTAAGGATTAAAAAAAGTAGTGTTAAATCTAATGGAAGCGAAACTTTATTAATCATATTTTATGTTTAACCATCCGTTGAATAATTGGCTTTGAAAGATCTTAAAGTAGCTGGCCACGAAAATATGGATTTATAAACACTGAAGGTAACTAAACGACTTTACTACTACTGCTAAATATACTACCAAACCCCCCTAATATTTAAGTTTACGTTAAAAAACGATTAAGATTTTAACTCGAAAGTCTTCGTAGATGTATTTTACCTAAACGTTAAGCTAGTATTACACATCGTAAACTCTGTTATGGATTTTCACGACGCCAAATTCCTTAAAACCATTCAGACGAAAAAAACGTAAAAGGAATTACGTTCTTTATAAATCAACGTGTACATTAGGCCACCAGACATTCTGGTTTACAAAGTTGGTATCAGCTTTACTACGATAAATTTTTAAGATAATGGTAAGTTAATGGGTATTTAATGTAAACAAATCCGCGTTTAGTTCTACTAGAGTATTTATAAGATCTAAATGGTATATATCGTCTTACTAAAAGCCTAGGATATATTCTCACTAAAAATCGAAAGCTTTATAAGCTAAGAAGCACAGCTCCAAAAAGCTATAAAAAAACCTTAACGATACTATTGGCCCTGATAAACTTTTACCAACTTTACTAGTATTTAGGGCTTACCCACGTATAATAATTGAGTCTTCACTCTAGTAAAACACCTAAAAACGCGCTATAATATACAGCAAAGCCCTAAATAAACTAAGGCAGAAATCGAAACATCGTTAAGTCAAAGATACTTTCAACACCAAGAACAGACCATTAACAACATATATGCTATCCCATCCCCTTTAAAGTAAAGTCCTGACATAACGTGAACCAGACAAATAAAATAAGCCAAAAAGAATTAATATCACCAATTCAAACGTAATATTTAAAACTTTTAACGATCATATAACTTTCCTAGTAATACAGATCAAACCGTACAAACGACCCTTTAAGTTTAATAAAGATTCTAACGTGGATAACATTCGAGCCGAATGGATAAACCAATACAACACTTCTGAGCCAATTATTAACAAACTGATAAAACGTCAACGATGGGGAAAACTAACTAAAAGGAGGATACACACTAAAAACGAAGACATAGATAGAGACTACAAGCCCAACAAGGCATATATAACGACTTTGGTATCATAAAAACAACATTTAACCTAAAACTTACCTTTAAGCAACATATCAAAGGTATTATCAATATACTTGATAAGCTATTGAAAAAAAGCGACGAAATGAGGATTAACGGCTGTTTTTTATGAAGGGTTATACAATTTATAACGTTAACGTAATTTAAAAGCTAAAATATTACTATATTTAATTCGAAGATAGTTTATGAAGTCAAAGACAAAATTACGAACCGGCCATACGAAAAGTTACAGCTAATCGCTTAAAGATAAAGCGATAAAGATAAAGACTAAATCTTTACTTCATCGCTTATTATCCAAAATATTAACCAACGTTTAATCGTCTTAATTACTACCAGTTTAACTACTAGCGTAAAAGGTCAAGAAATATTTAACAGCCGTGATATTACATAAATGTACATATAATTTGCTACCGATCTCCAACGGATTATACTATTAAACTATAAAAAAAAACCAAAGAACAAGTTTTTGACCGGTTCGATAATAAGTTATATTAAGCTTCTATATGAACTAGCTGGAGTACGCATATACTGGTTCGTAACTTACTAGGCGTATGTTAAAAATAGGCTAAGTATAAAGACTTTTACATTTAACCCGTTCCTATCAATTACTAAAGGCAAAGAATTCAATATCGTAGGTATACAAATTAACGATACCCTTTTCCTTGAAAATATAAGGTTTATAACGGCGAAACAGCATACCATACAAAAATCAGGCCTTTGTAAATGAAAGCTAATCGAAACATTAACTAAAGATATACAACTTAACTTTAATAAATTGTCAATCCGTATTTATAATATTAAGGCTAAAAATGGAACTTTCATTAGTCTACTTTGAGAAAAGTAAGCTATGAGACTAACGATTATTGATATAGCTGATAGGGTAAAATTACAAGAATATCTAAAACAAAGGGAATATACAGCTTAAATCGCTATATTATATCAACTAAAGGCATCGTACGATCTTTCTATTACGATACAGGCGCAGGATCTATAAAACGAAAACTTCAACAAGTAAAATAAACGGATTTAGTAACAAATTTATTACGTGAAAAAGGTAATTAATATGGTTTCTATAAATCTAACGGAGGAGAAGTTAATGATTTTCGCAAACCGGTCATTTGCCAGCAATACTAACTTTACATCGTTAATCGGTTTCCTAATAATGCTCGTTAATGAGGAAAGTTTGAAAAGAAAATTTACAATTACCAGAAACCTTATATATTAGATATCTTTTAAGTACAAACGTATAAACTGAAACATGCTAAATTTCAAAGTTTACGGTATAATAGCAGGCTTTAACATCGGCATGGTAATGAATAGTATACTAAGAATTATAATGGAACAACTGTAACTATCCCCGATACCTAGGGTAATGTATACCAACTCCCGATGCCTTTACAAATACCTATCAAATCTAGGCACAACAAATAAAAAAGTTTAATAATAAACGTAATAACTTTAAGAAAAGCATACGAAGCTCAAGAAATCGATGGATTTAGGTGGGTTAACGGCAAAGATAACCCCTCTAATCCTATAACTAAGATCATGTCTAATAGCGCCCTAAAAAGTTTGTAAACATCAATACGCTAATCGTACGAATCGAGAGCTACGTAAACAGCCCAGCACATAACGTGGAGGAATAGGGTTGCCTTATCAAACTTAAAAACTATTAGAGTAATGATGTTAATAGCAACGGTAGCAAAGGTGCCAATAGCAGTAATTTGAATTACTAGCAAAAGGTATGTAATTGATGGCATATATAAATTGTATAAGTTTGTGGCGAAAGATCTGTACACGAGAATTAAGGAATGAAAGCCTCAAAGGAATAAAGCTAAAAGGCCACGAAAGACCATAATTAAGGTTGATCTTAGTACAGATTAATTGGAATCAACAGGAGTTTGGCTTGTGGATTGAGGAGGGATTTTAAAAGTTGCTACAAATTAATAGCAGGCCACACTGGCGTACAGGTACAAAACAAAAAGCCGCCAGTATTAGAATATTAGTTAAATACAATACAGTCAAGTCAACTTTACTTACAGTAAAGTTGATTGTAGGTACTGCAAATTGACTGCAGTTTATGGGATTTGAATACACTGCACTGCAAGTGCAGTGCAGTACGTATCTACTTCAAAGTGAGGCACAGTCTCAAGCGTTTAGCTATAGAAATTAGTGTGCAGACCGGCTAGTAGTCTTCCAAACTTAGAACCAACACATCTAAATCAATAAAATCAACGCAACACCACTTACTTCGACCACAATGATTCAAATAGACTACGTTACAACGATAAAGACCTACTAAAAGTAAGTGATTATATTTAATTCAATTTACGTGATATTAAAACCAATTCTTTATTTTTAAAGGTCGATTAACTTTATAATTAATACCTTATTTTACGTTTACTAAATCCGTCTAATATTGTTTTACTTATTTTTAGTAAATACCTTGTATTTCACGTAAATTTAGTTAAACTCGTGTTCACAAACCCCACTTTTTCCTAGGTTTCATCCGATACCTATCCGGGTCTAATTCTTATCGCGAATGATATGGGAAAAGGTATATACGAAAAAAATAAAAGTTTAGAATATGTTCACTACAAAAACGAAAAGATGTAGTGCTTATAATATACTAATTACGTAAGAAGGATATAATGAAATGAAATCTGAGTTATTGGAATATTACACATATATTATGACTTAAAATAAATGTAGGACGAAACAAAAGAATATACGGTTTTATAATAATCTGGCGTTTCAATATCATAGTTGGGTATACCTTATAAAGATTATATCGTATAAATTGTTTATATTCTAGGAATAATATATTCATTATGAAAAAGCGAAGAATTTCATGATTATTAAGTAATTATGAAATATATAAAGTCGGGTATATATTACCCAGATTTTTAAATAAGTATACGACTGAAAAATAGTTTTTACTAAATACCTAATAAAGTTTACCTATAAAATATTATTATCGTTCTTCTAATCCTTTAAAAAGGAGTATCGTTAAAGTTAAGGCCCTTATTTCAACTAGCACCGGGTGTTGGAAAATTCCAAAGGAGGCAGACAACGTAAAAAGGTACGGATATAAAAAAACGTTAACGATATCGAATAACATAGAGCGGGGTGGACGTTAGATAAAGCCGATAAAGGCGAATAACGCGGGGTAAGGCGAGCGTTAAAAAAGGTTAACAAGAGCGGATAATGTAAAGTTGAATGGGAAAAGTAGCTTTTAAACGGAATAGAAGGGATTATAATATATCGGTTGAAACTCTAGTAATGCGCTTAACGCGAGTATGTTTATTAATAAATTTTCAATCAATTCGATGGGTACACTTTCATATAAGTTTAGTGAGTACAATATAAGCGGATAAAAGATTTTTACGGTTAAATTTTAAATATGGTTTTATTATATTTTGTAAGCTGTAATGAATATTAATTATAAAGTATTTGGTGTAAATAATAATATTATTTTCACCGCCCGGAATGGAATTGTAAAAAGGCTCGCGGCGAATATAAACGGAGATCAAGGTGGAAATATTTCACGTTAAGGAACGATTAACTAACCACGTACGACTGCAAAAAGCAGAAAAGATGGACGGGGTCGTTTTCGGTAATAACGGAGAGGGGAAAATTTCAAATCGATGGTATATAACTTAAGATATTACAGCTTATATAGTAGAAATAATTGGAACGCTTTATATATAGACGGTATTGCGAAGCCGAATGAATGAATTAATTAATTTTAAAAAAGTAAAAGCGAAAACGGATTGAGAACCCGGGATGTTATTTAAACGCTTAAGGATAAATGATAGGATAAAAATGTTGTTTTAAAAGGCTACGACAAGCTTTTATAATAACACGCATAATCTGGAAAATATTATGAGTAAATTCGTTTTGGACCGTATTATAAAAAGGGTTAATATATACTTCAGCCTTTAATAAAAGATAATTTCATAAACTTATTTTATCATACACCTTATAATTAATTCGGTATCATTCATTGCGGTAAATACGAATATAAATTAAATATAGTTCAAAATTTAACAAACGATTAATTCAAAATATATAGGTATCTTCTACCTGTAAAGGGAGAAATTTAACTTTTTTTCGTTTTTATTAAATACAAAAAGTTACATATAATATGTGGAGTGCTACGCGATATAATTCACAGAAAATAATTAAAGGATAAATAAAAGATATATCTGACGGCAGAGTTAATTATGACTTTTAGAAAATCTAGTGGCTAAATAGCTTATATAAATAAATGGTAAATATTGATTAAAATATGGTTACAAAAAAATGAATGTTATAACGAAAATTAAAGGGGGGGGGGGGTAATAAGTTAAGTTAAAATAAAATAACTCAATCAAAATAGCCGAAGGAAGGTAAATGAATAAAGGGAAAATTAAAAAGAGAAAGGGGTTACAAATTACGGTAGAGGCTACTTTTATATACGTAAAAGGCTCGGGATTGGTAAAATTTGTACGTTATATGACGCATTAGGAAACGCGTTATATAACGTAGGCGGCTCGAGTTTAGTAAGATTTATACATTATACGAAGTATTATTAGGCGCATTATATGGCGTAATTATACCTTAACGATAATGTTATACGATCCATACCCGGTTTACATCCGGTTCGTGTACCATACAAATACGGTTCGTATTTAATTTTCTTAAGCGACGGGATGCCATAGTTTCAACGTTTTTTAAACAAAGGAGGGGGGGGCATATTATAAGATTAGATCATTAGCTATTAAGTTTATAGGTTACATGACTGTATACGTAATGTGATATATATTACTTGGCCCCGAACGCGGTCCGGATACGGTCTATGAACGTTACGTACGAAGGCACGTAACGCACTGTATACGAACCGTACATATAATTCCTGTATGAAGGACCTCTGCAGCCTTCTCTAGTCTTCCTTAGTACCTCAATTGTGAACTCCATTTGTTATCTACTTGGGATACCTTCGTAGGTTGGACCATAACAGGAGGAATGGTATTATTGAAAAAAAATATAGGAAGTAGCAAAGTTTTAGAGCAGTATATAAAAGACAGTTCTTTTGGCCATATTATAAGTGCTTTAGAAAAAGAAAACGACGCTTCCGAAAGGCACATAGACAGCGCCGTGACAGACAAAAATAGTCCCCCCAACCGTGTCGAAAACACCCTAGACCCGCTTAACACCCACAAATGCATCTACTCCTTAGATATAAAAAACAGCCCTTTGTGCTGTAACAGGAGCGCCCTAAAAACAGTAAATAGCGCTACCAAGGGGTACACAGGAAATGTTATGAGAGACAAACCTTTCTTTGACCACATTAAGAGCGCTCCAAAAGAAGGAAGCGGCACTTCCGAATGGCATATACGGAGTAGTAGCGCTCCCAAAGTGCATATGAAAGACAGCTATCCAGAACACAACAAAAGCGCTGTAAAAAGGGTCGATGGCGCTTCTAGAGTAAACATGTGGTATAATACTCTAAAAAGAAGAACAGCGCTCCTGAAGAATACATATAGGATGGCAAGAAACCATTCAAACCTTTCTAGATAGAACAATCAAAGATAAAAGTCTATGAGTCACGAAAACGAGCTTTACATGTATAAATTATGGTGGTGAGAACCGAAGAAAAGAGTTCCGAGTGGTGTATTTGACGCGCTTTTGCTCAAGCAGGGTATTCCGGATAGCATATTGAAAGCGCTCGAAGAACAAAGATTAAAGTTTACAAATTACAAAATCAAACCCCGCATATAAATATCATGGCAACGAAGGCTAAAAAGAATCGTTCCAAATTGCGAATTCGAAGCGAAGCCAAAGCAGGACGCTTCGAATGGTATATTAAAGGCGCTTGTTTCTATCAATACCCCCTCTGTCAACGTTTCTAGATAGGTTATATAACCGATCCCTGTCGGGTAAGTATCGAATAGCTAATTGAAAGTTTACTTAGAAAGTAGTGACGCGTCGTTGAAAGAAGAAAAAGAAGTTGTTCCTGAACCGATACTAATCTATCACTGTTACTACCAAATAACCAATTAAGGGCTAGAACGAATTACATTATTACTACCAAATAACTGATTAAGGGCTTAAAGAAATTTTACTATCATTACTGGATTATGGATACGAAACTTTTTAACAAAAAAGAAAAGATTGCTTGTGTGGATATTATTATATATCACTATAATTAGTAAGTGTAAGGGATTACATTTGCAGAGTATATGGAAACATGTTATACTGCAAAGTAGATTTTTGCAAACTATATAGTAATGTATCACGTTGCAGGATGCACTATTACAGAGTGTGTGATAGCGTGTAACGCCTTAGAAGGGATGTTAGCAGAGTGTATGATAGAATGCTATGCTCTGGGTGAGGGCTTATAAGCTTTCATCTAAGGCGTGCACTCTTCAGATACCTCTTCTCCCTTTTGCATCCAATAACTTGCCTTACTACTTGAAATACTATACTTTCTTCTTCTTATGTTAACGTACAAAGACTTTAACAATGTATAAACAATCACTTTAACTTGACTAAAGCCTTATTCGCTCAGTAAGAGTTATTGGAAACAGTTTTAATATAATCGAAAAATTGGTATACGTTGTACATTCCTTTGTATCTTCTGGCCTTATAATTAACCGTAATAACCTACTCAATAGCTAGAATATAATATGAGTGTATATAAAAAAACGTATATCGTCTTTTCCTAATTCAGATTTTATCTGCTTTTAGTATAAATTCGATAGTTCAACGCGTCGCTATTAAAGTGAAACCAAATTTATCGATTTGTAGTTAATCGTATCGTTTTCGGCCGCTTTCAAATACGGGAAAGCTCATTCGAATGAAAGTTTAATCCGTTTCACATTATTAAATTTGGATAATACTTTAAGCAAAATCAAACATAAAAAGGTACGAAACGACTAGGGTCGAAAACGAAAGTCAATTCAAACGTTGAAAAGAAAATTATTACAATTGTTTTAATGTAAACGTAATATAGCTTATAATATCCTAAAAGTGAGATATATCGGTTTAAGTCAGCTCTAAAGGAGCAAGAGGTATATTCATAAAGATAGAGAATTAGATAATTACCAACAGCTCATCGTTCCTAATAATGTTAGAATATAACGCGATATTATTAATATTAGTTGTGGATTTCTTTATTATAAGGAATATCCCCTTACAAAAACGATAAAAAACCATTTAATAATATATTATATGTTAACCTACAAAGGTATGCCAAATAAATAACAAATAGCATTGATAATCAAGGTATCAAAAAGATTAGAAAAGTATACAGTGGTCTTTTATGCAGGACTTATGTGTACGGTTTGCCACGTGCCCTTTTATGTGACGTTTGCGAACCGCGTCCGGATCGCGTCTGGGTCGGGTACTGGACCGCGCTTGGGCCGGGTACTGCTCTCCTACGTGACAATTGCATAACCCGCGCCCTAACCGGATGCTGCACATGCATATTCCGTTACGTGCACAACTACATAATCTATAGATTCAATGGCTAATATCTTAACTCTATAACAGGTATACCTTAAAAAACTAAGCAAGTAAACAAAAAAAAAACTACACTATTAAATATAGATTACTACTAAAAGATTTTAATAAAACCATTTACCTTAACATATAATAACACCAAAAACTTTTATATAAATTATGGATAATTTTTCAACCCAGAATATAACTGTACAAAAAACTATATACTTATATAAAAAAGTTTATTTATAAATATAGAATATAGACTTTCAATATAATAAGAATTCATTTATTCATTCATGTTTAATTAACCCGATTAATCCTAAATTTAATACAATAACTATAAGCTTAATTAACTATTAGTAATCTACTTTCTTTTTCTTATTAGCCTAATAGCGGTAACATCTTGCCCGTTAAGGCGGCCAAGGGCTGGAATGCGGAGCAGCTAACGTGGGAGGCGTGGGTACGCAACGTCTCCAGCGCGCGCACGCGCGTAAGGGGCGTGCTGGCGGCGCTGGCGGTGCCGAGCGCCGGACGGGGCCGGGTCGTGCAGCGGCTCGGCGCGCGGCCGCGGGCGTGGGCGACGCACCGCGCGGCGCTCGTGGCGAGCGAGATCGCCGACGGCGAGGTGCTTGACCTGCGCGACGAGCTTGCCGGGGGGGGGGGGGGGGGAGCGCCTGGGCGGCGCCTGGGTTTTGCGCCGGGCGAGGACCGGGAAGCGGCGCCGGTGCTTGCTGGACTCTGCCTGGGACAAGGTCTCGCTCGCTAGTCGCACCAGACGTGCCGGCCTGTCCGGGCGACGCAGACGGTGGGTGCCGCCGAGGAGTGTGTTCGAGAGCACGCGTGGCACGATTCTCGTCGACTTGGGCCAGAGCCTTCGTTGAGAAAAGTGCAGATCCTCGCGCCACTGACCTCGCAGGAGGCGCCACACCATGACGCTGCGGCATGCCGAGGTCCTCGAGGATGGCGAGCTTGCCACGGCCGCCCCTTGCGCAAGGCCGAGGCTCAAGACACGGTCATCTTGTCCGGACGAGGGTCTCCTCTCACGGAATGGACGCCCCGCTTCACATTCCACGGATTCAGATACGCCGAGGTCACGGGCGGGCCGTTGGCCACGCCGCCCACGGCCGAGGACTTTGTCGCGCTCGTGATGCTCTCGGACATGAAGCCGACAGGGTCGCTCCACTGCTGCAACGAGCTTGTCGACCAACTGCATGCCAACGTGGACGGCGGGCACGCCTCGTCCGGGCGGCCCCAGTTCCGCGTGGTGACGGGGTTCGCGGGCACGCCGACCGCGCTGCACGCGCTGGCGTGCCGCATGCTGCTTGAGACGGGTTGTCCGTCGTGGCTGTACCCGGTGACGATGGGGGGGCGACGACGGTGTGGGAGCGGTGAGACAGCATGCTGCCGAGCCAGGCTGATGGGAGCTGGGTTGGTTCGGGTCGCCATGAGTACAATGTCGCGTATCAGGCGACTGAAGAGTGGCCCTCCAAGCCACAGTACTCGCTATTCACTCGTGTGAACGAAGAACAGTGAGTGGTGGATGCTGAGGTAGCAAGGACGAGGGTGGGTGGTGACGGAACATAACATCGTTTCACGAAAGGAACTCAGCAACGAAGAACACCAGCCGACATAGAGCTTAAATAGAATTCAGAATTCGCCACTCTCGGGCTTTTCATAGACGATCTCATAAACTCATACGGTAGTGCCCGCAACCAGCAGCCGGCCACAACCGTCATCCTTTCCAGTCACGCCCCTATCCCCCAATGTCCGCGCCATCTTTGGTACACATCACTTATGCCATGAGTAGACGCCGAATATACAGAGGCCAGAAAGCCGTGAAACTGTGCCCCTCTACCGACCGGAAAGAGCATCACCGTGCCGAAGTAGGCTGTCTTATTACTCAAGCCTTCACCATGCACGCGAAAGACCACCCATACTCTGAGGGAGGCTGAGGCGATACGATAGAGCTCCATGAGGGACCTCTCTTATGGATATTGTTCGGTTGCCGCACGCCGTTACGCCGCGAAGGAAAAAAACCCTTGAGGGAAGATAGTGTCTGGTGATATCGGTCGAATCCGAGTGGAACTTTCGCTCTCGTGATCCACCTCATCCTTTACTGACGTCCACGACGACCAGTTGTGAGCGTGGGCGCTCTCAGGGGACGATCATCGCCCATCAAGGGCGCCTCCTACGACGATTGCTCAGTCGTGCGAAATCTCTTGCTCGCCTCGTTGTTCTCCATGAGAACGTCATTCGAGGCCTTGCGCTTTCCATTCGAGGCCTCCGCTGGAGCTGGAGCAGCCGCGGGCGCGGCAGACTTGCCCTTCTTCCGCACCAGGCCTGTCAAGTCGGTCGCGTTCTTCTTGGCCTCCGCAATGCGCGCCTCGGTCTCGGCTGGTTGCGCGCCCATCAAGCCGCCTAGCAGACCGCCGAGTGACTCGGCGCCGAGCACGGCCTGCATGTCGATGGGTGGGTCACGGAGGTCGACGAGCTGTTGTACGTCTACGTCAGCCAGCCTGTACTCGGTCACAGCTTTTTGCGGAACAAACACTCACCCTCTGCTCCATGTCCGCGAGAATGTCCTTCATGTCGGCAATCTGCCTCCTGGAGATTGCGTTGTCCTCGGGATTGTGTAGCGTTGCGAGCTCGACTTCCTTGTTGTGCAGCTTCATCTTGGTGCTGTCAATGGCGGCCGCGAGCTCCTTGGCAGCCTCATCGCGTAGCTCCTGGTTGATCTGCCTAGGACCAGTACTGGGTGCAGCGCCCTCTTCGTCCAGCGGTTCTGTGACGGAGGCGAACTCCAGCGCGAGCGAAAGCTTGTAATGGGCCTCGGCGATGATCTCGTGATCTTCGGGGAGAAGCATTTGCTGGTACATGAGGCACTCCCGAGCGTCGGCGATCGCGTTAGGGTACCTGGAATAAAATTTAGTAGAATCCTTAGGACAAGCCCGACCACAGCAAACATACCGCTCGTTCTCAAGAGAGATCTCCGCCAACAGATCATGCGTATCTGCCAGCCTCTCCTTGAGATGCCTGACCCCAGCATCCTCGGCCTGGCCATTCGCGACCTCCTTGCCCTTGCCCTCGCTAGCCTCGACGGCAGCAAGCTTCTCGTCCAGCTTCTTCTTCAGCAAGACGCGCGCCAGGTCGAGGATCTCGAAAGCTATGGCGAGGTCGTCGTCCTCTTCGTCGTCCTCGCCCTCGTCTTCATCAACATCGCCACCCTCCTCCTCGTCCGAGTCATCCCAATTCTCGTCGCCCGTGAACTGGAACATGGGCTTCTTGCCATCCAACTCCTTCTTGCCCTCCTTGGCGCCCTCCGTCTCCACCCGCTCCGCAGTGGCGCCATCAGCAGCAGGCTCCCGCTCCTTGTACGACTCGCCCGCCCCAGCCTTCGCCCTCGCCTTCTTCTTCCTCGCCGCGCCCTTCTTCCCGGCCCCACCGGCGACACCGGCACCGGCAACGGCACCGGCGCCCTCGGCCGGCGCCCTGCCGCCCAGCACGTCGCTCTTGGCCTGCCCGACCTTGAAGAGGCTGCGGCCGTACAGGAACAGGATCTCGGCGTTCTCGGCCGACAGCTCGCCGTGCATCTCGGCCTGCATCTCAGCGGCCTGCGCGTAGACCGCGGCGGCATCCTCGTAGTGCCGCTGTGCGTAGTGGTGCGACGCGCGCGCAGCCAGGTCCGCGAGCGAGACCTTGAGCGACAGCGCGCGCTGCGCCTCGCTGAGCGGCGCGTCGGAGCCCGGCGTAGTGGCCGCGGCGGCGGCGGTGGAGGGGGCGGTGGTGTCGGCGGATTGCAGGATGTCGTTGGGCAGGTTGTGCAGACCACCGGGCGGCGTGTGTGTGGGCGCGTCCATGGGCTGGAGCGTGTTGGCGTCGGAGGCCATCGTGCGTTGGTTGATGTGCGACACGAGGGGCGTTGGTTGTTGAGGTTTTACGTGTTTGCGGTGTTTGCGCGTGCGCTTGATGAGGGGAAGGTGCGATTGATTAGCGTGGTTGAGCGGTGACTGGTCGCATTCATGGAAGCGGTGATGGGTTACAATAGGCTGTCGCAAGTCTGCACGCAAGTCTGCGAAGGAATTTATGACTTGGTGGATGTTGATGAGGCTCATGCCAATTCTTATTCAAGAACTTGCTTTGACGCGGGGGTGGGAATTGAAAGCGCGTCAGTCTGGGTGGATTTAGTGGCCATTCGCCTGTACTGTAGTGCAGCAGTCTACAGTGGTGTCCATCTGGAGCATAGTGCACTGTATCATACTATATATAGTACAGCCCTAAGGAGGCTAACAAAGCTAAGCAGCTTTCTGGGTTGTCAATAGCCATTGTTTTTGGAAGGGTAGAAAAAAAAAAGGCCTCCAAATAATATAATTATGTACGGAGTAGTATTCATTATATAATACCTTGTATTGATAAAAGCTTATGAGCTTTGCACTTGAATCTAATAATATCAATAGCATTTATACTTTAAGGGGAAGATGCTCGATTAATAATACAACTATCGGTAAGGTCTCTGCCTATTCATGTGAACGTAAAGAGTAGAAGAGTAATCGTAAAGATTGGTATACATTGAAGATAGAGAGTAAGATAGAAGGGAGAAGAGGCATCTGAAAAGTGCACGCCTTAAGTGAGAGCTTATAAGCTTTCACTCGGGCAGTAGCATCATACCATGCACTTTGCTAATCTCCCTTCTAGTTAGTAGCACGTTATTATATACTTTATAGAAATACACCTTACCAAGTGGCACGTTACCATACACGTTGTAAAGGTAAAATATATAATGTGTCTGTTTATTAACTATTAAGATATATGATAATATTTATATATATAATCATTTCTTTTTTAAACGCAGCCCATATCTGTAATCTAGTAGCAATAGTTTTATTTATAATATAAGTTATATTTATAATTGGATAGTAAGATTCGTATACGTGGTTTAATAGTAATAGTTTAATTTGGCATACAACTCGTTTTTCATAGTTTAATAATAATAGTTTGTGCAGTAGTCATAGTTGCAATATGAAATTATAAATGTTTAAATTATCAATTTTAACTGCAGTAGTGATTACAACAAGGTTTTAGTTGATTTAAATAATTTGGCGGTGATACGGTTGTTAATAGCGGCATAGTAATTAATCCTTCTAAAGCTATAATTATAGAGATATAAGGGTATATGGTAATTGTCGGTATTACATATTTTTGGGTTAATAAAACAATATATTACTGTTGGTTTAGGCTAAATCTCTTTTCTTCCTTTAACGACGCGCTTCTTTTTACATTGTACGATTCCAATGAAACAATTAACGTATATATACCTAGAATGTTATTTTAATTAATTATTCGTACGGCTTTTATAAGTAAGTTATTTAACAAAGGCCATATTTTAGCCGTTCCCGAAATAAATTCCGCGTAAAAATAGGAGTATAAGGCGCTGTTTAGCGCGTCTGCATAAAAAGGAAGAAGTGGCTGTTACCGCCACCCATTACATCGCTACTACTCCTACCATTAGCCTTGTTTCTTTAAGCAGTATATTATTAATCCTGGTCTTTTCCTTTCACCTTTTCCCTTGTCACCGCCGCCGATAATATTTCTACCCCTTTTCTCCTTTTTTACCTCCTCTTCCCCACCCCCTCCTTCCATAGAAGAGGAGGAACAAAGGGCTCGTAAAATTATTAATCTTACCCTATCGTTATGGGTAAAAACCCCTTTACCCGTAACGGTTTACCCCCACCTCCAGCCACCTAAAGCATAGCCTAGCAAATTTATAATGCGGTTCGAATTATTAATTTCCCTTTTAATTTATACTATTTAATATCTTTGTAAACGAGGCGGAAATGACTGACTTAGTCCGCCGCTTTAAATTACAGCTTGTTAGGATGTGTCGCGAGGTCTTTTTAGCGCGTAAAGCGTCAAAGTGGTGTATCCGGATCCGTAGCCTCAAGCCGCTAATGGATATGCCTTATATACCGTATATTGAATCCGCGACCGCAGGCAGGTTTATTAACAATTATTAGCAAAGAAAAGGTCGGTTGGCCATTGCTTTAGTTACGAACGGACTGGAAATGGATACGCCCCCATTTCAGAAATATTAAAGTCGTAAGACGAAAATTTATTACGTGTCTACCGTCTTTACAGTAAGTTTATTTTCAATTTTCATCTTAACTATAAGTAATAATTTTCCATTATATGAATATATTCTTTTTACGGTTTAAAAACCCATTTACTTTCGTAAATAACTAAAATAAACTGATACTAATTAGTAATTTGCGTTGACCGACGGCTTAAAAAGACGGCAACCGCTATTTTTACCTCAAAACGGAGCTTGCGTATATATTACGTAGGTGAATTCGACGAAGTTATCGCGCGTCGTTATAAGGAGAATAAAGACCCCTCTTCCTCTTTGCCTCATGGTAAATGGTCTAAGGCGCGGATCTCCTCCTCTGGTCACGTCAGTGGCGACGTCGATAGTGGTGATAGTGGCAACATTAGTACTAACTGCGAAAGCGACGAGAAGAGGTATAATAAGAACGCGGCACTGCCTTCCCTCACACCTTTCAGCAACAATGAATTAACCGTTCTGGTATTTCGGTCAGTATAACCAGCCATCATATAATATATTATATCACAATATATATATTTCTTTTTTCAAATCTATTATATAAGTAAAATTTCTCAAAGGTAAGGAGTAAAAAAAAAATTCATCGAACTTTTAAGTGTTAAAATCAAAGAGTGAAAATATTTTAAAACCGTCGTAAATAATATATATATATATATATATATATATATATTAAAAGCAACGCGAATAATAAATGTAAATGATGATTAAATTCTGGAAACCGGGTAAATAGTAAAACCTAATACTGAAAAATAGTTACAAACGGTGTAAATCATAAATCCAAATGACGAAAATTATTGAGAGCAATATAAATAATATATTTAAATAGAGAAACATTGTTAAAAGCGGTGTAAATAGCTTAACTAGAGTAAGGTCATAATACCTTTTTAACAATACTGATAAAGAGAGTATTTATTAATAAGAACGTTTCCAATACCGTATTTGAGGCGTCTTTAGTTATTATATCTGTTGGGTTTAACTTTCCATTAATCCACCTCGATTTTTTTAAATTTCGTAAAGTTTTCACGATTCTTATAAAGATATAATATCGATTATAAGGTGTTTTTCGTTATTAATAACGAGTTTAATAAGGTATTAGTAAAATGAAAAAGAATTAGTGCAAACCATTAAAAAAGGGGTTTTAAACCAATGTTTGAAATAATTATCTAGACCGTTATTATTATAGTGATTTCGGAGTCGAATCTAAAACGCTTTGAGTAACCCGTTTGTAATTAGTAAAGCTTTAATAGATAACATTTTTATTGAAGATAAATACGTTTCGAACTGGTATTTTGTTGTTGAAAATAAGGATTAATTCTATTTACGAATTACAGTTGATATCATTAGCGAAAAATCCATTAGTAAAAATAAAAGTTTTGTAATACGTATATCGAGTGGTTTAAATCTTAGGCCGCGTTTAGAAGTACTTATCTGTTACGCGAGGCGTTTATTAAACGCTTTGTATACGTTATTTAAAAGTTTGGTTCAATATTATACAGCGACTGAAAGGTTAAACGCTGATTTTTCTTATGCCATTAATATGACTTAAGCTCTACATACACATTAATTCTTATATTAGTTTACTCATTTTATACTCGTTAAGTTCATGAAGGTAATTTTATTTAGTTAGTCCTTTTAAATGAAAATGAAAATATCATTTTAAGGTGTAATTATTACGCCGTTAAAATCGATTACATAGTCCTTAATTAAATTCATTTTGAGTTTAGCTTTTAGGTCGGCCTTTATAGTTTTACTCTCTTTTATAATAGAAAATTAAGTATTACATAACGTTAGTATATCGTCTATTCATATACCAGTAAGTGTAAACCCCTTAAAACGTAGTATAAAAACCAAAAGATATAGGTTAAAATCGAATTATCTATTCGGAACCGCTTAATATAATGCTTTTAATAAGTATTATGCCAATGTATCCAAGCCTTAACAAGCCCATAAAGCGGTTTTAGGATGCGTAAAATCGTTTCGAATAGGTGATTTTTTCGGAATTCCATAGGTATATAAACGTAAATACAACGTTTAAACCACTCCTCTAATTGTGTACAAGTCTATATAATATTACCATGTTCGATATAAAGGTTATAAGACGTATATAGGGAGGCGGTAAACGATAAAATCAAACGATAATTTTCTTTTTACAAAATAAGCGATTAGGTTGTACTATCTTTTTTTTACCGACGTTATTGAGCCCCTCCATAATAAGGCGGCTTTTTTATAGGTTTTATCGGCCTTATGTTTGCCTTCGTGGAATAAATATATGGGGAAAAAAACACCATAAACTACTAAATCAAACCTTTTAAAGTAAAACCCACATTATTTCATTCAACTCGTGATTTTCTTTTGTATTTATCATTCAAAAAAGGTACCTGGGAAGGTAATGATACCTTTTCGTCAAAGTTTTTCACTTAACTCGCAATCTGCCGTTTCTTTATAAGTAAAGAAAAAGCCTGTAGCAAATTCTATAAAACGATTTTTACTCTTTAAACTAAAAGAACACCCTTAGCGGCGCGATGCTAATTCTTTTAGTATAGGTAGGCCGGTCTCATAAGGTAATAAAGATAATAAAGGGGTATCCGAAAGTTACATGGAATTCGAAAGCGGTTTGGATTCGTCGTTATAAAAGTAGTTTTATTAATGTTACTCTTTAAATAACGTTTTCAGGCCATTATCATTTACTACTTCATTTTTCCATTTACGTATTATAGTCTAAAGAAATAAAATTGTGTTATATAGTAGATTTACAAACACTTCATGGTCACTAAACACATCAATTTATCAATTGCTAGTCTATCTATCTTCTATTTTTTCAATTAAAACTTTAAACTGTAATAACCAGTTTAAAACGTTAATTTTACGCGGTCTATTCTTTATAACTAATGCTTTCGAAACATTATTTCTTACCCGTAGAAAACGTAATACTATCATAACATTCGCTATAATATTTACCCTTCACATTGTAACTAAGAAAAATGCTAAATTTATGTGAATTTTAGAGTAAATACTGAAAATAAGTAGCATTCAAAGTAACCTACTCTTTCCGGATATATTATTTGCAACGTTAAATGCAATTTACGGGATTGATTCCTTATCATTCACACATTTTCGTTCCTTGAACAATGTTATATATATTCGCTTCAATAATTCATAATACTGTTTACTCTTTCCGATACCCTAAGGTACCTTTACTAATATCTACTTATACTTATTTTCTGCAACTCGAACTTCAGTACGCCATTCGTTCAAGTTGAAGGCTATGCCGGCATCGTAAATAATCAAGTTTGAAAGTCCTAAGTAAACGTTCGATGAACAATTTACTAGTGTATTTCAAAAATCCGTAACGAAAGCGCTCCGGGTAAATTTCGCAGTCTAGAATAATATTTCTATGTCGACGACGTATAATATTCGTTAGTCATTAAAATATATTATATTTATAATTACCTTGTAATTAAAGTTTACATTATTATAAAGGCGGAATTTAAACCTTCGTAAGGCTTACAAGTATATTTAGCACTTGTTACAAAAACTTCTTCTGGTTTTTAATGCTTATTTTCCTATATTAATATATTTTACAGCGTAAAGTAACCGTAAAAATCGGTTTGTAACTGGGTATTGAAACCGGTGGTACAATATCTTTAGTTTAAGTTGTTTTAAGTAAATGGCTTTTGTTATACGTATTTTGGGAAAAAACTATAAATGTCTAAATTTTAGGCAGAACAGCACGAATACACTATCTAAAGCACGGACGAGTTAGTTGATCGTGTTTCGAATCTTAATTATGAGGTAAAACTTGACCGGTTCGAATCGTATATTTATAACGACTATGCCGAGTGACAACGCCTTGCCTTTACCAAAAAAACTTTCCGGTATTCGCTTCTCCGATAGACTTGTAATTTTTGAATTTTCGTTGCTAACGTATCAAATTATCGCTTTCCCGCAGTCAATATATCAGTTATATTAGTATTTAGTTTAATGCTTTGAAATCAATTGCTTTACCTATTAAGAAACGTAAATTACGACGTTATATTAGCGTTTAGCACTTTGTTTTCTTAATTTATATCTGCGATATATAGGAATTAGATATCCTGTAAGCCTGTAAAAATTCGTTGGTCTGATTTTTAATTTAAGGCTATTATATAAATTTTATTATTATTAAAGTTTTCTGTTTCAAAAGTATACTTATAAGGATAGGCGTTAAATTTATTCTTGACGCCGTTATGATCGGTTACGTACGTTGTAAAATTAGCTTTTGTTTAGTATTTCAATGGGTAATCGACTTAGTTTAGACAATTAAAAACAATATAATTATTCATTCCTATAAGAGAATAATTACTTAGGTGTTACAAAGATGTAATTATGCAAGGGTAATTACGGTATTTCGTATTTTGAGGTTAATATAAAAAGATACATCGCCATAGTTTCAGACAGAACTTCTTTTTTTTTTCTTTTTAACGACGCGCTTCCTTTACTAACGTAGATCTCAACCGGCCAATCGACGTATACGAACACAACCCATTGTCCTAACTACACATTTCAAACCGCTCCTATCAGTTGGTCACTTTACCAATCCTATAATATAACCTTACTTATAAATAGATACCGCGTAAAAACAGGTCGGTAAAACACCGTTTGGCGCGTTTACATAAACGCAAAGAGGCTGTTATCGCCGCAGCCCGCTACGCCGCCACCATCCACACCTTCAGTTCTGTCTATTTAAGCAGTATATCATTAATACCGGCCTTTTTTTTCGCCGCCTCCCTCATCGCCGCCACCGACAACACCGCTACCCTTGCCCCCCTCTTCCCTTCCTCCCTTCTTTCCTACACCCCTTAGGGGGGAAAGCAAAGGGATTTTAAGGTCATAAACCTCACTCTTTCGCAACGGGTAAAAACTACATTACCCGTAGCAACCCCCCCCCCTCCCCTATTCAGCGCCATAAAAATAGTTTACCCGAGTTATAACACGATTCGTATTATCAACTCTCCCCATACATTATATTATACTAATATCCTCATAAACGAGGTAATAAAGGCTGATGTAATACACCGCCTTAAGTTACGATTTATTAAGGTTTGTTGCAAGGCCTCTTTAACGCGTAAAATATTAATGCAGCTCATTCGAGTCCATAGCCCCAGGCTGTTAATAAACATACCTTACGTACCGTATATCGCGTACGCAGCTATGGGAGATTTTATTAGCAATTACCACCAAAATGGGGGTTGATCGGCCCGTTACCACTGCGACAAACGGACTGACAACGGGTATACCCTTATTTCAGTGGTTTCTAAAGCCATGGGTCGAAGTTCTATTACGAGCCCGCCATTTCTATAATATATTCACTCCAAATTTTGAATCTTAACAGCGAATGAAAATCTTGTATTTATACAAATATACCGTTTAAAGAATTAATAAAAATAAACACTTTTGTAAATAACCAAAACAAGTTAAAACTAATCAATGATAACCGTCAATTGACGGATTTATAAAACTATAACCATTATCTCCACTTGAAGGCCGTGCTAACATATATATTATATAGGCGAATTAGACAAAGTTATCGTACGTCGCCGTAAAAAAGGTAAAAAAAAACCTTGCGCCTTTACTTAAAGATATACGGCCCAAGGCACCGAGCTACTCCTCCGGTAACGTCGGTAGCGACGTCGATATCAACGATAATGGTAGCGTTAACAACGAGGGGAAAAACGATAAGGAAGAGAAAAACGAAGATGCATCGCCGTCTTTTCTTTCCCCCTTTAACAACGACTAGTTGCTTGTTTTTATAGCCCGGCTGAAGTATCTGGTCATAATACAATTGACTATATAATAATACAATTTTTTTCCAAAAATATATAAAGCACATAATAAACGTGGAAGTTAAAAAGTAGAAGAAATTCTAATAACATCGAAATAGTAAAAACAAACCCTAACAATATACTAGAAACGTTATAAATAGTAGGAACAAAGAGTGACAATGTGTCAGAAGTGATACAGATGGTAAATCCAAACAGAAAAAAAATCTATAAAAGCTGTATAAATGTAATATTCAAACAAAAAAGCAAATAATTAAAAGAGAAACAAATGAAAGATCCGAATAGCGATAAGATACAAAAAACGGTATAAATAATAGATTCAAAACGCAATGAAACATGTGAAGCGGTGTAAATAAATGATTCAAAAAGCGAAAAAAATGATAAAAACATTACAAGTCAATTAACTGGGGTAAGTTCGTAAGGTTTCTTTTAAAAAAAGCCAACGAAAAATGTACTTATTGAAACGAACGCATTTAACGCTTTATTTTAAGCAACTTCAAAAGTTATAGCACTATTAATAGTTTTAACTACTAAGTTCAATTTGGTTATAATTCAAATCTTATACGGCTTATCCTATTTAACTAGTTTGCGCTACATAAAGACTTCGTTTTAAAAAGAGAGGGATAATGCGTCTATTATCAATAGTCTGTTCCTGGTATTGATAGTATAATTAATTTGGCGGTGGACCGATTCCTTTGTTAGTTTATTAGGGCTTTACCTTATGTTACAACACTATTTTGAGTGTTTGTCGAAGATAGCGACTTGGTTTTTATACGTATGTAGGCTTTAAATACTAGTAAAATCAGTATAAATCCGTTAGGGTGAATAGTATCGTTAAAATCTTCTACTGTTATTGAAAGCCGTGCTTTTTAACTTGTAAAGGTTTTAATTTCTAGTGTAAGGATATTATAAGTCTTTTGTAAAAAGGTATATATATTTTAGACTTTGCAAATACTCCAATAAACCTTAACGGGGATCTATTTGTATTAAATCCCTATTAACCAAACGTTAACTTGGAACTTTATTGTAGCAAAGTTGATACCGGTATCATAAACCAATACGTTTAGTGGCCTAAGGTATGTATTAATTTACAAAACACATAATACCTCTTATATTTCCGTTGTCGTAATGGTTTTCAAGAACTTAATGCCGTAAAAAGCTGTAGCGAAGTTTAAAACGTATAGTATTAGCTTATCGTATAGGTAAAGCACGTTTATGAAGACTTCCAAATTAAAGTTTTAATTTTCCTTTGACGTGAATTTAAACTTTAAGAGAGTTTGAAAGTATATTGAGTATTAGTGATAAAGCCTTTCAATTGCCTCTACCGCTAATAAGTCAATATATTTGTAGTTTTTTGCCTTTAAAACCTTATAAAGTTTGTTAATTACTGGATAGTTAAACCTACGATGTAATTGACAAAGTTTAGCCTTCGTTGGGATTTACACTACTACTTTTGGCCTTTAAAGATGAAACCAAAGATGTTCTTATTTAAGGTTAAATATAAAATTTTTATTGGCTTTAACTTGTATTAATTTGTTAGTTCAAATATTAAAGTCAACGCCGAGGTTTTTTACATCTTTAAGCCAAAGTAGGAAGGGGGTAGGGGATTTTAAAGTGTGGAAAATAATAGAGTTATTAAAAATTTTAACCGTCGTCGATCCTAATAAAATTTCTTTTTTAAGGCTAAAGTTAACTCTAGCCTTACCAGTATCCGTATGATCAAGTTTCGTGACAGTATTAGCATCCCTTTATAATACAACGTATTACAAATAGCCTCCTATTAAGTACAGTACCGCCATCGTATCCAGTATAATTCCTTAAAAGACCTGCTTCGCGTAGCGATTTTAAATAGTAAAATGGTATATAATATTAGTGTTTTTATCATCGTATCGACGATAAGGGTCTTTACCTATAAAGTGGTACAAAAAGGCGTGGTCGACGAGTTATTATGTTACTTCTGGGCCGGTACCAATATCTTTATACTAGCTAATAACTTTAGGCCTATTTTCCTCCTTTTTGGCCTTAATACCTATACAGTTTTCGATGGTATTAAGGTAATTATTAATAGTAATAAAAGTTAATTGTATATACTACTCTACCCGTTTGTTTTTAAGTTAGACGGAAATGTGGTATATAAACTAGTAGCTTTATTTGTTGTAAATCCAACATTTTTTGGTATTTGAAATATACTTGTTTAGCTAACTGAAAGACTTGTAGGAAGAGGAATAACCTCTTTCGTAGTCACTTTCCTAGGTCCAGACCTTTTGTTGGCCATATTAGCCAGGATTTCCGTACTTCCGATTAATATAGTACGTTTTATAGGAGTATTTTTTATCGTTGGTGAAATTCGAAGCTCAGGAGTATATATTAGTTGAACCGGAAACTCGAGCTATTACTGTAGCCAACGAGGAACGTAATTAGTTAAAAACACCTTTCATAGGTAGTATTTGCATATTAAACGGCGTACTCGAACTTCTTATGGCTCGTAATATCTTGTGGAACCTATTGGCGTAAGGTGCATTCACCTGCTCCTATGTTCTCTATTACTTGTTAGTAAAGTATTAGCCTATTAAGCATCTGATTAAAAAGGTTTATTTTACTTTTCAACTCTTTTTTATAATTAAGTATAGAAAACTACTTTATAATATTTTAGTTGGTATAATATTAGTTAAATTCAATATCGTATTAGAAGTTACCTTTTAGGTTATCATAAATTTCGCAAAAAAAGGAATAATTTGTCAGGTACCGAAGGTAGTAATCCTCGACTTAGCCGGTAAGAATATTAGAAAACAACGAGCAAAAACCTAGCAATTTAACCCTTATTTAGTGTTAGATGTTAAAAAACGGGCGTAATTTGACATTGAGGATGTTATATAGCTTACCGTTATACTCCTCATTTTCTCCTTATATTTTAACGAATATAGTAATTACCGCATAATCTATATCTATTATAGAAACACATCGAGGAGGGAAGGTAATGTACTGGTAGTAGGGATCTTTTAGATAACTTTCCTGGAAAAGGGGTTAGGGTTACTGGTACTAATAGGTAGGATAGTTACCTTTAGCGGAATGTAGGGAGAAAAAGCTGGTGGTTGTACCTATAATAGGCTCGCATGTAAAGCCAGCCCTTTCTTAATTTAGCTGGTTAAATTGGAAGTGTTGAGGAGCTTAGCGGAAGGATATTTAAAGGTTTTCGATACGAGAAACTTGGTGATAATCCTTTTGGTTTTAAGGGGTACGCCGATACTTCTACTTAATTAACTGGTGAAGTTAATAGCTTACAGCGTGTAAGTTAATTAACTCTTTACGGCCAGTAGTATTAAACCATGAATACTACGTAATAGGGTATGATAAACTTATTTGGGCTTAGGTAGGTTTTTGTGAATGTGTGTAAAAGTGTTAAGGGATATTATTGCCAGCAATCCCTTTTCCTTTGATTTTATCCTCATAAATCTATGAAGGGTTTTGGTTAGCGGCGTATTTAAAGAGAAAGATTTCCAAATCACCCTTTTCCCCCTTTTTAGAAATGAGTTTAATGACTCGGTTATTTAATTTAATCTTTATCCTCATTTTAACTTACCTTTCCGTTTGCTTTCATATTTTTAGGATCTAGTTTCTAAACCATTTTTAAAAGTTATTAAATGTCTTAGGTCCCTTATTATATCCGTCAGAGTTCGAGTTGAGGATAAAGTGGCCGATAGAATTGATAAAGTGTTTTGGTGTTAAGTATTCGGTAATATCGGTGAACCAGAAATCTTTTTCGTAGTGCTTTTTAGAAATAATACCAAGGGATTTGAACGTTTTTTTCTTTTTAAAATCGGTAATAATATTAATTCCAATGCGTTTCAAAGTTATCGTGACGAAGATCGAAAAGTGTATGGGGAAAAAAAGAGTAGTATGAAGTAATATGTAGTAGGTTTACCTTCAAAGTTAGTATAGATTAAAAGTTGTGAGACTCAGTTGTTTTTACGATTTCAAATTTATAGTAGTAATTACTGTAATAATAGCCGTAATAGTAATAATTTAGCTGTTTGCCAACTTGCTGGCTTGATGATTTTTAAGACTTTTAAGCCGTGAATCTTAACGTTTTGAAGAAGGATTAATATAGATTTCTTAATGGTTTCCAATAGTACTCACATCATCGCTTACTTATGAACTGCCGCGAACAATTGCACAGCCTATAAGTCTTCCCTAATTTCTTCCTCGAACAACTGCATAGAGTATAGGAGCCCTTCGAAAAAACTTTTCCTTTACTCTAGCCGCCGTTTGGTCCAGAGCGCAACCGGAAAACAGCTTCTTCTTTTACTTAGATTATCTGTGCTTAACCTAATAAGTACTGATTAGTGTTGGTAGGCCTTTATCGTTGTAATGTAGTCGATTCGAATCACTGTAGTCGAAGTAACTGGTGCTGCATTGATATTGTTGATTGAGATGTGAGTTCTAAGTTTAGTAGATCGCTAGCTGGTCTGCATACTAATTTGTATGGTCAAACGTTTTGGCTTGTGCCCCACTTTGAAGTGGGCACCTACTGCACTGCACTTGCAGTGCAGTCCCACAAACTGCAGCTAATTTTAAGTCAGTATAGTCAACTTTACTTCAAGGAAAATTGACTTGACTATACTGCATTTGACTGAAATTCCAACAGTATTCGTAAAAGAAAGCAATACAAACGTTAAGAAAAAGGGGTTTAAACTAAAGTTTAAAATGATTATCCGATCCATCATTCCTATAATAATTCCGGAATTAAAGTCTCCAATTATATCGTAAATATCCGAAACCAAAACGTTTTATATAACTCTATTACACTTAATCAATTTCTAATAAATAATATTTTTATAAAACGTAAATCCGTATCGAGTTGGTATTTCATTACTAAAAACAAAAATTAATTCTATTTGCGAGCTAGAGTCGGTATCGTTGGCTAAAAATCCGTCAGGAAAAATTTAAAGCTTCTTAATATATATATTAAGCGGTTTGAATTGTAAACCTTGCTTCAAATTTTTATTGCCTATGTAAAACGCTTATTAATCGCTTTTTATACACTATCAAAAAGGTCGGTTTAGAATTACGCTGCGACAGAAAAGTCAAATCCCACTTCCAGTTATACGACTAATATAACATAAACACTATATACGCACTAACATTTATATTTGTTTGCTCGTTCTACGTTATCCAAGTTCATAAGGGTAAGTTTTTTCAATGTTCCCTTTTACTTAAGGTTTATAAATCCGTTCCAACAAGTAATTATTACGCCGTTAAATTCGATTATACGGTTTTCCATTAGGTATGTCTTAGGCTTTGCTTTTAGACTAGCTTCTAAAAACTTCCTCTCTTTCAATACGAAAAACGACGTGGTACATAATGTTAATGTGTCATCCTTTTAAATATCTATTAGTACCAAGCCTTTGAAACGTATTATTAAAACTAACGAATACGGGCAGAAAGTTGGGTTAACTATTTCAAACCGTTCCTTTAATACCTTGAGTAAATATTATACTAATATACACCAAACATAACTAAACCGTAAAAAAGTTTTATAATGTAGAAAATCTTTTCGTATAAATAGTACTTTCGAAGGTCCGCAGGTATATAAGCGTAAATACACCGTTTAAACCGCTTTTCAAACAGTGTATAAACCTGCGTAATGATACGGAATTTAATATAAGAACTATATAAGAAACTAAAGAAGGCGGTAAATTACAAAATAAAACGATGGTTCGCTCGTTATAAAGTGAGCGACTAAGTCATAATATCTTTCTCATCGTCGTTATTATATACTTTTACTATAAATAGACACTTTTCATAAAGTTTCCTAGTTTTATTTTCAACCTGATATACTAAACGAGTAAAATAAATGCTAAAAACGCCGTAAATCGTTGGTTTAAACCTCTTGAAACGAAAAATGTCTTACTGAATTAAGGCGAGGATTTACGTTTAGGTAAACTATTTAAATAGAACACCTAAAACAGTAATAATTCCTTTATAGCAGGGATTAAAGCTTAACTTACGGTTCACCGCCTCTTTTTAGGTAACGAAAAATCCCGCGACGAAGGTTTTAAAACGTCTTTTATTCTTTGAACTAAATGAAAGCCTTCGGTGACGCAGTGGTAATATTATTAATATAGGCTAGCCGGTATTATATAGTAATAAAAGTTTAAATGTAATATTTGAGGGGTACATAAGACTCGGAGGAAACTTGTGTTCGTTATCTTAAAGGTAGTTTTTTTGGTATCGTTAATTAAATTATGATTTCGGGCCGGTTTTCTACGCCTTGTCTTTTTTCTATTCCCGTACCATTATTCAGCGGACTAAACTAGTACTAATTGATAAATTCATCAATAAATCGTAGCTTTTAAACTCGTTGATTTTTCAAGGGCTAATCTATTCATCTTTTATTTTATAAACTATGATATTGGTAGGTCTTAGACGTTGCAACGTTTTCAATTCGATTGGTCTTCGAAGTAACAGTAGTATTGCGTGGTCAGATGATAGATGTATTGTTCTAGGTTTGGTAGACCGCTAGCCGGTCTACACTGTAATTTGTATGGCTAAGTGCATGATCTGTGCCCTAGAGTGAAGTGAAGTATACTGCACTCGACCTATACCTAATGTGGTAAGTCCCCACAAAGAAATACACTTGTAGTACGGTTAACTTTACTTACAGTATAGTTGACCTACTGCACTGCATGCAATACCATTCCAACATAAGACTTCAAATTGTAATGGTAAGTTTAAAACGCTAATTTTACGCGGGCTATCATTTGTAACCAATTCTTTCGCAACATTACTTTTAACTCGCGAAAAACGCAATGCTATCATATCTGTTTCCACAGTATTTACGTTTTACATCGTAGCTGGCGACGGTAATAAATATATATGGACTTCAAGGTAAGTACCGAAAATGAAAAGTGTTGAAATGAGCTTATTTGAGCCGAATATATTGTTTATAACGTTAACTACTATTTACAAAATTCATTATTTCAAACCAACTCTCTTTAATATTTTGAATAATACCATCTATACTCTTTGAAACAGTTTACAGTACCGTTTTTACTTTATAATACCCTTTAATATTTTTACCGGTATCTTTTTATATTTACTACCAGCGATTCTAGCTTTAGTACGCTTTTCGATTAAATGGAAGGCTGTGCCTACGTCTTAGGTAATTTAATCCGGAGGATTCAAATATGTATTTGGCTAACAATTTTCCAAAGAATTCCAATAAATCGTAACGAAAACGCTCTGCGTTAATTTTTCGACTTGAAATAATTTTGTTACATCGATGACGTATAATAATAGCTAACCATTAAGCTATATCACGTGAAAAATAACCTGAAATTTAAAGTTTATATCGTTTTAAAACCCGATTTTGAACTTCCGTAAAACTTATGAATACATTTAATATTTGTGGTAAAACTTTTTGATAGCCTTTAACCTTGCTTTTCATATATTAATATATCTTGCAATATAAAGCAGCCGTACATGGCGTTTTGCAACTTGATATTCCAACCGGCGGTATGATATCCTTAGTTAAGGCTACTTCTGGTAAACAACTATAATTATACATGTTTCTGGAAAAAAATATAGGTATCCGAATTTAAGGAGGAACGGTAGGGATAAGTTATTCGAAACGAAAACAAATTAGTTGGTCGTATTTCGAATCTTAATTCCAAGTTTATTTACATTAGCTACCGATAATAGTAATACTAATTCAAAGTTTATTACGTAATATTTAACCGGTCCAAATCGTGTATTTACAACATCTATACTAAATGATGACGACGTTCTGCCTTTATTGAATAAAGGGTTTCGGTATTTTCCTATTCAGTCGAGTTAAAACTTTCAAAATTTCGCTACAAACGCGTTTAATTATTGTTTTCCGTCGGTCGATATTTTATATACGCCGGTATCTCGTATGATACCCTAAAATCGATTGCCGTAATTTTCAAAACGCGTAAACTGTGACGTTATATAGGTGTTCAACACATTGTTTTCATAATCTAAGCTTATACTATATAGAAAAAAGGCGTTTCATAAGTTTTCCAAAATTCGTTAAACGGTTTTGTCATCCTAGGCTACTAGATAAGTATTATCCCAATTAAAGGTTTTCTTTTTAAAGTTATACTCGTAGGTGTAAACGTTACGTTTATCTTTTATGCCTTTGAAATCGACTACATACGTTTCATAATTAGCTCACGTCCAGTTTTTAAGTGGGTAATCGGCTTTAAATTAGCATTGAATTCGAATTTATTTGTATACTAGGTGGTTAGTCGACTAATAGCCGATCTTACCATATATAATACAACGTTTTTTAAAACTTATAAAGTTTCATATTTTTCATAGGTATTATTATATATATGGTGAGTTTTATATTTAGCTATAAGATCTTCCTAGTTAGTAACTACTTTTCTTTGAGTTTTAAGGCTTTCTTCTAGGTATCTCCTATTCCGGTAACTGTATTTAAAGCGCTTATTTTATTTCGGGTACAATTTGAATCGTTGGTCCAAGACATAATTTATTATTTCTCCGAGGTTTACTTTAGTAATTTGGCCTTCGACTTTGGTATTCTCTACTATAAATACCAATATAAAGCTTGCTTATTGGTATATCAATATTTTAAACGAAGTTTTAAAGCTTGTATAAAAAAACTACAAATCTTTTTCCGGCTTAAATAACGTAAAATAAAAGTTTATATTTATACGGTATATTTTTATGACTGATTAGATAAACAGTTTTGCCCTCTTATCTTTAAATCTAAGAGCCGCCTATCATTTATGAAACTTTTATTATAAGGTAGTAAATACTTTCTTTGGGGTTTTATCAATGTTTTGACGCTAGTTCCTTACAAATTCCTATATAATATTAGTTTAATCCATATCATAAAGTTCGTCGTTTTTTTACGTATAGAAATACATTTTTAAAAGATTATAATACTCCATTAATACATTCACCTGCATAAGATCATATATATACTATTCTTTAGATTACCAAAATAGTATATGGAGCAAGATAATATGGAATTGTAACGATTTAATATGTAATTTTTTACAAGTATTTAGCATTACACGTATCTTATTATCGAGAATTTCGTACAGCTTGTCAGTATAGTTTTCCTCTCCATTTTAGAATCTGTTAAAGTTGGGAAGCTTTATAAAAATACTTTTATTAGTGGGAAAACGGTATAGTTGGAGGTTTTGGTAGAGGTTGTAATTATTGAATATTAGTTTGTAAAGTTCGTATTATCTTTTCACGCCGTTTATCATGTCTTCGAACGGACTGTTTTCCTTATTCGAGTCGCTTTTATTTCGGTAAATATGGTTGTGTATTATATGAGGGAAGTGGTTTTGTTTTTATCTTCAGTCAGAAGTATGTTCCGATAAAGGTCCGTATTCGACCCGAGTTGTATATAATCTTTATAGCCTTTAATCATTTTTTATTAATTTCTCCAACTTTTCTTATGTTTCTCGGAGTTCTTTTAGCCTTACCAAGAGCCTTACTTCCTATATTTGCGGAGTCTTCTCTCTTTACCTATCTGTTATTTCAAAAAGCCGGGTTTGGAGTTTTTGCAAACAGTGTTTTTTTTACGAATTTCACGTTCATTGCTTTATTATCGTTTTATTTTGGCATTTAAGTAATATGGGACGTTACCGAAAACACTTTTATAATACGGGTATTATTGCCACAGGTCGTATTAATACCTCTACTCCCTAATTGTCTACGTAGTATTGTTGAATTTGTCTCGTATATTATACGCCATATATTTGGCGTCCAATCCGCAAATTACTCTCTAAAACTATCAAATAAATCTATTCCTTGGATAGCTCAGTTACAATATTTGAGAAATATATTTATAACATATGTATTTACCATAAAAGAATCCAAATTTCCACTGAAACTTTAATTTTTCTTATCCACAAATTGAGGTTGAAATACTTAGACATGCTGTTACAAAACGATATATTTTTCAACAATTAATCCATACATTCGGTTGCTCTATTTACGGTTATTGGTACTGAAGCTATAGTTGTAAAGGTGAAAAGTGTATTAGAGTAGTCGAGAGTCTGGTTTATACGTGTACCGGGAATATTAAAACGATGTAAATTGTAATTTTACGTAGTGGATAAGATTCGAGTACGCTTATAATATAATTTTTAACGACGTTCGGTTTAAATTAAAGCTTATAATTCCTAAAATAAAAGCAAATGAGATGCAGTAAAGTGTGTAAATTAAAGCGTTCAGGGCTTGCTAGCGCTAATAGAGTTTGAATGAAATATAAATATAACGTAACTATAGGTTATTGAGTTATTACAAAGTAACTCTTTTAAGCGCTATATTAGCTAAATAGCTAATAAAAATGAACGTCGTAAGTAACAAATTTAAATAAGTGGTATAATTTAGTACGGATAAAAAAAGGCGAACAGGGAAAAGCGAATAGAGTAATAAAAAGGGAAAAAAATAAATATGGTGATGGAAACAGGGAAAAAGATGTTTGAAAGTATATATATGAGTGTAAAAATTGAAAAGATATATAAGTTACGGTTTACGCGTTCAGCTTACGGTGTACGTTCAGTAGGCGGTTCGGATGTTGTATTTTGGCCTCTTTTGGGGTTTGTAAGCGGTTTGAGTACTATATCTTAGTCGTTTTTAGGGTTTGTAAACGGGTTGATTATTACGTATTGGCTGCTTTTAAAATATGTAAGCGATTAAAATGCTGTGTTTAGATTGGATGGATCCTAACAAAGGGTCCTGAAACTTAGTAGTCTTAGCTTACGTGACCTAATACATAATAGAACGCTTTTTAAAAAGTGCCCAGCTACGTTCAAAACGCCAAAACTAGTTAATGGACAGCGTAACGAAGCTTTTAGTAAACATGATAATAATCGAATGAATAATATCGTACTAAAGTTGTCCTTTTTGAAGTTATTCCAAATCTTATAGTCTTTTTACGCTTTGGATTTCAAAGGCGTTCCTACATATTTTCACATTCCCGAAGAGTTTTTATACGTAGTAATATTAAATCACGGATAGTGGGAACCACTATAGCATCCCGATATAGGTGTAAACTTAGGTCTATCTATTCTTTTCTAAACTATATGTAATCAACTAATTCGGCTACTGATTAGTATCGGTAAGATCTTTATACGTTAATGTAGTAATAGTAGAAGAGTAATCGTAAAGATTGTATTTAATTGAAGTAGTAAGATAAAATGGAAGGGAAAAGAGATATCCAGAAAGTGTATACTACAGGTAAGAACTTATAACCTCTCACCTGGACAGTGGCAATTTGCCATACACTCTGCTAATTTACCTTCTAGGTAGTGACACTCTACCGTATACTTTGCCAATGCCACTTCTAGGTAGTGGCGCATTATTATGCATTATGTAGGAATACATCTTGTAGAGTGGCACATTACTGCCCACTCTGCAAAAGTGCAGTATGTAGCGTCACCTCTTACTAACTATAGAGATATATGGTAATATTTACATAATTATTAACTTTGTTCCTAGTTTTAGGATTTTACTCCCATATTTAATATTTAGTTGAACGTTACTTCGCTTAGTGTAAAAAAACTATAGTTGTCGACTTGAATATAACATCTACAATTTTTGATCTTCATTGATTTATTTGTAGAATAAAATATATATGATAACTCAATGTAACCAACATAAGTTAAGTACAACAGGCGGTATTAAAGTTAGAAAACGCGTGGTTTTGATTTATATTTGAATATTAAAAGTTGATTATATTTTCACATTCATTAAAAAAGTAAAATTACTATATAATCTCTATCCACTTTTCATTAACATATCTAGAATTCAAAAACTATCAAAAATGTTTTATATATAGCGATATTTTTCAACATTGAAAGTATAAATATTTATGATGAAAAAAATATCGACTGCTGTCATAAATAGTTATGGATATTCGATTACAATACGCTTTAATTTGTAACCATTATTATTTATTGATGAAATGGTTCTGTAAAGATATATAATTACAAGAACAAATTTTTCTCAGTGCTTTTCGATTAACATCAAGTAAACTAACATATTATCAATATAATAAGTATAGTTAATATAGAATACAAAGTTGGTACATAGAAGAATAAAGGCTTGCATAAGTAAATATATCTGGCAAATTTGGATAGTTGAACGACAGGTAGCCCACAAAGTCAGATTGATTCCTATAGAACTACCTCTACCAACCCCCCCCCCTTATTTTTTTTCTAGCCTTCTTTTGCGTATATTGATAAGTTTATATCAATAACTCCAATAATAAACCTGTATAAAACGTGCTCAAACAGATATTAAAACTTCAATAGCATATCCATATAAATCTTAAAAAAAACCTTATTTAAGATTCAATACAAACCTCATTAAAAATTTAATAACCAACCCGTTTAAATCTTAAAAACAACCCCATAGAAACTTTCAAAAACCCATATAAAATTGAATATTAAGTACGGGGAAACTTCGATAATAAACACATATAAATTTTGATAATGAAAGCATATGAATTTTCATTCAAAAGTTGTGTCAACGTTAACAATAGACAAATTTAAAGTTCCAAAATGAACCCGTATAAATCTTGATGATTGAGTTGTTTAAATCTTAATAATCAGCTCAAAAATAATGTTAGTGAACCTGCATAAGTTTTGATGGTAAACATATGGAAATCTTATAGGTACAATCGTATAAATCTTAATAATAAACCTATTTGAAATATCATAGCAATTCAACGTAAATTTTAATAGTAAACTCTTGAAAACTATGATAATAAACCAACTCAAACTCTAGTAAGAAGCTTGTAAAACTCCAATAAAAAATCGTATGAATATTGATTATATACCGATATACATTCAAATAATAAATCTATAACAACCTTAATAATAAACTAATATAAATCAATATAATCGTCCTATAAAAACCTAAATAACTTTAAAACACGTACCGAATAACATATATAAGTTAAATTAAATGTTGAATTCCAATTAATGGTTTATTCATATATACAAATATGAGCTTCATAAATTTATTAAGATTAACTTGGCGGACAGCCTAGGAGACCCTACCAAACTCTATTATCCTATGGAAACGTAACTTGTTCTAGTATCCAAATATACGATATTTATTGAGTGGTACCAACCTCGATTTTGAACTAAGCTAATTTCGGATCTTGTTGGAATAGTACTTCATGCAGTACAGTAGGCCAACTTTACTTACAGTAAAGTTGGCTGTACTGCAAGTTGAGTGTATTGCTTTGTATAGAATTACCGCATTGGGTGTAAGTCGAGTGCAGTACGCAGCACTTCACTCTAGGGCACGGGCCAAGAAATTGGCCATACTAATTACAGTGCAGACCCGCTAGCGATCTGCCAAACCTAGAACAATATATCCACCATCTGACCACGCAATACTACTGTTACTTCGAAGACCAATCGTATCGACAATGTTGCAACGTCTAAGGCCTACCAACAGGATTAATGAAAAACGTCAAATGATAAACACAATACCTTTAAAGGATGTACAAAAAGTTTGGAGGATTAATGAATTTATATGAATTAACGGCAAAGATAACCTCACCGACGTCAAAACCAAGGCCATGTCTAACAACACCCTCAAAAGGTTTGTAAATAGCAATAGGTAAACCGTACAAATCGAGGGCTACATGAACTGTCCGATACATAACGTAAAGGAAAAGGGATACCCTCACAAATTGGAAGACTACCAGGGTAATAGTATGCAAGAAAAATGTATTTAAATCTACTGGCAAAAGGTATGCAATTGGTAACGCGTAAGTCTGTAACGAAAAAGTTATGTACAGGAGTAAATAAAGTTAACGCCTGGAACCTATGGGGTAAAGGGTTGTTATTGAAGTCAATTTGGGTATGAAACAAACTGGAATTAACAAGGGGTCTAGGTACCGGAGTTAGAAGGAACTATAACGATTCCCACAAATTAGTGATTAGCTACGTTGGCGCATACGTAGAAAAACAAAAAGTTGCTGATATTGAAACAATAGTTAATTACAATATAACCAAGTCAACTATATTTACTCCAAGTTAACTATATTATTCATAAGTCAACCATGCTAACTGCAAGTTAAGTACAATAGGTGTCCAATTTAGACTAGAGTATGGGCCGAGCAATTGGCTATACAAATTAGTGTAGACCGGCTAGCAGTCTACCAAACTTAGAAGTAAAACATCAATGTAATACATTAGTTACCTCGACCAGAGATTTGAATCGACTAGGTTACCACGATAAAGACCTACCAACACTATCTTTACTATATATGCATATTAACGTTATTATATAAACAATTAGGTGGGAGTAAGTATGCGGTTTTGTAAGGTAGAAAACATTATTAATTTATTTTTACTAGGCGTTATACTCTTGTTATTTCGGCCAAAACTCGAATTGATATTGTAGTTACAACTGAAGGCCTACCAACAATTATTCCTAAAAAAATTCCTAAATACGTAGCAAGTTTCCTTCACTTCATATAACCATAATTTCCGGTGTACATTTGATATGCAAGGCACCCCTAATTCAACCTTACGTTGTTGTTGTTCAAAGATGCAAAATGCATGACTGGGTGGAAAATGCGTTGCGTGCTCTTGCCCCTCTTTTTTCTGCTTTTCCTTCCGCAGGGATCCAGAACCCGGCCCTCCTCAAATGCAAGAGAGAGAGAGAAAAGGTCCAAGAGAAACGAGTGTTTCCAGCCATCCATGCATGCGTCAACTGAGGCGCGTCAGCAGCAGACGATGTAGCACATCTTCCTCTCCCTCCTCCTTCGCCCTCTCCGTCTTCTTCCCCTGCCCCAGTCCCACTGCCTCTAGCCAGCACCAGCATCCCCGCCACCCGCGCGTGCCGGCGCCTCCACAGCGCCCTGCGCGCGAGGCCTGACGTTCGCGCGCGCCTTCTCCTGGCTCTCCACAAACTGCGCCCAGTCCTCCGGGTCCGCCTCGCGATACCGGTCCACGATGCTCTGGCGATGCTCCTGGAAAACGCGGACGACGCCCTTCTCCTCGCGCAGCCGCAGCAGCTCCGCATCGCCCAGGTCGTCGAGCATCTCGCTGAACACCCGCAGCAGCGACGGGCTGGTCTCGATGTCCCCGAGCGCTGCCGACGCCAGCAGGTGGTACTGCTCCGAGGTGAGCGTCCACCCGAAGCGGAACTTGTGGCCCGCGCGGTGCGCCTGCCCTTCTTCGCGATCCAGGCGCAGCGAAGGGAGCGACGACTGTCGCGAGAGCGAGCTCGTGCCCGTGCGCACTGCGAGGCCGGTGTCGTCGTCGTTGTCCGAGGCGCCGCCGGAGGGTTCCCGCTCGGCCTCGGCAGAGAATAAAGAACTACGCGTGATGTTTGATTCGAGAGCGTTGGCCTCAGGTGGTGAGACGGAGATGGCGCTGTCGGCTGCTTCTCTGGTTTCGGGGAACTCGTCCTCGAACCGCTTTATGATGCCATCTAGCGTCCGTGATAGAAAGAGTAGGCGATCTGGTACATCATCAGTATCACATGCAACGCATGGGCATGGGCAAGCATGTGACGTACAGTATGTGTGCTTCTCCTCAGTGCTGTTCTCCGCCATCGTCTTGGCCCTGACCAGCACAGGATCCAGACGATGCCGGATCTTCCTCGCACTGAAGAGCAGATGCTTCGAGACATCCTTGGCCTTGCCACCCGGTAGGGTCGACTTGGGCAGCTTGACGCCGTCGTCAAGATCGCGGGAGAACTCGCCTGACTGTCGCCTGGACTCGGCTCCACGGTTGTTCAAGCAGCAAGCCAAGGCCTTCGCAACACCCGTGCCGCCAACAATGTAGTCGTCGTCGGGCGCCATCTCCTCGTCTTCGGATCCATCGGGATCCATGACATTGTGGCCGACCAGGTGCTGTAGCACATCCGGGAACTCGGGGTCCTTGACGGCTGTTGCCAGTCCTTCGCCCAGTAGGGTTTCGCTCTTGGCGAGGGGGAGGCGCTCCATGTTCCTCAGACAGCACGCGACAATCTGCTTGGCCAATGCTTTGACAATTTCTCCAGACCTGTCGGTAGGCACGTCGATGTCAACACAGACAAGATTGGGCGACAGTCTCGCCGCGGCTAGCAACGAGGCATACAAGGCCGATGCCTCCTCTTGCGTCTCCTCGGTACTAGCATCCGCCAGTGTCGTGAGCTCCGGATTCTGCAAAAAGTTGATGTGCGCAATGCTCTTCATCTCGGGGATGACTTCCGCAATCGCAATCACTTGCTCCGAGTTGAGTGCGCAGTCGGCGAGATGTATCCGCTTGACAGACATCATCTTCGGCAGATACCTCCTGAGCGTTCCCACCGCACTGGGATCCAGGCGGAACAGATCCTGATTGTGCGAGACATCCAAAAACCGGAAGTTGCTTAACTTTGCCAAATGAGGCAGCATCTTGCACAGCGAGGCGGGCTTCAAGTTGCACTCTGCCAGACTGAGCGCCCAAAGAGTGTTATTCTCCTCGATGACGCTGCCCAAACTCTCGCAATGATCACGCAGGTCGTTGCCGCCCAGATCAAGACCCTCGCATTTCCCGCTGGTAAGGTAACGTTTGACGTGCTCGAGCCCTTCCATGTCTAGGTTCAGGTGTGCCAGGCCAAGTCTGCGCACGCCGCATTGCGTTATGCCGTCAAGCAAACGGCCAATTTCGCTGTGGATGAGGCCGGTATTGCTCAGGTTCAGCAGCTCGAGGGTCGATCCTCCCAGGCGTTCCCCAATGGACCTTGCGAAGAGTGCATAGATATCACTGCCGCCCTTGCCCTCGTCCCGGCATGCGAAGTGGTGAGTATGCCCGTTTAGTGTGATTGGCTCCTGTTGCTTAGGAAACGCAATGTCGGCAAGGTCGAGCTTCGTGATCGACCTGCACATGTAAATGAATAGACACAGATGCTTCCATCCCTCCAGGCCAATTTTGTTGCCTTTCAGCACAAGACACTCAACCACCCCACCCTGATCAGTCAAGCCGTCTTGCAAGAAGTTGGATCGTTTCTTCGGTGGTCTTAGCTTTTTGGTGGCGAGTAGGCCAGCTAGCACAACCCTGAGACCTTCGTCAGTGAGGCCACAGTTTTCTAGAAGTAATTCCTTGACAGGCACCACAGCCAAGAAGTCGCCAAGAGTGACAAGGTCTGGTACATGCATCCAGTACCCAGTGATATCGAGCTTCTCAACGATCCCCTTGGAGTCTGTGTTTGTTGGTGATAAGAGCTGTTCTGTGATCTTTTTGAGGATTGGGGTTTCTCGGAGCTGGCAACATCTTCGGTAGATTCGGACGGGGTTTGTGGTGGGAGCCACCTGGGTTCTTGGTGTGGCTGGAGCTGATGGATCCGAGGTATCTGCGTCGAGGTGAATTTCAAGGGGAATCTGCCCATTTGCCTCCGCCAGCTTCCGCTTTCTCTCTTTCCTGGCCTTCCTCTCTTCCTCACTTTTCTTCTTCTTTTCTTTCTTCTTGGTCGGAGAGCTAGGATCTGGCGAGGCTTCTTGTTCCTCAAGTGTTGCATCAAGCTGTTGTTCTCCGTCCCCCTCCTGCACGGGATCCTTGGGTAGCTTCTCGCCTGAAAGCTCCACAGTACCTTCTTGCTCCTTTAGCTCCTCCACAGCCTTGGGATTTTTCAAAGCTTCACCCTCGCCCTTCTCGACCAGCTTGCGCTTCTCCGTTTTACTGGCCGGCGCAGCAAAGATCTTGGGCGACAGGGAGTCCACATCGGCATATTTTGGCATGGGCGCAATCTCGACGTCCACACAGAATGCCACCCTCCGCAACTTTGCTTGGTGCAGATCCTCCAGTGGGCAGCGTTCCCTATGCTGGTCAATGTTCAATACCTTTCTCCCGACCAAACCATGATTATTCGGTCCTTTATTGACAGGCCCGTGCCCGAGCTGGCCAGCACTGGAGCCGGACAACCGTCGGAAGACATGGAACAGTCCGCCGCCGCCTTGGGAGGTCCCTCGCGGCGGGGCAGGCGTATACGGCCCTTCGCCCTGGTGTTTGGCGGCATGTTGCAGGACCGCATTCTTGGCAGGCGTGATTTTGGGCACGGGAAGTTCGGCGTCCCTGGTCGGCGAGGTGGAAGAAGCTGCCAGGGGTGGCGGACTGGTGCTTTGGGCGCCTCCGCCCCCGGAGGCAAACTTGGAGCTCAAGTTGGAGAACCACGAGGGTCTCCGCGACATAGACGGGGTGGCCGGCGCAAGACCACCCTTGGAGTCGCTGCTCTTGGACTCACGCGTCAAGCCTGGCCGCGGAGGAAGGAGCAAGGGTGTCGGCGGGAGAAGACCGTTGGCTTTGGCGGGCGCGCCATCGGCGTCGGCGTTTGCGCTGTCGTGGGGGTTGGGCTCGGGACTTGGTGCTGGCGGGTCGCGAGGCGTCCGGGGGTCGGGGCCGGGGGAGAAGCTCGGGTGGCGAAAGGTGGGCGATCGATCTGTACGACAAGAAAACGGTCGTGTGAGCATCTTGCGCAGGAGCTTATGCACCAGCAGTGTGCCTGCGTTGCGGTGGTGTGGCCTTGTAGCAGCGCAGGGCGTGGGGAGCTCTCACCTTTGGGACCACCGTGGTGGGTCATCCAACTGACGTCGATGCCGTGGATCTGCTCCATGATGGGCGTTGTCATGACAGTAGACGAATGCAGCGACAATGAAGATGCACAAGACAGGTAATGTACGGCTCCAGCGGAATGGCAGCAGTCGCACAGATGGCAGTGCAGTCAGAGCATGAGGCCTCGCTGTAGGACAATGGGTGGTGGGACCAGGTGACTGGAGGTCGTCGCCGTCGACGGGCGCGGCAGGTTCCAAGCACAAGAAAACCAGGCCTCGCCTCACCAGGAAGTCGAGTCACAGCGAAATTCGGAAGCCATGAACTTGGGGTGCTGTGTGCTGTGTGCTGTGTGCTTTGTGCTGTGATGGGTGTATTTGAGATGGCAGCATTCGGTAGCGGATCACTGGCGGTGCTCGTGCGCGGTACGCCGAAAGGAGCGCGCCTTCTTGTTCTTTCGGGGCTTGTGGCACAAGTAGGGCAAGGAGATGGCCAGGTAGAAGTGCACTAACGGTCCGCAAGCGAGCTCAGCTAGCTTCAGCTGGCTTGTCTGGCGGGCGTAGGTGCAGCGCAGAAGGGTTCAAGGGTAGCTAGGCTGGCCGAGGTCAAGCGTGGCCAAGTGCGGAGGATCGTCACGTTCTAATAGTAATTGCATCCATATTTCAGGGGCCGTCTGCATTGCATCACATTGCCATGAGTGTACGGGAAGTATACTCATGGTGAACTTAATCAATGCCAGGACTCAAAGCTTAACTGACGGTGCCAAGCAGTGATCTGGCACCGCTTTGGGCAAACGAAGATGGCCAAAAGCTGCCTGGGATTCCCATGCCCGCAAGTCAGCTAGGCTCAGTCTAGTCACTAGTCACCTGCCGACGTCAGATCAGAGCACCACGCAATCGAGATTCTTAATCTCACACTGCAGCTGCTATCGTACCATGTGCGACTTCACAGTTGGTCCCTCGCGCTCACGACTCACGCGGGCGCCAGCACAGTCTTGCCGCCGATGCACCCACTGCCGATCACTGCGGGCCACTACGGCTGAGGTTCTGTCCGCCCTCTGAACGTCTGAACACAGCGTGAGCCTCATCAGCACGAAGCGCAGTGGGCGCGCCACCACAACATTGGTTGTCGTGGACGTTGAGTCCTGGTGATTGATCTGAGGTGTCCCTTAGCAAAGAAATAGGGAGAAAGACGTCCTACCCTGCAAGTAGTATTTACGATGTCCCGTGTCCCCAACCAGGGCCGGGCTTTACTTGCCTGCCGTGCGGCCGCCTCTGCAACATCAAGAACAAGCCCGGCAGCCCGATCTCGGTGCGGACTATACACCATTGATCGGCCTCTGTCGTAACACCGCCCGGCCAAGACTCGCCGCCGTGTCCGTCCACTCATCAGAACCAGGCCTGTTTTATCCCTACGCCTCGTCCACCCATTCTATAAGAATGTCTCTTCCTCCACCCCGACCGACGTACTGATCCTTGGTCAAACTGTGTTTCTGGACAGACAGTCCCATGTCACCATGAAAAGAGAATTTGAAACAGCAAATCGTGTGCATGACCGGCTCCTGTCGAAACCCCACACACATTATACCCAAATCTGCCCACAGCGTTTACCTCCGGAGTACGGCCTCCAACGTTGTATACATCTTCAACGTTGTGTGCAGTATACCAACAAATCTCCACCCACTGGTTACATTATCGAAAAATTTCGCATCAAGTCACTACCCGTACTTTTTTTCTCTTTCTGTTTCGGTGAATCATACTTTGCGTTGAGAGATAACGTAAATATTTCATTTTGTGACTATTGCACATGTAGTGCAGTTGACTGCATTTGTCAACTGTACGTTTGCACATGCAATACAGTCAGTTACATGCAATACAGTTGACGTCAATCCTGTTGATTCAAGTCTATAACGACTGTCTTGCCGCTTTAACCTCAGCTGATATTACTATCTAATGGATTAACGTTAAATAGTGGATTGTCTTGTCAACCGATTTTAGCTAATATTAATATTTTACCTAACAATCGAAAGAAGAGGTAACTATCCACTTGTATAAAGGGTATATATCTATCACGAGCCAAAAAAAAGTTAAGTAGATATAACTTGAACATGTGCCAGTATCGTTTGTAGAAAAAGGGTTAATGAATCAGGTTTAAAACCGTAACAATATCCCGCCACGAATACGCGATTTGTCTCGAAATACGTAATTAAACTTTTTTCATCAATACAGAGTAATGTTATAAAATGATCGTAAAAATATAATAACTCCACGAATTAATGTATATTTAAATGAATTCATTAATGCATGTAACGTAAAGAGTCTAATATAACTAAACTCGAAGAGAATTACTTCATGAGCTTTTGTGGCCTCAAAGACCCTAAACCTTGTATATTCACGTTGTATTTTAATCAATTTCTCAGCTACGTGATTCAAATAGTTTAATATCTTTAATTATACTTTGTAATAATACTATGATGAATGTGTTTCGTCCCTTTAGAGTTTTTTTTTTTTTTTTTAGTTTTAAATAGACGACATGTAGAACGTTGAATATCGTAATATAAAAGTTAAAGGGCATGGTTTATTGGGATTAGCGACATCATAGTAGGCGAGGATATTATTGTAGTCGTTTAAAAGGAAAATGGGTTACTAAGAAAATGTCTAATTATGCTACGTAACTAGGTAATTAGAGTTATGGTAGCCGTAAGAATCCAAATGACCCTTAGATTCCTATGATTCAATTTTTTAAAAGTATCGTCGTAACATTCTTATACACTAACGCAGGCATGTAAAACTTCGACTTCGTGAATAACTTGTTAGCCTATATGAGGTTATATAAAGGGTAATAACTTGAATAGAAACGTGTAGAAAACCGGTCAAACCTCTATGAAATGAAAGAGGATTAAAACATAACTACGGTGATAAACTTGAGAAATAGTAAAAGAAACCGCCTATTGCTTATCAATTATACAAACTAAACGATGTGTTTTATGTTGAAATACAACAGGAACTGTTACGAAACACACAAAACAACAGAGCCACAATAGAGCCAGTCAATACTTAGTACAACCACAAGTACTTGAAACGTCTCAACACTCAAGGATAAGGAATTCAGCTGAAGATGATGAAATCCAATAAAGGAACTAGTATTTACTAGTGCAATTACTAGTATTAAATAGTACGGAGAAGCAGTCAGCTAGAAGCTAGCTGCATGTACTAGTATAAACTAGCACAGACTAGTACAGAGTTTTGATCTTGATCAAGATCATGAGGATTTATTTGATTATATATTAATCCAATTCGCCCTTCGTATACATTTTATAATACTTGAATATATAAGCCTGCATAATATATGTTTTTGTAGTACTTTTAACACATTATAAGTACGATTGTAATCTATTGTTTTATTTTATTGAATCTAGTTCAATATACTTTGTACGGCACATTTTTAAATGTCTACTTCTTCCGGAACTCTCGATACTTTTGAGTATACCCCTTTGTTATTTCCAGAATGTGGATCTTTGTTTTCACCACCCGGATTGTCCCACGGCAGTATTAGTTATGATGGCCATTCTTTACAGAGGACTGTTATTGTTTCCGGCTCCTCAGAACCATCAGTCTCTTATGTTCCTCCTGAAACTCTATCCTTTCGTTTCCTACGCTCTAGGGTTACTTTTTTTGTTTTAGGAGCTTAGGATTCTGAAGATTTGTTTAGGAAAGTACGAAAAGCTGTTCGTGATACCCGTAGGGCTAGTGTTGACTAAGAATTTCAAGCTATTAATGCTGATGATTTTGTTGATATGGAGGTAAAGGCTAGGGCTACCAGTGCTCTAAACCATGTAGAATAGGAAAGACTTAAGTTAGCTATCGATTTCTATGATATACTGATAGTTAAGCTTAGGGAACGCTTGAAAGAACCAATGAAACCGGAACCATTAAAATCGATAAGTATTATTACACCAGTAAAAGAGTAGGAAGAAAATATTGAGAACACCTTCTTCAATATTAAGGAAATGAGGCAAATATCAAAACCTAAGTTGAGATGACTGAATGACTTTGAAAAGTTGACTTTTACAAATATAAATATATAGTGGACAATAATTAAGGGATGTGTTATTGGTAATGAATGCTTTAATATTTTGAAGAGTATCTTTAAAATTAAGATGAATAAAGTTTTTACGAAAAGAAACTATATTAACTTAGTTACGTCTATTGACTATAGTCTTTTAAAAACTTTCAAAAAAATACATACCTGGATTGAGGCTTACAGTATAATTTCTTTTTTCATTCCTTTAGATCTTATAACAGTTGTTATTGGTATCAAGGACTCGTGTAAAGCATTTTTAAAGTTGATTAGTATATGTTAAGTTATTATATCGATTTACCATTAAAAAATTCCGAAAAAACTTTGTTACCTACATTCTTTATAATATTCCTCCTCAACCTTTTTTAAGGTAGCGTTTGAAAATACCAAAAGAAGTGATATTTATTAAGTTCGTCAGGTCGAGGATATAGAATATTCCTTTTAGTTTTTGACCTTTATTAAACCTGAATTTCCAGTTTGGATTGTCCGTATATGAAGTAAATTGAGGAAAGGTATTTTCTTGTCATTGCGTAAACTTCAATTAGACTTACAAAACGAAAATAGGTTTTCAGGAGGGAAAGAAATCACAAATTCAGTCCTCCAACAAAAGCCAAAAAATAAGCCTATAGTTCGAGATCAACGTATCAGTTAGTTTAAGAAAACTTGCCTTGCCGGCTCTTATAAAGGGCACTTAACACACGCCTATTGAGTATTTTACCTAAATCTCTAGCTTTTCAATTTCAAAAGACCTGAAAAACTTTCTCATTCTGGTAAATTCATTAGAAAGGAAGACAAAGCAAACTTTGTTACAATTGACAACGGTAAAGAAATACCCCCATTAGAATTAGAATTACAACTTTATGGTATTGCTTGTAATTGCGCCATCAAATATTCAATTCAATTGGTTTATTGGACATGAACTTATATAAGATTTTGTGCCGAATATTTTTAGCTAATCAAAAGCCGTATCTTACACATATATTTACGCTTTAAGGGATCTACTTTTAACTTTAAAGTCTATACCTTTTATGTTGAAGGCCTTACTTTCACATTAGTCCGACAAAACAACCAATTAAAAGCTATATTAAAAGCGGGTAGAATCGCCCCACAAGTCCCACTTTCAACATCAAGTCATTAAAACTTAACGTTAAGTATTAATATTTCTCTTCTTTCCTCTGTATCACTATACTGCATTGGAATTGATAAACTTTAATTTTGAAACATTCTAACAACTAACTTTGGTTTATCTTATAATATTTTAAGTAATAAGAAATAGTTTTTATAATTTGAAATGTAAGGTAAAAATTACATTGGATTAAGAATAAGTAGTGGTTCGGTTTACCCTATAGGATAAAGAATAGTAAAAATATCAGTTAAATTTGATGAAAATTATAATACGTTGACTTTTCACAACTATTTTTACTCTCTTGACTTTATCATAAACCTGATAGTATTTTGGGGCTTTATAATTTGAGTATTCATGTTAGACACTTGTTTTTAGTTAATTTACAGATTAAGGAAATAACTGTCATCATAATTAGTAATTGGATCATTATATAAGTTATTTAATAGTTTCAACATTATATTACAGTTTTTACCAAATCTTTTGATATTTCACTCTAGTATATTAGGTTCGGTTATTCCAGCTTGAAATTAGTAAAGTAAATACCTTAATTATTGAACGGATTTAAGATGTATTTGAATGAGAAAACCTTGAACTTCAATTATGTTTTATATAAGTTTTCCAAATATATTCGATTACGACCAAACTCTCAATATAAAGTCTCAGGAAAAAGAGTGTTTATTTAGACTCTTGATAGCTTTTTAAAAATAATTGTTTGTTTAAAAGGTGAACGTTGTGTCCTAATGGCTATTAAGGTTAAATACGGTTATAAAATTTGTAACATAGATATTATATTTGTTGCTAAAAGACTAAAAACCGTTTGTAGTATGCTAAATGAGATTATTAAACGTATTAAGTGTACTATAGAATACTTAATCCTCGATGAAGGAAACGATCTTATTGACTATTTAGTTAGAAAGATGTCTATTAACAACGTATTTATCCTTAAGTTTTCTTTATTATACACTTTTTTATATAAAAAGATTAGGATATTTAAAATTTAGAATAAAGTGATTTTCAAAAGAATATATACCTGAAACGTGACTAGAAAATTAACATATTACTTGTGGTCTTACTTAGTTTAAACAGCTGTTATCATAACTAATTTGAAGGTTAATAACAGGAGTAGAATCAAGTATATAACACTTTACTAGAGCCTTTATAATAAAGTAAAGGGATATATAAACCATAAACCTAATGTTAAGTTTGTCTTTACTTTTAACTTTGCTATTATAGTATATATACATTTAATAAAACGAGTGCAAGATTAAAAAAAATTGAATAGGGGAAAATAGAATCTTTTATAGATATTTTCAATATTAAAAAGCTTCAACATGTTTTCAAGTTTATTTACTAAACTGGGCAGGAAATTTGACCAGAATAATTATTAGTACTTTAAACCTGAAAGTTTTCAGAATGACCATTACGGGATACCGAAAAACTGTTTTGAGGAATAAAAGTACCATTGAAGTTGGTATCCTTTATGATATTGTAACGGCTGCTCTAAACTCTAAGCTAAAAGACAGTATATGCCAAATAGTAATAAAAACAGTAAACAGCTTACTGGTAAGTCTGCCGAAGAATGTTACGAATGTGAATATAGTTTAGTTTATGTTTTTTATTATGAAGTAAATGAAATTACTAACTATAAAAGAAGTATTGAAGTGCATTAATGCGGAGTATTATAAAATTACCTTTCATAGTAAACTACGAAGCTATTGTTACTTAAAGTTTTCAAGGCCATTGAAAAGGATAGAAACTATTTAAGAAGGATAGAAGCTATTATGCCCTCACAAGAAGAGAGGTTACTAAGGTTAAAACTGACTTTAAAGGTTAAATCGAAATTTATAAGGTCGGGATCGTGATATAAGGATTTAAGTAAATATATAGTATTGATTATATTAAAACCTTTGATATCATGGCAAAATTTTATACGTGAAGGATTTTTATCACGCTTGCTGTTTTCTATGGATAGGATATCGACCAAATTAATATCGATTCGGCTTTCTTCAAAGGAGAACCTGAAGAATAGGTGTTTATGGAGATCCTGGATACTATTAGGGACTTCTTTTTATAATATACAGAAGAAAATAACTTGGGCTTTAATCCTACAGTATACTAAGTCTTGTAACTTTTAATATTACTGTAAAGATTAGAACAGGCTTCTAAACAATGGTCCAATATTTTAATAATAGTATTTAATATCCTTAAGTTTGAAAGAATGGGATTAAATAATAGGGTATATATTAATTGTCTCCTCTAGCTTCTCACATGTATTCAATTCAATGATTTTACGATAATGAGCACTGAATTTTAAGTTATTCAAGTCTTTGAAATGTATATCGGAAATATCTTGACGTACAAAGACCTAAAAAAGACAAAGAATTTTCTAGAGATTCGTTTTTTGAAAAATATAGACAAAATACGATTATCTTGATATAAGATGCGTATATTTAAAGTGTTTTGGACTCTAGGATAGAGTAATTAAGCAAATAACCGGCCTATATTTTCATTTCTACTGGATAATTCCTATATACTATATTACGTGAAGATTAGACTAATAAACAACAAACAAAGAAATATTAGTTTAATGATGGGGTTTTGGGTTATACGATATTTCAGACTAGGCCGGATATCGCTTGCTTTATGTTGGTATTATCATGCTTTTGTCTCAATATTTTAGAAAAATATATTACATTTGTTAATCATATCTTCAGATACTTAAGGTAGTATAATAACTACAGATTATAAGTGGGCGGTAAAGAAATATTGATAAGCCCGTATTAGAACACTGTAGACTTTAGGTACAATTAATATAAATATTTTTATAGGTATTAAATCAACAGCTGGTACAATTCTGACTGGAATGAGGATAAAGCCACTGGAAAGTCTACCTATAAATATATGGTTTAGATCGTTAATAATACGATCAATTTGGTATCCAAGAGATGATTCAAGGTATTTCTCTCTTTTGTAGATATTTAAAGTGTGGTAGTTATAAGAGTGACTGATAATACCTTCTCAAACATAAAAATATTTACAGATTAACATATTCCTATGAGTATTACAATATACTGTAATAATAAGGGAGCTATTAAGTTGACTATATATTCCAAGTATTACCAACGTATTTAATATATACACCTTGAAGATTACTTTGTAAGAGATAAAGTGGAGCGTGTTATAATACAAATTAAGTGGGTTTTTATGGATAAACAACTGGCTGATAGTTTGATAAAACTACTGTCGAGGGCAAAACACAAAGTAATGATGTAATGGTTCGGTTTGGTTGACTTGAGTTTAGATTACTAGTTTAATTAATAACCTTTCGTCCTCCAAATTACCTTGTATAGTGTTTCAGATATTGATGGTAGAGTGGTTTTGGTGTAAATTTTGGAATATTGACAAATGTGATATTGTGGAGGTTATCGGTTTAATTTGGACTACATATTTTTTTCAAGGCACTATACTACCTTTAATTTACCCTTTACGTTTTTTTTTTTCTTTCATTTTTTACTTTGTCCTCTTTTATGTTTGCGTAGACGGTACTTTTTGAGGGGATATATTGAAATACGACAAGAATAGTTACTTGTTCATATAACAGTAGAGCTATAAGAGAGCTAGTTAGTACTTAGCACAACCGCAACTACTTGATACGTTTGAACACTAAAGGATGAGTACTTCAGATGAATGATTATGACATTTACTAAAGACACTAGTATTTACTAGTGCAAGTATTAGTATTGACTAGTACGGAGGAGCAGTCATCTGGAAGATAGCTGCTTTTAATAGTATTTACAAATACTGAGGAACTAGTACTTGTTAGTATTCACTAGTAAAGACTAGTATAGAGTCTCAACCTTGATCAAGATCTTTATAAGGATGCACTTTTTCATATATCAAGACTTTTCCACCTCTATGTAGATTCTATAATGCTTGAATCTATAAGTCTACACAATATTTTCTTGTGTAGTACCTTCAACATTTCCAAATTATTCATATTGATGTATATGGATTGTTAATGCAGTAAGAAAAGATCGTTAAATTTACGAAAGCTGTCATCAAATTTATAAAGTAACATGAATTATGTAACTATAATTTTCAATTAAGTAATAGTGGGTGAAACTCTTGTATAATATAATTGATATAATGAAATTCACGGTTACATTAAAGATTAAAACCCTGGTGCACTGTCATAGGCTAGTGCCTGGGCTGATGGTTGCTATGCTTCTACGATGCTCTGAGTCTTCACATCATGTAACCGGGATACCTCTTTTCTATAGCCTGTAACAGCTCCTTGAAAAAAGGTTTCTTCCTATTATCTTCATCGAGAATAATGGATAGTATTCAACCATCTTAAACGACAATTTTAGCTTGATTCCTTTATATATTGTTCTCGATCTTTTTTTTCCCGAGGGTGTTTTAGCTCCTTACAAGCGGTTATAAACTAAGGCTATATTTTCCGACCTTTCAAACCTAAACCTTCAAGCTTTACCACAATTCCTCGAAGCAAGTGTTAAGGACCAACTTTGAAACGCTATAATAATATAATACAATCATTTGACTAATTAATACAAAAGATTTACCAGGTCTTTATATACATAATTTTCAGGGTAAAATAAAACTTTTTGCGAGCACGTTTTACATATTAAAAAAAGGAATATAAACGTACAAATTATATTAATGAATATAATACAATATTCTAAATTCGTTATCAGTACACCTATATTATGAAAACGACCTTTTTTTAAAGGGTTCCGGTTTTACGTTGTTTATAAATAACATACCTACAAATAATGTAATTACCGTACTATCCCGTTTATCTTTGAAGAAATTTAGTAGAAATTAGGTAATAATAGTCAAACTTTCTATACAATTAACTAAAAAGGGTATTTCTTCTATTGAAATCCTAAAAAACAAAAACGATATTCGAACCACATAAGTTTTCGTTTCACACAAAACCTGTTTTCGCTGAATAAAATCCCAAACGGTTTTTTTTTATAAAACCAGACGTATTCGGAGGAGCTTTAGGTGCCCATTTTCTTTAACCTTATAAATAGTAATCTTTCAACCTCATAATACATTATTTGCTTTGTTTATCGTCCGTCGGATAAAATTAAGAAGTTTACAAAAGAATAATCAAAGAAATTATAAACGATTTAGAAACTTTGGATACACACTTTTATATTACAATTACTTGGTTTACTATCTTCATTATTATCCAAAATTACAATACTTTATAATAACAGAAATAAATTAAAACAACTAAGTAATTTCATAGAAATGACCATTCCAATTTAGTAATACACTTATGAATAATACGGGAATTTATTTCATACCTTTCAATCTATTATAACGAGAAGACCAAGATATCCCTCAAAACATTTTAGCCACCATCTCTTTATCCACGGATTATGGCTTCTTCGCTTTGAATAACTAGAGAACTCCCCGTTCCAAAACTTACATATATTCTGTCTTATTATCATTGACGAATCTATTTTCATTAACGGCAATGTTTTCGGAAAATATTTTAAAATCAATTAAAACGCGGTTATTTTCAAGGATTTAGTATACCGTCTTCCAATTTGTACAATATTTATGAATATCCATAGTTTTTTTGCGATATAAAAAACAATAAAAACTAAAAACTTCAAGTATTTATCTAAAAAAATACGATGAAAGATAATGATATTTTACGTTTTCGCAATCGTATTGAAATCCAAATTGACTAACTATGAATTAACGCTTTAATTAAAACTATACACAAATTAATTATTATAGACTACCTGAATCGCGATGCTATGACCACTATAATTCCAAAAACGTATTTATACTCCAAATTACACCGTATTATCAGGTACTTTCCCAGCGATTACAATAGTTATAAACGGACAATTTATTAAAATTTCCCAAAAAAAACGATTTTCAAACCATTATTTATTCTTTATAAATTGTAAAACATAATATCCGTCGATATAATAATAAACCTTCCCTGTGTATTACTCCACGACTAGAATTATTGAATAACTATTATTGATGGTTTATTCAACGTTGTGACTAATGAAGTTTTTCAATCTTTGTATATCGAAACTTACCTGAACCTATTTATCAATTATGATTATCCCTTCAATGAACTTCTTTACGCGATCGTTAGTAACCCTGGTCGAAATTGAATTTCTTACTTTAAAAACAGATTTTACACACTAAAGAACGTAAAAATTGTTGAAATACTACATTCTACACCAAAACGAATAAATATGCCAAATGAACGAATCAATTTTTCTTTACTTCCTAATAGTTCATTATATTTTACACCTGATTTAATAAAAATATTTTACTCCCTAGGGATCAGTTATCGTTGAATGACAAAATAATCACAAATACTAGTATTAACTAGTTTTTAATGAAATATTATTAAGATGTTCAACCAAATAAATAAGTATGAAATTTAATTATCATAATTACAAAGCTGTACTTCAACACCAAATGTTTTTTTTAAATGTATTTATAATATAATAAAATACTAGTAGACTAAGGTGGAATCTATATAATAGAATATAAATAAGCTGCTAAAAGATACTGTTTTCTATTCGAATGATTTAAAGCTGGAAATAATGTTAAATTTCCTTTCCAATACTATAAAATTAAACAATTTTCCCCAAACCTGGTTGAAGTTTATTAAGGAAAACTGAATACCACTTGTTACTAAATTTTATATTGACAAAAAGAATTCATGATCTCATATAAATAAGCTCATCCGAAAGATTGATGAACTCTAAACACAAAAAAAAAACAATGAGTAACTACTATCCGCCTACCATTGAGATCATTAGAAAAAAATAATAAAATCGAATTCGAATACTATATTGAAAACATTTTAAAGTTTAGACAAAACGCTGAATTAAACTTAAGATAAAAAAACCTGAAGCGATAAATATTGACCAAATGAGTAATTTACTTTGAACCAACTTAAAAGCCGCTTAAATTTCTTTATATTGCTAGAACCTTTAACATTTTAAAAAATGAAATTATAAATTAGCTGAAAAAGATATTTACTAGTCTCAGCTGGTCTCTCTAGGAACTCGTATTTAACCCATTTACTGAGATATTGCCTTTCCTTAAATTCAATATATTATTCACTTTTGCAATGGTGTGTACTTCAATACTTCTTTATTTCCCAATATAGTTAACCTACCTGTTAATTTCCATTATACTTTTATATAAACCCTTGGACAAGCTATTCAATTTCATAATCATCATCCCTGATGCCGTTATCACCTGAATCCATGTTTCTACCCTTATCTACGATCGGTTTCTCGCGTATGTCAACGAGTATATTCGGCGTCTTATCTATATAACCAATCATCTCAATCAATTCCTTTGTATCCTTTAACCAATCTCTCTAACAATTTTTTCCCTCATTTTTTTAAATTTTTAAAAAAGAAATAATTTTACATACTGAACTATTGCAGTCCTTATTCAGTAGAAAAACAACACGACGAGTGTTACATGAAACAAATTTAAAGTAGCCTGTAATATTTCCATTATACGTATCAACTTCATAGTAAATTATATAACAACCCTCTTTAAGTTTTCAACAGCTATAATTTAGATATACATATTATGAATCACTTTGTTAATAAAAAGGAAATCATTTGGAAACGGAGTTGTTTACTCTAATTTTAGAGATGAAACATGAAGTTCACTCCCTATATTTATTCGACAACTAAATTTATTTACGACTACATGTCAAAAAGGTTATAGGTTTTCCCCAAAGTCCTGTCAAGTCCCCTAATGATATAAAATGAATATAGAATACCAATATCTAGGCCATTTGCTAAAAAATTGTCAACTACTAAAAAATATTCACAAAATATTGACTTTTCATAATTATACAGAACTGACATAAATTTTAATTCATGCAATATCCGAAGTCGGTATAGGTTTACTTGTAAATTCCATGAAAAATACATTGATAAACCTAACGAACTGAAATTTACCTCTTATTGACAAGGCTAGAAGAGATTAAAATTACTGGTTTATATCAAATATAGCCTTGTTCATTACAGAAGGTTTTGGGTTCATAGGTTCATCAATTCAATAGAAAAGTAATGAAAAAAAGAGAAAGGAGGGGAAGCTCAATTAAAACTTGTTAATAAAAACTTCTTTCAAAAGAAAAGGTCAACAAAGAATGAGCGACAAGTTTAAGAGCTATTTATAAAAGGATAACAGCCCTAAAAATATCACAGGCTTTAACATTATCACTACCCACATCCCTAATTTGAATATTTAACGGCAAAAGTACTGATGAAAAAGAAGAGTAAACTAGAGGTAATATAATAGGAAAATAACAGCCTAATTCCTACCAGAAAACTATCTCTGACATGTTAACTCAATTACTCGATCAATGCGTGTAATATATTTTGTCCTCGCTCTCAAACATATAATAAATTCGTCTATATTGAAGAAACATGTAGTTGTAGCCTATGTATTACTTATAACTGCTCCGTAATAGAGAACTTCTCTTTTATTCCATCTTTATCAACGATTATAAATAATATCCGACCTTTAGGAGCAAAAACCTTGTCTGAGTCCCTTAAATTGAATATATACTTATTTTTTTCACAGATTCTCAACAAATTATATTATGAGATTTACCTCAAAAGTCGGAAACAAGTTCTACTCAGAAAAAGACTTATATAACATTGGATTATTTTTCGAATTCATAGATGAATGTGTTAATTCATTCTATACAAATTTATTTTATTTTGAACATAGTTGTATCATCAATTTATTAAAGTTAACTTCGAATTTATTCATTACGAGCGGCACTATATTTGGTATCCTATAAATCAAAATAAACAACAAGCTCTTCCTTAATACCATTGGCTTTATGGTAATAGAGTAATGTATTATTGTTGATTTAAGAATCTAAAATTGTAATCAGATTAAAATATTAACTAAAGATACGCAACTAGATCTTAATAGATCGTCGATCCGTTTTTATAATATTGAAGATAAACAAAATAGGTATTGAAGTTAACGTCAACAAAACTATGGAATGAACTTGTAAAATTTAGAGATAACCGGTACCATAAGAGCCTAGCAATATCTCAAATTCAAGGCTTGGTTAACTTGTAATATGTGGATATTACCATATATTCCTATAGTTAGTAAGCGGCTACGCTGCGGAGTGCATATAGCATGCCACTTCCTATAAATGGCATACGAAAAGTGTATGATAGAGTGCCACTACCCAGAAAGAATATTAGTAGAGTGCATGGTAGAGTGCCACTGCTTATGTTAAAGGTTTATAACCTCTCACCTATGGCGTAAACTGTCCAAATGCTTCTTCTCCCTTGACAACTTATCTTAATACAAATATTTTGATTACTTTGATATTATGTTTACGTATTGGAGACCTCATCAACATAATATAACGCTTGAGTAACCTAAGAAATTCTATAATTTATTGATTACTTTGTAAGTTAACAACGTATCAAATGAAGAATTTCATAAATTTAACCAATGTATTTATTAAAAAATGATAATTTTGAAAAAAGCTAACGTCATATTATTGATTATCTTGAAAATATTTGAGTTGAATAGTTTTACGGACAGTTACATTATTAATACTATCGACGTGATTTACGAAATTAGGTTTCTTGCATCATGTTTGTATATAACAATTCAATCATATACAATGTGTTGTTTATTATACCCTCTAATGTTATTTGCTAGTTTTGCATGAAATTTCAACGTAACATAGAAATCGTATTGAGTACTGAAATTTAGAATATTATATGTGAATTCTATAGTGATATAGTTAGCAACTATAAATTTAAAACTATTATTCAATAGCTGAGATTTATTTAGATTTCAGTGGTTATTTCAATTAATTTTCGTAACCTTTACCATTGCTTTTCCAAAGTCGAAACGATGAATGAAATGCGTTCTATAACAAACGTAATGATCTTAAAGAATGCATGAAAATTTTGAAAAATCAAGAAGTTGAAATAAATAAACAGAAAATACAATACTATTAACATCATAAAAAATGCTAAGTATAACGTCGCGTTAGATTAGTTGATAGGCGTTAATAAGTTTATTATAAGTAGTGAAGGAGATATGATCCGGCTAAAATGTAATAAATGTCAATAGAAATATCTTAGTAAAATTAAAATTATTCGGATAATGTATAAGATATCTTCAACGTTACATCAACTTTCTTAGCATGGGTACATGGACCACCATGTCAATAAATATACGGCCTATACCTTGTAAACCCTAACAGTGCCTATCTTCAGGGGAAAAAAATCAAGTCTAGTTTTTATTAACATCAATTCTTTATATGCCTCCATTCTACCACAACACCTTTAATCGTTTTCATCACCACTTGAATCCTTTTCCGGCGACCTCGTTTTCGCTATTGAAATCGTGGTCAGCCCGGCGCCCCACCCGTGCAGAGGTGCATCCAGTGAACGGCTCTTATAAACGACGATTCTGTTCCTCGTCACTTGTGTCAACGAGGCCTTCCAAACCTGCACTACGGTACAAATCAGGCTTCTTTTGGGAGTTTATAGCCTTTCTACGTCTATAAACACCACAAACCAACATTTCGCTGACTAAACGAAACTTTCAACAATATCGAAATAATCTTCATACAGATATACACACCATACACTAGCACTCCGCCCGCTTAGTGAGGCCCTCAACATTACTTTAAGTAGCCACAGTTACCAGAGAAATTCTTTTCTTCGGAACATTACCTGTTGAATAGTATACTATTTTTGGAAATTTATATTTTCTTTTTGATTTGCAGTATATGACAAAAACCTACGTTGTTATACGTGCTATTATAATAAAACTTCCCTATTTTTCCGGTTTTTCGATCAGGGTATCTATGTTTTATAGGTTCATTTACTATTTTAAGGCTCGTTGTTAGATTTTCAATATAAATAAGTGTCGAACTGGGACTGATACGGCCGAACATCCCAGTCTGGGCAAAGCTATAGTTTTCACGCTCGTATATTAATACGAGTCTCTAAACTATAAGGTACGTCAAGGCTTTATTTGAAAATCTAATTTGGGATTACGTCATTGGTGTAAATTTTCACTTATTTCAAAACTTTATCTTATCAATAAAGATTGCAAATGAAAGACTTAGTTTCATAGAAAAACATATACCAATTTTATTTACATATTCATATTGATAGGTTGATAATACTTAATGAGGACATATATGATTAATATAAAACCCTATCAGTGTTTAACAATTACATAGAACACATTGTTCGAAAATTTAATATAGGTGTATTAAGTAAATCGTTAATTTTATATGTTTGTGTTTTTTGGTAAAGGCTCAGAGAGAAAGTTCTTGATTCGAAATAATTCATTCACTGGGTTTTAGGATGAAACTTTGAAATGGAGGTTTTCGGATAGGGTGGTTATTGTAGGATTGGAATACTCAAGTTGTGAGTCTTCCTACCGCATTTATACTTTTGTTAACATTAGCGAAGGTCGCACTATGGTAGCTATATAATGAGTACTTTCTGGAGATATTAAATTGAGAGAAAAATGGTGTATTCAAAGGTTTACCCAAAACTATTGTAAGTGGTTATAAAGTCAAACACATATACGAGTCTGATATTGGTATCAAAGGATTTGAGAACGGGAAAAAAGAAAGTAAATGTTTGAAATTGTGAATAAGATATTTGTAATTAGGGATTGATCAAAGCATAAAGTAGATTTCATGGATAGAATCATACCTGTTAAACAAAGGGGAACATTTTATGGATACCAATGAATTGTAATTTAATATATTGATACGTGTGCATAAAATAGAAGCTCTTAGTGTTGGAATAACAGTTGATTGTGCTTCAACTACGATAATGACAATAATTTAAAATATAATACCTAATTTATTATTGGGTACTGGTTAAATTACAATTTATATACACTATGGTAGAGACCAGCTAGATATCTGTTTAATTTAGACGGAACTCTTCTTTAATTTCAATTTAGTATCATTTACTTGACCACTATTCAAATTTACTAATTCAAAATTGAACAGACTACCAACATATACAGTAATTAACTGTCAATATTTTTTAATTCAGGCTGATTTACAATATATTTCGTATAATCTTAACTAAGGATTCATATATTTGAACTTGATTTACAATGAATAAATGAAACTGTAGTTTAGTTGTTTACCCTAAATACGAGAATAACTTGATATTTTTCAAGAGGTTTTATTGAATTCGTAGCTTTGTAATACGTTTGTTATTATTCAATAATGACCAAGTACACAACTTTCATGAAGTAAATATTACTTTTCAATGAATATATTTTTCTTTATTAGTACTATCATTATCTTTATAATTGAGAACTTGATTATTATTAACAATTTGCAATTTTTGATCTTTTTATTAATTTATGAGATATGAGAAACTTTGTAGTTTACGTTCACGTTCGTAATAATACGCTGGTTTACAACAGATGAAAGCAGTAAATCTTTTAGAATCAGGAATATTTTGAGTTTTATTTACATGGATATGAGGTGAAAGACTTAGATTTTATGAATGAAAAATTAAATTATATAAATCAAATATTTCATTATCCGGTTTTCATGATTTTCGAAAACAACATTCATATGAAAGATGGAATGCATTAAAGGTAATAATAATCACTAAATTTTACTTGCATTATTTAACATATGTACAGATAGTACGAAAGTTAAAATTTAGCTTAAAATGAGATAAAGTTTTCAATGATTAAGTCTTATTAATCGTTTTTACTTGGACAGATAACTTCTATTCTATATTATAAGTTTCACAATCTTAGTAGATGTCGTCGAATTTTTTTCCAACTCAAGAACTGAAAGATGGGAAAACCATTAATAATATTTTAAATTGATGTAAGATTTAAGCCGTATTATGTAATCTTGTACAACGTTTGAATAAAATTTACGACGGTAAAATTAAACATTGATGCATAAAGAATGATTATATGTTTCTAATAGATGTTTTTGAAGTTTATTAGGGTACTATAAAAGCGTAAAATAAATATTTTTGGGATGAAAGAATCCATGATATATTTTCTACAACGATTTGATTTTCTACTGAATAGGAACCATATTTTGAAAAATGTAAATCAATGGATCGATTTTCATGAACCAAATTAATTTCAATATATATTATTTTTCTTATAATAATCTTTAAATAATGAACGAATATTCATTATCAATACCCATGTGAAAATACCCAATCATTTACCTCAATGCTTCATCAAAGATGCTGAGAAGAAAATCAGGACTACAAGTTACTAAAACTTTGAATATAAGTAAGAAATTATTGATAATAATTTTACTATACTAACTGCTCCTAAGGGTTTTTTTTTTTCGTAGAGAGAATACAAGAAATGCCGAGTTCCATACAGAGTCTTTATTATATTGGATTGAAATAAGATTGTGAACGTTTTCAATCATGATGTATCTTTCAATATAATGAAAATTAATATATATGATTAAATATATAAAAATGTCAGTACAATACCTTCAGAACCAAGAGTATTAAATGAAATGTATTGAAAAAGCAAATGAGCCCAAAAAATCTATAAACTAGTTAAAATACAACGTTATTAACGATAGTCCAAACAATATTAAATTACAATAAGAACTGTTAGTATAGATTTGTTGATATATAAATCTTTGTCATTTAATAGAAGGAAGGAATCATAATTTGGTTCTCAAATTAACAATTTATAAAGATATTACAACAGCCGCTCAGAGTTTTAAAGAGAATAGTAAGTTTTAAGTCGACGAATTGACGAATATGAAAATATTCCTTTTTGATCTCAAAGTATACTCCAAGAGTTATAAAACGGGAATTTTGAAATTATGTATAGTTTAGAAAGTTAAGGCGACAAGAACCGATAATATGCATCAAAATTTCCCAACTAATGATTTAATAGTACAGTAACTGTCGGTAAGGTTTCTAATAAGTTAATATAGCACAAGAGTCACCAGAAAGATTGGTATTGTAATAGTAAAGATAAGTTGTCTAAAGGAAAAGAGGTTTTAGGAGAGTATAAGCCACATATGATAGGTTATAAACCTCTCATTCATGCAGTGGCACTTTACCATGCACTCTGTCAATATCCTTTCGGGGCAATTGTACTTCATCGTGCACTTTGCAAATGCCACTTTTAGGTAGTGACACGTTATTAAACACTTTTCAGGAATATACCTTATAAAGTAATACATTATCGTGTACTTCGCAAAAGTGAACTCCATAGCGTGACCGCTTACTAACTATAGGGATATATAGTAATATTCACATAGGTAATCTTTCTTATTACCTTTTAAGGCCCATATTCGTTATTTAATAATGACAATGAATTTTGTAACGTAATCCGTATCTGAAATGAAATAATAATAATTTACCGATAGTGTAATACGTATTCGTAATTTAAAATTAATAGTGTAATTGCGGTAAAAATCATAAAAGTTTAAATTAGTAGTTTCTGACCGCGGTAATAATTGTGATAAAAGCTTAGTTAGTTTTAATAATCGGTATAGATATCCTTATTAATAGCCTTTATTAGTGTTCCTTATAATGGTTTAATTATATAGGGGTAATTACAACGTTCTATAACTTAGAGTTAATTTAAAAAGATATATCTCCATCGATCTAGGCAAAATTTCTTTTCTTTTTCCCTTTAACGGCGCGTGCCTATAGCTAACGTAAGTTTTAACCTGATAATAAGAATATGTAAACCCAATTTACTATTCTAATTACCTATTTCAAACTACTCCAATAAGTAGGTTATTTAACAAATTCCCATATTCTAATCTCGCTCATAAGTAAATACCGCGATAAAATAAATTCTTTAAGAGCCATAAAACGTGTCAAGGTAAGCGGGAGAAAGCGGTTACCGCCAAAGTCTGCCGCGTCACTGACGCTGCCACCGCCACTACTAACTCCGCCTCCTCGGTACGATATCCTTAATCCTCGCCTCCCTTTTCGTCTTGTCACTTGTTTCCGTTGCCGACAAAGCCACCACCTCCTCCCCTCTGTTTTCCCCCTCCCACTCTTTCCCTAACCCTTAAGGAGAGAAACGGTGGATTCTTAAGCTTATAAACTTTACCTTTTTCCCGAGAGTAAGAACCCTCTTACCCGCAAGTTACCATCGGCTCCCACGGTCGCCGTAAACATAGCTTGTCGAAACTGTAATGTAATTCGTATCGTTAAATTTTCCCATATATTTTGTTATACTTACGTCTCTTTAAACGAGGTGATCGAAGCGGACATTCTCCACCACCTCAAGTTACGTATCATCAAGGTACATCGTGCGACCTTCTTAGCGCCTAAGGAATTCAAGCGGCGTATTCGGATCCATAGCTCCTGGACGCTAATAAACACTCTTTATGTACCGTATATCGCGTCCGCGGTCACGGGCAAGTCCATTTGCAATTACTACCAAAACGGGAGTTGATAACTCGTTACTACCGTTAAAAGCAGACTAATATCGGATACGCTCCTATTCCGGTAGTTTCAAAGCCGTAGGCTAAGGCTATATTACGCGTCCGCCTACTTCATAATAAGTTTACTCTAAACTTATACTTTTAATCGCGAACTATATTCTTTCATGTTCACAATTATATTATTGAAAACGCCCTAAGAAGCAACTTCTGTCGTAAATAACCAAAATGAACGGATATTCATTAGTAATAAATAGTAACCAGCGGACTATAGTGTCGGCAACCGCCATTACCGCCTAAAAGTGGAGCCTTCGTATATAATACGCAAATGAATTCAACGACGTTATTTCGTATCGTCGTAAGAAGGGTAAGAACTTACCCGCGCCTTTGCCCAAGAATATACGGCCTAAGGTGCAGAATCACCCATTCAGTAGCGCCTATAGTAGAGTTGATAACGGTAATAGCAGTGGTGCTAAAATAAAAGGGGACGGCGACGATGAGGAGGATAACTGTTATGCGACGTTGTCCTTTCCCTTTTCATTTAGCAACAAATAACTGTTTATTTTTACCGGACTAGTATAAATGGTTATAATATAGCGCGATACATAACAATATAATTACTGTCCCAAAGGAATAATTGTAACGAAAATAACAAATATAAAACATAAAAAGTTGAAGCAGTTTTAATAAGGTCGAAATATTAAAAAAAAGTAATAATATATTAAAAGCAATACAGCCGACAAATTTATAGCAGGAAAATTTCGTAAAATCTTTTTGAATAACGAATTTAAATAGTTAATATTTCGTGAAAGCGGTTTAAATAATGAATTCAAATAAAGAAAACTAGGTAGAAACGGTTTAAATAACGGATTCAAACAGCGAAAAAAATTCGAAAGCGGTGTAATCGTATAATACAACAGTAAAAATTAAAGGGAGCTAAATATTAACCTATAATGGATTGTAAAACCATTTGAACAACCCTAAGAAAAAGAGTATTCGTTAATAAAAATGCCTTTAATACGCCGTTCGAGGCACCCTTAATTATTATATTTACAGGTTTCAACATTCTTTCGATTTATCCTTTTTTATCTTGCGGCGTTTATAAGGTTATTATAAAGCTTTATTGCTAATTATAAGACGTTTTTCGTTCGTTATGCCAAGTTTATCCACGTATTCTTAAAGCGAAAAAAAAGTCAATATAAACAACAAAAGGGAGGAGTTAAATTTAAGTTTAAAATAATTATTCGGACTGTTATTGTCACGGTAATTTCCAAATTGAACCCTTCAACTTCATTATCAATTTCCGAGGCCAGGACGCTTCGAATAACCCGTTTACATTTGGTTGAGCTCTAATAAATAATATTCTTACGACTTGTAAACCCGTTTCGGATTGATTTTTTGTCATCGAAACAAAAACGAATCCTATTCACGAATAATAATTTATATAATCAATCAAAAGACCGTGATTTAAAATGAATAACTTTTTAATACGTATATTAAGCAGTACCACTTATAAACCGCCCTTTAAATTGTACATTTGTTACGTAACCAGCTTATTAAGTATTTTATATACATCGGCTGAAGGGGCGGTTTGGCACTATACGACGATAAAAAAGTTAAACGCCTCTTCCAGTTATGGAATTAAAACAACTTAAGCTCTATATATACGTTGGAATTTGTATTTGTCGGCCCGTTTTACGCTATCTAAAAGAAGAATGATAACTTTATCTAATGATCTTTTTTATGTAAAGTCTATAACGTCGTTTCGAAAAGAAAATATAGTGTTATTAAGGCTAATTATACGGTCCTATATTAAATACATTTTAGGTTCTACTTTCAAGCCGGCGTCCCAAAGCTTCCTCTCTTTAAATATGGAAAACGACGCTTTATACAGTGTTAACGTGTAATCCTTCATTATATCCGTTAATATAAAGCCGTTGAAATATATTGTTAAAACCAATAGATACGTATCGAAGGTCCAGTTAATAATTTCGAACTGTTCCTCACGATGCCTTGAATAAGTACTATATAAATATGAATTAGAATTAATGAACTCATAAAGATATTTGATAATGCATAAAATCGTTTTAGGTAAATTGTACCTTTTAAGGTCCATAGCTATATTGGCGTAAATAAGCCATTTAAGCTATTCGTAGAGTTATATATAAACTCACCAAATTTACGAAGTTTAATATAAAGGCTATAAAACTTACTTAAAAAGGCGGAAAAAAAAAGAATTAAACGTTGGTTAACCTATTGTAATATAAGCGATTAGGTTATACTATCCTTTTTACCGTCGTTATTATACTCCTTTACAATAGGGCGAGTATTTTTATATAAACTTTGATTTTTATCCCTTACTTCGTATACAAGATGTATAACAAAAATCTTATAGGCACCGTGAATCGCTAATTCGAACCTTTTAAAGAAAAAAACACCTTATTCGATTAAGACAAAAATTTCCGATTAAGAAAATTATTCGAATAGGGTATTTAGGATAGTAATAATACCCTTGCGATGAAGCTTTAAACTAAGTTTATGATTTGATATTTAATTTTAAGTGATAAAGATTTTCGGGCATTTTTTCATTTTTTCAGCCGAATGGACGTTATCGGTGGCAATATACTGGTACCATTCGTATAGGTGAGACGCTGTCATATAATGATCAAGGTTCGAAAGTATTATCCGTGGGATATACTAGATTAAATGGCGGTTTAAATTCGTTTTCGTAAAAATGATTCCGTTTGTATCGCTAGATGGATTACGGTTTCAGGATGCTTTTCTACACCTCTTTCCTTTTATACTTTCGTACCATTATTTAACGAAACAATTTGTACCATTTAGCAAATTAACAAATATATCGTTGGCTTTAAACCCATCAATCTTTCGAAAATTAGTTTATATGTCTTTAATTAACCAAACTGGAGCCTGAGATCATAATTTCAAGTTTAAAATGATAGTTTTACATAAGCTGTTCCGTATGACTAAAACTTTTAAAATATTATTTCAGATACAAAGAAAGCGTAATATTACTATATGTTATGGACTCAGGCTGTTGACTATTGAGTCTATAGGTTATGTGACTGTGAATGTAACGGGATAGTGCAGTACCCGGCCCAGGCCCAGTCTGGGTGTGGCCTGCATACAGTATGTGTGAGGGTACGTGACGGGCTTTGTATTGACTATATCTACAAGCCCTGCACGAAGGATCACTGTAGCCTCTTCTAGTTTTCCGCTTAGAACTTAATAGTATACTCCATCTAATACCCACTTGGCTTACTATTGTAGGTTCAACCATAACATATTATGAAGGTTTCTTTTCTTTTGAAGTAATATTACTAATAATAGACAAATCGATGGTAGATATTGATAATTTTACGTTATTCTTTACCGTTATCAGGCAAAATGGGCTTTCGACAAATATCCTATCCTGTGCTATTATAAAAACTCTTTCGGAATTTTTAGGGCTGATTTAAGCCGATATATCTCGCTTATAGAACACTATAAGTTATATCGCGTTTATTATAAAGAAAATACAATAGCCTGTTGAATCAACCTTCGTTTTTGACCTTATATACTATGTTGCCTTGATTAAAGCTAATATTGAATAAATTGAAGCTAACCTAACGGTAACTTGTACTAATTTCCCAACGTTTAAGGGTGGCCGAAAACGAAATAACCAACTGTAATTCAATAAATCTGCCTCCAAATAAACAGCGACGCGCCAAGGGATCGAATTTATATTAAAGGCGAGAAAGGTATAAATCAGAAAGGGTTAATATACGTTTCTTTACGTATAGGATTATTATACAACGTTAATGAAATAATTTATTATAATACATTACGAAACCGATGGATACAAGGGTATATACTATGTAAATAAGTTTTTCGAGTACGTTAAGAGTGTTTATTACGGCTTTCATCGCGCGAATAACGCTTCAATCAAATCGGAAAGATTGCTTATAAGCTACAAAAACCTATAGATACTGTTGATTATCAAATTTAAGATATTTCTTTAGCTTAAGCGGTCGAATTAAACTAGCCTTCGGCCGTAAAGTACAATTAACTACGCTTTAACGTATCCCGACGTATGCAAGATAAATTTATTACAATAAACGTTGACCATATCAAACACGTCGTGGCCTTAGAGCAGTACCGCTCCTTTACCGACGAATTGAAGTCCTCAAACATAAGACGACGCTTTTTTCAATAATTATAGGAACCTATATAGGTATAATGATTGAATAAAGCTATAATTATAATATGAATCCATAACATTTAGGTATTATCGTTAAAAAGTCACGGTAATCGCAGGTAATTATTTCAACAAACCCGTTTAACATATGTTTAAAACTAAAAACGTAAAGTGACGTAAATAACGGCGACAAAACGCCAGGTTGGGAAAGTTATGGGGCGTTACCTACGCTATGATTAGATGGACTATGATTAACATGGTTATGGATTCCGTGCAGTGTTGCCTTCGACGTAAATATATATAGTTTAAATCGAAAAGGCAAATAAAAGTTTTCTACTAACAGCGACGGGAAAAGACTAATTTTTAAATACAGTTTTGTTAAGAAGTTACGTAACCTTGACAGCTTAATTATAAAATGGAGTAAAAAGGGGATTAATTTAATTAAAATTTGAATAAATGAAGATTTATTCCTCATTCCTATACTAATTTTCGATATTTATTTTTTTAGAATTTCAATTGATTTTAGCTATAATTATCATTATATCAGAATCAAGGCTTTGATATAACGGTTGAGAATACAATTACTTCGGTTACGGCGAAATACGCCTATTACCTGAATAGGTAAGTTTTATATAAATATTTATAAATAGTCGAACCTTATATTCATATATATTTTTTCCGAAAAAGCGCTGGATATAATTTTTAGAACATCTGGGATACAATACTATGAAATAATATTAAATTTTAACGGTAATCATCTAATAATTTGTAATTAAAGAGGATTCATTATCGATATAATAAGAAAACGCTGCAAATCAGAGGATATATAAGTCGTTATAGGATCGGGTTTTATTAGTTTGGTAACCCGACTTCGGTAAATAATATAATTTACGATAGTTTAGTTGTAGTTAAGCTTCGTTATAAGTTTTTGTAAAAGAACGCGGATTTAATAATCGATAACATCGATTACAATAAAAGAGAAAAAGAATTGGTTACGTTTTTTATCCGATTTGGCAAAATTCAACGACATATTTGATAAGAAAAAGTAATAGCATTAACCTTATATAGGGGGAAAATTAACTATTATATTTATATCAAATCAAACTAGGATGGAAGTTTACCAAAAGATTATGGCGATTAGTATATTCGATATCATAGAATTAACTCTTCGAATTTCAATGCTAATTTACGAAGTTAATAAATAAGGGTTAAGTTCGCACGAATTCTTTATAGGCTGCGACACCGATATTACTAATTTTTAAGTCGGGGAGGGGTGTAGGTAGGAGGGGATGACGGTTTTATATCGATTACTTTTGGAATAGCAGTCAAGTTCAGTATAGTCAAGTCAACTTTACTTGAAGTAAGGTTGATTGTACGTAATGAAAATTAACTGTAGCTTATGGGATTTGAATGAAATGTATTGCATATGCAGTTCAGTCGGTCGCAACTTCAAAGTGAGGTCCAGACCAAAGCGTTTGGCCATACAAATTAGTGTGCTGACCGGCTATCGGTCTTCTAAACTTAAAACTTCCACCTCAATTAACAATATCAACGCAACACTAGTTACTTTGATCACAGTTATTCGAATTGACTTCCTTGCAACGATAATGGCCTACCAAAACTTATCAGTGCTTATTGGGTTAAGTACAGATTAACTAAGTAGAAGAAAAAGCTGCTTTCTGGTTACACTTTGTTTGTTTAAGTAAGGTAGAGTAAAGATTTTTGCGAAGGGTTCCTTTATGCCATACAGTTGTTCGCGGGAGCAAGTATGGAAGATTTATAGGCTATGCAGTTGTGCGCAGCAATCTATTAGTAAGCGACGGTATCGCTCTCCAAAAAAAACCAAGAAATCTTTATTAATCCTTTTTAAAGGCGTTGAGATTAACCGTCTAAAAAGTCTTAAAAATCACCAAGTCGGCAAGTTGGTAAATGGCTAAGTTAGTACTATGATAGATGCTACTACTATAATAAAAACGACTAAGTCTCTATGCCAAACAACCTACAATAATAAACGACTTCCAACCTTATAAACTATACCAAAGCTTTTCTTTACTCCACTTTTTTTCACTTCCCACGCCAGTTTAATATTCAAGATCACTGATTTGAACGAAAACACCAAGTCGCGCTAAGAAAGCCACATCGCGTGACTTCATATAAAATCGCCAAATCCACACGCCTACGAATTATGAATTCTTTACGCCCCCAGATCACTAAGCCCACCACTAAGCCTTACACCAGCCAGAACAACACAATGGCTTTAGAACTCGCCGGAATCAACACCGTTGACGACCTCGAAACAAAAAAGATAGTTAAAGACCTCAGCTCTTTTTTCGAAAAGCATTACTACAAAGAGTTCTAGTTTTCAGAAGCTACTAAAGACTTTACCCTAAAACACTTAACTAAAGTAATCGGCTCCTTCATTCTCGATATAAATACTATTTGAATTAGCCGTGAACTTATGGTCCTCGACGACTTTCAAAAATGGGTTTAAAATTGGAGCTTAAATATGTGGAAAAAGACGGAAAGACAAGTAAAATTAAGCCTAAAGCTAGATCTGTTTGTTCAAGGAATTGAATTCCTTGCGAAGAAAGGGAAGAAAGGTAACCTAGCTAACAATTTACGAATACGCCATGGATAAAAACCCTGAATGGATCTTAGTTAAGGGTAAAGAAATTAATAGCGATAGTAACCCTTAACACACAAATACATGTTTGTAAGGACCCGCCCAAACTTAAATAAGTCGACGTAAAAAATCAGTTAACTTATATCCCATAAGCCTTTAAATTCACTAGTTAATTGAGTAGAAACCACGACAGACCCCTTAATATCGAAAGGAATATTACCAAGTTCCGCGCAATGAAAACCCATAAGCCTATTTCCCCTAAGCTTTTTAACAAGTCCAGTTTTAACAGAAAAATCAAGGAAGAACCGGCTTTACGCGTAAGCCTACAGTGGGTACAACCACTGGCTTTTCCCCTATAATTCCAGCTAAAGGTAATTATTTGGCCTATTAATATTATTAATAATCTAAGTCATTTCCCTAGTTAAGGGATGTAAAAAGGTTTTTACGACTAGTATATTAACCTTCCCATTCAACGAGTTCCTATGGTGGATACGGATTATAAGGCAATTACTACATTCGTTGAGATCTAGGGAGAAAAGGAAAAACATAAAAGTAAGCCGTATAATCTTTTCGACGTCAATTTATGCCTATGTTTTAATATCTACTGCTAGATAAAAGTTAAATTGCCAGGTTTTCACTCGTTGTTTCCTAGTATCTTTAACAGCTAAGCTGAAGATTATTATCTCCAGTACCTGACGAATTGTTTCTCTTTCCGCGAAGTTTATAATGGATTAAAGGGCTATTTCGATTACGATATTGATTTTACCTAGTACAACACCAATTTGAATATTATTAAGTGGTTTTACATGCGAGATTATAAAAAAAGTCGAAAAGTAAAATAGATCTCCTTAATTATATATTTGATAGGTTGATGATTTGCTAATAAATAATTAGTAACGTAGAAGTTTGCGAAAATATATTATGCCAAGAGGTCTAGCAAGCATTCACGGGCTACAAAAAGTTGAAATACACCCTTCAATGCCTAGATGCCACCTGCGAAGGGTTCTTTAGCTACATACGTTCCTTGTTAGCAACCGTAACTGTTCGAGTCTCCGGCTCGACTGGTATATATCCTTCAGCTCTGGAATTCAATAACAAGGAAAAGGACACTCCTAATTCGTACTATATCAATCGACAGTATGGAAGGCCCGGCTAATACAGTTAACAAAATGTCTGAACCTTTACCTATGGCTCTTTAAAGTCTTTAAACCTGTTAAGTAAGTTTAGATCATACGTAACAAAAAATTAGATTTGCGTTAAAAAATGCTGTTAGGTAACAAGTTATACTACCGCCAAATATAAAGAAAAGCAGGTGATGTACTTTACGTAATTCTATTTTACTTTTTACTGGGAATGCTTCGAGTAAATTCAATAGTTTAAAGGAAAAGAAGACAAACGAGAGGAAAACAAGCCAAAGGCTATCGGCTAGTACGAAAATACTAGTACTAATACTGGCCTAGAGGAAACGTAATAACTAGACGACCACGCTTTTTTATACCTCTTTATAAGTAAAGAACTTTATCGCTGACATAACGATAAAAACCCTGGTACTATATATCTTTTTAATATTTGAGACCGTTACGCAAAAAAAATCTTCTAAGGAATTATGCCGGATACAGAGGTAATATGGTACTGAACATGAGGCTATTTGTAATACATCGTGATATGAAAGGATACTGATATTATTATGAAATTTAACTACGCGGATACTGGCAAGGCCAAAGTTAACTTTAACCTTAGAAAAAATATTTATAGGGATTAACGATGGTTAAGAATGTTATTGACCCTATTGTTTGCTATATCTTGGAATCCCCTATCTATTTCTTCCTTTCCCTAAAAGGTATAGAAAATATCGATGTTAATATTGACGTCTAAACTAATAACTTAATATAAGTTTTGGCTGGTAAAAAGTTTTCACTTAGCTTTAATTAGGGGTTCTTTTGGTTTTATCTTTAAGGGTTAGAGGTAGTAGTGTTAAACCTAACAAAGGCGAAACTTCGTCAATTGTATCGTAGGTTTAACTATATAATAAATAATGGGTTTTGTAAGGTTTTAAAGGTGATTGTCTACGAAAATATGGATTTATCAACGTTAAAAGTAGTTAAACAGCTTTATTACTACTGCGAAATACATTTCTAAACCCCCTTAAAGTTTAAGTTTTCGGTAAAGGAAGATCAAGACTTTAACTCTGAAGTTTTCATGGACGTATTTTACCTGGATAATAAATTAGTATTACATATTTCAAACTCCGTTACAGATTTTCACGTTGTTAAGTTTTTAAAGACTATGACAGCAATGGAAATATAAGGGGTATTACGTAACTTGTACATCAATACGTATCCCAGCCTACTAAACGTAATAGTTTACGATACTGGTTCCAACTTTATTACGATGGAGTTCTAAGTTCTTGTAAAATTGAAGGGAATTTAATGTAAATATATTTCCGTTAAAGTTTACTAGGGTATTAGTAAAGTCGAAAGGGAATATGATCTTTTGCGAAAGGCCTACAATATGCTTTCATTGGAAATCGAAAGTTTTATAAGTTAAAAGCATAGATTTATATAGCAGTGAAAGATTTAAATGATATTATTAGCCTTAATGGACCTATACCTACTTTACTGGTATTTAGGGCTTACCTATATATAATAGCTGAGTCGCTACCTTCGTTAAGTACCTAAAAACGTATGATAGTATATAGTAAAGCCTTAAAACATCTAAGAAAGGAATCGGCACACCGCCAGGTTAATAATACCCCAAATTTCAGGAAAGGACCTTAAATAATAAACGTGTTATTACTTTCTTTTTGAAGTAAAGTCATTACGTGGCGCGATTTAAGTAAATGAGATGCGCCATATAAGATCTTAAGTATTACTAATTTAAACGTAATGGTTTAAATTGCTAATAACTTTATTACTTTCCAAGTTATATAAGTTAAGTCCTACCGAAAACGTTTTGGGTCCCTTAAATCTAATAAAAATCCTACAGTTGATAACCTCCGAGTCGAGTGAATTAGCTAGTATAACCCTCCCGACCCGATTATTAATAAGCTAATGAAACGTTGGCGACGTATACTATTACCAAATAGGAGGATAAATACTAAAGAAAAGGACGACTATAGAAAAAGAAAGCCCGGAAGGGCGTATACAACGATGTGGATATCTCAAAAAGAGAAGTCTAACAAAGAACTTACCCTTAAGCTACGTGTCAAAGACATTATGAACATACCAGGAACGCCTTTTAAGGGAAGTAATCAATTGTAAAATAATTGCCTTTTATTATAGGAGGTTATATAATTTATATTGTTAACATAATTTAAAAGTTAAAACGTCGTTATAGTTAAGTCAAGAATAGTTTACGAGTTTAAGGATAAGACTACAAGCCAGCTATATGGAATATTATGACTAATTATTTCAGAATACGGTAATAAAAGTAAGGATTGGATTTTTATTTAATCGCTTATAATTCAGAAAATTAATTGACGTATCATCATCGTTATTACTACCAATTTTACTATTAGTGTAAAAGGTTAGTTTATACTTAATAGCCGAATATTACGTAAGAATAGACGTAATCTACCATCGATATTGAGTAGATTATACTATGAAAGCTACTAAAAAAACTAAAGGATAAGTTTTCAGCTAACACGATAATGCGTTACATTAAGACTTTATACGGATTGGCTAAAGTAGGCATTCACTGATTTATAACGTACTAGGCGTACTTTAAAAATAGGCTCGGAATAAAGACATTAACTTTTAACTCATAAATATTAATTATAAAAGGTAAAACCTTTGGTTTCGTAGGTATGTAAAATGATAGAACCCCCTTTTTTGGCGATGTTAGGTTTATAGTGGCGGTGGTATCGAAAAGTAAGGCCTCTAAAAATATAAGCTGGTTAAAACGTTGGCTAAGGGTATATAACTTAATGTTAATAGATTGTTAATCCATATTTATAGTGTGAAGGCAAAAAAGGGCACCTATATCAACCTACGCTAAAAGGGGAAAGCCATAAGCCTGACGATTACCGATAAGACCAACGAGGTAAGATTACAAAGAAAACTAAAATAAAGGGCTCATACGGCTAATATAGCTACATTATATTTACTGGAAATATTGTACGACCTTTCTATTACAATATATATATAAGACCTTTAAAACAAAAACTTTAACAAGTTAAATGAATTTATTGAGTAATAAATGGATAATGTAAAACGAGGAATTAATATGGGTTTTTAAAATTGAATAAAGGCCAAGTCAATAATATTTACGAACGGGTTATTTGCGAATAATATTAACCTTATATCGCTAATCGGCTTCCTGATAATACACGTTAACAAGGATATATTTAATAGGTAATTTAAGATTATGGGAAACCTCGTATACTGGGCATTTATTCAGTGTAAATACGTAACCCGAAATATGATAGCCTCGGAATTCTACGGTTTAATAACAGGTTTTAACATTGGTATAGTAATTAACGGCATATTAAGTATTATTACTAAATAGTTGGAACTGTTACTAATACCTCTGGTAATATATACCGACTCCCGGAGCCTTTAAGAATACCTATTGAAACTGGATACAACTAATGAAAAACGCCTGATAATAAACGTAATAGAGTTAAGGGAAGTATACGGAGTCCATAAAATCAATAAGTTCTGGTGGATTAACGGTAAAGATAACCTTACTAATGCTATAACGAAGGCCACCCTTAATAGTGCCCTAAAAATATTTGTGAATAGTAATACGCTGAATATACGAATCGAGGGATACATGGACCGCTCAGTACATAACGTAGATGAATAGGGTTACCCTGGCAAACTGGAAGTCTGTTAGGGCAATTCTATTGATGGCAGTAGTTTTAAACTACTGGCAAAAGGTACGTAAGTGGTTGCGTACCTGATTTATATAAGTTTGTGGCGAAAGATCTGTGTACGGGATTTGATGAACAGAGGCCTCGAACGAGTGGAATAAAAGGGCCACGGAAGGCTATAATTAATATCAATTTCAGTAGAGATTGATCGAAATTCACCGGGGTCTGGCTTATTGTTGGCTTACGGATTAAGAAGGGATTTCAGGGGTTACCACCAATTGATAGCAAGCCACGCTGACATGAAGGCACAAAAACAAAAAGCCGCAAGTGTTGAAATAGCAGTTAAGAGCAGTATATTCAAGTCAATTTTACTTGTAGTAAGATTGATTATACGTACTGCAAATTGAATATAATTTGTGGGATTTAAATACAATACATTGTTAGTGTAGTTCAGTAGGCTCCCACTTTAAAGTAAGACACATGACAAAGTGTTTGTCCGTACAAATTAATGTGAAAACCAGCTAGAGATCTGCCAAACTTAGAACTTACACCCCAATTAACAATATCAACGAAACAATAGTTATTTCGAACACAGTGATTCGAATCGACTATGTTTCAACGACAAAAGCCTACCAGAAATTACTGGATATTGAATAAAATTACTGAGTAAAATCGTTTTCCCTTTCTTTTAATTAAGGAAACCTTACGCGTATTGTCAAAGTTAACGTCACCTACCAAATTAAATATTCGAACGGCTTTTTACCGTATTTGGGTTATACCCAGATTGAAAAAAAAAAGAAGGGTTTTTCATATACGTTTCGGATTGTTTAAATAGTTAGTGACATCTTTTAAATTATCGGAAACGTTGAAGACGTTAATGATATATTGATTATGTAACAGAGGAAATTTTTAATGATTGGATTACAATTTATCCAAATAACCTTTGAGTCCTTCCTTTCCATATTAAATAAAATTATATAACGAAGGTTCGCGTGATTTGAATCACCTTTAAATTATTAGGTTCAACCTAAGCCTAAAAAAGTGTAACTTCGAATGAAAAAGATAAAATACCTTGATTTTATTACAAAGTTTAGCGTAAGTATTCGGGCCGACCCCGAAAGAGTTCAGGTAATGTGCGAATAAAAGTTTTTACGTATTATTCGAAAGTTCCGATGGTTTTTAGGTTTTACTAATTTTTATCGAGACTAAATTTGTAGTTTCTCCGATTTAACCGATTATCTCGTTCGACTTACGAAATAAGAAACTCTTTAGGCTTGAATAAATCAGAAGAAATATAAATTTTCAACGTTAGAAAATACCTTCGTTACGGAATTAATTTTTGTATATTAGAATTTAAATTAGCTAGCGGTAGTAAAACCCAATTATTCAGGGATCATGCCCAAAGGGTACTTCTTGTAAAAAGATAATGATAATATCTTAAATCTAATGGCTTAATATTTTGTACGGTTCACGAATGAGAAACGTAACTACACCATCTATAATAGGGGACATTTCGCGGTAGTATCCTACTTAAAAAACATAGTCTTTGAAATTACGTATCGTTAGTACTCCGGTTCCGATCTTAACGAATTATGAAGAATTAAAGTATTTTTTCATCACGTTGAACTTCGGAACGTCAAATTCGATAAGCTCAAATTATTTCGCTTTTCCAATACCACTTACGTTATTGGCGCACGAGCTAAATCGCCCGCCTAAATATATTAACCCATAAACTGTGAAATGAACCAGACGTTAAAAATCGCTGCACGTGAGTTTTACAACCCATTTTGTTACTATGTTGGGTATAATAATGGTAAATTTATATGTTTCAAAAAACGTTTATTGCGATGAGGTATAGTGAACAATTTATTGAAATGAGAGTTTAACTATTAAATTACGAAAATATATACCCCGAAGAAAAGTCAAAGGATTCCGGAATATCGGCGTTAACGGGATTGCCACGGACCCAGCCCGCGCCCGCGTCATCGATTATAATAATACCGAAGAATATTGAGTCATTAACAATTATAATATTGTAGCGCGCCCGGGCCGTATTAAATACGCTAACTTTATTATTACCAAGTAACTAACATATTTTCGGGTCGGGTATTTTTAAGGAATTATAAAATTAAGGATTAGTAAACAATCAATTATATAAAGTTAGCCTACTAATAGTTACCAAAGGCGTTAAACGCTGTTCAATTCAAACAAAACAATTCGTATAAATTAAGAATTATAAAATCGACCAGAGGGTATCGTTACGTTACTGTAGGCGATTATAGAAATCGGATCAGAAACTGGTAACAACGAAAATTTCATAATAAACTTAAAATTACCATATTATAAGTTATCCTAGAGAACTGAGTTATTATGAGTCTTTTAACGAAATCATCATTAAAAGGGAATGTTCGTAAATATATAACGCTTATATCAAATATATACGTAATATAATAGTACAAAACCACGTTATAACTTATAATAAGGCCTTTTTAACTACATCCTATCTAAAATCGTTATTATTTCGAAATATCCGTCGATTTTATAATCGATTTACCAGCTACTGATGGCGGCCCACGGTTCTTGTTGATTTTTACTAACCGTCTATTAATATTTATCTTTTTCGATACTATGAAATCTATAACCGCCTAAATATACACAAAACGTTTTCGGAATATATAATAACGATTTTATGAATTTCTGGCTTTCATTATCGGTAATCGCGGTTTGAATTACAAATACATATTTTAAACAACCTTTTATGTTTTAATAAATGTTAAATAACTTTTATCGATGTCGTATCATTTATTAACGAATGGCGATACCGAACGAGTAAGTTAGAATATTTCAAAGTAACTATGGATCATCGTCGCCTTTTCCTAATATAACTGGGTATTATATTTTACCGGTTATTAATTTATATTAAATTACCGAAAGTTGACGGTTATAGCATTTGGTATGAATTAGTTAATTAACAAGTACTAAATATCCCATAGCATCAAGATAAAAGGAGGTATCAAGTTATTAACCAATTTGGAATAATGAACCTCTGCGTTTCTAATACGTTTACCCAAAGTTATAGAGTTATCCTAGGCGAAGATAATATATATTTAATAAAAAATGAAGTAACGGCAAGCCGTCATCGATACCCGCCGAAATAGTTCAAGATAGGTAATTAAGTTCAAGTTAACCTACGTAATATCGAAACTATCCGTCCGAATAAAAAGTTCATTTAGTTATATAATTAATGTCGGGTTATCGATGTTTCAAACCTGTTAAATATCATTTTTTTTTAAAAAACGCCCTGTATTCTTTATTAATTTAGTTCAAGTTAATGTTACAAACCTCTTTTCCCGGTAGGTTTTATCCGATATTCATCCGAAACTAATCTAGGTTGTTAAGATATGAAAAAGGGTATATACGAAAAAATTAAAAATTGAAATATTTTTGTTAAGAAAACTAGGTAGAGCGGTATTAAATATACGTTAGTTAAGTAAAAGGCTTATAATAAGTAACAAGAGGAATTGTTGAAAAATTGCTAATATAAGAAGTCCTAGGATAAATTCGAAACAAAATGTAGAAACTCCTGGTTCTATAATAGCCCGGTATTTTAACATCAACGTAAAATATATGCTACAGGACTTACTTTGGGTGAATCACTTTTACTTTGGTAAAAAATAATATTGATAAAAAAAAGGGAAAATTTATGATTATTATAATATCATACGATACATAAAGCCAGATATATGTTACCTGGCCTTTTCGGATAAATATCCGACTACAGGGCGACTTTTACCACGATTTATGAAGTTTTACTTGTTAATTATTATCATTTTCATCAGGGTCCTTTATATAATAGTATATTCAACGATAAAACTCTCTTTACGACTAACCTCAGATACTAAAAAAAATGTTGATAGAGTCGGGCGACGTAGGGAGGGGCGGGTATTTAGTAACGTTAACAAGGGTGGTTGCTTAAAAGCGGGACGGGTATTATATAAAGCTAATGATAATAGGTAGTGTTAAACAGGGCGAGTATTAGGTAAAACCAACGACGGAAAATAGAGCGAGGAGGGGCAAGAGAACGAAACTTTAAGTGTGATATAAAAATTGAAATATATTAGTTTATACCAGAACGATGCGGTCGATAAAAATGTGATTATCCATTTGTTTACAATCAGCTCGCTTCATTCTCTCTTAATAAAGGTTGACAAATGAGATATAGGTAAATGAAGGACTTTTAAGGTAAAACTTTCAACATCTTTCGCGATGCTTTATGAACCGCAGCTCATATTTATTATAAAATATATTACATATGAAGTTATATTTTTTTTCAGGTTAGAAAAAAAAAAGGTATATAATAGCGATTCAAAAGAACCAAAGAGAAAAATTTTCGTATCAATATCTGGTTAATGAAAACATTCTTATCCCGATGGATAGACAAAACTGTCAATAAAAGAGAATAAATTTTTAAAAATAACGAGCTTGAGAATAATGTTCGATAAAGACACATAATAAAGGTGTAATGACTTTTATTACCGGAACGGCACAAACGCCCTTAGCTTAATCAATATCACGAATCAGGGTAAATAAATAAACTAACTTTCAAAATGCGAAAAAAGAAAACGGGTTTATTACCTGGTATATCACTTTACTGTTTATTAACGAGGAAAGAAATATCATTATAATTTTCGAAAGCTACGACTAATTAACTTAATAATATACGTAACATAGGTAAAGTTATAAGTAAATTTATCTTTTGAATAGATTATGTAAAAAGGTTGATTTTCAGTCGGATTTTCTATCAAATTGAATTCTTAGGCTTACCTTAAGATGTTCCTTTCGGTGTACGCCACATTTTTAATCGCGATAAACATAAATATAAATAAATTGTATTTTAATATTAAAAAGGTAATCAATAAAAAAATATTAATATCCTTTACCTGTAATAAGGGGAGTTTACTTTATGTTTTATTTTGGTTAAGGATAAAAAGGTGGTTTTTAACGTGAAGGGCCTATAAAGTATAATTCGCGACAGGTTATTTCAATTTAAAGGGGCGATATACTTCATGAAAAAGCTAATTGTTAATATTAGGAACGCTAATGATAATATAACTCAGGCTAAAACCGTCATGAATATTAGTTTTATAGATTGAGAGGAAGTTGATAGAATATAAAACGTTACCATGTAAAAAAAAAAAAGAAGGATATAAATAAGATCATTAAAAATAGCACGATATAAATTGGTAATATAAAAGAAGAATTAGTGAAGTGGGAAAAAACAGGAAAGAAGTTTTAAAATTTATGGTAAAGACCGTATTTATAGGTGTAAGGGGACCGGAATCAGGAAGAGTTATATGTTATACGATATTTTAAAAGGCGCGTTATACGGCGTTGGTGACTCGGGGTCATTACTACTGATACGTTATATAACAACTTAAAGGAACGCGTTATACGACGCCAGCATTTAATTGATTAAAACGGTTAATACGTTATATAATACGTTAAAGGGGGCGCGTTATACGATGTTAGCGATTTAGGTCTAAATTAACTTGAAAGATATACGAAAAATGAAAAGGCGCGTTTTATGGCGTTAACGGCCTAGGGTTAAACCGACCTACAAGTTATATGGCACATTAAAAGGTATGTTATAGGCCCGCGTTTAGTTTACGCCTAGCTCACGTATTAGGCGAGCACGGCTCACGCCCTATGTCTAGCAAACGGGATACCATTGTCCTTAAGATATTTACTAAAAAAGGGGTTATAATATAAACTCAAGCTATTAGCCATTAAGTCTATAAGTTACGTAATTGTATACGTAACGGGATATTGAAGTACGCGGCCCGGGTACGGTCTAGACGTAGTCCACATACAGTATGTGTAATGTCACGTAACGGGCTATGCACTGACTATGTCCATGAGCCTTGCACAAAGGACCACTGTAGCCTCTTCTAGTCTTCCACTTGTACCTCAATAGTAAACTTTATTTGGTACCTACTTGTCTTACCATTGTAGGTTGGACCATAACACTATAGTTTTCGCTATAGTATTCTCCCTTTACAATGTAGTTAATAACTATATAAACTTTATATAGATCCTTGGGTAAATATTAAAAAGAAAAAGAGTAAGAATTAGAATACTTGCGCCGGAAGTGTTATTCACGGTGTTAACCGCTATTTAAATGATGAAATTTTCGAAATTGATACACTTTAGCTTTTTAAATAATATCGTATACATTCTTTAAGCGGTTTATAATACCGTTTACACTTTTTCATACTTCCAATACTTTTACTAGTATTTGTTTTTTTTTCTACCAGCGATTTTAACCTTCATACGCTATTTAGTCGAGTTGAGTACCGTACCTACGTCGTAAGTAACCTAATTTGAAAGCCTTGAATAAATGTTGAATGAGAAGTTTACTAAAATATTCTAATAGTTTGTAACTAAAACGCTTTACGTAAAATTTGCGGTCTGGAACAATGTTGTTACGTCGACAAAGTGTAATAAGAATGAGTCGTTTGAGTATATAATATCGAAAATTACCTTATAGTTGAATTTTATATCGTTGAAAAAGTGGAATTTCAATCGCCATAAGGTATATAAATATAATTAACATTTATGGAGAAACTTTTCAATGACTTTGAACGTTATTTTTTTTTATATTTGTATAACCTGTAATGTAAAGAAGCCGTAAAAGGGTTTTTGTAGCTAAGTGTTGAAATTAGCGATGTGATATTTGCAATTCCGGTTATATTAAATAAATAACTTTAATTATATGTACCCTAGAGAGAAAATATAAGTATCTGAATTGAAGCCGAGAAGGTATGGATACGTTGTTCAAAATGCGGATAAAATAATTAATCGTATTTTGGTTTTCGATTCCTAGATTTTATATATTAGTTAACAATAATTAGAATAATGTTTTAAGATTTATTACGTAGAATTTAACCGGTTCGAATTGCGTGTTTACTAAACCATTCCAAACGACGACGTTTTTCCTTTATTTAATACGACCTCGTAATATTTTCTTATTCGGTCTAATTGACATTTCGGAAATTTTGCCGCTAACGCATTGAATTGTTTCTTACCGGCGATTTAGATTTTAAGCGCTCCGGTATTAGTCATAATTCCTTAAAATTAGGTTTCTTACCCATTCGAAATCGTAAACTACGATACCATAACAGTATTCAATACGCTGTTTTCGCAAACCAAGCTTATATTATATAAGAAGAAGATATCTTATGAGCTGATAAAAATTATCTAGACGAGTTCATCATTCTGAGCTGTAGAATAAGTATTATTACCGTTAAAATTCTCTTTTTTAAGGTTTATCAGTAAGGGTAGGTGATAATTTTATTCTATATATCTTCGTATTCAGCAGTCTATATTGTATTTTTAGCTTTCATCTGATCTTTCAATGAATAATTGGCTCAACAATTTCCTTTAATACGAATATACCCGTATATTAAGTAGTTAGTAAACTTATAACCCATCTTACCTCATACAATATAACGTTTCTAGAAACCCGTAAAGTTTTGTATACCTCTTCACGGGTATTATTATAAACGTAATAGGTTTTGCTTTTAGCTATAAGATTATCCTCAATAGTAATTATTTTACCTTCGGTTTCCGAGGCTTCTTTCCTAATACTTTTTTTTTAATATCCATACTTCAAGCGTTTATTTTACTTCAAGTATACTTCAAACTTTCGGTTTAAAACGTAATCAATAGTTTTAGCGAGGTTTCTTTTAGTTATTTAGTCAAAGACTTTTTTTTTTTTTTTAGATACAAATACTAATTTAAGGCTTGCTTCTTGGCGTATAAAGGTTTTGAACGATATTTCAAAATGAGTATAAAAACCCTTTTACGTATTTTTCGGATCAAAATAGTATAAAGTCAAAGTCGAGGTTTCTACTATATACTTTTATGATTATTTAGATAAATGATTTATTACTTTTGTTTTATGGTTTAAAGGCCGCCTAATATTTTCAAAACGTTGCTCATAACATAGTAAAAACTCTTTATGAGTTTTCATTAGAATTTTTACGCTAACTTTTATAAATTACAGACGCTTTCAATCCAGCTGTTATCATGAAGTTTATGGTGAATTTCCGTATATGGGTAAAAATTAAGGGGGTTATAGTACGTTATAAATATATTAACCTATATATGGTAATATATATACTTTTTATTATTTTATCGAAATAATTTACCTGGTTACATAATGTAAAACTGTTACAATTTCATATATATTCCTTTATATATCTATAATATTATAGGTATTTTATTATTGAATATGTCGTATCATTCGTGGCTATAGTTTTCGTCTTTATTATATAATTTAGAGAAATTAATAAGCTTTGTTAACTTGATTTTATTGATTATGAAGTAGCACGGTAAAAGATAACGGTAAAGGTCGTGGTTAACGGATATTTATCCGTAATATATATATGAACGTTTTACGTCGCTTATATTTTCTCCAGGCGAGCCGTTTTCTTTATCCGATCTGCTTTTATTATAGCTGAGCTAGTTATTAACGGTATCCGGGGTGTAGTCATATCTTGAGTTTTATTTAAAACTACGTTTCAGAAAGGGTTCATATTGGACTCGCGTTATAAATAATCTTTGTAGTACTTTCTTTACTTTCGTTGATTCCTCCAACTTCGTTTCCATTTCACGGCGTACGTTTAGCCTTGCTAAATGCTTTTTTCCTTATATTTGATGATTAATTTATCGTTTCATATTCATTATTTTTTAAAAAGCGACCCTAGCACTTTTTTTGGCTAGTATCCCTTCATGACCCTTATCATTATTACTTTATCTTCAATCCACTTTAGCATTTGAATATATCAAGCTGTTGCTAATAACTCTTTTACAATATAGCTATTATTGCTACCGATAGTATTAATATCTCTACTCCGTAATTGATTTCATAATATTATGGAGATTATATTATCGATGACACGTCATATTTCTAAAGTTTGATTTATAAAATCCTTCTTAAAATCGTCCAATAAGTCGCGCCCTTTAATATCACTGTTACAATAGTTGAAAATTGAATTAATAGCGAATGTATTCATTGTAAAAAGATCTAAATTGTTTATTAATATTTAGTTTGTATTATTCTACAGAATAAGGTCTAAATATTTTAACATACTACTACGAAACGAATTGTTGGTAAATACCTAATCTATATATTCGTTTCGTTTTACTAAATATGTTGTTTGTAAACCCTTCTTTATAGGAGTATTAAGTATATTGAAGCGGTTAGGGAGGCGAATTGTACGTATAATTGAAAAGTTAGAGCGGTGTCAATATCGGTTTTATGTAGTTTGTAGAATTCAGGTACGTTTGGAATGAAGTATTGAAAGCGGTTTGGTCTAACTAAAAATAAAAAAGTACAAATACATAAATATAAAGCAAATAAGGTTTAATGAAGCAGTTGAAGAAAAGCGTTTAACTCTTGTTAATACAAGTAAAATCTAAAAAAGGTATAAATAAAGCGTGATTATAAGCTTATTAAACGTTCTAGACTAGTTTTTTTTTTTTTTTTTTTAAAAAACTTTTCATTTTCCAAACATCCAGTAAACTTCAACGTCGCAAGTAATAAATTCAAATTAGCGGTATAGGGCGAGTGATGGAAAGCGAACGTTGGAAAAGGGGGGGGGGAAATGTGTGGAAGTGTATATATATACGATCCGAGGCGGTTTAAAAGGTTCGGTTCGCGTTTGATAAGCGGTTCGGATATCGTATTGTAGCCTTTTTTATTATTTACGAACGTTGTGGGTGTTATGTCCTAGCTACCTTTATATTTCGTGAGCGGTATAACTAATATTTCTTCACCGCTCCCGAAAAGTTTAAGCGATTTAAATACTGTATTTAAATAGGATGGGTTCCAAAGAAGGGTTTCAAAACTTGGTGGTTTCTGTTTAAGCAACCTATAACGTAATATGACGCTTTCCAAAAAGTACAAGGGTACATTTAAAGAGTTAAAGCGAGTTGACGGATAATGTAACGGGGCTTTTCATAAATAAGGCACTAACTAATTAATAATATTATACTAAAGTTATTATTTTCAAAGTCACTTAAGCTTTTACAGTCTTATTAGGCTTCGGGTTTTAAAAGCGCCTCCATGTAATTTTATACTCCCGTTGAATTTTTATATATCGTTGCGTCAAAGTAAAAACAGTTGGGACTGTTATAACTTCCTGTTATAAGTATTTAACTTAGTTTCATATTTTTTCCCTACCCTATCTGTAGTCATCCTAGTTGACTATAAATCAGTATTAGTAATTTCTCTAATACGGCAACGTAACTGAAACGTAATGAAAAAAAATTGGTATTGTACTAATAAAAATAGGTTATTCAAAGGAAAAGAGGTATTCGGAAAGTACACTCCACAGGTAAGAGGTTATAAACCTCTAACCCAGGCAGTAGCACTTTAGCATGCACTCTACTAATCTCTCTTTTGGGCAGTAACACTCTATCATACACTTTGCAAATAGCACTTCTAGGCAGTGGTACACTATCATACACTCTTATGGAATGCAACTTACAGAGTGGTACGTTACCTTGCAATCTGCAAAGGTGCACTCCGCAGCGTGACCGTTTACTAACTATAGGGATATATGGTACTATCTATAGTAACGAACGTAGAAATTCTATATTAGTTCAATTTTCTATTACTGAAAGGATTGATTAATGATTGATGATTTCAATAGCGAGTAATGAAGAAATGCAATTGAACTTTGTTTTCAACCGTTGACTGCAACAATATTGATTATATTAATATATTATCAGTAATCGACTTATAATGTTTTACTTTTTTGAAATTACCACGCGGGCTATAAGAAAGATCGACAGTTTCAAAAGTTGATAAATATGTTCAATCGTTGTAAAAACAAGAACCGAAATAGGTGTATATTGATTTGTGATGAATGTAATCCATTTTGGAACTAAATATTGTGTAACATATCTATTGTTCAACTTTAATTCTTAAACTTCAGGGAAAAGTAGGTAATAGTTTGATAAAATCTGCATGAAAACAAACGATATCTTTGTAATCAAAACTTATTTGTTTGTTTCGGAAGGAAAACGGTTAATATACGCGGCCGATAAAACTCATATTTGTTTCAAAAAATATTAGATAGAGACTAAATTCGACAGAAATAATCCAATAATAACTTCACACAATATAAACAATGTTCAAAAGCGTCATCTTCAATTTAGTTGAAAGAGACGAAATATGAAACTAAGAAAAATAGAAAAACTGAATCCGTTTCAAACATAAGAATACCTTAAATAAATTATTCTTAACTTTCATATTTCTCTTGTTCTGCAACTAAAACAAATATCAATATGTTCATATCATTATGAAAGTAAACCGGTTTTATTGATAAACTAAAGAAGTTGAGCCAATGCGTTAACTGGTGAAGAAGTAATATAGATAGTGGATTTGAAGTAGTGCCAGTGAATTTAAAGATATTTCAATTTTCTATATTTAAACATGGTTGTTTTTTCAGTAGCATAAAAATTATATTTCCAGTTGTGTGTCGTATTATATTTGATGGCTCAAATATATTGTTTAATGTGTGGTTTACTAGCAAAGGTAACGTTATCTACTTGTTGTTGATTATGTTTCAAACGATTATACCTGGCGTATTTTTCTTAAATTTGTATAGTATAAGGTTTGAGTATCATATAGGAGTCGCCACCATCAATATTAATACTATTTGGATTGAAAGTATGGTTTCAAAATAAAATTCGGTTCTTAGATGAATTTTCATCCGCCGCATTTATGTATTACTTTGTAAATTGGAAATAACCAACGAGAATTGTTTAATAACAAAAGTTATAGCATTTTTGAAAGTATATAAAGTCCAGAAAACTAAGTAATATTTTTGGATTCATTGTGATCATAACCTTGTCAATTTTATAATATCAGTTACGTTTAATAAAGTTGTGGAAAGATTTCAAAATATCGATGAATAGATTATACACATTGAAAGATATTTTAAGAGATCAGTCAAATCATAAAGAAAATATTTCATGAGGAAATAAGATATATACATAATGTTGAAGATTAATTTTTATAATGGATATTTTGATGTTTATCTATCATTGTGGTTGTATATATATATTGTGTAGGTAGATATAACATTTGATATTTATTTAAAATACGAAGTTTTCATTTTGATACTGTTTGTAATCGTCTCATTTTTTACAGACGTATATTTATTGACGGATTCTTCGATTTTATGCGACTTAGAATTCCCTACGGTTATAATTCTACTTGGTGCCTGCTGAAATAGCGTTCTCGGATAACAAAATCATCAATATGATATAAAAACATAATTGACACTAACATTATCGGTAAGAGGATAGATATAAAAGAGACCACACATAACCAAGATACATAGATATTTGAGATGGATAGTATGATAAAAGACAGATTGATGCTTAATACAGCCACGAATAAAACAGACAAATACGTAAAACAAACAAGTATAAGGTAGATAAACTTATTAAAAACATATAAGATAGATATTGCAGTCAGCTATACAACATTATAAGTATTTATGAAACGATTCGTAAGATATTGAAGGGATTTCAGTTAAAGAAGGCGGATATTTCATAAAAAATGGGGGTTTAACTGATAAAAGTTAATTATTACATGCGTATTCAAGTTGTGTTCTTCAGCTTTAGTTGACGTATAGAGAATAACTTAAAGATTTTAGTAAAATTTTCAATATAGCCTATGAACCTTGAAAAATGATAATTCTTGAATGTTTCTCACGAATTCATAGGTAATATAACATTCCGCCTTATGTAAAATATTTAAGGATTGCTATTTCACTTCATTATCTTAGGTTTTAAATTGAAGCCGTACATTCAGGGTGTGAGTTAGACAGTACAATTTTTCACAATGATCAAGTTTAACAATTATGCGTAAATTAAATTACTATATACTTAATTTGTGAAATTTTGAATGATAGGTTCCATTTGACATGTAATGTATACATGATTTTGCTGGTAAATGTAGTAGGTTACGGAATTGAATGTTGGTTACCCTTTGTTTGAAATTAGATAGAGTTTCTCGATATTCTGATTTTTCAATTATGTTATTATTTATGACTTATGATTTGGAGATATTGCGACTTTATAGGTTTTAGGGGTTAACAGTTGAATTTCACTTAAGATAATCAGTCTCAAATGTTTTGATTCATCCACATAGCGTGTAATTTTTTGTATTATCAACTGTAAGTTTATATATGTAACACATTTATATGTAATACAGGTAGTTAAAGATGATATCTTTTCTGTGAACACCATTTCGGTTTATACCGATTTTTTCGACTCCAGTTCATATTATTCCTTCATGAATGAATATTAATAAGTTCAAGGACATTTGTTTTAGTTTTATCTTAGTTGATATTATTCTTCAATAATATCACGTTAAATATTACGATTATTTAGTAGACAGATTTTAGTTGATGTTATCTTATATGAAGATCAAAGAAAAAGACGATTTTCTATTTGTGCAAGGTGTTTGTACCAGTATTATTATATACACAAGTATATAGAAACTGTCATGCAGTTTCTATAGTTGAGAGAATATTATCGCCCATTTATTATGTTATGAAGTTTTCACTTTGATGAGAAAATCAAATTGATAATAGTGCCTATGTAGACATCTACAAATAGGCTTTATGTACAAATTATAGTTTTCATTTACAAAGAAACTTTATATTATATACGGGAATATTGTAAATCATAGTGAATTTTATCCAAATAATAATTTATGTTTCCTGTTATTTTGCTAATTTCATTGAAATCTTGTTGTTGTATTTGTAACTATAACATTATTGCTTGAGGTACGTTTTCCAAGTAGATATTATAGGTCAACCTAACTAAAATTATAAAGAAACTGTTACGGTTTTTTTTTCATCTAATTACAACCATTATTAATAGGATTAAGGTTTTAGTCGCCTTTACATTAACACTTGGGTGGTAATTAGTTCTTTATACCATTTAAGTCAACTCCGTTGTATAAGGAATTCATTAGTTTCATTGTTGGTAGGACTTTACCATTGAAACGTAGTAGATCTGAATCTTGGATGAAGTAACTGGTGTATTGCATTGAAAGTGATTATGTGTTCCTTATAAATTTGGAAGACTGATAGCGGTTTTATATACCAATCTGTATGAGTAGCTGTTCGGTTCATGGCCCACATTTAATTGGGTACTTCTTGCAGTTGAATTGCACTTGGTAAGGTTTACAGTTATTATAGTTACCTTAGCTATATTGTAAATGATTGTTGTTCTTATATTAGCGACTTTTTGGTTTTCATGCGTACGCTATTATGTCCGATTAACAATCAGAAATAATTGATGACTTCTATGATATCTTGGTCAGCAATACCTCCACTTATCCAAGTTTACGTTACACAAAAATTACACTTCAATTACACTCTATTATTATATAATTCCAAGCATTGACGTCTTTTATTTTCATATACAAGTCCTTTGTTATAAACTTGTTACTAATCGTTGAAATGTCTTCATCGCTGCAAAGTAGTCGATTCGAATCTCTGTGGTCGAAGTAACTGGGCTGCATTGAAAGTGGTAATGTTTTACTTCTTAGTTTGGCAGACTGTTGGACGGTTTAGTCACTAATTTGTATGATCAATTGCTTGGCCCATACCCCACTTAGAAGTGGGCACCTACTGCACTTAACTTGCTTTCAACGAAGTCAAATCCCATAAACTACAATTAATTTGAAATTATTATAATCAACTAATTGTGTGTCTAGTTAAAATAACGGTACTATGATTGACTACTTTTCCAACACTAGCGGCTTTTTATTTTATGCCTGCAAGCTAACGTAACCAACCACTAATTGTTGTTAATACCTAATATCTTTCATTATCTCACATGCGAAACCTCTATTAATTCCAGTCAATTTTTAATAAAACTTATACAAATTACGTTCTTTTATCCTATATCTCTGAATCTTCTATTTCTTAACTATCGTATATAAGTTTTTCGTTACAAACTTACAAGGATATCGCATTCCACCAATTACTCATCCTTTACTAGTAATTCAAATGATTATTAACTTCGCCTCCATCAAATCTACCGAAATCCTATTAATAATTTTTTATAAATTCTTCATTTATTACTCCGTTCTCCTTTTAACCTATTTAATTCTTTATCTTATGAATCCTATATTTACGCCGTAATCGACAGGTGATAAGATATTTACAGTTGGTATAAAGTAGTGAGATAAGCTGTAAAAGCCCTTTATTTCAGATATAGTATTGTAAACATTGAATATCAACATGTTTTGTATAATATATTTATACTTGACCAATATTCCATATATCAGGTTACCGGCAACTAAAAATTGTACATTCAACTTTTGATCCTTAAAGAAAACTATCAAAAACACAATTTACAATAAAAAATTCAATACTATTCGAAAAAAAGAAGTTTGAAAAACTATTAACTTCGCCGTCATCCAATCTACCAAAATAATATTAATACATTTTTCTCAATACATCATTTATTACTCAATTCTATATTTAACCTATTAAGGTTTTATCTTATGAATCCTATATTTACGCCGTAATCGACAGGTGGTACGATACCCATAGTTGGTATAAAGTCGCGATATAAGCCGTACAAGCCCTTTATTTCGGATATCGTTATAACTGCACCTTGTTGACCTTATCAATCCTCGAAAAACTCATAATTTGTCCCTTTTAATATAAGTTAATATAGGTGTCACCTATATCATTATTAGCATCTATACTACAAATAAGTATTATCAATTGATTTAAACCAAATTACATACCATTATCTAAATTCTTAATAGGCTTACAATTTTGGAGGCCTAACTATTAGATCATACATTATTTCGCCACCACAAACCTAATTCTTCCAAACAAAATGGTACCGTTAATATACATAATAATGATACGAAAGTGTTTCTCCTATCCAATTAATAAATACAAGTCGAAAGTTTATATATTTATACTGAACGTATTTCCAAAATATGTGTAATACATTAAAAGCCCACGAATACTTGCTTTCAGAAATAAGTAGAAAGAAATAAATATAATATATTACCGTTCCAACTAAAAAATCAGTCCTCAACTTTTTCGATAATTCCAATATTCCAATCCATTCAAAATCGGTAGAAAATGACTTATACATTTACATTATATTAAAACCATTATATATGAACACACAGTTTACGCCAACAGTAAAACTGATAATCATTACAACAATTTAATGTTCATTTATCTTTTGAATTATCATCGATTAAAGAATGATCCAATCTTTACTTTCATCACCATATCATCAGGTGATGAACCGTAACTTTTAGTACGTTCGATCCGTAATCTTATTCTTAAATTCGTAAACTATTTTTAACTTGAAAATCATCACGTTTTAGCCATGAAATTACGTTAACGAATAAGTTCTATAACCCTTTATATAAAAAGTCCATTAATCTCTACTCAGTTATTTTACTCAAAAGTTTTATCTTGTATATTAATAAGACCATTAATAAGGAACTTAAAGGCAAGTTCTCTATTAGACATTTATTTTCAAAACTCACATACCGTTATGTATACCTTCCCAGGTCTATAATCCTCGTTAGAATCCTTTTCTTTAATTTTTATCCTTCTCTTTAGGTATCTCTTACATCTTCTAAGTTCCATCGGCTTATTAACGATCGACCCGGAAAGATTACATTGAATAATCTATTAGACTCAACGGTGTTTCATATAAAAATCTTCATCATACTTTAGGGGTCTTTTAAACGACTTGAACTATAAAATATCAAAAGTAACAAGACTGATAACGGTTTCAACGACTACTTTTAAATTAATAATCCTCAATATCTTATAAAATACTTGCTATTTATATAACTTTCGCCAAATAAAACAACTGAGTTACAAAAGACAAAGATAAAACATCTGTTGTCGATAATTCATTTTTAATATGGAGGGTATCATTCATTTTAAAAAATCCCTATTCCTTGTTGACTTTCTTTGAAGCTTTACTATATACCATAATACATCTTCAAGTGTTTACCGATAGTAATAATTCAATGGTCATACGTCAAAAAGTTTTGAATACCAACAAAATCAATAACAAAGAGTTAAAGTCAATAATATCATTAAAGCTTTTTACAACCATTGAAAGCAATACCTTTGAGATTATGAACCTTCCAAGCTTTAGCGTAAAAATATCGTAAGCTCTTCTCAAAAGTGCGCAAGCTCTTTTAACTTCATCAATACGTAAAAACCCTTAAAAAGAAACCTATTTACACTAAATTCATTTCAACTTAATATAAACTTTAAACTAAATTACATCAAAATCAATTCTGGCATAATAAACAAATATATTGAGTAATCCCTAGTTCGTATCAATTCAAATAATACTGAATGCCTCTGGTATTTCCTGCACCATATTGGATTTAAAGACCTTAACGTCGTGAAACATTGTGACGAAGATAACAACATAAAATAATAATTTGATATTCAGGTAGAACGTGTCAACTAAAACTTTGAAATGAAAGTCTTTATCTTCTTTCATGGTAAAATTAAATTTAGGGGGGGATTTGAAATGTATTTGGCAGTAGTGGCAAAACCGTTTAATTACCTCTAATGCCAGAATATCCTTATATTTGTACTTATCCTTCTTAAGAGCGTTATATAACCTATCAATCATTGGTTAGTTGAACCGGTAATATAATTGACGAAATTTTAACTCCGTCAGATTCAATACCACTATTTTTGGCTTTTAAAGGTAAAACCAAAGGTACATATATTCCAAAATAAATAAAAATATTTCACCGCACTCAACGTTGATTAGTTCTTTTGTTTCAATATTAACGTTCACGCCAAGGTTTGTATTAGTTTTTGAAGACAAAAAAGGAAAAGGTAAAAGAATTTTAAGACAAAGAAAATGACAAGATCTAAAGCGGTAATAACAATTGTCGATCCAATTAAAAAAAATGTTTTTCAAAGCTAAAACCAACTAGAATCTTACCGACATAAATATAATTAAATTCCATAACAATATCAATATTCCTCCCCAACATAACTTATTATTAATAACCTCATATTGAATACAGTTCTACCCCCTTGTCTGGCTTAATAACTCAAAATAAATACGCTATGTAACGATAGCAAGTAGTGAATGAGTAAATAAAACCAAATACTCATCTTAGTAACAACGATAAAAGGTTTTACTCATCAAAAAGTGTAAAATAACGTAATCAGAAAATGATTACGTTATTTGCGAACCAGTTTCAATATCTTCGTACCAATCAATGCTTTTAGGATTATTTTCCTCATCTCGAACATTTTTGCATTGAAAGGCCATAACGAGTTAAACATATTACCAATCAAATATCAAGGGGTATTACATGTGATATATCACTTACTTCAATTTATGTTCATCAAGAATCAAACTTGTTAACCAAAAGCCTAACTTACTTTAAATCCAACACCTTTTAGTAGTTAAAACAAATTTGCGCAATAACCTTAGAAATATTAATAAAATGGAATACAATTCTCCTTCTATAACCTGGTAATTATGTTCCTAGGTCCGGGATCTTCGTTAGCCGTATTAATTAGACTTACGTTACTTACGCTCGATATAATGCATATAAAAGGGGTCATTATTGTCGTCGTTAAACTTTACAACTTAAGGGTATATACTAATATAACTTGGTACTCGTGCTATCGCGGTCTTAAACAAAGATCTTAACTAGCCACAAAACCTTTTACGGGTAGCGTTAAGATACTATAAGTCGTATTTGGCCTTTTTGTAACGTTTAACGGCTTACTGGACTTACTAACATAATATAAATTTGCTAGCTCCTACATTCCCCATTATTTACTAACAAAACATTAACCTATTCAATATCCAATTAACATGGTTATTTCAATGTTCGACTTTTTCTTATAATTCAACATGTAAAATCACTTCATCATATTACAATCCATACCATATCATATTAATTGAATATCGTATTTGAAATCAACTTTAAAATCGTCGAAATTATCTCTAAAAGAAGAATTATTCGTCAAATTATAAAGTTAAAAATCCTTGGTATAACTGATAAGGGTATTGAAAAAAAAGAAATTAAAAACTAGCAATGAAATCCTCATCTAGCTAAGACTATTAAAACAAGGGCACAACTTAATTTCGAGGAGATTATACGGCTTGACTTTAAACTTCTTCTTTACTCCACATATATTAACGAATATAATGATTAACGCGCAATCTAAATCCATCATAAAGTCATCTCGATAGAGAAAAGTAATCTATTAGTTGTAGGAACCCCATGAATCCTTCGATGAATAATAGGCAATATACTGGTATTAGTGGGCAAAATAGTTACCTTTAGCTGGGTTTGTGAGGGAAAAACTGGTTGTAATACCCATAATAAATTTGCGTATAAAGCCACTCCTACCTTAATCTGCTTAGTAAATCTGGACGTGCTAAGAGGCTTAAGAGAAGGTAATTTGTATGTTTCTGCGGAAAACTTAGTAATATTCCTCTTAATGTTAAGGAGAACGTCGATATTCTCGCTTAATTGACTAGTAGATCTAAAGATTTACCCTACGCAAGTCAATTAATTCCTCACGGCAAGAAAAACTTACCTATTGAAGTTTTTTTTACAATAATTTCTTAAAACACATCTAATCTGAGGGCAACCTGAGAAACGAATTTCAGAGAGTTAAGAGATGCTATCGCCATTGATACCTTTGCTTTTTCCATCGTAAACCTATTTAAGGTCGTCGTCTGTAACGAATTCGTACAATACTCTTACCATATGACCCTTTTTTCCTTCCTTCATAATAATTTCAACGCTTCAACTAAAAAGTTCAATCTTCAGCCTAATATTAACCGATTTATTTACCAATTTCCATATTACCAAAGTCCAATGGCCAAACCACTTTTGAAAATAGTCGAATGCATTTGAGCTTTCATTAGTTCAAATTAGTTCCGAGTCGAAAATGTAATAGCCTATTTCATTTGCAAGGTACTACACTAAAAAAAAAAAAAAAAAAAAAAAAAAAATCATCGGCGTTCGCAAACCAGAGGCCTTCATTGTAATTATATGTGAAGGTGGCGCATAAAGCTTCAATTACCTCTTATCTAACAGGGTGGGCAATTCTTTCGATTCTGGCGTATCCAATAACCATCGCAATGAAGATATAAAATATATAATGAAAAAAGGCAGTGTAAAAAGAAGTTAAGCTGTAGGTTTACCATCAAAATGATGATTTATTAAAGGTCTCGAAATTGAGTCGTTTTAACGATTTGAAATTTATACTCGTAATACCCGCAATAGTAATAGCTGCAATAGTATTAACTTAGTCGTTTGACGACTTAACGATCTTTAAAACTTTTATGCAGTCAATCTCAACGTTTCCAAAACTATTATAATATAGATTTCTTGATATTTTCAATAATAGCGATAATGTCGCCACTTTCAAATACCTGTATATATTAGATGCACTCAAAAAGTCTTTCTTGTTGATACTTAGAAACAGCAGACGTAGCAAAAAGAAGCTTTTTGCAACAACCTTCCTTTACCTTTCCTAAAAAAAGCGTAATAACATGAAAATAACTTCTTCTCCTTAGCGTGTTTGTACTTAATATAAGTATAGATTTTCCCCCACTTTCACCGGGTAATACCCCTTTCAAAGGCGCGCTAGCTTCTACGAAATAGTCTTATAGATACCAGCGGGGTAGATGGCAACTTAAGCTCTATATAGGCTCATATGAATGGATAGTACCTTGCGTTATCCTCCCGATCAAAGCCTTAGAGTGCCCCACAGTCCAGAAACTCATAGGTATATAAATTATAAGTATAGTTTTGCACCATAATAGTGCTAGTTTAGTCTCCGTCCTACGCATGATGACGCTGGGGATATAACTGTACAAGCCTTTAAAAGGACCACATAGAGCTTATAATAATAATAAGAAAAACCTATATATTAGGGAGTTATCAAAGTTAAAACGCCTGAATACGCTTTGGGGCCCGTGCTTAGGTATGAGCGTATATATGTATATAAGAGTAGTAACCCGTTGTCGTCAAAATGTATAGCTGAATAATCTCTATAAATACGATGGTGCAAACATCAAGTTCAAATATAAAAAAGGAGTCCTTTATTTAATTTACACCTAAACCTAAACCTTTTTGTCAATAGAAAATTGTGTATATACTAGTAAGTATCCGGACCCCTACTTTTTATATCATTAGTGTTTTAAAACCTGATGTTATACCACATCGCAACCAAAAGGTTTATATTAACGTAATTAGTAGATTTTTGCGTAAAAACCGATTCGTACGTATGGAAAGTCGCCGGGCCCATTTACCTACCCCCTCTCGTTACCTTATAACCTTTATATGAACTATTCGCACCCGTTTCAATATTTCTTTTCCCCTCCTTTTCACCTTCCTTCCCCACCTCTTCATTACCCCGACCTACCCCCCACAACCACGCTGGGTACAGAGTTACATAGGTTATATACGGTCGTTTTTAATAAAGCCTTCCAATAGCATATGCGTTGGAAGTGGGGGGATTCAAAGTTCGGTACGCTCATTACGTTTATAAAAGGTCTTAGTGTTATGTAAAAAGCATAATGAAAAGCACAGTGTTAATTAATATATACTAATAGTAATAAAGCGTATAAGCGGGTTGCATTTCAGTAGAAGTTAACGTCGCGGAGCTATTAATTGTTTACCGCGCCGTCGTTGCCGTAAAGGCGCCTTCTGGGAGTTGTACCGCCTTATAACGACCGTTTTATGTCGCCGTTAAGGCGGCTAAAGGCGGCGCAACGTAGGCGGCGTCAGCGTCGTTAATAGATCGGCGGGCTCTTACTATCGCTTAAAGGGAGTCTAATAACGAGGATGAACACGATGGCCCTAGTAACAGCAACACGTGTTTTATCGTTAGCAAGCCTATTTTCGCTGCCCCCATATTTTCGCCCGTTTTCCTCTTTACTGCCGAACCTACCTCCGCTTCTGGCTCGTCTCCGAACCTTATCACTTCCCAAAAATAGGGTCGCGGCCATAGGGCTGTACCGTAAAGTCCTTAGTAGCAACGGTAGTAGAATTGTTAAATAGATTGATTAACGGTCAAATATTATATATAGGGTTAAGTTGGCGGATTTCAAACGTATCCATCGCCGGTAGGCGTAAAACTGTATCTATTATCAGCGGACGTTAAAAGTAGCTTATATAAACTATAATTATTGAATTTCCTTTTACATTCGAAAAATAGGCCGTAATATTTACAAATACCCGGAAATTCGAAGGATTCGCGAAAACCTTATGTATATAGGCTTTATCCAATTATTTATTTGAGGGTTTAATAGGTGATCATAGATACAATTTACACACCTTAACGAAAACCAGATAGTATACCAGATGGAAAACGCCCCATTTCTCGTTATATTAAAGGTAAAATCCGTTGACATTTTATAGTCGAAATAGTCAGTGGTAAAACGCGAAGTCCCTGTACACGTACCTTATATTCAGGAAAAAGTATAAAAATCGTCGTATAAACTGTGGCGAGGGTAGGGTAAAGTTGGTTTACTTTGGTTACGGTATTTTAAGCTGTGCCTAATCGAATTCGTAAGGCATTATTCCCTATAATATATTGAGAATATTCACTTTTTACCGGTTATATTACTTTTACTTTACCACCTTTAAACGTATCTTTCAATAGAGCTTTGCTTCGTTCGCAAAATGCTTGTTATATTCGTTTAAAGATAGAGGAAACTTAACGTCGATATTCGTTAACTTATTCTCGATTTCGTTTTCGTTAATACTTATATGCCCTCAATAATATTGTATTATAACCCGATTTATATAGTATTTAGTTATCGTGTGAAACTATGCACATAAATATTATAACAAAACAACCAGGTTTTTACGTAAACCTTATATTATGATTGTATTCTCGATATATATTGTAATTATACGTATCGTAATAAAAACGGCTTCCTTAAGGCTACGAAACGAGTTTATGACATTTACATCGAAAATGTATATGCTTTAGAAAAATCCTGCCTATCCTTTTGTAATCGTACGGTTATTTCGAAAAACTATAAACAATTACCCGTCGTATTATTATCCGTCCAATATTTACTCGAAGTCGTTTATAAATATAGAAATAATTTTTTTATTTAAATTCAAATATTATATTATAAACGTTATAATAACGTTCTCATTCGTAAAGCTGTTTGTAATGGGTTCGGAAAATCACTTTATATATCGGAATGCTAGTAATTTGTGATCAAAACATGAGTAAATTCTTGGTTATCCTTAAGTAATTTACGACGAAACTTATTCGCCGGACGTCCTCGTCTTATACTGGGTATTACATTTAGGCTGTCAGGGATATCGTAATGATCTTAAGCCGCTTATAACCTGGCGAAAAGTCAAAAGCCTCGTATAATAGGAAGGGCGCTCTAAAATTTACCAAAAGAGCCGGTTGGTTAATGTTGCGAATTCAAAAGCCGAATCCTATTACACGTTATTTTAATCAGTAAACTAAAGAAACTTTGGTCGTTTAGGCTTTTTGAACGATACGTAAAACGAAAGTATTATTACTCGAAGGCGACTTTATCGAAGGTTATTCCGGAGTCCTTGAATGCAATAATATTAGGCGAGGTTTTATATAACAAGGCGACTGCCTATGCCGCAGTAACCAGTAAAATCGTAATCTAATACTTGAAAGCCTATTAACTATGCCCTTTATACCAGCTTTCAACGTAATAAATAAGTATAAATACGATTACAATGGTAACAGTAGTCTGTAACAAATATAATAAGGGCTCGTATTTTGTCTGCGATTACCCCTTATAATACCTTGCAACTTTTAAAGCCTTCGTTATATGTTTCCCGACATAAATCCTTTTTAATAGGACTTTATCGAATCAAATCCTAGATATTGAATACCAAAATACCTGGTATTCGAAAAAGTGTCAATAACTAGGTAAACCGGTTTTAACTCCATACGTACGTATAGGCTTCCACATTTTACAAGGTTCAAAAACCCTTGGCTTCCGGTAATATACACTAATTCAAGCTTTTCCGATACAAATACGAGCCGGTTATTAACCTCTTACTAATTAAATTTATTTCAGTTCGTTTCGAAGCCTTTTCAATTCCGTTTTGAAAAGTTATATATCTTAGAAGAAGCACATCATTAATATATATATAAATACGCCTCAGGTATAATTTAACGAATTCCGTTATATGGATTATATAAAGAATTAGGAAAAGGGGAAATACTTATAGGGTACTGCAATTAAAATTTAAAACAACTGAAGTCATCTTTCAATATCGAATTTATATTACCTGAATAATAAAGAAACCTTTAATAAGTGTAAACAAACTCTTTTAAATCCTTAAACTTTGTAACTTTCAAATTAAACGATTATTAAGTAGGATATCAAAAGATCCTAATATGTCTTGTAATAAGATTGATATAATCTTTCTATTAACGAAAAAAAAAATTTAATATCGTATATAAGGAACGTAATTTAATTGGACGCAAAACGCTTTAATATTATTTTATCGTATTCAGGGCTAATGAAGCTCAATTGAATAAGTAATTATAATATTTTTCCTGTTACAATACATTTAAGCCCTTTATGATAAACCGGTGTTAGAACAATATATCTTTACTTCCATGGGTAAAACATATAGCGATTACTAAACTTCAGTATTATAAATACCTTCGATTACCGTTACTATTGGAGAAAAAACCGCTTGGGTATAGATATTTATTTTAAAAAGTATGTGAAAGTCTAATTATTACATCCTAATATCCTTTAAGTAAGCGGATTATAATATCGTCCGGCTTTATAAAGGTGTTACGAATGCTTATAATATTACGGCGGACTTTTTAATACAAAATATCGAACCCGTAAGGGATAATATATTCGTTCTTTATTTAAGTACTTAAAAAGTTGTTTGGAATATTGTTGTCGTAGGAAAACATATTAAAAATATAGTTTCGTAATAAGTTGGCTTATTAAGAGATATCAAGAATAAGGTGGCTTTCGGAATCAAGTAAAGGAGTTCGAAGTAACTAAAGGGATTTGTATTAGCCAATAATGCCATAAACCTTTGCTTAGTTTGCTACGTAGTCAAGTTTAATTTTCGAAAAGTTTGTTTTATCTCGTTATACATTTACGAAGAAATCCCAAAGTTCGATAAATATTGTATTACGTAGCTATGCCGCATTTACTCGCCTTATATAAAAACGAAGACTTTTTAGTATAAAGGTTTCCTATTTTATAATTCTAACATATATTGTAATAGGTATATTGACAGTGAATACAACTTCATTAAATAGCTAAACAAAAGCCCTTCAATATTCATATATTAACGCGTCGTCCTTGATATCCTTAACGTTCAGTAAAGACGTAACATTAGTAGTAATTAAGTTTTCGAATTTTCAAAAGCTAGTTTCCAGAATTTTCATACGCGGGACACCGAGGGTATATGACCTCCGTTTTAAAAAAAAGTTATAAGTAGTATTTTGTAATATTATAAGTTATTTATATTAGGTCCTATAACCATCGCGGTCTTAGAAATATTAGTAAAGTTAATGTTGAAAACGTAAGAAAATCAGTATATAAAGACTTTTACCTTTTGATTAAAATGTATACCTGACGCAAAGGCCTAACTATTTAAGAAGCGCCCCGTTAAAATATTTTCAAAGTAAGATTTACCCGGTTATATACAAGGTTAATACTCTGACCTACGATATTTTAGGTGTCCGATAATTTTTTTTTTTTTTTTTTTTTTTTTTTTTTGCAATTTTGTTCGAAAAATAATCCCAATATATATTAATTATGTCGTATTCGTTAACCCGCAATTATGAGGAGTTTTCTCTGGATTTTGGGCGTGTTTAAGTAGTAGTAAAGGTCGTTCTTCGTTGAACCTACGAAAGAGCCCGTAGCCGCGTTATTAAAAGTAGTTCGCGCTGGATTTTCCAGGTAGGAATATTTTCGCCCCAATTGCGTCACGGGGAAAAATGGTTATACGCTGAATAATGTTTTATAAAGCTTTGCTACTGATTCCCTTTACTATAACATAATCTCTTTATGTTAAAAATATTTTCACCCTCGTTGGAATAATCTATAAGTTAAGCTTCATATATAGCTACCGATTTATTTACGTTTTTTTCTATAATTTAAATCTCGTATTTAGTTTCGGCTTTCGATAACGCCTGATAACCTTAAATATAATTGCTCAAAGTGTATCTAATTTTTATAATGGTAATCTTAATTAAAGGTAAAGGGTAATATGATTGTCATTTATTTCTTTATTCCCGTTAGGAAGAATATCAATCGGGGCTTCTTAATTAGGGGTAACTTTCAAAAGATGGGAAAAATCGTCTTTCGTTTTAAAGTTAACCGAGTCCAACGTTAGAAGGCTACATTCATACACGGTCCTAGCCCCGTTAGTCGGTTTTACTCAAAATTTTATTATTGGTAGATTGAATGCCCTAACACTATCTTTGAAACCCCTGGAAACCTTAGGATGAAATGGGTTAATTTTAGCCCCTATATTTGGAACGATTACATATTCTCAAGAGATTAAGACGCGAATAGATAATATAAGGCGATTCAAATCCTTTCCGGCAAATTACAACGTTATACTAATATAAATGGGGTTTGACTTTCAGTTCCTTTGAGTTGAGCAAAAATTTGTTGTGCGAAACCTATCAATAGATGCCTTTTTGACGAGTTCTTTTATAGATTCTTTCCTCTTATACTGGACCCGTTGAAAGAGTTTAATTTTCGTCAGCCGGTGTTTCTAAATATGGATATATTTTTTGGCTATTCGTTTTACAACAGCCGGGTAACTATTGTAGGTCAACGAGTAAAACCGCAACAGTTATAATACAAAAATATAATGATATGAAGCCCGGAGCCTTATTCCTTGACAGATATTACGTAATGAGAACAACGTGTAAAGCGGATAAAACGTACATTAATATACAAATATAAGCATCTTCCCTTATCAAATTATAATTAATCGCGTTTATCGATCCCTTTTACCGTTCGCTAATGCCAAAAAGTTGAAAAATATTATGGGAATAGGAAAGAAGTATAATTTAGGTAATAAGACCTATATTAAAGTTTATATCGTATACCGATGAATATACGTTAACCGATGCGGTTTTAACCTAAAGTAAGATCTCGTTTTTTATTACCTTCGATTACTAATCGAAGTCTTTTAAAAGTGAAAGTAAATAACCCAAAAAACTCCTTGTACTATATAAGTATAACAAGAATCTTAAAATGTAGTAAATGTTGTTTCGAACAAATAAAGTAAAGCCGATGAAATATTTTGAGAAAAGAGTTTAGTTTTAATACTTACGTAGGCATAGCGGATAGCATACCCCGTAAGGGTTTTGTTTACCGATTTAATATAAGCTAAATCTAATTACACTCCTTTAATAAGTACTAATCGAAGGGAAAACCCTTTTATGTTACGTTTTAAACCCTCGAAAACTCTAATGAAGTCCCTTAAGTTCTTATCTTTTACCGTCTTTTATAAGGTAGTTAGTTACCTATAATGGTATTTCGAGAGGTCGCGAGCGGGAACTTATTAGCCTTCAATATACATAGAGGTTTTTTATAACGTAAAAAGGATCGATATCCTATCCTACCTAATTACCGCGGCTTATATTAACGGCGCGAGGGGTTATATTCCACCCTTCACCAGGTTCATAGATAATATTGAAGCGGTCGTATACGCTCCAGAAAATAGTAAAAGCGAGTGGAGGGACCCTGCGAAAGGATTTTCCTACCTATTTGTCTTAAACAATATAAGGTATCAGTTTAGGTTTTGTTTTCGTCTCGTCCGTTTGTATCGTTCAATACCCATTTATAATGTAGTTAATAATGTACGCCTCAATATGTAATACCAGTACGCGATCCTTCGTAAATCTGGGTCCGTTACAACGTATAAAAAAGTTGTTAATAATATGTTTGTAAGCCTTATACACGGTTTTACAAACCTTGAAGTCGCGCTTTTATAAGTCGAAGGCCCTATATAAGGACTCGACATCAAAGCTTTAGGTGCGATGCTCAACTATGTTCTTTTCCACCAAGGGCGGTCCAGTTATCTAATGATTTTGGTTAGGCCCTTAAATACTTTGAAAAGGTTGGACAGCCTCTACAAGCACGATAATAGCGCGTGTAGTCGGTCAGGCCCCTTTGGCGTTGGCTATAGAGGAGGTCATTATGTAAATTTTTGTTACGATGTTGACGAATCGTATATATGTCTAGGGGAAGCAGTAACACGAGTGGGGGCTGCCCATGAATGCATCTTGGAGGATTCTATAAGTATAGTTAATTTGAATGTAGGGAAATTAACTGCTATTCTAATACTAATCCTATATCTTTCGCTAAGAGGTTTTGGTACATGGTTTGTATTTATTGCCTTACATAGCTTCCGAATTGCAAAGGTATCGTTATTATTTTACGTTACGTGTTAGCTGGTTTACGTATCCTATGATTTGTAAGTTTGTATTATTGCTTTTCCTAAACTTTTTCGCTGCATTATTAGGTATGTTGTTGGTTACTAAGTCGAGTGTGTTATATTTTCCGATAATTCAACTAAAATCGATAATTTCTCGATCTTAGTATACATTTTCAGATGGTATCATATTTATTATTGAACGCTTGTCATTGGTTAATTTATGCTTGCTAAAATATTTTTGAAGTCCTCTGTAGTAAGTATATACGGTTATAAATATAGAGTGTGATTTTTGATAAAGTTTATAAGTTTAAGTATGAAGAAGATTATCTAGTATTCAAGTACAACGGTAAGGTATGTTAAGTTATCAAGAGTGAGAAGAGGTACCCAGAGTGTGGTACTTTACCATACACTCTGCGAACGTCCTTTCTGGGGTGTGATAATCTATTATACACTATACACAAGTGCTTCCTGAAGAGTAACACGTTATCATACAGTCCGAAAACATAGTTCATTACGCTTGCTAACTATGATGATATTTAGTAATATCTATATTAGGATTTTTTTTCTTTTTGAGAGAAATTCGTATCTACACTTCAGTAATGATAGTATAATGAGAGATGTAGTTTGTTTGAGAAATCAATCGTTCGTTCAATGGTAAAAGTGGTGTAGGCCTATTATAGAAGGTTGCTGATTCTTGTAAAGGTGTGATTGTAAAGGTGTGATTGCAAAAGATTGGTAATCCTCATAGTGTTGTGATTGTCGATATCACGTATTTTGGAGTTAGTATAAAAGATTATATCGCTATCGGTCCAGAGAATTTTATTTATTGCTTAATAAAGTGCCATCACTTACAAGAGAAAATCCGAATTAGTTTTTTTGGCGTTCCTATATCTAAACCATCAGGTTTTAATTAGCGATTGTACGCTTTTATATAAATTAATGACTTGATTCATGTTATGTCTTAATTATTTCAAATAGATTCCGCGTAAGAACCGCTTTGAGAGGCGTTGTTTTGCGCGTTAATGGCGTTGTACAAAGGTCGTTGTAACCGTTGAACGACGTATCGACAGATACAACTCTATCACTAGTAATATATCCTCTATCCCCGCCTTAATTTTTCGTTTTTCGCTCGCCGCCGCCGTAGCCGTCACCTCCTCCCACCCAATTTTCCCTTCCCATTTCTATTCCTGTTCCCCATACCCCCTCAAGTTAGGAAGTTAGGTTTTCCGGAGTTATAAATAATACCCTTTCGTCACCGGTAAGAACCTTACCTTTATTCGAAACGCTGCCCCGCCGTCACAAACGCAATATCACGAAATTGTAACGCGTTACACAATAATTATCCCTTTAAATCATCGTGTATTAATATCTCTTAATCGATGTTAACATGGTGGAGTAAGTTCGCCGATTAAAGGCGAAGCTTATAAGAATGCACTGCAAGGAATTTCTAACGCATAAAGCGCTAAAACAACGTATCTGGGTACGCGTTTCCGGTTATCTAATGGATACTTTGTATGTATCGTACTTTGCATCTGTCGATGCAGGTAAATCTATTAACGAATATCTTTAAAATGAGGGTCCTTCGTTTCGTTACTACCGTTATAAACGGAGCGGTAATAGGTATGTACCCGTATTGATTGTGTTAAGGTTGGTTGTTAAAACCTTCATATGTATATGTTATTTTTACGATAAATTATATATTTTTCAATACATAATCCAAGTGTTAACCGCTTGTTATTCACTGCTTTAATATATCGTCCAAAAAATTTTAAATTCGTAATTTCTTATTTTCATATATAAAATAAAATTGAGGTTAATATTTTGTTAGGCGCCAACCGACGATTGGCGGAGAGTATAACTGTTATTACCGTTTAGCGGGCGGGATCCTGTATATATTATGCAGATATATTCGACGGTGTTTTCATATATTATTATGAGGAATGCGACCATGCCCCTTGCGTCTTTCTGAAGGGCATGTAGCCTAAGACAAGGGGGGCGCCTAGCCTTTCTTGGGACTAAAACGTCGAAAATAATGTCGATGATAGCGGCAGTGGTAGCGCTAGCGACGATGACAATGGCGACGATGAAGACAACCACTACAACAACGAAGCCACTTGTTTCCCCTCTCCATTCGGCAAGAACTAAATGCTATTTTTTATGTTATTTAGTGTCAACGGATTAAGATAAAAGAGATCAAACAAATAAAATTACATTGGTAAAAAATTGCAAGGTAAATAATATTAATAAATGTAAAAAAGATGATATACTAGTATAGAGGTAAATAATGAATGTGAAAAGTAATGATTTATTCGTAGAGTGGTCAATGATCAATGTAGTGAGTAATAATATGTTACAAAAGCAGTAAATGGCAAATGTAAAAAGTGATAATATATTTTACAACGGGAAAGGGTTCATTTCAAATTGGTAAAGCGAGGTATAGATCGGGAGATACTGAATGAATAAAAATTGTCCATTGATTTAAGGTTAGGTTATAAAACCTTTGTAGTAACGCTAGTCAAAAAAATACTTATGAACACAAGTAATTTCAATGCTCCATTCGGGGCGTCTTTAGGTTTTATATCCATTGGGTTCAATTTGCCGTCTATTCATCTCGTATCCTTGATTTCGCGGCACTATTATGATTTCGGTAAGTTTATAATATATATCCCAAAGCATTTTAAGATTTTTGTACCGAGATTAATGGGATAATTGTCAAGTGAAAAGGAGTAAATGTAAATTATTAAAGAGACGGGTTTTAAATCAATCTTTGTAATAGTTATACAGACTGTTATCGTTATAGTAATACTAAAGCTAAAACCTTTATTCATATCATAAATTGCAGAAAAGACATTTTTTTTATAATTTGTTCACATTTATTCAAGCTCTAAAAATAATGTCGTTTCGTATTAGAAACCCATTTCGGTCTAGTACATCGTTACCGATAATCTAGATATTACAAGATATCACTACAGTTAGTAAGCGTATGAGACCACGTTTAAGGATTGCATGATCACGTGTTACGCTGTAGGAAGCACTCTTATAGAGTGTATGATAGCGCGTTATACCCCAAGAGGAACTTTGGCAAAGTAAATAGTAGAGTACCATGCTCTGGGTGAGAGCTTATAAACTCTTACCCGAGGTGTACACTTTCCGGATACCTCTTCTCCCTCTTATATCTAATAACCTACCTTACTATGTGAAATACTACACTATCTTCTTCTTACTTAAATACATAAAGACATTACTAATCCTAATTATTAGCCGACTCTATCTATTACAAATAGCTCAAGAAAAAAAGAACGAACCTAAGTTAAATATTTATAACTAGATATTGTAAAGATGGTAACTATTCTGTACTTAAACATTACAATTTACGAAAACAAACGAGAGTATGGAAAAACTTTAAAACCTTGAGTAACTTTAAAAATATTAACTTCAATACGATATCATGAACTCAATTAATATTCTTTAACTATTAAAAGCCTTACTACACTATCCGTCAACTTGGTTAGCACTCTAGATGTATCCGGGAACTTTTTGGAGAGCGTCCTATCATGTATCGGCCACGCAAGCTATCAAGTTTCGGACTCTTTTACTGGGGCCTATACGACCATAGGCTATTCAAGCCACCAAATTTCGGACCCCTTTACTAGAATCTATACGGCACAAACGCAACATTTATAATGCTTATGTATACTTCATAAACAGCTAAAACAACTTTTAAGGCGCTTTTATCATTACTTCAAGCCCTCTAAAACAGCTTTCGAAGTGCATACTAAACACCAACTAAATGCCTAAAGTAGTTTCTAATGCGCTTCGCCCTATTTGTAGGTCGCCCAAAACAACTTTTGCAACGCTTTGGTAAAGTTGAAGAACGCTCAAAACAACTTTTGTAACGCTACGAAAAACTTGGAGAGCACCCAACACAGCTTTCAAAGCGCTTACAAAATCACCACAAACGCCCAAAATACCTTTTAAAACGCCCCAGCACATATTTGGAGCGACCAAAACAGCATTGAAAGCGCTTACCATGCTAAAAGCGCCCAAAATGATACACGGCGCTCCCGCATCATTTTAACATTCACATACATAACTTTTCAACTCGAATAGGCAACTGTTTTTCGACTATTCGTTTTAGTATATACAGCTTATTCCAATTTTTACATACAACATTGAATTTTATAAATATTAACATTTAATAAATAATTTGAAGCATTTGATAAGTTCATAATTACGCTCTATTTAAATTTCATTTATACTAACACAGACTAAGAGATCCATATGGAACGCTTTGACGTATTTAATTTGTGTAATATTTACGTATTAAAAGCTTTTATTTACCATGGTTTCCCGAACCACCTTAAAATAAACTATCTTAAACATACCAAAAAATACATTAATACGTTGTATTTGTAATAACCTATTAAACACAATAACCTCGATTTAGTAGTACTACTAATAACCAACTTAGCTAAGGCTAACGAATATATAAACCTCTTGTTTTTTTATATAACGCTTCAATGAAGCGTTTTGAAAATTGTCAACCGGAACTTGTAGAATATTTTTATTGAAGAGCTGATAGAGAATTTGAACTCTTGGGCGGCAAAAACATACTTTACAAACGTAATTTTTCATTATTAGGATAAAAGACTCAATGGTTTAATATCTATAATTTCCGAAAATAATTTTCAAACTAGACGTTCGAAATATGGCGCACGATACAAAAATCGATTTTTAAAGTAATATATGCACATTTAAGACACCAAGGGATTTATATACCAGGTGGCACAAACGACTGCATTAAGAACGCTTTGTTTGTCATGGTTCAACTCAATGAAATACCATACTAGTAAGATAAAAAATATTATAATGAGACTTTATAAGAGGATACTAATTGAACTAACGTAAAAAATAGATTATTAGAAAATTCGAAAGAAGCATTAATGTGGAAACAATTTACTTACGTTAAATGTAAAACATTCTGAAAGGCTGATCGCACTCTACTAAAGGTAGACGAAGCTAAAGAAATCGACGAAAGAAATAGGGAAAAGCTGCAAAGATTATTCGCTATAAGAATTAAACACGGACCTAGTTTAACAAAATCTTTTAGAAATGGATATGGACTAAAACACTGCCAAAACATATATAACATCCCGACCTACCGTAAAAAAAGCGCGCCAAAGAAAGAAAACTGCATTTATAAAGGAAATATAAAAGGCAATAAACAACTATACAAAACTTACGGCTTGATATTGACAAACCGTAACCTATATCGCGATCTCTTACTCCATCGGTGCCTCATTAATAAAAATAACCCTAAAAAACTTACAAATTTGATCAAATTGTAGGACAAAAGCGAAAATTGCAGTAATGAACTTTACTATATATTTGATAATAGCGTCTGTAAGACGCTAAATACCTATATAACGACATTAAGATATTTCAATTCCATGTAATGATACCTGTCATACTAATTAGGTGAGTTAAAAATTATACACATACTATTAGACGAAAATTTATATATTTAAAAAGTGTTATAATCGATTCAAAATGCATTTGAAGACGAACATAACCAACGAATCACAAAATGAATACTGGATGGATAAAAAATAGAAATTTATTATAATTCACCGTGATAATATCGATGAAACAAGAATAAAATATCAACTACCGTATTAACGAAGTTTAAAAAGTATGAGGCGACGCTTGGACCTAAATATAAAAGCGATTAATTATTTATTAAAACGGTTATACAGGTATGTTATGGAAATTTCAAGTTTGATTTAACGTTATTTAAATTGGAAAACGAATTGATGCTTTTTATACGTACTATAAAACGTTATCTAAAACCTTGATAAGCTGATAAACAAGTGTTAAATCAACGTTTGTAATGGAAACACTAAAGATGAAGACCTGTAAATTACGAAAACAGACCTTATCACAACAATTTACCACGTTTTAAGTCGGTGATTCAAAGTGTATCTTAGACATATAGACTTTGGAAACAATAAATATGGATGTAGAGCGATNAAAAAAAAAGCCCCGCAAATAGAAAGCAAAACATATACTCAAAAGGGCGCCCCTACAACCAAAAACGAGGCTTACTACGTATAATAACATACCTATGCAAAAGTATATACCGCTTTACGTATCCCCAAAAACGATACATTATATATGATAAAGTCGGTTTTTAGTCGATCAACTATCCAGTACAAGAGTATATTCGTGCCAAAAAAATAATTAAACCGATTATCCGCCTAAACACCGAACAAAAAACATTCCACAAAGTATATAAACAACTACGAAAGTGACAAGAAGAATTTCAACGTTTACCTATACGAATATACATTTAAAGAAAACAACTCAGAGTACGAATGAATATACGAAACGACCCAAAATAAAGAAACAATTAACGGGTATTAACCACTCTATAAAATACCTTATTTTTATATAACGTAGACCAGGATATTAAAAACAGTGTATCAATCTCCTAAAAAGTTATAATTCATATTTTATGATAAATATAGTTACCGATTCCAAGATATTATCTTAAATACCGGCGCGGTAGAGGTCTCGAATGCCGGGAAACTACAATTCGACGCTTTCGCGGCGAAATTTCCCAAATTCTAATTCAATCGGATAAAACAACACCACGAAGCTTTACTAGGTAAGCTTGAGGTGTTGTTATTTTACATAATAATTATATATATTCAATTCGACACAGTTAAATTATGTGTACCAGATTTCAAAATACTATTTTTGGATTCGTTAATCATCATAAATAAAATCTAAATCAAGGTAGAAAGTACGAAAAATCAATTTATTAGCGTTTAGAACACTGTATTTCCACAGCTTCGTTTAAAGTTTTGCCACGTTTGATTCCTTATTGAAATACATATAATTGAGGTCATCAACTTAATATAATTTGAACTACATATATTGCACAGAAAATGCGAGCATCTAGTTACAAAACGCCTTTTACGACTCCTTTACATCGCGGCTTATACAAATTTGAAAAAAAAAAGTTTTAAAGGCTAAAGAAAAGTTTTTCTACGAGTACTATCTACGTTTACAAACAATAAAATTATTTAAATTCCGCCTCCAAAACGATGTCAATTTGAATTACGAGGTTATTAGAGGTACCATATACCTTAACTCATAGCTTATACTCCACTCCATCAATTCTATGATATCGAAAAAACAGCGAAGTTTACGCGAAACGCTGTCGTAACAGACTACTAAAATACCCTAATTAACTAATAAAAAACGTATATTTCCAACCTCTGAATTAAATTACCTACAAAACCAGTTTAACTTTCAACTTGCACAAATAACTGAATCAAACTAAAATAGATGAGAACGAGTATACGAAAATACTGGTAAAGACATCTTGAGGGATAAGCAACTGCAAACGGTACCAAGTACGACTTCAAAAAAAAAAAAAGTCTATAATATTAGTAAAAGGTTCAAAAGCAATAAATACAAATGTATTGATCCTATAAATAGCTATAAACGTTATTAACAACCCTTCTATTTCTAGTAGACTAATCCCTGTACTCCTTGTCTTCAACGTTTACTCTAAAGTCTATACAGGTTCTATATTGTCATAAATCACGGTTTAAAAAGTAAAACCTTATAGTAAATACTATAGCAGCTTCATGTTCCTTAATGAATAAGAGTGATGTTTTTGAATAATTGTTTATAAATAATGTCACATGTGAAATAGAAGATTTGAAGTTACCGTGACTATCCGAAATCCTGTTTTGAAAAAGTAAAATAAAAGGGTGGATTCGCTTTTAGAAGATGAACGGCATTGAAGCACAAAATATAACCGTGGATTTATCAAACGGCATAAGGTTTTTTCGATAAAAAATAATAAAAACGTATTAAAAGAAAAATGTAAATGATCAAGACTTAAAATTACAACCCGAAGATTGGCAACATCTTCGTTACTTCTATAGTATCATAAACGAATCTCCCCAAAAATCTATATACTCTTCGAATACCCCATTATGAATTTCTCCACTTCAATGAATAAAACACCCCACAGTAACAAAACTGATACGACGCCGACAAAAATGTCCATTTGATTTAAAAAAAACCTTGAAACCATTGTTTAAAATTAGTTTGTTACCTAGAAAGAAATAACAAACGGTAATTTTAATATAAATTCCATTCCAATGGTATTATTTCAGCCCCGGGTAACCCTTTTGAAAGTTAAACCCATGAACAAATCTCCGTATTGATCGAATAAAACATCTTTCACTTCAAAAGATTTGATTAACTTATTTACGGCGACTATCAATTCTTTATTTTTCAATTAATTTACGAACTGAAAAATAAAACCGGAAAGCTTTATGCTTTTTTTTTTTGGTTAAGGCGTATGATAACTCCGTAAAAAAGATATTATAACCTCATCGACTATTTTATAACTAGTTTAACATGACTTAATTTTGGCGCCGACTGTGAAAGAACTAAAGCCAGAGCTGTCGCTGAAGGTGGTTTGATACTGTCTATAATCATCGATGTAGAAGAAGGGAAAACCCCCTGTTAGGAAGCTGCAATGAAGCTGTAGATAGAGGAGTGACCCAATCACGTGACGGGTGAGGGCATCCTTTCATACGGCTTCCGAGCGGCTTCTAGAGCACCGTAATAGCGTGGATGGCAACCACGAGAGCTAGATTACTAGTGACTATTAGCCTAGGCTCCAGTCTGTGACATCTACTGCCTTTATACACACTCTTTACAACTTTCATATTAAGTTCAGGAATATTTCATGAGTTTACACATAATTAGATAAATGCTTTAATCGACATATTTAAGCCAACATACTTGTGAATATTCGGAAATACCATTTATCTAGAACGATACTACGTATATGTAATGATCATACTAAATACCCATTAGTATATAGAAGGGGTCAGAGGGTTTATGTTATCGAGAAGGTAGCAGAGGTGCTAAATGACCAATATCGCAACCGTACAAGTAATGATCAAAAGCCGTGAGACTATTCAAAATATACTGAGACTGAATACTTAGATTGACAACTGAAGAGCTATGAAGGAAATACTATCTATGTGGTACTAACCGTATCCTTATATATCCGTACCTTCATACTGTCTTCAGTACTGGATCCCTTGGATCAGTGCTGAGCCCGTTGATTCTGAATCACTTGGATCAGTACTGATCCCACTGATCTTAAATACTTGATTGGCTTAGTAATTTCCTTGCTAACAAAGGAGAGGTGTTCACCGCCTGATGTGTTGAAGTTTAGGCTGTAAGTGGCTCAGCTGCACACTGGCTTACTTCCTGACCCGCCATCCTACTTGGGTCGTAACAGTATAATTAAACCACTTTATGATCTCATTAAAGTTGGTATATATTGATTTAATACTTATTGAAGGTATTGAAAGAAGAGTTTCCGACTGGCTAGTTTAACTTTCGCCCTTTACATATTAGTTTCAATATTAAGTTTCAAAGGTTTTAAACTTATCAAAATGTAAATAAACAATCTATTCATACAATGGTATACGTTGGTCTTGGCGGCAAGAAAAGAAAACTTCAAAATGTTAATTGAAAGGCGAAACCGATAATATATCTAGCGGAAAACTATATAATTGACTTGAACGCTGTAATCAATACGCTGTAGAAAGCTATCCTCACGTTTTTATAAAAAGGATAATAAAATAATGCTCCCTTTATTTATCTGACTAATGTACAATTTATTAATTAATACAAATATCAGCGTATACCAATTGCTTAGATTATATCTGTCGTATAGCTGGAAGCAGCGTTCAACCATTGTGTTGTTGCGTGATATAAGATCAAAACGTGAGATACTATATTTAAAGCGCTAAATAAACACCTCTAGTGGCAAATCCGAAATTAGAAACGCGAACTCCGTTTTATACTACTTGATATACGTATGGTGAAATTATGTATTTTTATTAATAAATATTTCGCTAATAATAACGATTATAATTCAAAAATATGATTATATTTATTATAGATAAAGAAATACTGCGCCCACATGGGTTTACCTTACGTAATAATATTATTTATTAAAACTTGAATTAGTGTAAATAGGCAACATGACACGTTTTCGCCTCTGAAATATGTGGTATAATTGTCAAATGCGCCTTCAATATTACTATGGCAATAACGGTCCTAATAATTATCACGAGCTTTAGTTCAAAACCACTCCTTTCAATAATTAACACGAACTTGTTTCCTCTGTATGAATACCTTGTCAACTCGTTATTACTATCGAAGATATATTACCACCGATATTATAGCCTTACGAAAATTATAAAACCGTTTCGAAATTTAAAAAGACAAGATAAATCGATAGGAAATGAAACCTAACGTACCTAATAACCAAATTTTCTGTAAGATCTGTCTTCATCATGTACATAAATATAAAAGTATGTAGAAGCGTAGTCTTGTATTGATAATTGTAGATATATAGAAGGGAGAAGAGGCATTCGAAGAGTGCACGCCTCAGGTGAGAGCTTATAAGCTCTCACCCAGGCAGTGGCACTCTACTATGAACTCTGCCAATTTCACTTCTGAGCAGTAGCACTCTACTTTACACTTTGCCAATGACCCTTCTTGCTAGTGGTACGTTATTATGCACTTTGTAAGAGTGAATCTTATAGCGTGGAACGTTACCATATACTTTATAAGAGTGAATCTTGCAGCATGGCCGCTTACTAAATATAGAGATATATGATAATTTTCACATAAATAGTCTTTTTTCTCGTTGCGGTCTGCATTCGTCAACCAATCATAACAGTTTAGTTTGTCCGAGTTATAATTAATTGTTCAGCAGTGATGGTATTTGTGTTAAAATACGTTTATGGTTTCAATTTACAATTTCGGTAATGATATTGATTATAATGTAATTGGATGAAGGTTCTAATTAGCAGTTTTAGTAGTGATAATGGTTTTAGTGTAGGCTCAAATGAAGTAGATAATTGGTGGCGATATTATTCAGAAAGGGTACAAATCCTTGGAGGATTGTGATTGTGAAGGTGGGATTATTGAGGTATGATTATTGGTTTTATGTGTTTTAGGGTTAATATAAAAAGATACACTGCTATCCATCCAGTTAAAACTTTTTTTTTCTTGTTAACGACGAGTCTCAACTTCTCAGGAAAGTTTATAATGAAGAAATCGGTATATATACATTTAAAACGGTATTTAAATTAACTATAATAACCGTTTGTATAAGTTGGTTACCAAACTATTATTAAATTTTAGCCGCTTTTCAAAACAAATGACATGGAACAATAGGTATCAATAACGAAATTTAACGCAGCAACGTAAGCGTAAAAAAGCTGCCGCCACCGTTGCCTGCCGCTAGCTCAGACCTATCATTGCCAATTTGAGTAATATATCGTCGATACCAACTTTTATTTTCGGCTCTTTCGTCGTTGCCGCCATCGCCCAAGTCTTTACCCCCCCTTTTCCTCTCCCCTTCTCCTATTACCCTCCTTCTCCTCCTTCTCCCAACCCTTACAGAGAGAAACGAAAGGTTTTTAAGTTTATTAATCATACTGTTTCACCGTAGGTAAAGACTTTGTTACCTACGGCGACCCCCAGTCGTTATAAACGTAATATCTTGGAGTTAAAACGCGATTCGTATTGCCTTTTTCCACTTTAACTTAAATTAAAATAAGAAAATTATAAATAAGGTCGAGGAAGCCGAACACTCCCGCCGTCTAGTGTTGCGACTTGCGAAGGTGCTCTGCGAGGTCTTTTTGGCGTGTAAACCGTTTAAATAGCGTATCCAGGTTCTCGTTCCTGGTCTGCTAATAGATACACTTTACGTGTCGTATATTATATCCGTGGGCGCAGGTAAATTTATTAGCTATTACCGGTAAAATTAAAGTAGGTCGGCTTACTTTTACCTTTACAAGCGGATAAACAGTAGATACACCCCCCTTCTAGTGGCTTTGAAGCCGTTAACTGAGGCTTTATTACACACCCACCGTCTCTATGATAAGTTATATATTCCATTAATTCGTAATTTTAGCCGCGATTAATTATTATCTATTTCTCAAATACTCTATTCGGAGTTCTTTCAAAACAACTACATTTGTAATACCTAAAACAAGCCGATACTAATTATTAATTAAAGGTAAATGAAGACTCAATGAGACGGCAACAGTAATAATCGCCTGGAAGGCGGGCCAACGCATATACTATATTAGCGAATTCGATGACATTATCGCGTCTCGCCGCGAAAAAGGTAAAGAACCTTCACGCCACTTGCCTAAATATATGTAGCCCATGGCGTAGGGACGTCCTCCTAGCGGCAACGCCTATGGAGGCGTCGATAGTAGTGCTAGCGGTGGCACCAGAAATAATAGGGGCGAAGACGACGAGGATAAGTGCAAAAAAAAGAATTTATAGCTCTTTTGTCTCCCTCGCTATTAGGTAACTATTAGCTGCCTATTTTTACGCTTACAGGTTTATTCAGCCTTATTAAAGATCTTTACATAGTAATAAAACTCTTTTTTTTTTCAAAAAAAAAAATAGTATCGTAAGTAACGAATACTAAAAAGAAAAGGTGAACATATTGTTATAATGTTGAAAATGGTAGAAATGACGACTGACAATATATCAAAAGTCATGTAAATGGTAAATTTAAAAAATGTATATATATTTATGCTCACGTGAATGTTAAATCCAAAACTCAATAAAATGTTTAAAGTGAACAAATTAGTGAACAAGAAGAGAAAGTAATAAATGTAATACATAAAAATATTTGATTGGGGTAAGATCGTAAAACCTTTTTAGTAACGCTAACTAAAATTGTACTTGTTAATATAAACGCCTTTAATACCTTTTTCAGGGATTCGTTGGTTATTATATCCGCATTGTTTGACTTTCTATTAATTTACTTTATTGACTTAATTTCGCGGCGCTTGTACGACTTATGTAAGGTTATAATGTCTATTATAGAGCGCTATTCGTTTGTAGTGCCGAGTAAAACGAGGTATTTGCAAAGGGAAAAGAGGCTAGTGAAAATTACTAAAGGGAGGGGTTTCAAATTGAGGTTTAAAATGATCATCTGGACCGTTATCATTATGTTAATTTCGAAGTCGACCCTTTCCACTATATTATATATTTTAGAAGCTAAAACGTTTCAGGTGACTCGTTTATACATTTTAAGTTTAAATAAATAAAGTTTTTATGTAACGTACATTCGTTTCGAGTTTTTATTTCATTACGAAAAATAAGTATAAATCCTATTAACGATCTGTAATCCGTATTACGTGCAAAGGATTTATGAATAAAAATAAAGGGCTTTCTTATAAGTATATTAAGTGGTATAAAGTGTAGAAAAAATTTCCGATTATTCATTTACTACGTAGGGCGCTTATTAAGCGCTTTTTATATATAATCCGACAAGTTATTCAATATCATATAGTAATGAAAAGGTTAAACGCGGCTTATGGTTATGTAATCGATATAACCTACAATTTATGTACACTTTGAAATTTATATTTATTAGCTCATTTTATGTTTGTCAGATTAATGAATATAAGTTTTTACATGAGCCTCTTTTGTAAAAGGTACAAAATGTTGTTATAAAACGTAATTATTCCACGGGTAAAATCAATTAGAGGATCTTCCGCCAGGTATACTTTGGATTACGCTTTTAAGCCGGTATTTCAAAATTCCTTCTCTTTTCTATCAGAAACCAACGTGTTATATAGATTAAATTTATCGTCCGTTTATATTTCAATGAGTACAAATCCTTTAAAACGTGGCATCGAAACTAATAAATACAAGTTGATGTTTAATTTGGTTTTTTCGATCCTCTTTTTCAAATACCTTTAATAGGCATTATATTGCTATACGCTAGCTTTTACCTTAAAGTGGTTTAAAATACGTAGAATCGTTCCAAATAAATAGTATTTTCGAAGCTTCAAAGAAATCTGGAAGTAAATCCATCTTATGAATTTTTTAATTATGTATAAGTCCATATAATACCATGAAGTTCAATACCATGGTTGTAACGGGAGTGTGGGTAGGCGGTAAACGTTAGAATTAAATTTTGACTTTTTCCTTGTAAAGTAGGCGATAAGGTTATAATATTATTTTTGCTAATAGTATCGCAACCTTTAATCAAAAGGCGGCGTTCGTAATATAGCTTTCCTATTTTTTCTTGAATTCCTGGAATTAAACGGACAAGAAAAATCCTATTGACGTTGTAAATTATTAGGTTAAACCTTTTGAAGCGAAAAACGACTTATTCTATCAAAACAAAGATCTCCTTGGCGGTCAATTGTTTTAAAGGGCTGCCCGAGGCTATAACGATACCTTCGATACAGAGTTTCATAAGTAATTTACGGTTCGCAGTTTCTTTTTAGGCAATGAGGAAGTTTGCGACAAATCCTTTAGAGCTTTCCTTGTTATTTAAGTTAAGAGGATGCGCTCAACGGTGTAGTATCGGTTTCGCTTTTGTAAATTGACTGGTTTTGAGAGGAAAAGGTGGTTATAAGGGGGTATCCAGAAAGTATATGAATTTCTGATGAGGTTTGTTTTGTTTATTATAAAAATGGTGTTGTTGGCATTAGTTATCAGATAATACTTTCGGAACGTTATTATTTACTCTTATCTTTTTATGATTTTGTACTATCGTTTAACGAAATAAATTTATACCGGGTTTTAAGTTTATTATTTTGTTGTGTCCTTTGAACCTGTTAAGTCTTCAAAGGATAGTTTATTCGTCTTTCTTTCCCTATACCCGGACTTTAGCCTGTAATGGTAAGTTTAAACCTCCAGTTATATGTGAGCCTTTCCTTATAGCTAATGTTTTTGAAATATTATTCATGGCCCGTATGAAAAGAAATGTCTCCATAGATTTCTTTATAGTATTCTCTTTCTGTACCGTTACTGGTAATAGTGTTCAAGCTGTATTAATTTTGGGGTAAGCGCCAAATATAAAAAATGTTGAGATTAGGTTACTCCAGCGAAAAGTATTGTTAACGGCGCTTAATACTATTTGTAAAATTAACTCTGTGGTATTGGTACCTTTTAGTTCGAAGTATAAACCAATATACAACTTTTTAAACTATCTGTAATATCGTTCGAATTTCTCAATACCCTAAGGCGTCTTTATTAGTATCCATCCATAGTTACTTTCAGAGATCCTAGGTTTAGTTCGCCATTTAATCGATTTAAAAGCTGTACCTATATCGTAAGCTATCTAGTCATCAAGCCCCAAATAGAAGGTTGTATAATTGTTTACTGAAGAATTTCAGAAATCTGCGGCGAAAGCGCTTCATATGAATTTCACAGCTCAAAATGCTATTGATACGTCGACGGCGAACACCTTAGGCTGGCTATCAATGCATATTATGTTTATAATAACTTTATCATGAAATTTACATCGTTTGAAAAGCGGAATTTCGACTGTTGTAAAAGCTACAAGTAAAGTTCGCACTCCAAACATTATTGTTCGATAGTTTTAAATACTTTGTTTCCTAAATTTATATGTCCTACTATAATAAGTAACCTCAAAAGGAGTTCCGTAGCCAGGTATTCACATCGTCTATATAATATTCTTAGGCTTGGATACGTGAAGTAAACTGCTTTAATTACACATGTTTCCAGATAAAATTATAGGTGTTCACATTTAGACGGACTGGTATAGATACGTTATTCGAATACCCGACGAGTTAGTTGGTCGTATTTCGAACCTTAATTCCGATATTCTTTATATTATCTTATAATAGCAGAAATAGCGTTTCAAAGTCTATCACATAAAATTTAACCGCTTCGAATTGTTTATTTATAACGATTGTGTCGAGTAACGATGCCTTACTTTACTAAAGTTTACTTTTCGGTATTTGATCTTTTAGTTGAGTTAAAATTTAGGATTCTTTTTTACGAAAACTTTGAATTTTCGTTTTCTGACGGTCAAGATTTATGTTACTTCAGTATTTAATATAATAACCTGAAACCACTTGGCGTACCTATTCGGAAGAGTGAATTAGAACGTTATATAGGAGTTCAGCACTTTTTTTTCGTTATTTAGGCCGACGTTATATAAAGATGAGGTGTTTTATAGGTCCACAAATTCTCTCTGATCCGTTTCCTTGTCTCGAATCGTTATTCAAGTGTTATTTTTCCCCGTGTCGTCTTTTTAGAAGTATATTAGTAAGGGTAAACGTCGAAATACCTTTTTACCTTTTCTATATCGGCAGTATATGTTGTAAAATTGGATTTCGTTTGGTACTTGTATAGGTAATGAGCTTAGAATTGTCATTTAACTCGAACCTATTCGTATACCGGATTATTCAATGATTCATAACCGAATTTATTACATATTAAATATTCATTTTCGAAAACCTTCAGGTTTGGGATATCTTTGCGTGGGTATAATTATGTGTGTAATAATTTTTGTTTCTGGTTGTAAAGATGTTTTCATTGGTAATTGCTTCATTTGAGGTTTCCAGTAGTTTCTTTTTGATATTTTTCGCTTCTATTGCGGTATTTATGGCGTTTATTTTCCTTATATCTTGGGTATACTTCAAATCATTGGTTGAGAACGTAATAAAATGTTTCGTCGAGGTTTTATTTAATGATTTAAGTGGTTTCGGTTGTGGCTTTCCTGGCTATAAATGTTAATTCGAGGTTCGCCTATCGGCGTATCAAGGTTTCAAGTGATATTTTGTAATTTGAATACAAATCTTTTAAATTCGGTTTCGATTTAAATACTATAAGATTAAACTTTGAGTTACTACGGTATATGTCGGTAGGGTCTAAAAGATCTGTTCACGAGAAGCAAGGTAACTCAGAAAAGTAATCAAGATAATTGGTAATTGTAGTATAAAAGATGAAGATGATGATTAAGAATAAGTATCCAGAGGTGTACGTTACAGGTAAGGGCTTATAAGCCCTCACCCAGAGCGTATGACTCAAGAATACTTCTTGTAAACCGCTCCACGCATTGCCGTCGGCCTAGAATAACATTTCAGGCCGATTTATGCATAATGAACTTTAGGTCTTACAAGAGTGCAGCCTACAACGTGACACATTATCGTGTACCCTATAGGAATGTATCCTAAAATACAGTACACTTCTCTTTTGCCTATATATAATATTTATAAGGGTATACAGTAACATTTATACAGGTAATCTTTTCTTTATTCCTTATATACTTCGTACCTATTGTCTAATAGTAATAGTAATATTGTCGTATTAATCGCAAAAGCTTTAAATCAGTAATAGTAATAGTATTATTGTTATATCAGTTGTAAAAGATCTAAATTAGCAATAGTAATAGTGTTATTATTAACGCGTTAGTTATAAAAGGTCGAAATCAGCAGTAATAATAATATTGTTAACGTATTAGTTGCAAAACGTCCAAATTAACAAGTTTGGTTAAGATCAGCAAAATTTAGCCTCGGTGGTAATTATAAGTAAGCCCTGGTTAATGTAACTAAATGAAAGCGAAATGGTTGGTAATAACGCTTTTCGTTGTTTCTAATAGAGGTAATTGGGTAATGATAATTACGTAGGGGTAATTGCGCAAGGTAATTTCGCAATCACATAGTAGGCTAGTATAAAAAGATATATCGCCATCGCTCCAGGCAAAACTTTCTTTCTTTTTATTTTTAAAAACGCGTAGTTGCAGCCAATACAAGTCTCACTTCCAATTTAACTTTTAGTTTATCCTAACAAACCAAGTTGATTTAACGTATAAGGCACTTGGCCTACATATATAATAATCTATTTCCCCGAACAAATACCGCGTAAAAACTGCACTATAAGGCGCCGTCTAACGCGTAAACGACAGTGCATTGCTGCCGCCGCCGACACTATTACAGCTACTACTACGTCCACCATTACCACCACCAGCAATAAAAGTCCGCCCTTTTCGAGCGAAATCTCGTCTATCGCTGTTACGCCGCCAGCTTCCATACTGCTAAGCCCCTCCGCCGCCGCCTCTTCCGCTGCCGCCTCCTCCGCTGCCGCTACACCCCCTTCTCCCCCTTTCCCTCCCCTTTCCCCAGCTCCCAGGGGGGAGAGTAAAGGGTTCCTAAGTTCATAAACCTTACCCTCTCCCTACGGGTAAAAACCCCATTACCCGTAAGGGCCCCTTTATGCCGTAAATGTAACCTAGCGTAATTACGTTAAGGTATGTATATTACAGTCCCTTCTTTGTAATCCATTAACTATTTCCTTTGTAAATAAAGAATACGAGGCGGACCTCCTCCCCCACCTCGAGCTTCGTATTGCTAGGATACGCCGTAAGGTCTTTTTAACGCGTGAAGCGTTAAAACGGCGTACCCGGGTCCGTATCCTTGGGCCGCTAATAAATACACCTTACGTATCGTGTATCGCGTCCGCAGCCGTAAGTAAGTTTATTGCCGATTACTACGAAAGAAGTGGTTGCTCGGCGCGCTGATACCGTTATAAACGAATTGAAAGTTCGTATACCCCCGTTCCAGTAGTCCTAGATTCGTAAGCCGAAGCTGTGCTACGCGCCGGACGGCTTATTGGTAACTTATGACCGAATTTCAAAACATCTTTAATAAAAATATTTGTTTTAAGGCGAATCGGAAAAAAAATGTATAGTAAGTAACCAAAATAATCCGAAGTTCATTAATAATAAGTGTTAACCGGTGAGTTAAGGAGACGGCAGCCACCGTTCGCATGGAAACGGGGCCTGCGCATATACTACACAGGAGAATTAGATGGCGCTATCATATGTCTCTGCGAAAAGGTTAATCTTTTCCCTATATTTTTACCCAAAGGCATAACCAATATGGTGTAGGGCTACATCCTCGCTAACGCTGATAATGTCGTTGGTGGTAATGGGGGTAACGTTAACATAATGGGGAAGAACGACGGGGAAGATAGTAAGGATGCGACGACGTCACATTGTCGCTATAAAAGTAAATAAATACCCCTTCGGCCGAGCCGGCGTATCCGGCCATAGTGCAGTACGTTTTACAGTATTTTTATATTTTTTCACGTATAAATCCAAAGTAATAAACGTAATATAAAAAGCATAATAAAAGAGGTAATATACCAGAATCGGTACGAACAGTTATATTAAGTAAAGGCAAAACGTAGGTCGGCGCGAATAATATTAATAGGTTAATTTGAGTTATCGAAAATCGGTAAATGGAAAATTGAAAAGGAAATACGCCAAAATCGGTGTAAATAGTCGTATAAGGCAAAAGGAAAACGTGAATCATGGCGAATAATATCGATAAACCGATCCAAATTATTGTTAATCGGTAAAACAGTCTATTAGGGTTGTAAAACCTTTTTAATAACCTTAACAAATAATGTATTTGTCCATATAAATGTTTTTAATGCGCCGTTCGATATTACCTTTATCATTGAGTTTATTAAATTGAACTTACCATTAATTAATTTAGTTCCTTCGATATCTCAGCGTTAGTATAACTCGCGTAAAGCTATAATATCAATTATTAATCGTTTTTCGTTCGTAATACCATGTTTAACTAAGCATTTATTAAGAAAAAAGAAATTAATGCAAATAATCAGAGAGATAAGGAGTAAACTAAGGTTAGATATAATTATCCGGATCATTATCGTTGTTATAATACCTGAATCAAAGCTTTTAATTATGCTGTAAATTTCGAAAGCGAAAACACTCCTTATAACCTTTTTCTATTTAGTGAATCTTTGATAAATAATGTTCCTATAAATCGTAAAGCCGTTCCAAACCCGTAATTATTTATCTAAAATAAATATAAAGCTAATTTATAAGTTATAGACGCTATTATTGACAAAAAAAAATTCGGTAATAGAAATAAATCACTTTACAGTACGTATATCTTATGGTTTATATTATAACCCTCGCTTCAAATTATATATTTTCTATATAAGGCGCTTATTCAACTTTTTATATGTATCGTTCTTCGGGTCGGTTTGACATTACGCGACAATCGAAAGGTAGAATACTGTTTTTTGGTTGTACTATAAACGTAACTTAAGCTCTGCGTACGCGCTGGCATTTGTATTCGTTGGCTCGTTTTACTCTATTTAAAATAATAAGACCTACTTTATCCAGATATCTTTTTTACGTAAATTAAAAAATATCGCTTCAGAGTATAATAGTAACACTATTAAAATATATTATATTATTCTTTGATATATAAGCTTCGGGCTTCTCCTTTAAACAGAAATTCAAAAGTTTCTTCTTCTTAAACGCGGAGAACAAGGCGTTATATAGAGGTAAATGTCGTTTATTTATATTCCCGTAAATTCAAAGCCTTTAAAACGGTCAATCGATACCAATAGTCATAGGTTAAAGGTAAAATTAGTTATTTCGAGTTGCTTCCTGTAATGTTTTTGGTGAATATTATACCAGTATATACCGGCTTTAACTAAGCCGAAAAAAAAACTTTAAAATACGTAAAAAAAGTTTAGGCGGGTAGTGCTAATTAAGGTTTTTTTAGTATATCTATATAAATCCGCTGTTTTAATCGTTCCTTAGATTGTATATAGGCATATATTATGTCTCAGAGCTCAATATGTAGATTATATAATTCGCTTAGAGAGGATACGAGTATAAAAATCAATCGTTGGCTAACTTGTTATAACATAAGTAATTAAGTTATGATATTCTTTTTGCCTTTTTCGTTGTAATCTTTAATAACCAAACGAATCTTTTCTTAAAGTTTTCCCGTTTTATCATTTACTTCGTAGACGAAACAGGTTGGAAATTTTTTATAAGTACCGTATATAATAAGGTCGAGTTATATAAACAGAAAGACAACTTGTTCGATTAAGGCAAAAATATTTATCTGATTAAATTATTCGAATAAAATACCTAGGGTAATGATACTTCCCTTATAGGGAAATTTTAAATTAAGCTTGCAGTTTACCAATCATTTTTACATAATAAAGGAATCTGTAGTAAAGATTTTAGGGCGTTTTTTCGTTTTCGAGCCGAAGAGTCATTTTCGACGACGAGGTTTTGGTAGCGTTAACGTAAATGTATCGTTTTTGTTTGGTGTGGTCGAGGTAAAATTATGTTTTGGGTTCGAAGTTGGATACGAAGTCGGGTTGAATTTGTCGTTCCGAGGGGTGGCGGGTGGGCGGTTTTGGTCGTTTTTATCGTTTTAAGGGGTGGTATATAGGCGGTTTTCGTTATCCTAAGGATTGTAACCGATTTTTTCCACCTTTTTCCTACACCTACATACCATTGTTTATCGACACGAATTTGTGCCGTTTAGAAAATTAACTAATATATTATAGCCCTTAAACCCGTTGATCTTCCAAAGTCCAGTTTTTCTATCCTTTGTTTTCGAAACCAAAACTTTAGACTATAGTGATAAATCTAAAACTCCGGCATTACGTAGGCTATTTACTATAGCTAATGTTTTGAACACGTCGTTCTTAGCTTATAAAAATCGTAAATCTGTTATAGCTTTTGGTAAGGTATTAGCCCTTTATACCGTAAATGGTAATAGTATAAAGTTTGTATGGATCCTCAGGTAAGTACCGAAAATGAAAAGCGTAGAGATAAGTCTACTCGAGCCAAAAGTGTTGTTAACAACGTCAACCACCATTTAAAGGATTAACTCCTTAAAGCTGTTACCCTTTAGCTTTTTCGACAATACAATATATGTTTTTATGCCGGTTCTTAATACCATTCGCATTGTCTAAAACCCTTAAAGACTTTTACTAAAATCTATTTATATTTAATGCCGGCTATTTGGTCCTTATTACGTTACTCGTTAAAGTTGAAGGCCGTATGAATATCGTATATGATCCAGTTAGGAAGCTTGAGGTAAACGTTCAATTAACGGTTAACCAAAACGTCCTAATAGTTCGTAACGAAGGCGTTTGGTATAAAATTGACGGTTTAGAACGATATTGTAACGTCGACGACGTAAATGACGAGTTTGCTGTGTTAATATATAATACTAACGATTACTTCGTAATTAAAATCTATATCGTCTTAAAAACAGAACTTAAACTGTTGTGGTACTTATAAGTGTAGCTGATACTTATAGCAGAATTTTTCGATAGCTTTAAGTACGCCCTTTTCTAAATTTGTATAAATTACCGTATAAAGTAGTCGTAAAAGGCGTTTTATAGCCGGTTGTCCGAATCGTCGATGCAATATACGTAATTTCGGCTATATTAAATAAACTGCTTCGATTATACGTACTTTTGAAAAGAATCACAAATAACCGAAATTAAGCCGAAACGATACGGATACACCATGTAAAGCACGAATGAGTTGGTTGATTATATTACGGATTTCAATTTCGAGTGTATTTATATCAGTTAGTAAAAGTCAAAATGGTATTTCAAAGTCTATCACGTAAAATTTTACCGGCCCAAAACGTATATTTACAACGATCATTCCGAGCGAAAACGCTTTGCTTTTAGAAAATTACATTTTTCGGTATTTTTTTTTACGGTTTAGTCGAAATTTCGGAGACTTCGCCGTCAATACGTTGAATGAGCACTTTTTAGCTCTTGAAATTTAGATTGTTTTCATGTCAAATATAATACCTTAAAACCAGTTTCCGTACCTGTTAGATAAGGTAAATTATAACGTTATATAGGTGTTAAAAATAACCTTCACGTAATTCAATCCCATGATATTCTTAAAGGAGGTGTTTTATAATCTAGTTAAGATACAGTAAATGGTTTCGTCGTTTTGGGTTAATAAATAGGCATTATTATCTTCGAAATCATTCTTTCCGGATATATTATCGTAAGGGTAGGCATTAGGTCCGTTACTACCTTTGTATTCGATTACTTATGCCTTAGATATAGCTTTTATCTGATTTTTATGTACGTAATTGGCTTAAAATTCTTGTTTAATCCGAATCTATTCGTAGGAAGGGTGGTTTATAAACTAACAACCGAATTTGCCGTATATATTTCTTAAGTATTATTATAGTTTCGGTAAGTTTCTTCCACTTTGAACGATCGTCCATATCTCTTATTGCCGGGGCTTCCTCCTCAATACCTATACTTTGGGCCTTCGTTTTTCTTTTGGTAAACCTTAAATATCCGGTTCAAAATATAGTGGATTGACTCGACAAGGTCTGTTTTGGTGATTTAGGCTTCGCTTTTAGATTTATCAGTTACGAATACTCATCCGAAACTTACTCGCCGGCTTATAGAGGTTTCGAACGATATTTTAAGGCTTATATACAAGGCCTTCAAATCTTTTTTTAATTTAAAAAGTATAAGATTAAAATACGAGTTTTCACTTTAAGTTTCTTTAACTACTTAAATAAACAGTTTATCTCTTTTGTATTTCGGTACGAGGGTTACTTCACACTTCCGGAATTTTGCCAACAAGTTGGTAAGTATTTCCTATGAGTTTTTATCGGTATTCTCCTATTTGTTTCTTACAGATATACACGTCGTACCATTCTAGTCCCTGTCATATAACTTGTGGTAAATCTCAGTATTAAAGTAGAATTTAAAGAGATTGAAATATTCGGAAAATATATTTATTTATATAAAGTAATATATATACCACTTTTTAACTTTTCCGAAAAGTATACCGTGTAAAATAACGTAAAATTGTAGTAACTTAATATTAAATTTCTTATATTTATTGAACATTACGCGTATCTCATTATCCAATACGTTGTATGGCTCGCCACTGTAATTGTTATTCCTATCTTACAGCCTAGCAAAGTTGGTTAGCTTCGTAGGGTTGCTCCTATCCGTAGGAAAGCAGTGAGATAAGAGGTCGTAATAAAGGTTGTGGTTAAAAGGCATTGGTCCGTACGGCATGTATTACCGTTTTATGTCGCTTAATATATCTTAAATCGGGGTATTTTACATATTCCGGCCAATTATTATTTCTCAAAGCAGGTTTTAATTAGTATTTCAGCCGACCCTATTACGGTTTAGTGAGCTATTTTCAGCGTTCGGGTTATATTCTCATCTTTACAACGGTCTAAAGCTACGTTCCAGAGAAACTTCGTATTCGATTCTTATTGTAAATAATCGTTATTGTGCCTCCTTCTTTTTTTCGTTTTTTTATTTCTTCTTTTCGTTGGGCACCCAGTTTTAATGAATGTCATATCCCAGTCTGTGGTAGTTTTTCAGAACTTCACGTTATTAAGTATTTCTTTCGATTTTACTGGTAATATCTTTTCATAAAATCTCCTTTTATAACTTCTTGATCCGTTTATTTAGGCATATATATAAGTTAAGTTGTTTTAAATAGGGCTTTTACGATACCGTTATTGCTTTTAACAGGTGTATTGATACCTCTAATTCTTAATTGTTTTTTATATCTTGGCTATTTACCGTTTGCCATATATCTAGCGTCCAATCCATAAAGTTTTCTGTGAAGTTTTCAAATAGTTCACGTCCTTTAATATTATCTCTGTAATAGTTATAGATTATATTCGTGACATATATATTTATGGTATAAGGGTCGAAATCTTCCATGAAAGCCTCAATCCTATTATCCCAGAGGTTAAAGTTCAAATGCCTAAGAATAATGTTTTGGACCGATGTGTGTACAAAGAGGTAGTATATATAATCAATGGTATTTTCTAGATTCATTATCAGTAGGGATATTATATGTACATAAAGGGAAATTCGTGTTAGTTCGAAGTTACGGGTAATGTAGTAAATGCAAAATGAAATAAGGTAAGTAAAGCGTTCTGAATAAAACTTACTAATACTTATTATCATAAAGGAACTTTAAAAAATACTTTTAGTGAGGCGCAATTATAAATTAGGTAAGCGCTTTAAATTAGTGTTGTTAACGTTAGTAGCGTTATACTAGCCAAACAGCTAGGAAAAATTAAAACGTTACAGTTACTAAACTTAGAATACATAAGGCGAACGTGGGAAACCTTGAAACAAACAGGACGAATATAAGAAATTGCGCAAAATAAGGGAAGTGTCGAGTTGTTATATGCCCTAGTATGTAATAATTTATCCATATTAGCGTGCCGTAACAGAAATTGGTAGATGAATCAGTTGGTTGTTTAATGTACAACCGATGTTAATCGAGGCTATCGGGTTGATTGTTTGCATGTAACTGATATTAACTAAGGCGATCAGTTTGATTGTTAGTATACAATCGATGTTGGCTAAGGCGAAAATCGGGTGGATTCCAGCAAAAGGTTCCAAAACTTGGTGATTTTAGTTTGCGTAGCCTAATAAGTAAAAGTACGCCTTTCAAAAAGGACTTATTTTAATCGTTTAGAGCGCTTATACAAGTTGGCGGTTGACAGAATGGTGCTAATTTTTTCAAAGTTATTCCGGATCTTATAGTCTTTCAACGATTTAGGTTTCTCGACGCTTCCGCGTAATTACATACTCCCGTATAGTTTTATAAGGCGTTGTATAAAGTACACGCAATTGGTACCGTTACAACATCCCGCTATAGGTATTTAACGAATACTTGTCTTTTTTTCCTAAATTGTCTGTAATCGACCGAGTCGGCTACTAATCAGTATCCGTAGGATTTGAAAGACCTGTTTACGTAAAACAAGGTAATTTACAAGAGTAACTAAAATGATTGGTAATTGAAGTATAAAGATAAAAATGATAATTAAGAAAAAGTATCCAAAAGTGTATGTTACAGGTGAAGGCTTATAAGCCCTCGCCTAGAGCGTATAACTCTAGAATACTTCTTCTAGACTGCTCCACGTATTGCCGTCGGCCTGGAATAGCATTCCAAATCGATCTATACATGATGCACTTTGCGTCTTGCAAGAGTGCAGCCTGCAGCGTGATATGTTATCGTGCGCCCTTCAGGAGTACATCCTGCAATACAGTGCACTTCATTTTTGCCCATGTATACTATCTGTGAGGGTATACATTAGTATTTACAGTATACGTGTTTAACTACTTAGATAAATACTTTGTTTCTCTTATACTTTGGTTTAAAAGCTATTTAAAGTTTGGGTACTTTATCAATAAGATAGTAAGTAGCTTTTATAAGGTTTTATTCAATTTTTTACGCAAATTCTTTTTGGATTCTGAAGTGATACCTATTGACTCCTTATTATATAGCTTATATTTAATTCTTGCATCGTAGTGTATTTTTGAATGAAATTAATATTTCGAAAATATTTCTATTCATATTGGTTAATATATATATCATTTGTGGGTCACCAAGTTGATATTTTAGACAAAATTATACGGAACTAGAAGGGTTTAAAATTGAGTATTTTTATCGGTATTTAATATTATACGAATTTTATTGTCAAGGCTATCGTAAGTTTCGATACTATAGTTTTTGTCTTCATTTTTTAGCCTGGTAAAATTAATAATTTGTGCAGGCTTATTTAATTAATGGGGCACCATTTTAACAAAAGGTTGCAGTAAGAGTTATAGTTGGTAGGTATTGGTCCGCAAAGATTGTATTAACTTCATTGTCGCTTATATTTCCGTCTGGAGTGTTATTTTCCTTTGTTTGTGGCGTTTTTATTACTGTTAAAGGGGGCCTTAATTGTATACTGTGTGTGGTTTTGTTTGTATCTCTTTTTAAAAGTGCGGTTTGAAAAGGGTCTATTTTCGACCCGAATAGTACATGACCTTTGAGCCCTTTCTTCTCCTTCGTTGATTTTCAAGCTTTATTTGCCTTTCGTGAGGCCCTGTTGTTCTTTCGGAGAGTTTCAAACTTTATGTACATGGAGTATTTTAAGTTTTTCCCCACATTTTTTACTAAGTTTCTTTTCACATTCCGCCAACCAATATTTCTTTACAAAGTCCACTTGTAATATTTTTTTGTTTTCCTAATCCCGAATTTAATCGAGTTGAGTTATAGTAAATAGAGCTTTTGTAATACCGCCGTTTTAGCGACTTGGGGTATTGATTTTTCCGCTCTATAGCTATTCTCGTAGTACTTTAGAAATCGAGTAATATATCGTATACTACAATTCCAACGTCTACTTAAATAATTTGTTTAGAAAGTTATCGAATATTCCGAGATTTTGGGCTTTTTCTTCCTTATAGCGAAAAATTATGTTTATATCGTACGTATTTGCCGACCAAGGGTTCAAGTTTTACGCCGGCGCTTTAATGGTATTATCTTATATATTTAGATTAACTAGTTATAAACTTTTTTTTGGAGCGTTATATATCGGCTTTGAAGGTCTTTGTATTCACATAATTTAGTCAAGCTCATTATGAGTTGTTTTATGGGAGTGATGTTATTATATATAAAGGGCGAATATGAAAGAAGCCAAGTGATAAGAATGATTATGCGCTTGGAATGGTATATTATTCGTGGTTATCAAAATAAATGGGTATATAGCAGCGTATAATACTAAAATAAAATATAGATATATTACGTTAAAACGGTCCACCTAAAGGTTTAAAAGATTTCTAGTTTAAAAATGCGTAAATGAATTGTAACCAAAAACCAATTAAGCGTGTTAAATTCGCCTTTTAGCGCTTTGTAATCATTGTATGAACAAAGTGGCTAGTAAAATTCAACGTTCTAAATAACAATTTTTAAAAACGGTGTACTATAGGGTGAATGAGGAAAGATTGTACAGGGTTGGGTAAACGGGGAAAATAAAATGGCGAAATGCATGTTTAAAAATTGAAATAGTGTATAAAGGCGAGATAAAATGGTATGGTAAGAATTTTGAATCCTGTGTTTAACGTTCGCAAAATATGCCGCAGCGTTTCGAAATGTACTCTGAGTGCATGGTAGGTGCTTATTACGCGGTTTAGTCATGGCTTTTAGAACGTGAAGTGATTGTAAGGGCGCTTTCAAAGTGGTGTTTTAGCCGCTTTCGAAGTTTATAAGCCATTCGGATATTACATTTAGGAAGGATAGGTTTGAACGAAGGGTATTAGAACTTTTATAACTTACGTAGCCGATGCGTGATAGAACGTTCTCCAAGAAATGCCCGAATACGTCCAGAACACCAATCGAGGCAATAGTGATGTGACGGGGCTTGCAGCAAATAAGGCAGCAACCGAGTTAATCATATAGTATTAAAGTTATCCTTTTTAAAGTAAATTTTCTTTATAGTCTTTTCATATTCCCGTATGTTTATTGTAAAGCTTTGTATTAGAGTACGAACAATTAGGACCGTTACAATATCCTATTCTAAGTATTGAAATAAGGTTTGTATATTGTTTCCTAGGATATCTATACTCGACTGGTTCGGCAACTAATTAGTATTGGTAATGTTTATCCATACTATGTACGTTAATATAAAAGTAAGTAAGAGTATACTCTTGTATTGATTATTGTAAACGTATCGAAGGGAAAAGAGGTACCTGTGGAGTATAAGCCTCAGATAAAAGCTTATAAGCTTTCACTCAGGTAGTAACACTTTACTATACGTTTTTCCAATCTCCCTTCTAGGCACTAGCATTATACCATGTACGTTTCTAATGTCTCTTCTAGCCAGTGGAACGCTATTATGCACTCTGCAAGAGTGTATCTTGCAACGTATCACGTTATCGTGCACTCTATAAGATTACAACTTGCAGCGTAACGGCTTACTAACTATAGAAATATATGATGATATCAACACAAAGATAATCGGATTATAGTATTAAAATACTTATATTTATGAATAATCTTTTCGGTAATGATACTCAAAAGATTTGGCAATTTAATCATTAATACACATACTTTTTCTTTTCATATATTTCTTATTTTTATGATTTGCACTTGTCACTTCTTATTGAAATAGGTTTGTTACCGCTTAACAAATATATGATGACATTTGATATTTGTAGCCGACCGCTTTAAAAATGTATTATCACCTTTGATATTCATAATTTTCTGCTATCCCAATGTATTATCTTTTTTAACCATTTATTATTTATACTACGATTTTTTAAATACAATTTCATTCTAATTTAGCCGTTTATATATAAGTCGGACCAGGCCAGAAAATATTACAATTTAACAGCTATTAATTTTCAAATGGCTGGTGAAAAGGAGGGGTTATATCCTTGTTATCCCTATTCTACCTATCCTTATCGTCGCCGTCGTCGCCGCCGTTAATTCTACCGCCATCGTCGTCGCCGCTATCAATGTCGTCGCTATGAGGAATGCTGGGTGCCCCCCGCGTCTTAGGTTATATACCCTTAGGGAGGAGACAATAGGTAGGTTAGCTTTCTTTACCACATCGTATAATAACGTCGTAGAATTAACCTAAGTAACATAGATGTAAGTCTGCCCGTTAAAAGATAAAAACGGTTAATGTTTTCGTAGGAGATCTATTAACGTTTAATTAATTATTAACCTTAATTTATATATATATATATATATATAAATTATTACTTAGGAAAGCCTTGATCGAAGTTTTAGAAAAGAAAACGATTAATAGTTCAAATCAGGATTACTTATTGGAACAAAGTTAATTTACTGTAAAAATAACGGTTACGTAACAATTCTTCAACAAATGACTTTAATACTACTGAAACGGGGATATTTCCGTTACCGCTCAGATTGTAATAGTATTAACAAGACGAAGCACCCTTGTTTCAGCTATTTTCGCCAATTAACTTGCGAACGACGGCGGACGTAAAATTCGGTACGTAAAAAAATTTATTAATGAGTCAGAATTGCGAATCTGAATACACCGCCCTAACGATTTACGTGTTCAAAAGTCCTCGTAACATAAATTTATAAACCGCGCCTTTAAATGACAAATAAGTTCCGCCATTTCGACTTCTTCTCATAAATATTAATATTTTACGATATAAAAGAATAATTATTAAATACCGTGTCATTACTCGAAGATATTTCGTTTACAACGACGGGGCAGTGTTACGAGCAAAAATAGGGTTTTCATCCGTACCAAAAGGGTAAGATTTATAACCATATAAAACCCTTGATCTTACTTTTGATAGGTGGGGGAAGAAGGAGGGATGGAGATAATAGGAGGAGAGGGGTGTGTGGCAGCGACAAAAGTGGCAGGTGAATGAAAGATAAAGTCGGGAATCGAAGATAAAGCAATGTTTTAGGACTAGTACTAATGTTAACGGAGATGCAACGTATGACGGGTAAAGTAACTTCGTTATACTACTGCTAACGCGCTGAACGACGTCTCTCCAACCTATTTTTGCGCGACATTTACATTGATAATTAGGATATAATATTCATCAAATAATTTATAGATACGAGAACGCTGAATAGATAATTAAAAAAGGAAATTTAGGTATACGACCACCGAATAGCAAATTGAGGTTTTACCTTCAAGATAAAAGTACGTTGTTAAAGGAGAAAAAAAGATGTTTTATGTAGACTAATTACGATACATGTTTTTATACTAACTTCAAAATACGTAAAATCGAAAATTACACCTCTATAATTGCATATTTATAAGCATTTTTAACCTTTTAAAATGATCTAGCAAAATATACACTACTATTATTAAAAACAAGCATCCAGAAGCCTACCCCACTATCATAAAGAAATAATTGATGAAAGGCTTAAACAAATTATACCATTACTACAAAAAACTGATTAAAGAATTAAAAGAATTGCAATATCATTGTTAGATAATAGATACAAAGTTCCTTAACAAATAAACAATTACCAATATAAATATAACTACATATCAACATAGTTAGAAATCGTAAGAGATCACGTTTACGGAGTGAATAATAGCGTGTAATACTGTAGCATGCACTCCTATAAAGTGCCTAATAGTGTGTTATGCTCTAGGAGAAATATTGGCAGAGTATATGGTAAAGTGCTACGCTCTAGGTAAGAGCTTATGAGCTCACATCTAAGGCGTGCAACCTTTAGATACCTTTTCTCCCTCTTTCATCCAATAACTTACCTTACTGCTTAAAATACTATACTGTATTTATCTTATATTAACGTATAGAAACCTTAACAGTACATAATCGATATAAACCTTATTTACGAGCTATAATCGTTATTATTTGCGAAATATCTATCAATAAAAACAAATAGCTCCGTTATTCGTATATCGAGTGTTATAAAGCGTAGGCCACGTTTTGGGTTTCGAATTTTTCATTTAAAAAGCTTATTGAACGCTTTATATACAATATCCAACAAGTTTAACTAACATTAAATTACGAAAATTAATTGAAAATCCGCATTTGGTTGTTTGATTAATATAACCCAGACGTTATATACACTTTAACATCTATACTCGTTAGCTCGCTTTATGATGGCTATATCAATAAGGGGACATTTATCTCATTATTTCTTTTATATAAGCTTTAGGATATTATTCTGAGGTGTGATCGTCGCTTTTTTGAAGTCAATAAGGCGGTCTTCCGTCATATATATTTTCGGGTTAGCCTTCCAAATGGTGTTTTACAGCTTTATTTGTTTTGCTGCAAAAAACGGCGTATCTTACGAAATAAGTGTATCGTTGGTTTATATCCCAATAAATGAAAAGTCTTTTAAACGTAACATCGAAAATGATGAACAAGTGTCGATAATTAATAAGTCTGTACTGAAACCCTTCGTATAATGCGTTTGGTAAATATTAAACCAATATACACCAGTCTTAATAAGGTCATAAAGTAATTTGAAAAAAGGTAGAATCGTTCCGGGTGGATAGTATTTACGCAGTGACACAGTTATATAAGTTTAAATACGTCGCTTGAAGTACTTTTCTGATCATGTATATGTTTCCATAATATTTCGAATATCAAAAATGATGTTTTAAAGATTAAAGAAGGGGGTAGTAAACGCCTAAACCAAATAGTAATTCGTTTATTACAAAATATAAGATTGTAGTATAATATATATTTTTTCCGAAATTATTGTATGCTACTAACACAAAGCGGCTTTTTTATGAGGTTTCCCGGTATGATTACATAATTCATAAACCAATCGGATACGTAAATTTTTGTAATTTCCATAAATTATTAAATGAAATCTTTTCAAACGAAAAGGCTTTATTTTATCAATACGGATATTTTTTTTTTCGGTCGACCTTTCAGAAGAGCCACCCGGGAATTCAAGAACGCTCTTACGGCGAAGTTTCATATTTAACTTACGGTTTGCCGTCTCTTTCTAATTAACGAAAAAGTTTTAGACAAAAGGTTTATGGTGTTTTTTATTTTTCGAATTGAATGAACGCCTTTATCGGCTTTTTTTGAGCTCGGTTCGTTGAAGTTACTCGTTTTGGTAATTTTGCCAAGGTTTCAAAGGCGTACTTTAAGGGTTTATGGGTTTTGGAGGTGGGCTGTTGAAATTATTGTAAGAATAATATGGTTATTATTACTTATCGGATTATAATTTTAGGGCTTCATCATTCCACTTTTTATTTTTATACTTACATATGATCATCCAGCGACGTCAATATATTCAGTTTACAAAATTTACAAAATTATTGTGTCATTTCATACTGTTCATATTTTAAAATCTAATCTATCTCTATTTTGTTCTCCAAATCAAAACATGAAATTACAACTTTAACCTCAAAAACCCGGTTTTCCGCGAGCCTTCTTTTTATCAATAATGCTTGGATATATGGTTGTTAACCCTTAAAAATTCAAAATCGCCATAGCTTGTACCACAACATTTAATTTTAAAACCATAGCCTATGAAGGTGCAAAATTCGTAGGAACTTTAGTGTAAGTATCAAATATAAGGAGTATAGGAATTAATCTACTCAGATTTAAAGTATGATGAATAAAGTTTACGACTATATATAAAATTGTTTTTTTTGTTTTTATTTTCTTCAATTATTTTATCCAAATCGTGTATATATTTTTTAATAGTTTGTCATACCTTTCGCATTTGTTAACACCTCAAAATACTTCAACTGGTATTTGCCTACATTCGTTTCCGGTTTTCTTAACCTTAGCTTACTATTTATTCGTTTAAGTTGAAAACAGTACTTATATCATACGTTATTTAATTCAGAAGCTTAAGATAATCATTCATTTAACAGGATACCAAAACGTCTTGACAATCAGCTACGGAAACGCTTTACGTAAACTTTTTGACTTAAAATATCGTTCTAATATCGACGGCGTAAAAGACAGAGTACCCGTCAAAGTTTATTATATACATAATAATTTTTTAATTAGAGTCAACATTGTTTTTATGGCGAAATTGAAACTGTCGTAGGACTTGTAAATTCAAATAGAATTCGGAACAAAATATTTCTATAGCATATAATGTACCTTTACCATATTAATCTAACTCGTTATATGATGAAGTTGTGAAAGATATTCTGCAGCCAAGTACACAAATCAGTGATATAATATTGGTAATTGCTATTATATTAAGTAAACAGGTTGGATTATATATATTTCTGGTAAAATGTAGAACATTTAAATATTGGATCAAACGGAAAGAAAACGCTTTTGGAAGCGTAAACGAGTTGGTTCATTGTATTCTTTACTTCAATATTGAATTTATTCATATTAGTTAAGAAAAGTATGAATATTATTTGAAATTCCTTGATATAAAATTTGACTGGTTCGAATCATATATATATTATCATGGTCCCCAATACGAACTCCGCATTTTTGCCGAAAGAATATTACGTTATCTTCCTATTTAGTCGAGTTAAAGCTTGGAAAACTTCGCTGTAAAAACGTTAAATTATCGTTTACCAACTTCTGATATTTCTGCTACACCGGTATTTAGTATGATAACATGAAACTGATACTCATAACTATGAGATAAAGTGAATAACGACGCTTTATAAACTTGTAATATGTCGTTTTGACTATTTTGGTTTACATTGTATTAAAATAAATATTTTATAAGCCTTTAAATACCCTTTGCTTTATTTCCTTATCTTAAGTCATTGCATAAGTCTTGTACTCTGTTGAATTGTTTTTAATAGATGTTTCTTTGTATAGGTTAACTTCGTTGCTTTATAACGCCTTTTTGATCTGCTATATACGTTATAAAATAGCTGTTTATCTAGTACTTAGGCGTGTAATCGGCCTTAAATTATTGTTTTGCGTGAATTTGCTTTCATAAAGGTTATTCAATCCATTAACAGTCGTCTTTATGGTATGTAAGGCATCGTTCGTTAATATTTTTAAACCTTTGTATATCTTTGCGCGGGTTTAATTATAAGGGCACCTATATTAATACCCGCTTCATCCTCGATTTTCGGAACTTCATTTTTGATATCTATCGCTTGTATATCTCTATTGATAGCTTTCGTGATCTTTATTCCTTAAATACACTTTGAATTTTCGATTCATAACGTGGTAAATTATTTTGACATAGTTCGCCTTTAAGATTTTTGAGCTTATATCCTTTGACTTCTTGGAGACGAACGTTGATCCAAAGTTTAATTATAAGCGTGTCGAGGTTTTCAATAACATTCTAAGGCTTTTATATCTGATTTACCAAAAAGCTTCCGATTTAAATAACGTAAGGTCAAAAACAGGATTTATACGATATGTTTTCATAACTGTTGAAATAAATAGTTCATCGCTTTTTCTCTCTAGTGTAAACGCCACTTAACACTTTCTCCAATTCTTCTATCAAAATAGTTCATATTTCATGTAACGATTTGTTTGTATTGTTATAGTTGTTTTTGACAATTCCTTTTATAGTACTTATCCAATCCTTAACGCATAGTTTGTGGTTAGTTTTAATTTTAAAAAATATTTTAGATTACTCGAAAAATTTATCAATATATTAACTTGTGTTGAATGATACATGGACTATTATTTAATTTATCCAATGAGTATATTGGATCTAATGATATGCAATTGGAAGGGTTTAAAATTTAATTTTTACCAGTATTTAGTATTGTACGCATCTTATTATCATATATATCGCAAGGTTTGCTATTATGATTTTCGCTTTTATCCCATTGTTTGGTAAAATCAGTAATCTTTTTAAGGATACTTTTTTTACTATTAAACTAGTAAAATGAAAGGTCGCGCTATAGGTTATAGTTCGCATGTATCAGTTTATAAAGTTTATATCATTATTTGTCGCCTCTTATAATTCCTTCGGGAGTGCCGTTTTGCTTATTCAAGACGTTCTCGTTACAGTGGAAAGGGTGGAATATTTTTGGATTGCGTCAATATATAACGGCAGTCTAGAGTTAATAACGATATTGTTATTGAATATTTCAAGAAATATTTATCAAATCATTTTAGAAACATTGAGATCGATCGTTAAAAAGACTGAAAGATCGTTAAGTTAGCAAACAGCTAAGTTAATATTACTGCAGATATTACCATTATGAATAAAAAGATTGAATTCCACGCTATTTAACTACAAACAACTATAAATAACCTTTAACCCTACTTTATACACCAAACTATGCCTTCTATACCAACTCTTTCTTCAGCACCACTCCTTTTCTCTTCTTCCTAATTTATAGCTTCGTTAATCAAATACGTTAGCAAATACGTTAAGATTGCTACTCTGAGCGAAAACACCAAAAATCGCTAAGTTGCGCTAAGAAAGCTATGTGACGTAATTCTACGCCAAATTGTCAAGTTTCTACACACTCAAATCGCTAAGTTCCCTCGCCTATATCACTAAGTCCTACGTGAATTGACGTTGACGTGCTAAATAAAACGTCAACATAGACGACTAGAAGCTAATACGGGAAATTAATGACTTCAGACTTGTTTTCTTAACTACTGTAACAAATAATTTTGGGTAAGAGATGTTAATATCATTTTAAATACAAACCATTTAACCAGATTCATTGGTCACTAGATTTTTTATTAAAACGGTAGGGAAAAAAGAAAACTTGTCAATTAATCTTTTTAACTTGACTCAAATGAAAACTTGGCTTGAAAATTTTAAAAAAGAAAAATTTATTGAAAAAAAAAAAAAAAAAAAGGCCCTACTAAACATAAAGACGAAGATCTTATTAAAGACGAAGAAGAAAACCCTATTGAAAACAAAGATAGAGACCTTACTCAAAACAAAAACAAAGACCCTTTTAAAGTCGAAGACGAAAACCTTCCTAAAGACGAAGCTAAAGACCCCCAAGATCCTTAGAACCTACCCTCCCAAGATTTTTAAGAGACTGAATTACAGGCGCAACAAGTGTTACAGGCCTAGTAAGCCCAAAAGATTGAGCTATAGGCGCTACAGGTCCAACAAGTTCAAAAGGCTGAGGTACAGGTGTAATAGGCGCCACAGGCCCAGTAAGTCCAAAAGTTTGAGTTATAAGCGCCACAGGCCAAACATGCGCCACAGGGCTAGCAAGTCCAAAAAGCTGAGCTAGAGAAGTAATAGGCCTAAAAGGTCCAGTAAGCCCAGTAAACCCCATACACCTGGCAAACCCAACAGACCTGGTAAACCTAACAGGACCGGCAGGTCCGGCAAGCCCGCAAAGGTTAAAATTTACACTTTGAGGTCGTTAGTTAATTTGCAAAGCCAGCTAGCAACGTCAAATTATGTTTTCGCGGCCAATGACACAAACAGGGATATCCTGTAAAAGTGGAAAACTATTAGGCAGTTGGAAATAAAGTCGGCGATTCAATTAAGTGGTACAGTTAAGTTTGAGGTTTGCATAAATCTGTGGCGAAAGACTTGTGCACGGAAATTGATGAAGTCGGAACTCGAAACCGTGGGGTAAAAGGAGGGAATTGGAGTCAATTGGGATGCGGAATTGACAGGGGTCTGGCTGACGGACAAGGGGAACTTGAGAGACTACCACAAATAAATGGTTGGCCACACTGGCGTGCGCGCAAAAAACAAAACGCCGTCAGTGTTAAAACAATATTAACTGCTATTTAAAGCAGGATAATTACAATACAGTCAAGTTAACTATACTGGCCCTTAGTTGACTGTATTACTTATAGGATTGACTATATTGACTGCAAGTTAAATACAGTAGATGCCCACTTTACACTAGGGCATAGACTAAGCAATTGGACATACAAATTAGTGTGCAGACGGGCTAGCGGTCTGCCAAACTTAGAACAATACATCCACCAATTGACCACGTAATACTACTATTACTTCGTCCACCATTCGAATCGACAACGCTGCAACGTCTAAATGCCTTTAATTGGCAACGCCTATCAACACTATCAGACACAATTTTCTTAACGAGTATTAGAAAAAGAAAATAATCAGGGCAGTGAAGTCTGCGTTATTTGTAAAAAATCCGTTCGAAAAACAATAGACTTCGCTGTTATTAAGTTTACCAGTACTATATTCATAATTTTATTTTAATTATTCAATTGGTTTTGTACGTATCCATTCAATTTTTCAAAATACTTTTTGTGAATTTTGAATGTGTATTGTAACCTACAAATTGTATAGTAGATTCGATTGATATATTGTGGCGATATAAACCCTTTGATTTCTTTGTTCGAGGTATTATTACCATTTTGCATTGTCGATTCTGTTACTTTTCACCAGGTTCATCACTAGCCCATTTCAAAAACGGTGAAGGTACGTATCACCGTCATTTTTAATAATATAAATACGGATTACCGATTCGTTGACATCTAATTATGTATCTTTAACTACTGTTTTAATCGGCTTACATTGTTAAAGTCCTGAATTCTTAATAAAATGCTGTTTCGTTATCACAAATCAAGTGGTCCCTAACAATAATATATCGTTAGTTTTCATGATAATACTGCCGATGGCTTTACTTTACATGATGAATCAATATCATTTATGTTTATAATCATTACCTAATAAGCCTTTAAACATTGTAATGTTGTCGATTTGAATCGCGGTCGAAGTAACAGTAGTATTGCATAGTCAAGTAATGGATGTATTATTCTAAGTTTAGCAAACCGCAATCCGGTCTACACACTAATTTTTATAGCCAATTGCTTATCCTGTACCTTAATCTGAAGTAGACACATAATTTACTAAACTTTACAGTTGATAAAATCAACTCACAAAACAATTTACTTTACTTACAGTCAGTATAATCAAATTACTTAATAGTACAGTGAACCAACTGTAATATAATTATTACTGCTCTAATACTGACTGCTTTTTATTTTTGTTTGCGTAAGCTAGTATAGTTCACCACCTATTTCCGATAACTTATAAAATGCTTCCTTATGAACCGGTTATACCCCTATCAATTCTGCATACAAATTAACCCCAATTATCTCCTTTTACACCTCAATTCGGATTTTAGACTTAATCAACTCCCATAAACAAGTCTTTCGCCTTCAACTTATACAAAACTCGAACTCTACCATAACTTTAACTCAACTGTAACAGTCAATCAAATTGTCAACTTCAATTCCCAAACAATATTCCAATTTTCCGGGGTACTCGACTTTCCCTCTCTACTTTTTGGTATGTAACTTAACCTTGCCCGGTGACCTGTTAACTTAGCTCTCGATATATATAGTCAACTTATTATTATTGATAAATATTTTCAAGGCCTTATTCGGTACCGACTTCGTCATATCATTCGCTGAGTTATCTTTGCCATCGATCCATCTAAACTTCTCGATTTCCCTACACTCATAGGCTTCGCGAAGTGTTATTATATCAATTACAAACATTTTTTTCGCCAATTCATCCTAATTTCAAAAGGCATTCGAATAAATTTATCGAATCAATACAAACACAACCGGTATAAGTCAAATTTTTTACTATCTAATAACGATCGTAAGTGCTTTCTACATCATCATCTATGTGCTTAATCCGGCTATCATTCCGTAAAGCTTCGAAACTAAAACACTTTGCGTAATCCTCTGATATTGAATAGAGGTTCAATAAATTAGATATTCTATAAATCTAAACTAGTTGTCCTGTAATTTATTTTAATGAACTATAGTTATAATAAATCTTCTTTGTAATAAAAGTTCAATATTATCAATAAAAAACAGTTCGTAAAAATCATTACCTTAGCTCCCAATAAATTAACTTATATGAATCTCAGGGTCCATATTCCCTATTTTTTAATCTAAACTCGTATTCAATAGATCTTCATTCACGTCCGCTACGGTTAAAATTTATACCGTAGTAGAAAAATCGAAAAATGCTTCCTATTGGTATAAAATAACTATACAACTCCTACAAACACGTTATGACAAATAGTTTTAAGCCTCAACTATATTGATCTTATCAATTGTAACTCAGTCAACGCTTTGACCCTTCTATTGAAACCTGAAATAAATATAAATATTGTTGATATCTTGTTTTGACATTAAAGTTCTGTTAAAATCTAAATAAGTTCTTTTTACTAAGATCGCGACCAGCTTATAATTCTGAAACTTTAAGTCTTGTATTAAATGCTATTCCGATGGTAACAGACAATGAATTTCGACGAAAAACGTATTATTAATTTATATACCAAGTAAACGAAATTGTTTTTTACGTGATTAGAAATTATGGGTTAAAAGTGATAGATTAGACACCCAGCCTCGTTTTAAAGTACGATTAATATATCAAAAACCAATAAACACCTATTTTAGGTAATCTATATATTAGTTCAACGTACCATATAAATATTATAAATGAGTATATATTACGTAACTCGTACAGTAGTTCTAATGAAAAGATCTTTTATTAATCAGTTGCTAATTATGTATATGCGTAAGGAATATTACGGCTTTTTAAAGTAGATTTCCAATTAATTCATATTATTTCACTTACTATTTATACAACTATCAAACTTTCATAGTTTTCCAAATTTTTTATGATTATACCAATATGCAGAATCTATACTTATAACAGTGTATTTCAACAATTAGGCGTTGTTTTTTTGGGCTTCCCCATAGTCTTACCTTTAACCTTAAATACAATCCTCAACCTAAAAATCGTAATATTTTCGTCTTGAAGATTAAAATCACGGTTACATATAAATTAAACTACTTCACGAATCAGAAATAAATTCGTCGCCATCCTATCATTATCTTTAAATAGTCTGCCCGAGGTTTTCATGATGTTTTATACGCTAAGTTTTTCAGGCAATTCTGAATTATTCTTCTCTTTCCTATGAACCCAAACAATATTGTAGATTTAGCTTGGTTTTTATTCCTGATCCTTAATGTTTAGTTTCTTTATTGGTGGTTCATACCATCGACGTCTTATCGGCTTATCAATTACGGGATTAGGAGAATTACATTGACTGATACGTTTTTTTCGAGTATCTTTATTATCAGCGTCATCATTAGTTGCCGTAATATAGAGTTTAACTTGATTTATTCAAAACTTCGCAATACAGTTAATAGTTGTAACATATACTTCAGAGTTATAATTAATTTATATCTTACATAGGCCAACTTATTTACCTGGCTTTTATTATGTAAAGACTTCGCTTTTTGAAAAAAAAAAGTATATTTTTGGAAAGCCGTTTCTGATATAAAAAACGTTAATAACTTGGCGTTTGGAAAATTCAATCTGTAATTACTTCATGGCCTTGCTTTATGTTTCATTCCTATTTTATATAATTATCAATAATGAAAATTTACTCGTCAATCAAGGATTCACTTTAAAGATCAGTAACATTAACATCAAACCGTCACACCCTACGATATCGTTTACGTTCTTCATTGATATTGAAAAACGTACCTCTATATCCGCGAAATTTAAAATCTCTAACGTAAAAATATCATATACCTTATAAATTAATACTCATTCCCTCTCAATCTTTCTGATACTATAATAAGAACTAACCAATACCTCTTTACACTCAATCCCCATTGTTTCGGTATTTTTGATAAACTTCGCTTCAGCAAAGTAAGTATTAAACTCATAAAAAATTATATCTGGTAAACACTAATAGTTACTAATTCATAACATCCTTGAAGTTTCACATGTATACTTCAGCAATAGCAACTTCAGGAACAAAATGACTTTGAAGAGAATTATCGAATTCACAATAGGAAAACAAACTTGATATACAAATAAAATATATTGATAAAAATCCAGAAAATAAGAGTTTTACTGTCTTTTAATATATAATTAAATCGTTGAAAGGCTTATATTTACACTTGATAAGAAAAGCCAAACGTTTTACTAACTTTAAATCAAAGTATTCCACATTTCTATTCCTTTGGAACTTGAGGATTATGTAGAATCCGTTGATGGTTACATAATGACAAAGCTACTGCAATTAATTTATTTCTAACTCTGTTGGATTTAACACCGTTTCCTGCAAATTTTAAAGATAAAACCAAAGGTGACTTCATTTACAGGCAAAAGTAAATTTCTGGTCATTTTTAATCAATTCTTCAATATTAATATTAAAGTCAACAGTAAGAATAATCGTGTTTTTCAAACAAAAGAGATGTGTGATCAGGAACTAAGAATGAAAAACGTATTCGGCTTAACAACTTATTGCATATTAATTTATCATAATGAAGATAAGTATTCGCATTAATCGAGGCCACATAACTTTAATAATATCCTTGTGATAAATCTCCGTAATAATATTATTTACACTTCATAATACAATATATTACAATTAACCTTCTATTAAGAATTATATTTACCATGTATTTAACATAATACCATAAAACGTGTAGTCCGCGTAACGATCACGAAGATTAACGATATATAGGTTGTTGGGTATTTAATTTTTAGGCTAAATATAAGGGTCTTCATCAATTAATCTGTACATGAAGACGTAGTCTGCTAATAACTAGACTATCTCAAAAGCAATATCTCTATACCATGTATTATGTTTTGGTAAACCGTAATAGTTAATAGAATTTGTACCTTCGCAATCTATGATGTAATGTTAATCTTACTTGAAAGTAATAAAATACTAAGTGTAATAAGTTACCTATTGTTTTTAACGCTCCGCCGGATGGTAACAAGTCAACTAACAACCGGCAGTACCATGTATTCACCACCTCTTACCAATATCACGATAATTCTTACGACCAACAGTTCCGCTTAGGTCTTACAAACGTTACTATCGCCATTATGATTATAACTTCTAATCCAAAGCTTTACGACCAGATCTTAAGCGTTAAGGCCTTTCGTAGTTACGATCAATATTAATCGCTATCATTAAGTCTTAATGATCATTGTCGTGAAAGTTATGAACTTAGGGGTATATATAAAATAATTTTTACGTATGTATTATTACAGTTGTAAGCTAAAACCTTTGTTAGCTAAAAATGCTTTTACAGGTGGTATCTGGGTGTTGTAAGGCGTATATAAACGAGTTGACGCACATAAGAGCTACCTATACCTACTTGAGGAGTGTATCTTCACCAGTGTAAGTTTTTACCATTACTTTTTAAGATAAATCGACTTGTTAAGAATCTGATTAATAACATCTATTGGTATTTTCTTCTTTCTCTTTGGCTATTATCGCCATTCACATCGTCGTGGTCCAATCTGTATAGTATTACATAAGGTAGATATCTTATTCAAAGTAGATTTTCATATTAATGTAAATCTCTCAAAAAATACTTTCCTTAGTTAAAAAGGTAAACCAATAATCTCTGACGTAATTTGTAAAAAATCTTGAAAAAAGTGACTCGCAAGCTGCTGGAGAAATCTCTATCGACTTGAAAATATTGAAAAATGACATCATCTTTATATTAAATTGGTTATAAGGCTTACCTTCATACTTATATACATTATTCTTGATTTAGGTGAAATCCGTAAAAACTTTTCAGTTGATATTGACCAACTTAATAAGTCTTGAGAAAAAGTTACGATAATCTTCCTAGTAGTCAATATTATCACTTAACAACTTAAGTATTGAAGATTTAAAGTTGCGATAATAGGGGTAATTTCCTATCGTTAAATCCGAGTTGTAATGCGTTCTATGATAAGACTTGTAATGAGCTTAAGTATATAGACATCTTTATCATGATAAGATTCTCCTTGAAAGACTAAAAGATTATGAGAAAAGATTCAAAAGGCTCAACTATTTTATTTAATTAATCGGAAAATAACGTTTACTTTGATTCCATCTGCCTATTTAACAACAGCTGCATTACGTTCTCTATCTCTAATAAGGGCGTAGTTTGCATTAGAGCGAGCTGTAATTGGAGTGCCGAGCAAATTCACAGATTTTTCATCGTTGGCGCATGAAAATGTAGTATAAACATAAGGGTAAAACCCTTAGATTCACTATAGATTAGGGGGTTGTCACCTAAAACATATATAAGGGAGTTAATAATAATTAACGCCCTTTACTTTTCCTTTTAATTTTTGAAAATTAAGGATTTTAAGTATAGTCTTTAAATTAAGCCAACTGAAAAAAAAGTCTTTGTTGACTTGATTGAGTTTTTATCTAATATATTAATTCCTCGTCTGCCTCATTTTACGTTTGGTTTGGATTGATCCATTTTTCGAATTTTTTCCACATACCAATAATTTAATAGCTAAAGAACTTACAAAATTTTTGACAGTTGCCGATATTACGGTCAAAATTGTTGCCGATGTCTTAGTTGAAGAATTTATGGCCAACGAAGTTGGTAAAGTGCTCTTCAGTTAAATCTTTGTCAGCATTTTTTCCCCAGAGATCCTTATTGTAATGCTTATAAAAGAAGGGTCCGAGGGCCTTATCTTTTTTTTTTTTTTGGTCATGATTGTTAATTTTGTGGTTTTATCTTGCAAGTTAACGTAAATTAAATTGGTGTAGAAACTTGGTAGTTAAGGCAAAAGAACATGGCGATTGAATGTTAAGTTGCTTAACGTGGTTTTCTTAATGCGAATTGTCGATTATTGGTATTTTCAATTGGAGTATAAACCTTGAACTGTTGTCTAACGTGTCAGATTAACGATGTGGTAATTTATGGAGAAAAAAGAGTGGTATAAAGGGGATAATAATTGGTGTAAAGAGAAAATTCAATTGTTATTTATTGTTGTTGTTTGGGTTATAATCCATACGACTAAGTCGTTTTTGTGGTTCAAAATCTGATGGAATAGTTCTCGCAATATTAATAACTTATCTGTTTACCAACTCGACGATCTTCGAAACTTTCAGGCGGTTAATCTCAAAGTTTTTCTTTTAAAACTAGTTTAATGAAGATTCATTAGTGTCATTAATAACTATGCCCTCGTTATCTTCGAACTTCCGTAAAGATTTACGAAGTCTAGAAATCTTCTTTACTTATTTCCGTAAAGACAAAATTAATAGTAAAGGCTTTTATAAATGATCTTTCCTTCACCCTATAATTATACCAAGCGTAACCTGAAAGTAGCTTCTTTTTCTATATTACCAATCAATGATTAACCTAATAAGCACTAATCAGTATTAATAGATCTGGCTTGATAGTATTTTGGACGTTTCAAAGTTTTCTATTCGAAATGTGGATGAATAAATAATGATATTTTGTAGTCAAGTATTGAATATATTATTCTAATTTTAGAAGACCGCTTGCTTGTCCGCAAACTACTTTGAATAGCCAATTTCTCATCTTGAACCCTAGTTTAAAGTAGGTACATGTTGCTCTTCATTTTATAGTCCATATAGTTAACCCAGAAAACAATACAATCCACTTGCAATCAATACAGTCCATTTACAGGAAAGTATAACTGTTTCAATATATTGCAAGTATTACTGTTCCAAAAAGTTTATTATTAAGGTCTTTCTATCCATTTTTTCTCCAAAGTATATTTAATATATCAAAAATCATACATAATTGATTTAACTAGTTTATAAAGAGTTTTGATATAGCTTATAACAGTCTTTACAGGAAATTTTCATAGTTCAATTGTTTTAAAATCGGTGGATAACTGCTTGTAAGTCCACCCAATATCAGGAATATTAAAAGTTAATTTACCATTTATTCCAAAAGTTAAACAAGTAGTAATTATAACGATTTATCGCGAAATAGTTTTCTATATTGTTAGAAATTGAGCAAGGATTCAACATTAGACTTTATTACCGTATCCATAAGCGATTCATTGTATTTAGTCGTACTTCCTGCTTAGGATTTTTTAAGTGATTTCGTAAATCTCTAATGACTTCGAAATCGTCTATATTTAGGATTTAAATTATTTTAATACCACAAACTATATTATATAGTAGATCCAAAGCTCATTCATACCAATTGAAATACTATCTTAAAATATTTCTTTGTTCCATTTATAATATTTTTAGTATGTAGCTCATAGGTTAGTTCGTTATGATTCTTTTTGTTTTATAATACTTCAACCATATTATATCTTTTTTGAATTTTAGTTTCCATTTTCGTTCTTCTTTTTATTCTTTTTCTTTTTTTAAGCCGTTGTTTACGCCATTGTTGGTTTATAGTTTTGTTGATGATCAGTTTGGAATGGTTGTAGTTGTTAATCCATTTAGTTTAAAGATTTTCACCACATTTAGAGGGTGTTTTATGCGGTTTGACCCGCATAATTCGAAGAATATCCAGATAGTTAGCGGTTTTAACCACTACATTTTCATTCGTGATTGTTAGAATATTGTCAGTTTATGTTATTTTCGTAGCTTTTTTCATATAAAAACTATATTTTGAAATGTAACGATTGTAATTTTGTTATCCATGATTCGTTAATAGTATTAAAGGCGTTATTGGTTTGGTACTATATTGATTTCATATTCAATTCCTTCAGGACTTTGGTTTATATCATAGGGTTTTTAAGTGTATTTGAAAAAAAAAGGAGATTTAGTTGTTCTATAAAGGTATAAGTCGAATACTAGTTAAGTTGGTATTAAACCGTTATAATTGATAATATCGTTGAAATCTTGTCGTTCTAATTATAATTTTGCATCCAAATCTGTAAAAATATTAGTTTTTAACGTAAGAATATCGTAAATTCTACCTCAAATTGCATATGCCTTTTTCAATCTATTGATACTTCAATAGGCGTTAATAAGGATTTATTTGCACTAAGTTCCTATGAATTTGACGTTATCTTGAAACTCCATAGTAGTAAATTTTGTATTATAATCGTGAATTGGAACATTTGGAAGTCTTGAATACGAGTTAATTTATAACGTATGTTACGCTATTCATGTTATTTTCGCGTTAATAATTCGAATAGTAGTAATTGCAGTGTGGTAAGTTAACTTTACCTATAGTAAAGTTGACTATACTGACTTCAAGTTGAATGTATTGTTTAGTGTGTCTACTATATTAACTGCAAGTCAAGTACAATATGAGCCCACTTCATACTACTGCACGGGCCAAGCAATTGGCCGTACAAATTGATGTGCTGACCGGCTAGCGGTCTGCCAAACCTAAAACAATACACCCATCACTTGACTATGTAATACTACTGTTACTTCGACCACGTCTTGAATCGATAACGTTACAAAGTCTAAATTCCTACCAGCTCTGATCAGTATACTTATTAGGTTAAGCACAGATTTGCTAAGTAGATGAAGAAATTACTTTCCGGTTACGTTTCGTGAAAGACTAAAGTAGAGGAAAGATTCTTACAAAAAACCTCTACGAACTGTGCCGGTTTTTACGGCAGTAAGGAGAAAAGCTTTCTAGGTTGCGTCGTTTTGCACGGCAGAATGGAGGTAGCGACGGTATCACTATCATTGAAATATACCTAGAAATCTTGACGAATCCTTTTGAAAAACGTGAAGATTGTTGAACGTACTACACAAAAAGATATTGTGTATGCTTATATATTCAAGTATTCTAGCATCTACAAGGGGGAGTTAATATATGATCAAGCCTTTTTTCATCGAGATCTCGATCAAAGGTCGAGACTCTGTATTAGTCCATAATGATGTATACTAGTAAGTACTAGCCTAAGCAGCATCTCCGTGTTGATCCTTCATACTAGTCAATATTAGTACTTACACGAGTAAACACTAATGATACTTGGTAATAACTATATTTCAAGTGAATTTCTTATTCTTGGCATTGAAAGCTATTAAGGATTTGAAGTTGTACCAAGTACTAACTAACCCTGTTGTTGAGTATACTAAGTGCCTATATCTGTTGTATTTTCAATACACCCCTTAAAAGATATTGTTTACTTGGAAATAAGAAAACCAGAAAGAGAAGTAAAAATAAAATTTAAAGGAACAGGGTGAAGTGAACGAAATATAGTGTGAACAAAAGAAAGTTGGTAGATGTTTGTTGGTAGGCCTTAGACGTTGCAACGTTGTCGATTCGATTGGTCGAAGTAACAGTAGTATTGCGTGGTCAGATGGTAGATGTATTGTTCTAGATTTGGCAGACCGCTAGCCGGTCTGCACTGTAATTTGTATGGCCAAGTGCTTGGCCCGTGCCCTAGAATGAAGTGCAGCGTACTGCACTCGACTTACACCCAATGCGGTCAGTCCGTACAAAGTAATACACTTGTAGTACGGTCAACTTTACTGTAAGAAAAGTTGACCTATTACATTATATGTAATACCATTGCAATATTGTTTTAAAACTGACGGCTTTTTGTTTTGTGCCTGTACGCTAGCGTGGCTTGCTATCAATTGGTGGTAACCTCTGAAATCCCTCCTTGATCTATAAGAGAGACCCCTATTAATTCCAATTAATCTGTACTGAAAATAAACTTCATTACAGCCCTTTGTGGCCCTTTTGCTCCGCCCCTCTGAGGCCTCCGTTCCTTAAATCCCGTTTATAGATCCTTCACCACAAACATGCGCAATTCAAGTACACCACCCCTTGCGTACATTTTTCTAATAATACAAACTACTTCCATTGCCATCTTTTCTATCGTTACCCTAATAGTGTTTTAATCTTCCTGCACATCTTTGTTCGCCGTTACATAATCTGGGCTTTTCGGGCGGTTTTTCCACGTATCCCTTAATACGTATAGTTAGCTTATTACTGTTTGCAAACCTTTTCTGTGCTTTGTTTGGCGTGGTTTTCGTTATAGCATTTGTAAGATTATCTTTGCCATAGATTTATCGAAACTCCTTAATCTCCTTCCCTTTGTAGACTTTACGAAGTGCTATTACGTCGATTATTAAGCGCTTTTCACTGGTGGTTCCGAGCTTTAACAGGCATTCGAAAAGGGTTTTTAAGTCGGTACGGATTACCACCGAGATAGGAGGAATATTTAGCTGCCTGGTAATATAGTTAAGGGTCTTTTACAGTGTTATGCTTATGTTAAAGCCCTCTATCATGCCGTAAACCTCCGAAGCTAATACGCTTTATGTAATTCTTTTGCATTTGACGGATGTCCAGTAGATCAGATTACCCATGATGCTAAATTAATCTTTCCGCATATTTTCGTTGACGAGGGTTATCAGGAAGCCGATTTATAAAGACAAGTCAGTGTTATTTGCAAATGACCCGTCTGTAAAGATCATTAGTTTAATCTTTAAAAGGTTGATTGGCATTATACTAGTCCCGCGGTTCAGGTTTCGTATTTACCACTTTAACTTTAGTCGATCAAAGTCTTTATTTACTGGTATTTATACTTGTACCGTAATAAATAGGTCGTATAAGGCTTTTGGTTGACATAAAATGGCAATATAGCTATCCTATACACGCTATTTCAAGTACCGTTAAGCCCTAACCTTATTTGTTTTATCGATTATGATGAAAATAGCGCTCTAGCTCTTTTGGCGGAAGCTTACGCCAGCATTAATATCAAATATACGGATTAACAATCCATTAAACTTAAGTTAATTGTTTTCCATTAACGTCGTTACTGGCTTATAATTTCATAACTTAAAGTCCTCGATTACCTGTTATTCCTTCATTACAAAACTAGCCGTTTCGATGAAAAGGGTATCCTCAATTTACATACCCATTATAACGAAGTTTTTTTTTACGTTACCAACAAATACGGATCATATATTAAAGACTATATCGTGAGCTGAGATTTTAAATGAGACTGGTAGGTTAGACATTAGTAGTCGCCTGCCTTAGCTAATCCATATAGTAATTTGATATACCGTATTACCGTTCCTAGTAGGTAGACGACATTGAGTTCCTATAGCAATTTCAATTGTAAAATTCGTTAAAAATCCGTTGCTAATTATATATAGGTATACGTAATATTACGGCTATTAAAGTGTAAACTTACCATTAATCCTAATTAGTAAACTTATTACCAAAATAATTACTAAGCGTTGGCTAATTTTCTAAATCGTTAGCAACTACATAAGGATCTAGTCCTTACCTTTATCGCTGTATTCTTAAACTATTAGCCGTAATATTTTATAAGGCTGCCCCGTAGTTTTGCCTTTAACCTTGTAAATTAATTTGGACTTCAAGATCCCAACGTTTAAGTTTTAAAGGTTAAATTTAACTTCCAGCACAAATTATATTATACCTCGGGTTAATAAGCCGTCGATTCCAACCTTGTTGCTTTCCTTAACAGGTTTACCGGAAATCTTAATAATTCTTTATATCCCAAGTTTTATTACTAAATCTTCGTAATTCTTCTTTTTCTAATTTACTTAAATAATATTTTAAATACGACCCGGTGTATATTTTTTAACGTTTTCCTTTTTTTTCGGGGGTCGTCCGCGCTGGTAGCGTTTTATCGGTTTGTTAACAGTCAGTGGAGTAGAGTCGTATTAGCTCAGTCGTTTTACTTATAATACTTTAGGGTCTTTATCCTTAGTACCTCTCATATAAAGCTTAGCCTAAGTAATCTGGAAACATATAAGGCTGTTAGTAGTTTTAACAATTACTTTGGAATTTGCGATATTTAATATCTTATTCAGCTCCTTCCATTTGCCTGGCTTCAAGTATACGAGGAATTTACTTTGTAGTGGCAAAGTAAGTACGTAGATTATTATAGGCCTGTTTTTAGTATTCTGGGCATTATTAACTTGGTGGTGTGTCGATTTCTTTCGCAGTTCCTTTGAGACTTTGCTGTAAGCCGTAACACGTTTTTAAGTATTTGCCGAGGGCAGAGATTTACTCGTTCAGAGTAGGTATGTTTCAAATACCAACAGCGTCGGTGAAGGCTGTTAGGGCCTATAATATCGTTTAAGCCCTTGACTGTTATTTGTAAGCGTGCCTACGGATTCATAAAACTTTCTATTTCCAACGTAAAGATACTATACGTTCGGCGAAATAGGGCGTATACCCTTTTAATCTTTCCAATACTTTAATAGTCTTTTAAAGGTACCTATTCACACTAAATACTTATTATCTTAGAATTTTTTGGATCTTCGCCGCCGTAAAGTTGGTATTTTTATCATGGACGACGATGCTAGGTAAACCCAGATACGAGTTAATTTATAGCATTCTTAACGTCTTCGATGTATCTTTTGTCGAAAGGGATTTTAAAAACTTAGTTTCGTGGAAAAAAGTTGCGGAGTTAACGACGTGAAGAATAAACTTATTATGCATGTAAAACATATTAATAAAGATTTTAGAGTTAAAGTTTTTATCGTTTTTTAATGTGAATTTAAATCTTCGGGGCGCTTGGATATTCGTTTAGTTGTAGTGGTAAAGCCTTTTAATGGCTTTCAGGGCAGAATATTTCATATCGTTATACCCTGCGGTCTTCAAGACTTTGTATAGCCTATTAAAAGCTAGGTGGTTAAAGCGCCGGTATAGTTAACGTATCTCCGGCTCCGTCAGGTTTAACATCATTGCTTTCGGACCTTAAAAATAATATTATAAGTACCCCTACTTAAAAGCGAGTAAGAACTTTTAGCCGTTTTTGATCAAGTCGTTTGCGTTAACGTTTACGTTAACGCCAAGGGTTTTCATATTCTTTAAAAAAAGTAGGAAAAAGATAAGTAATTTAGGGATATAAAATATAATTTCTTTTATAATAGTTTTAATTACTGTTTTCCCTAATAACGATTGTCATTCGTTCGGGCTAAAGCTAACTTTGGCCTTACCAACATCTTAACGATTAATCTTAACAGCTATAGTACTTTCCCTTCGAAGTTTCATATACTATAAATAACCTCTTATTAAGTACCTTATTGCCTTAGTGTTTGGAATAATATCTTAAAACGAATGGTTCGCATAACGATCGCAAAGATTAAAGATATATAAGGGGTTAAGAGTATAGTTAGGGTAAATTCAAGGGTATTTACTACCCAACAATAAAAAAAAGGCATTGTTGGCTAATTATTAGTCTACCGTGTCGGAAATAGTATATTCGTGTTACTTAATCTGTTTAGGGAAGTTAGCGGCGTTAGTTAGCTCGTTACCTTTAGCATTTATAATTTGGTTTAAGTAATCTTATTTTGAAGTAATAGGATATTAGACCTAATACGTTGTTTTCCTGTTATTACGTTCGACCGAGTGGTAGCGAGTTAATCAATAGCTGGCTTTACCATAGATTTAAAATCTCTCTTCACTATTACGATGATAGTACTTGCGGTTAACAAGTTCTCCTGAATTTTTATAACGCTAACGTGGGTTTTGCCTTCAGTTTGGGACCGATGTTAATTGTTTTAATCTTAGTCGTTGTAAGCGCAAGTACTCGCAATTGACGTAATTAATTACCATAAAGTTTTTCTCTTTTACGTTAAGAAAGTTTCCGGCTTAAGTATGTATACCGAACGAGTTTAGTATACGTGTTATTAGAGTGGTAAGAGAGGAACGTAACTAGTTAAAAAAGCTCCTATAGGTGGTATTTGGGCGTTGTAAAGCGTATTCGAACTTACTAACGCCTGTAATAGTTGTTTGTACCTGTTTACAAAGTGTAGCTTCGTTAACGTAGGCCTTCTCCATTGCCTTTTAATACATTATAAGCTTATCGAACATTTAATTAAAAACATTCATTGGAAATGCCTCTATTCTCTTCTTTATTATTATTGTAATCCACCGTAAGTAGCCTAGTTTGTATGATATTACGCGAGATGGACCTCGTACTCGAAGTAGCTCTTTATGCTATCTTAAATTTCACGAAACGTGGTAACGTTAGTTGGGAAGGTCAGGTTATAGTCCTTAGCGTGTCCTGTAAGGATTCCAGGAAATAGTAAGTGAAAACCAGACAGGGGTACCTTTATTTACTTGCAGAGGTTTAGAAAAGGAATTATCTTAGTGTCGAAAAGGTTTTAAGGATTCCCGTTCTATTTCTCTATGTTATCTTAGATCTTGGCGAAGTCTGTTATCAACTTGTAGTTAATGTTGACTGTCTTGACAGGTTTTAGAGGGAGGTCGCGATAATTATCCTAGGCTTGGTTGGTGTTTTCTGGCGGCTCAAGTCATGGAGGTTTCGAGGCACGGTGTTAATGGTAATTTCTAGTTGCATGGCCCGATGGGTAAAGTTCTTTATCAAGGCCTATAGTCGGTTTACGTACGTAGGGTCTAAAAGGAGAGGGTTTTTGACGTTCTTAACGAATGTAGTGCTAAGGGTTGGTAAAGCCTAATAGGTTCTAAAAGGCCTAACGATCTTTTTTTAATTGAATGATGTAATACGCCGATCTTAATACCTCTATCTGCATTAGCAGCCCTTGTTTCGCGTGTTCTTCCGCTGCTAAAGGCGTAATTCACACTGTCACGTAAATTTACTAAGCCACTGAGCAGGTCAATAAGTTACTTATCATCAACACATGAAAAGGCTTAACATATATGGAGCTAAAGTGAAGGTCTTTTAAATCGCGTATAGGGGCAGTGAGATTCCTTAATGCTCTTTCCTTTAATTCGTGGGTATTTAGGGTATTCTACTTATTTAGCTAGTTCGGAAAGAGTCATTACCAGCCTGCTGAAGCTTTTCTTCGGCATGTAAATCCCTTGACTTTAAAGTTCTTCCTTTAATTTAAACTTAACGGTCTTTTAAATTCTTTTTTACATATTTAAAGTCTAGTCCTCGAAAAACTCAGGGTATTTGTGAAAGGCACAGTCACTGCGATTAAGTTCTTCACCATCGTCTTACTTAATAATATAGCAACCGACGAAGTTGGTCAGGTACTCTTCAGTTAACTACTTATCGACATCATATTCCGAAAGGTCGGAATTATAGTACCTGGTAAAAACTAATCCGAGGTTTTTAACTGCTTCTTTCCAAGAGGGGTTGGTAATATATTAAAAGTGAGGACTTGCGGCAGCAATATAGATTTCTTGGTGCGACTTGGGGTTTTCGCTTATAGCAAAAAATTGGTGATTAAAGTGACATAGGGAGTGAAAAAAGTAAAGTAAATGTAAAGGTTTGGTGTGAAGGGTAAGGTTGAAGTTCGTTGTTACTAATGGAGGTCGTTTGGCGTAGAGACTTAGTCGTTTTTCTTGTAGTAATAATACCCGCAGTAGTACCAACTTAGCTATTTTCCAACTTGCTATACACTAAGACTCCTGATAATCAATCTTTACGTCTTTAAAAAAGACCAATAAAGATGTATTAGTGTTTTCAACAGCGATACCGTCGCTACCTTTAAGCTACCGTAAAAACCGACACAATCTAGAAGTCTTCTCTACTTACTGCCGTGAAAACCGACGCATCAGTAAAGACCCTTCGCAAAAATCTTGCGTTTTCCCTAGCTGCCGTTGTTGACGTAGAGCGTAACCGGAAAGTAACTTCTTTTTCTACTTAGATTATCTGTGCTTAACCTAGCAGGTAAGCACTGATCAGTGTTGGTAGGCCTTAGACGTTGCAAAGTTGTCGATTCGATTGGTTGAAGTAACAGTAGTATTACGTGGTCAGATAGTCTATATGTTGTTCTAGGTTTGGCAGACCGCTAGCTAGTCTACACTGTAATTTGTATGGCCAAGTGCTTAGCCCGTGCCCTGGAGTCAAGTGTAGTGTACTGCACTCGACTTACACCCAATGCAGTAAGTCCGTACAAAGCAATACACTTGTAGTACGGTCAACTTTACTATAAGTAAAGTTGACCTACTGCACTGCATGCAATACCATTTCAATACTCTTCCAACAATAAGTATGGATAATAAGTTGAAGGCGATAGTTAATGTATATCGCATTATCAAAGTTTAACCTTTTGAAATTGAGGGTATTAAATATTGTTTATAACATTTTAACAACTATTTTGAAGTTTATTTTAAGCCGTATAGGCTAGCGAGTAATTAAAACACTTTGTTAATTATAGGACTAAACCCCATTTCATTTTCTATTGAATTTTCCAAGAAGAAATTCCATATAGTATTCAGAATTTTATCAATATTGGGTTTTGAAGTTTCCCATTTAGGAAAGCTAAATCGATGTCGATTTGGTCGATAAACTTCTTATAGGAATTAGTAAGCGTAACGAGGATTTTTTACGTGTAAGACTTTGCCATAACAGAAAAGATTTTATTGTAATTAATACCATACCTTTATTAAAACCTTCATATTACGAGTTTGAATTTATACCTTTCGATTGAACCTTTGAAATTGATTTTAATTCGGGTGAATTCGTTTTCGGTTAGCATATAGCGGTTGATATCCTTCTTAACGTATTTAAAGACCTCAAGGGATAGTAAGCTCTGTATTTCATTGTGGAGGGCCTGTTCCTAGTATTCAGTATCCAGGTTTTACAAATTTATGTTTATGGTTAGTTGTTTCTATTATTCATCCATTGAAAGTATAAATTGAATTATATCATCGTTAAAAATAATATTTGTTGGCAGAAATACAAATATGTTTTTTTTTCCTACTATTTAGCGAACTATTCTTTTTGATTACAAATTTGAAGTCGTTGTTGGAGTGTTATAAAAGAAACTAACTTTGACGCTTTTAACATTTGTTTTTCTTCATTATAGCTTTTCAACGTTCCGTAATGGGTTTTTCCAAGAACCTTAAGTTAAAAGTATTAACGAATTTCTCGTTCGATTTTCAGGATCTATTTGGTAAGTAAACTTTGAATCAATATCAGGGCTTTGCGATATTCAAAAACTCCTATAATATAAGGATTCCCTTTTTTCTTGTTATATATATATTTTGTTTTTTGATTCTTTCCTTGTTCTATAATTGAATTTGAACAATAAAGATAAATCTATGAGTGGACGTAAACTTAACGCTAGGTTTATAACTCCTATATCTTTTTTTCTTTATGGTGAAGACTTTAATATGACATTATTTATTAGATTTTTCTTTTGTTGTTCAAAGTTAAGTAGGGTATAATAATTGTTATTTGGAATAGGTAGGGTTATAAGTATGTGGTACGATTTTGATAACAGTTTAGGTCTGTAATAAATTTCAAGATTTATTTGTTGGTGCGTTTGGAAATCCCGTTTTCGAGGGTGGAGTATAGTAAAAGAAACTTTGGAATAAATCTATAGTTAATGGACATAGTCCTGAATAATTATTCAATAAATTTGTTCCTTTTGTCGAAGATTGAATACTTCTTAAAATACCTAAAACGTTTAGGGATTTCGTTGATTATATAATGAACGGCTTTTGATTTTTTCATTAGAGTATATAATAGCTATGCCAGAAACCTTAACGCTATACTTAACTTTAGTAGCTTTAGGCTTTAGCGTTCGCCTCTTGTGTCAGTAGTCGCTTTTAGTAAGTTGTTACGGATTTAGATGGAGTTTTTCTCTCTGGAGTTTTGTATTGGGAGCTTGGTCGTTATCGAGTGCTTTTGGAAAGCATATAAGCAGTATAAGGAAGGTTTAAATATTCCTCTTCCTGGTTCTTTTTAGGGCTTTCTAACAATTGAAGTGATTTCTTTACTGACTCTAGGCTGATATAACTTAACTTGATATGTTAAAGGGAAATATGGAAGGAGTTAGTGGGAATTGTAGAAGTAGAGTTGTAATGAAACTGTTTTGTAGTGGCTCAAATGATGATACAGTCGCTGGTTATGGTAAGAAATTTTTTTAACTAGTAATTTAATTGAAGAAAAATATTCAACCCTAATATATGTGTTGTAAAGCTTTAATAGACTTGTTAGGTTTATAATAAAATTTGGGTAATGAAACCACTTTTTAAGGTTAGAGTATTATAACTGTAACCTTTATCAGATTTACTTAATATTTGTACGACCCTTTACCTTGTAGGTTGAATTATATCACCTGTTCTTATTAATGCGGAGTTGTTTTCGCCTTGCATTTTAAAACGAGAAAGACATATTTATCGTTAAAAATGTAGTAAGATAATCTTGAATCTACTTTAATAGAGTTTTGAAATTGAAGTTTATTAATTGTGAAATTATATTGTAGTATGGAAGAAAGAGGGAAATGAATATGAATGACGATGATTTGATGTAAAGTTCTTATAGTTTAACGTTGAAAGTGGGGTTTGTATGGCGGTATTTCCCGTTTTTGATACAGCTATTAATTAGTTGTTTCGGTGGTCTGATATGAAAATGGCGTCTTTAACGTAAAAATTGTGGTTTTTGACGTTAAGAGTGAAGACTTTGACATTGAAAGATGATTTTTTGACGTTATAAGTAGATATTCTAGATCGAGAACACTAGTATAAGATACGGCATTTGATTGGCTAAAATATCTTATTGTAGGGTCCAGTGTAGGTTTTTGCGTAATAGATTAATCAATTAAATATTTGATTCAACAATAGTCAGGGGTATTATGATGAAGTTATAACATTGTATGTGGCGTTTTTATTACCTTTGCCATTGTTAATTATACTAGCGTCCTATTTTACTTACTTTGATTCATAGATTTATAAGAATAGGAAGTTTGTACTTTTTTATATCATACCTAATAAGTCTTTGTTGTTTGACTTCTGTGTGAACTGATAAGATATTTTTTGCTGAATTGACTGCCACGGTTAATAGACTTGTTTTTTTATTTTTATTTTTGAAGGATGGAATTTTCACCTTCTTTTTTTTTAAAAAAGCTAGTTTTCGTATAGGAAGTCCGACTGTATTTTACGTGGTGTTAAGGGAATAGCTTTCTGTAGGTAGGCCTTTATCGTTGCAACGTAGTTGATTAAAATTACTGTGGTTGAAGTAACTGGTGTTGTGTTGATATTATTGGTTAATGTATATAAGTTCTAAATTTGACAGACCGCTAGCCGGTGTGCACACTAATTTGTATGGCTAAACGCTTTAGTCTGTGCCCCACTTTGAAGTGGGCACCTACTGTACTGCACTTGCAATGCAGTCCTATAAACTGCAGCCAATTTTTTATTCAGTACAATCAACTTTACTAAAAGTAAAGTTGACTTGGCTGAACTATATTTGATTGCTATTCCAACACTGGCGGCTTTTTGTTTTGTGCCTACACGTTAGAGTAGCTTGCCATCAATTGGTGGCAACCTTTGAAATCCCCCCTGAATCTAAAAGCCAGACCCTTGTCAATTCCGATTAATTTGTACTGAAATCAACTTTAATTATGGCCTCTTGTAGCCCTTTTTCTCGACCTTTCCGAGACCTTTGTTCCTCATATCCTGTATACAGATCTTTCACTACAGGTCTGCAAAAATTAGGTACGCTACAACTTGCATACCTTTTACTAGTAGTTTAAATTATTAATATAGTTACTTTTGTTATCGCTACCATTACTCTAAAGGTTTTCCAGTTTGCAAGTGCAATCTTGATCCTCCACATTACGTGTCGGGCGGTCTACGTATCCTTTAATTCATATAGTTAACTCATTATTGTCTACAAACCTTTCTATAGCGTTATTAGGAGTGACTTTGGTTATATCATTAGTAGGGTTATCTTCGCTGTTAATTTACCGGAATTATCGATTTCTCGAGTTTCATATTCCTCCTTTAAATTTAGTACGTTAATTATTAAAAGTTTTTTATTAGTTGTACCCAGATTTACTAGGTATTCGTAAAGGTTTCAGAATTAAGTATATATTACTATAGGTATTTATAATAGTCATAGTGATTCGGTAATGATTCTGTATATTCCGTTAATTACCATGCTAATATCAAAGCCTATCATTATGCTATAAATTTCTGGGGTGAAAATATTTCGGGTTACGCGTTTATATTAAATGGATATCTAATATACAAGGTTTCTGATACTTTTCATTTTCTCTTTAGAGTTATCCTCGTTACCGAATATTATAAAGAAGCCGATTTGAGATATAAGGTTAGTATTATTAGTGAATTACCCGTACGTAAAGATTATTAATTTCGTCTTCGCAAAATTTATAAAAAACATATTAATTCTTTTTTCTATATGTTCCATTTTCTATTTAATTCGTTTGTTTAACTTGTTAAAGTTATCGTCTTATATGTTTTGAACTTATATCATAATGAAAAGATCGTCCTATACTTTTGGTTAATATAACATAGCAATGTAGGCCCTACGGGTCTTTTACTTCAAATATCTCTGTAATTTTGCCTCGTCTGTCTTATCGATAATCGTTAGGCTTGGAACCTACCCCTTTTAGCGTAATTTAATGTAAGTGCCATTTTTAGCCTTAATATTGTGGATACAAACTAACGATTTATTAAAGTTAAGTTGTATACTCTCAGCTAACGTTTCGATTTGCTTATACTTTAAAAGCCAAACTTTCGATAACAAGTTATTTCGCCACCTCAAATATAGCATCGCCAAGGAAAAGGGCATTGTTTGTTTATATGCTTACGATACCAAAGTCTTTGCTTTTTATGATTAATAGGCACGGGTTAAAGGTTAAAATCTTTATATTAAGCTTATTTTCATAATTAGCTTAGTAAATTAGAAACTAGTAGACAAATACCTCATATCATCTGTAACTGGGCTTAATATAACGAATTATCATATTAGCAGGAAAATTTCTGCTTTATTATTTTGGAAACTTCAATAATATAATCTGTTAAAGATCGGTAGCAAATTACGTGTATGCTTTCGTAATGTCACGTCCATTTAGTGTAAATTAACCTTTTACGCTAGTAGTTCAACTGGTAATAATAGCAACGATTAAAATTTGGCTTATCTTTTGGATTGTAGGCGATTAAGTAAAGATATAGTTCTTACCTTTATTACCATATCTTTAAACGATGAGCCGTCATTTTTCGTACAGCTAGTTCGTAGTCTTACCTTTAACCTTTTAAACTTTCTTCGATTTAGGGATAATGATGTATTGGCTTTTAAATTACGTTAACGGCACAAATTGTATAACCCACTGTAACAAAAGGCCGTTAATTTCCACTGTGTTACTTTCCTTAAAAGGCTCAACTGATGTATTAATAATTCCTTCGGTACGTAGCTAAAGGTTAAGTTTTCCGTTGGACTTCTTTTTTGAAGACACTCACGCTGTTACATACGCCCTTCTAGGACTATAGTTCTTATAGAAATCCTTCTCTTTAGTGTATATCCTCCTTTTGGGTGGTCGTTTACGCCGTTGGAGTTTTATTAGCTTATTAACAATCGGTTTCAGATGGTTATATTAGCTGATTTGCTTAACTTGGTGGTTATCGATGTTGGGATTTTTTTTAAACTTGAGGAGCTCGAGGGGTCTTCAGTACGGCTTTACCTGTATATCTCGGAAAGTTACGGGGCCGTTAGCGGTTTTAGCTACTATGTTTAAATTGGTAATATTTTAGATATTATACGGCCTATCCCATTTACCTGGCTCGCGCTACGTAAGGACTTTACTTTAAAGGGGGAGTAATAGTACGTTTGTTGTTAAAGGTCCGTTTCTGGTATTAAGGGCATTATTGACCTAGCGGTGTGCCAATTTCTTCCCCAGCTTTTTTAATGTTTTTCTATATGCTATAGTACGTTTCCAAGTACTTAACGAAGGTAGCAATTTAACTTCTATACGTAGGTAGGCCCCAAATACCAGTAAAGTTGGTATAAGTTCGTTAAGACTAATTGTATCGTTAAAAACTTTCATTGATATTTAAAGTCGTATTTTTTGGTTTGCAAATGTTTCGATTTTCAATCTAAGAATATCGTAAGCCTTTCGTAAAAAGGTGTAAGCATTTTCAACCTTGTTGATACCTTAATGAACTTTAATAGTGACCTTTTTGCATTGAGTCCCTATTAACTTTATATTAGCCTTAACCTTTATCATAATGAAATTTATACCGGTATTGTAAATTAGTTCGTTTCAGGGCCTAAAGTACATATTAATTCAAAAAGTACGTAGTGCCTTTCATATTTCCTTTCTAGTAATGGTTTTAACCCACTTGGCGTCGTAAAAAGCCGGGGCGGAGTTTATAATATTTAATACTGACTTACTATTTAGGTAAAACATGTTTACAAAAACTTTCGAGAAAAAGTCTTAATTTGTCTTTACCGTAAATTTAAACTTTAAGGGGGCTTTGTAGTGTATTTGGTAGTGGTAGAAAAGCTGTTCAACTGCTTTTAGCATTAGTAAGTCCACAATTTAATTGTCAGTTGCCTTTAAAACCTTGTAAAGCCTATTAATTTTTCGGGTGGTTAAACTTATGATATAATTAACGAAGTTTCGCCTTCGTCAGGTTTAATACTATTGATTTTAGCCCCTAAAGGTAAAACCAGCGATAACTTTAATTCAGGATACGTAAAAACCTTTTGCTGGTTATAAATTATATTGCTTCGTTCGTTTAAATATCAACGTCAATGTTAAGGTTTTTTTATGTCTTTTAGGTTAAACAGGAAAGGGGTAGGAGATTTTTAAATGTGAAAAACAATAGGATTTATAATAGTCTTAACCGTCGTCTATCCTAGTAAAGATATCTCTTTTTTAAAACTAAAACTAACCTTAGCCTTACTAATATCCGCATGGTTATGTTCCGGAATAGTATTAGTATCCTTTCGTAAATCTATATATTACGAATAGCCTCTTACTAAGTACCCTATAGCCCCTGTATCTGGTGTAATCCCTTAAATGATTCATTTCGCGTAACGGTTTCGAATGGTAAAGAGGTGTATAGGGTTAAGCCTTTTATCGTTATATCGGTGGTAGTGATCTTTACCTATAAAGCAATACAAAAAGACGTAGTCGACTAGTTATTACGGTGTTTTTGGGCCAGTGCTAATACCAGTACTGGTATCTTTGTGCAAGCTAATAGCCTTTAGCTTACTATCTTACTTTTTGTCTTTACTTTCTTTAAACTACATAACTTACTCGATGTATTCCTAGTTAAAAATAAAGGGTAATTGCATATAATATATTACTTCTTTTGCTTTAATTTTAAAGGAAATGTACCGTGTTAATTAGCAGCCTTACTTACCGGAAATCTAATATTTCTTTGCATTTAAGGTGAATTTGTTTCGTTGGCTTAAAAACACTAAGGAAGAGTAATACCCTTTCCTGTAGGTAGGAGTTCAAACCTTTTGTTAATTGTATTAGCCGGACCTTTCCTACCGTTAATTAATGTAATACGAATACGGAGGAACTTTATCCTGGTTACTAAATTCTGGAGCTTAAGGGTATATACCAGTCGAGCCGGAAACTCGAGCAATTACAGTCGCTAGCAAGGAAATTAATTGGTTAAAGAACCCTTCGTAAGTGGTATCGGGGTATTAAAGGGCGTATTAAAACTTTTTATGGCCAGTAACGGCTTATCGGACCTGTTAGAATAAGTTGCCTTCGTCAGTTCTTACGTTTTATATTACTTGTTGGCAAAGTATTAACCTGTTAAGCATCTGATTAAAGAGGTCTATTTTACTTTTAGACTCTATTTTTCAATCTAGTATATTGGACTACTCAATAATGTTTTAGTCAGCGTGGTATTATTAAAATCGAAATAACTCTTTAGGCTTTTATAGATTTCACGAAAGGAGGTATAATTTAGCAGGTACCATAGGTAGTAATCTTCGGCTTAACAGGTAAGGATATTAGGAAACGAAGAGTGAAAATATGGTAATTTTACCCTTATTTGGAGGTAAACGTTGAAGAATGGACGTAACTTGACGTTAAGGAGGTTATACAGTTTACTGTTATACCTTTTCTTTCCTTCTCAGATCTTAACGAACGTAGTGATTGCTATACAATCCGTATCCACTATAGGAACGCATCGAGTGAGAAGGCTAATGTATTGGTCACAGGGATCTTTTATGTTTTTTTAATTGAAAAAACAAATGCAAGGTTGTTATTAGTGCTAATAGAACGGATAGTTGCCTTTGGCTGAATTTGGAGGGTAAAATCCAGTGGTTGTACCCATTGTAGGCTCGCGAGTGAAGCCAGTTTTTCCTTAATGTAGTTGCTAGAATTAAATGTATTGAAAATCTTGGGGGAAATAGGCTCAGGTGTTTCCGTCGTGAGCAACTTAATGATATTAATTTTGGTGTTAAGGAGTCCCTCGAAGTTCCTATTTAATTGATTATTCGACTTAAGAGCTTGTGAGTGAAGGTTAACTCATTTTTTTCGTCCATTTATTTGGGTTTGGGTAGGTCCTTGCGAACGTGTGTGTGTGTGTTAAGGGTTATTGTCACTAATAATCTTTTTGCCCTTGACTAAGGTTTATTGAAGGTTTTATCCATAGCGTATTCGTAAAATAGGTTGGTTAAATTATTTTCCCTCCCTTTTATCGTAAAAAGTTTCATTTCTCGACTAAATAGTTAGATCTTTAGTCTTGTTTTCACTTGCTTTTCTACCCTTTTTTACATATCTTTACTCCAGTTTTGAAACCATTCTTCAAAGTTGTTATGGACTATATGTTCACGGTTAAGTCCAATAGTTTTTTATAGAGAGTAAAGTGGTTGATTACGTTGGTTAGGTGCTTTGGAGTAGAGTTTTTAATGGCTTTAGTAAACCAGAGCTCTTCGTTCTAGTGCTTTTTGAATATGGCGCCGAGGGCAATAATTGCCTCCTTTCTAATGGAATTGGTAACGGCATCGATTTCAAAGTGTTTGAAGGCCATCGTAACGTTCTGGCTATTTTAAAGCTTAGTGGTTGATTTGGCAATTTGGGGGAATAAAGACTTAACGATTTAACATAAAGTCTTGCGACGTGGATTTCTCAGCGCAACTTGGTGTTTTCGCTCGGAGTAACGATTTTAACGATTAATTCAATGTAGGGAGAGAAAAAGAGTGATATAAAATAGTGGGTCGTAGGTTTATCGTCAAGCTTGGTGTAGGTTAAAGGTTGTAGGACTTCGTCGTTTTTGATTTGAAGTTTGTAATAGTGGTACCTGTAGTAATAGTGACTTAATCGTCTCCCAACTTGCCGACTTCGTGATTTTTGTGATTTTTATACGGTTAATTTTAACGGTTTTTTAAGAAGGATTGATGAAGATTCCTTGGTGTTTTCGGGTAGCAATACCGATGTTTACTTATAAACTGCCGCGAAAAACTATACAGTATGTAAGTCTTCTCTACTTGTTGCCGCGAACAACTATATAGCGTATATGAGACCTTCGAAAGAACCTTCCCTTTACCTTGTCTAAACAAACAAAGCGTAACCAGAAAGCAGCTTTTTATTCTACTTATCCTATCTGTGCTTATCCTAATAAGTACTGATCAGTGTAGGTAGGCCTTTGTTTTTATAACATAGTCGATTCAAATCACTGTAGTCGAAGTAACTGGTGTTGCGTTGATATTGTTAGTTGATGTGTGCAAGTTCTAAATTTAGCAGACCGCTAGCCGGTCTGCACACTCATTTGTATGGTTAAATGCTTTGGCCTATACCCCACTTTGAATTGGTCACCTACTGCACAGCACTTACAGTGCAATCCAACAAATTGCAGCCAATTTTGAATTCAGTACAATCAACTTTACTGCAAGTAAAGTTGACTTGGCTGTACTGCATTTGATTGCTATTCCAGTATTTTCCTTAATTTACTCCGTATGCGGACATTAATAATTGAGAATTCTAGATCAGTATAGGTTAATAATAGAATAGAATATTCAATATCTTTAACGTTACGGATTTCATAGATTTTTTTTTATGTTTTTAAACGGTTTTTTTTAGGATTGTGGAGTTAGAGTAGTGTAAAGTGTATAGGACCCCAAGTTTATTAAGATGTTTTGATTGATTAATCGGTCCAGTTCCTAGGCATATACTAATCAACTTTAAAAGGGCTTTACACGAGTCTTGAGTAACAACTATAACGGCTAAAACGTTTCGAATAATGAAAGAATTGATTATCCTATGGGTCCGGAATCGTCTCCGTATAGTTTTTAGAAGTCTTTACAAGACGCTTATTGATAATTTTCAATACGTGCATATGATCTATTTTACTAAGAATTGGATTTATATTAATTTTCAATATACTCTTTAAAATATTAAAATAGGTCTTACCAATAGTACATCTCTCAATTTCCATTCGTTATGTATTTATATTTATGAAGGTTAAGTTATCAAAGTTGTTTAGTAATTGTAAGTTAAGCTTTGATTGTTAACTTCATTCCTTAAAGTTGAAAGAGGGGGTTTTGATATTTTATTTCCCCCTTTGTATCGGTATAAAGGTGCCTGTCGATTTAAGTAGTTTCGGTTTCGTTGTTTGGGGACTCTTAACGTTTTTCTTTTAGCTTAGTTCTCGATTTATCATATAAATCGATAACTAACTTGAGGTTTTCCGGTTCCGGATGATCCAAAGCATCGTTCACCCTAGTATTTACCTACTCATTAGCAAGATTATTGGCATTAACGACTTGAAGCTTTTGTTCAACTTTAGTCTTTCGTGCATTAAAAGATATATTTCGCCTTTTCATTAACAGTGCCTAAAATCTTTAAGCCCTTAAGGCAAAAGAAATAACCTTAAAGTTTAGAAACTAAATAGATGTGGATCAAGCTAGAGGAATAAAAGAAATCGTTAGTCTTAAAGGGCCGGAGGTACTGATGGTCCTTTATAAAAGAGAACAATTATCACTAGTACTGTCATAAGACAGAATTAGTAAGGAAAATAGGGATTCTCGTTTAGGGAATACTAAAGGTGCATTCTCAAAATTATTAAAAAATCCAGAAAAGGTAAATATTTTAATTGATGCGGTAGAAACAATTATAAAATTGTATTCAGTTGAATAATCAAAACAATAGGAAACAATTATAAAGATCATTTGTTGAAGAATTGCACAAAAAGATATAGTGTAGGCTGGTAGATTCAAGTATTCTAGAATTTACATAGAGGAATTCATTTATAATCAAGTGTATCTTTATAGAGACCTTGATGAAAGGTCGAGACTCTTCACTAGTAAATACTAGTTCCTATGTGCTAGTAAATACTATCACAGGCAATATCTCCATGCTGATTCTCTGTGCTAGTCAATACTAGTAGTTGCACTAGTAAATACTAGTTCCTCTTGGTGATATTTACATCTCTGATGAATTCATTATCCTTGGTGTTGAGACGTATCAATTACTTGAAGTTGTACTAAGTGCTGACTGGCCCTATTATTGAGTGTACTGAGTGACTATACCTGTTTCATTTCCAACAAAGATTAACCGATAAAAGTCGCAAAAATAGTCAAGTTATCAAATGGATTAGTCAATACTACTACAGGTATTACTATTGTAAAAAAGACTAAGTGCTATGAATTATAACCCTTAACTATAATAAATAACAATAAGAAACTTTAGAGTCTATTTCTTACACCAAATTTTCTTTTACACCACTCTTTCCCTCTTTCCACACATTAAAATTGTCAATTAAATAGTTGAAATTGTTATACCGAGCGAAAACACCAAGAATCCTCAAGTTACGCTAAGAAAGCCACGTCACGTAACTCCATGCCAAGTCATCAAGTCTCAACGGGGCTTCATGCCAAAACACCAAGTCTCCACGTTCCCGAATCGTTAGATCCCCTCGTTTAAACCTAAACGTCAATGAAGAATCCAGTTAAAAATAAATAAAGGCAATTAGAGCCATCGGATTCATTTTTATTAACGATGATGATAAAGAATTACATATACAAGATATTAAGGGGTCTTGAACCAAAGAACATTAAAAAAATTACGTTATCTAGTATATTATTGATATAAACCTTGTTAAAGACTTTGAACGTAGCGTTCGCGCCTGTTAGAACTTTTCTAAATTTTTCAACCACTAGATGATTTACCGGTAAAACATGATTTAGCATATGATTAAAACTAAATATAAAAAATAGTTATTGAATATAGGATTTATATTTCAGAAAAAAAACCCATTGGGATAGGCAAATGATTTTTTTTAATTGGAATATTGTAAAGATCCTCTTTTAACTACTAATCCTTCAAATTCACGGAGTAAAAGAAATGGTGTCAAAATATTTTTCGCCTTTACACAAGTTCTAGGAGACCATCCACCAATATTTAATTAAGTCAAACCTTTAACCTCTTTGTTAATACTGATCCTTTATACGCCGAAGATAAGATATCAGTTAATTGACTTGAAAAACTAACACCATTATTTAACAATATAGAGTACGCACTTAGCGACGATAAAACAAGCAAAACGGAGGCCACCAACGCGGCCGAGAACATTGACGCTAATGTTATCTAGCAGTTGATTAAAGAATATTTTCAAGTTATTTATAACAATCCCTACGGCTTAATTCCCTTTCCCCCTCTCACCTTCCCTTCAAATAGTTAAAGTTTTCCCTAAAAATCTTCAAATTCCATGACACAAAGCTCCCCATGGTAAATAAGCCTACATATGTTATCCCACTATAGGTTCTACCATAAGACTTTACCTTTTGAGTTAAGCGACTAGCAATTACCCTTACAGCTGCAATTTGAAGGCTTTGAGATTGGAGTTGACAGGAAATACTACTAACGACTGGAACTATTATTGATATCATTTTTCTTGACTTGTTAAGATAGTCAATATTGATTACCAGCATTTTACTATTTTTTGAAGATATCGAATAACGTAGAAAGGTATAACTTGGAGCCTAATAATATACTTAATATGAATATCATACTCTTTTTGATTATTTATAAGTAGATATAGATTTCCCTTTCTAGTTCTCACTTACTTTTCCCTGAAATTATTCTAAATCATGCTAGAGACTATGACCCAACTTTCATAAAGAGAGTAAAGACATTCCGAGAGTTTGAAGAAGACGTGAAAAGTCACTTCAATACAACATCTACCTTGCGTAATATAATACTAACTAGGTTACGATGAGGTAGACGACAATTATAATCAATAAGAAAGAGGAGAACATATCAATAGATACCTTTTACCAGATATTTAACAAGATGAAATTATTATAGAAAGTAATATAAAAGGACCAAATTAGCGAAACTATACTTTGTGAGTAGGTACGAGTGGTTGTTTCGGGTTTAAACGAGTTTAAATACGCCTTATAAAGAATAGATACTTATAAAGCCCCTTTTCACTAATTTTGGTTTTTATTTATGACTGTAATAACCCATTCGCCAGATTTGGTGGGTATATACCTTTAAGTTGATGATTTCCGCTATTGGGATGAGAATGACCACGTAATAGCATGTTACATTAATAGAAAGTACGGGCGGCCCTAATGTTTAAAATCTGGTTCAAAGTTTTCAGATTGGAAACAATAACAATATTAACACAAACTAAGAAAATATTAAACTAACCCGTTAACCTCAAAACTTATCGCCGTAATGGTAGCAAAATGTATTGGATTTATACCTAATCCAGTTGCTAATTCATTTTATACTCTTAGGTTAAAGGTAATATATAAAATGTGATGTATTAAATCCAATAATTTATTACCTTTAAGTAAGACTACTTGGAACATATCGCAGACTGTGAATGTAAAAAGGCATTTAACGAAAACGATATGCCTAAAAAATTAATATAGTATATAAAATCGTCTTTTAATGCGGCTCAATAACTCGCCGATTACGCTTTCCTATACCGTTTAAATAGTGGAAAACTTTACATGTACCCTAACCAAACAACTCACTATTTACATATATTTAACATTTACGATCGTTACATGGACCATACGTTTCAGGTTATTATGCTAGATACATGAATAGTGACTTATTTAAAAGGAGGATATTTGCATAACGTAACATTGCACAGGGAAAGTACTATTTTTACAGAGATTAATCCTTAAAATCCTAGCAAAACTAATGTTGGTTTCGACCCGGGTAAATAATTATCGTTATTAAGGACAACGTCCATTTCAACTATTATTGAGATGATTACACTTCATATCCTCGATACCCCTACCCTATTTCTCTTTTATTTGTAATACATGAAAATCCTTCACATTAACGTTCATTTTAACATTAATGAACTGGTTAACAACGGCTAGAGATTATATTTCGCCCGTGAGTGTGCGTATTTCTGGTTTTGACTTTTAAAACTAAAAAGAACAGTGCTAGACCTGACGAATTAAGAAATGTGTTCATTGCATGAGAGTTTAAATTACTTAGCTATCGAAAAACTGTATAAATTCCTTAAATCCGCACGAAATAAATATGGGGAATACTTTACCCTGAAAGTTATCAAAAGACTCAGTTACTATTACCAAACGTATACCTAATCTCTCTGAAGATTTGAGTTTATATTGAAATAAGATCGAGATTTTTATTGCGATATTTTCGTTAATATCTTTTGCTTAAATAACAAGCTTGTATTTCTCTTTATGAATTTTGCAACTTTTCAAGGAGTCAAATTCTCTAAGTATCTGTTGGCGAAAGACACGTAGGAAAATTTAAGCATGTTATAGATTAATAAGTACTTGAGCTTACCCAACGTAATCTTTTACGGTGTTAGTATTAACTTTTCAGCAACGAATTTCTAAACAGGTCCGAAAATAAAGGGGATCTAGTGAAAATAAGTGCCTATTGATACCTATTGAGTTATTGGAAAGATCGAGAGGGTATACTTACTACTTCAAAAAGTGTACTAAATCCTTATATTGGAAATTGAAAGTTTTACGGATTATAAGGTACGTCTTCAAATAGCGGTAAAGGGTATAAATGAAATTGTAAGCCTTGAAGGTTTGGTGCTAACGCTATTGGTTTATGTAGTATATCATCGTTTAACAAATGACCTTTCGCTATTAACAAGCGCCTAGAAAAAAGGTTGTAGTATACGTTAAGGCTTTGAAGAAACTTCGGGAAAAATCTGCTTTGCGTTAAGTTAATGATTCCCTTATCATTAGAAACGGATCTATAAGCATCGACCTACTTTCTTTGCCACTATAAAGCAAAGTCTTATTATGGCAAGATTGAGGAAAATTAGATTGTTTATTCAAGACTTTTAGTGTTATTAACTCTGATATAATTATTGAAACTATCAAATATTTCAAGATGTTTCCAACTCCTTAAGTCAAATCTTATATTAAGGTGATTGAAAATAACAATAACAATGGAGATAAAGTTTTTCAAAAAAAAAAAAAAAAAAAACTAATTAGTTAATATGACTCTTTTTCATTCGTAATTAACAATTCGTTGAAACAGCGATGGCGCGGTCGATTACCAGAAAAGAAGGAAAGTTGAGGATATAGAATAACTACTGGGATGAATCTATAATACTATTTGAGTTGATAGAAAAGAGAATAACGACTAAGATTTTCCTATTAATCCCAGGGAATAAAGCGTTATTAAGACCCTCGATAGGCTATTTAATAAAAGTGATATGGTCGAAAGAATTAGACTTTTTACTCGAAGAGTCATACAATTTATACCTAGAAGCAAGTTTAACTTTTGAAACCCAAATAATACGATCTTTCAATCATGTATTATATATAATGTTAAGGGTAAGACTACGGGGCGGCCGTATCAATAATCACGTTCAATCATTTGGGGATACAGTAATAATAGTGAAAAAATGTATTTTTACGTGATTTTTGATGACTTGAAAGATTATCCAACGTTTGGTAGTTTTGGGGATAATAGGTTTACTAGCGTATACTGATCATAAGGTCGCCTTTTATAGCTATAATATGATTTCAAATTATACGTATTTAATCATTCATTTATAAATCATCATCTTGTTAGGATTACCATAAAAAACCCTGTGATAAAGAACCTTTGAAACTGGTCATACGATATGATAATCCACTGTACGGATTGGCCGACGAAAGTATTTATTAGTTTCTAATCGGTTAGTGGTATTTTAAGTTGAAATTATGTATGAAGTTTTTAACCTACGACTCGTGTTTTCTATGTATATAAAATTAATGTTTCGGATTGATCGGTATTTAAACTAACGTTCCCCTTTTCGTTAGAATTACTGGTTGTGGAGTATCGGAATAACAGGCGATGAAGAATTGAAAATTCTGAAATTACAAGTTGTTTGAGACTATAGCGAAGAATGAATGTCTTGAATTTCACAAGTGGTTAATCCTTATATATATTATTTAATATACTTACTTTATTTTCCTTTAGAAGAATTCAAGTGTTGACCTAGATTTAATTAATTAAGTTGATGTGACCGAGTTTGAAATTACCTGTAATAACGTGCCTGTAAATGTTACATCTCCACCCTATATCAACTAAAATCATCTTAAGACCTATTGATTACGGTATAAGTATAATAACTTACGGATGAAGGATTTTATTGATTGAATAAAAGGTTGGAGTGGCAGATAACAAATCAAAACATTGTAATCAATATCGTTCCGCTTAACCTATTAATAGCTAAGTAAAATTTCTCTACAGATAGCTTCTTCAAAAACAATATAGATATTTCGTTATAAATTGGATTCTTCTTGACCATCGGTAATCAAAAAAGATTATATATGAATTAATTTAGCATTATCATAATTATAATTCATTAAACTTCCATTAAGTATAAAAAGATCACACGAATCTTATTGGCTTAAAAGGTTTACAACATGATATCTGACTTCGATATAGTTATAGCTATATGGAGAACCATTAATATCGTTACCAAGCAGCTTACGATCACTCTCATTCTGGTAATAATTTGTACCGACTCGAGAAGCCTATTGGAATAATTTTCAAAACTCGGATAAACCAGCTAAAAAAGCTTGATAATGAATATGATGGCATTTTGTCAGGACTAAAACAGAAGTAAAATTATGAAATTTCGATGAATTAATGGACAAATTAATTCTACTGATGTCATAACAAAATTGTTATCAAATAGGATCCTTGAAAAGGTGGTAAACAGTAATTTGCTACTATATGCATTAAAGGCTACGTTAACAGGCCACCTAGCAAGGTAAAATTATGTACTGGCAAATAGGGGTGCCCTGGCAAACTAAAAGACTACTAGGGAAATGAAGTTGGCAACTTGATTATCTGGTATAGTTAAGTTGGAGGTTTCTATCAGTCGGTACCGAAAGATTTATTTGTAGGACTTGATAAAGTAAGAATTTGGCACTATGCAACTAATAAAGGTAATTATACTTGATTCAGCTCTGGAATTAGAAGGGGTCTTTCCAGTTAATAAGGAAAAAATATCATAGTAACCGAAATCGATTAGTCTACCATACTAGCGTGCGAGCACAGAAAAGAAAGCCGCCAATATTTAAGAAATAGTAATTACAATGTAGTAAGTTAACTTTCCCTACAATAAAGTTAACTGCAGTAACTGTAACTTAAGTATATTATTTTATGGGTCTACTATATCCCCTGCGAGTTAAGTATAGCATGCGCCTACTTTATACTATGGTATAAGTAAAGTGATTGACCATGCAGATTAGTATGTAGACTGGCTAGTGGATTGATCAACCTAAAATAATACACCTACCATTTAATCAAACAGTAATAATGTTACCTCAACCACATTTATAATCGACAATGTTGCAATTTCTAAAGTCCTACCAACAATAATGATATTAAGGAACTTGTTGCCGTAGAACGCCTTTACAAAGTTAAAAACGTAAAATATGGGTTGACAATTCAAATAAAATACATTAACGAAAATTTTAAGTTAAAATATTGTTTTTTTGAACGTGAAATTGAAATTAAGGTAGATTTAGGAATTAGATTTGAAATATCTACCAAACCTTTCCTTTCTTTCTATTGACAACAAGTCCACATCTTTATAAACAGGTGCTATAAAGATTTTGCATTACTTATTAGAGGCATCGTAATTGAATTTTCGATAAAGTTGACGATGTTTAGCTTCTGTTAAGTTTAATATCATTATTTAAAACCTTAAGGATAAAACTACAAATGTCTTAATTCAATATTGAATGGGAAATTTAGACGTTACGTTTGACCAATTCGTAGGTTTAAATAACAACGTTAATACCGAGATTTTCGATACTTATAGGGAATAATTTAGAAGAGACTAAGCAAGAGCATTAGCTCAACGCGCTAATATGCTGTATATAATCGCCCATTATCAAGAGAGAAAGAAATTCCAGATAAGAGGCTGCTATAGAGATAGTGGAATAAATTTGCTCGGTAACATAACCGTGGATAGGGCATGCTCAGGCGCGGCTCCGAAGTATTATATGAGCGTGGAAACCTCTAGAGCTAGATCCCTAGGGATCAGTAGCCTAATCACCACCCGATAATAATACTCGCAGCCCACTTTTCTTTATTTATTTAAAGGCGTCTATAGACTTCTTGCTTGTTCCAAAACCTAGTGAAAAGTGGTAGATGGTGTTGGTGCGATAGAAGCCGCGGGTTACCTATTTTTAAACAGCGTCAAATGTTATAACAATATGTAAAAATTTTCTTCCTACCATATATCGTTTCTGAAGGAAATACATACCTGTATATAAGAGGCATAAAAAGTTGTGCAAAGTGTGTGGAAATTTGATTTTAAATAGTTTAAAAGTATTGTGGAGCATGCTAACATTGATTCGTTTCCTTCTTCTCTAAAAATGATCCCCGTAATACCTGAAAAAGATAATACTTTGTATTTATTAACAATGTTTCTGTCTTTTCATATAATATAGTATATTTATATCCATTTATCCATATCTTTCCATTGACCAGAAATGGAAAATATAACATGACTACATATTTGGATAACGCTATTCGAAAAATATAAGTTACGCCATTCTAAAACTATTGATATTTTGTTAAATAATAGATAATATTTATAATGTACGTTTCATTCATAAGTATCTTCACTATATTCGTAAGTAAACGTATTGTAAATATGTTTGTTATATAGCGTAAGACTCGCGTAAATCATGTCAAAAACTCGATAGTAAGTGTAGGTTAAAATTAGCAATTAGAAGCCTTCTAGTAAGTAATTAAACATTAGTTCTAAATCCCGTCTCTATTCTGTTAACTTTAAAAGTCTTAGGTCCATCTATATATATTCCCCTTTTAACTTTGATACTAATATATATAAGGTTATAAAAAAGCTTTAATGAACCTTAACATTCAATGGTTCAAATCGTAGTATGTAGTACGATTCATGAACCGTTTCGTTATTGCTAAAAAAAAGCTAAATACTGTATAAGCTTAGGTGGTTGATGTTAAAAAGGCTATGAAAGTTCGGTATTCTATTTAGAATACGGTTACCATATAAGGTAGTAGTGGCTTCATATTATCTACACTTGTTCGTTCGGTTGATTTTCACGTTATACATCATTTTAATGAAAGGCGTAGGACCAAGGTAAAAAAGTCGTTTTTGGAAATGAATATAAATATTACAGTTAATGAATAGGTATGGAACACAAGTAAATACGATTGAAAAATTGGTTCAAGTTATTAGAAGAATAAAAGATTAGCTGAGAAAATGAATAAGTAAAGGCAGAGGATCATTGGCTGAAACAGGCGTAAATTTAAACTTATTAATCATATTGGTGAATGAGTGGATAAAATTAAATTAATTTAGTTCTAACATAAATGCAGGATTATTTGCCGTATTTAATATCCGTAAAGTAGTTATATATAAGCATTTTGTTAATTGGTGAAAATTGAATTAAGCCTACTATAGGGCAGTGCTGGAAGGTTCATCATTATCGTTAGTCCAGTTGTAACGGGATTTGAAGGTACCCGGGATCGCAATATTCGAAAAGTTTGAAAGAAACTTTGAAATGAGGTAGAAGTAACTTGCCTATTTCATTATTATTTGTGGTTATGAAAAGTTACAGATACGGTCGCAATTTATTGAGAGTTTATTTCGGGTTTGCAAAATATTCTCAACATAAGATTTACGTTTAATTTCGTTATTATGATTAATAATATCGATGGCCAATGGCTGGTAATTGCGGACCCATTACTTGAAAAGCGGGTAGGAAACGGTTTATACGAGTGAATCAAAGTAAATCCAAGGTTGCTTTTTACCTGAAATATTATATTTAATAACGTAGAGATTGATGATAGATGTGATATGGTACTTATTATAAATTTAGCCAAATTTTCATCAAATTAAGCCGAGTTATCGTTTTTTAAAATGAAATAAACTTTATTTCCCACCTGAAACTATTTCATAAAAAACTCTTTTTATTAGAAGTTTTATTTATACGTTATCACGCACCTTTTTTACGGATTATACGAGTTTTATAACATCGCCAATTCATCAAACGATGGTTTTATCTTTGAAATAGGGTTTTATTACCGAAATTAGTAAATATTGAATAACTTATATAAAGTAAACATAGGGGTTATATGCTATAAAAAGGGTTTAATATTAAAATAAATTATATTCTCATTATTGAATGCTAACCAATACATAGGAAAATAAGTAGAATTCATAGAATTAAATATGAGAAATGTAAATATAGATACATGAAAACTTCTTCATTATTATATTTAGTGGCGTTATTTTCTTTGGAGTAAAATACAGTGTTGAAGCGTTATATTACCCCTGTAAAGTTGGAAAGACGGTTTGAAAATGTCGGTAAAGTCTAAAACCTTGTCTTTCACAATAAATAAGGTATTCAGAAGAGTAATCATTAGATTGGTATAGTTGTAGTAAAAGATGATAGATACAAAAAAGAAGCATGCAGAGGTTCATGCCACTGGTGAGGGCTTATATGCCTTCGTCGAGAGCGTACCACTCTAGGCCGCTCTACTCATTGCCGTTCCGTTTGATATAGATATTCCAGACCAATCCATTTAAAATGAACTCTGCGTTTTGTAAGAGTTCAGCTTGTAGCGTGATACGTTATCGTTCACTTTGTAGGAGTAAATCCTATAATATAATGTACTGCCACTAGGTTTAGGTATATTATTTATAAAGGTATATAGTAATATGTATCCAGGTAATTTTTTCCCCTTATATACTTCGTACCTATAGCCTAGTAGTGATATTATAGTTGTAGTTACGAAGGTTCAAATCAGTAGGTTTTATAGTAATAGTGTTGTTATAGTATTAATTTTAAAAGGTCAAAGTTAGTAGTTTCCGTAGCGATAATGTGGTTATAAGGGTTCGAATTAGTAAATTAGGTTGAGATTAGTAAAATTTAGTCGCGTTAGTGATTGTAATTCGGTTAGGATTAGTAAGTTCTGGCTGTGATGGTAATTTTATTTCGGGTAGGATTAGCAAGATTCAGCCGTGTTAGTGATTATAGTTCGGGCCTGGTTGATATAGCTAAATAGGGGCGGTATAGTTGGTAAAAGCGCCTTTTATAGTTTTTAAAAAGAGTAATTGCGTAGGAGTGATTACATAAGGTGATTATATAGGGGTTATTTCGTAATTACGTATTAGTTGAATATAAAAAGATATATAGTTATCATTTCAGGTGAAACTTCTTTTTTTTTTCTTTAAAGACATATCAATCTAGCTAATACAAGTCACTACCTAAATTTAATCTTTAATTTATTAAATGAAACTAAGCTGCTCTAATAGGTAGGTCATCAGCGAACACCTATATACTAACCTTTCCCTCAAATAGATTCCGCGTAAAAATAAGAAAGCAAGGCATCGTTTGGCGCGAGAGCGTCGGCGCGGCACGGTTGACGCCGCCGCCGCCGCCGCCGCCACTATCATTAGTTTTCCCTTATCAGATACAATCTCGTTAATTACGACTACTACACCCGCCGCCGCTACGCCTCCCAGCCTCGCTACCGCCGCCTTATCTTCTTTTTCTTTAAATAAGGAGTACGAGGCGAATCTACCCCGTCGCCTCGAACTCTGTATCGTTCAGATACGCCATAAGGCATTTTCAATGCATAAGGCGTTAAAGCAACGTACTCGGGTCTATAATTCTGGACCGTTCATAAACAAGCCTTACATATAGTATATTGCTTTCGCGGCCGCGAGTAAATCCGTTGGTGATTGTTACGAAAGCAGGGGTCATTCGACTCGCTACTACCGTTACAAACAGATTAGCGACTCGTACGCCCCCCTTTTTATAGTCTTAAGGCCGTAGACCGGGTTCGTATTACGTGCCCGCCGGCTTTTTATTAAGTTTTAACCGAATTTTAAAATTTCTTTTAGTTGAAAGATACCGCTCCAAGCGTTCCAAAAAAAAAAAAAAAACACGGTTATAAATAACTAAAATAAGCCGATACTAACTAGTAATAGGCGTTAACCGACAGTTCAGGAAGACGGCAACCGTCATCGTCGCCTAAAAACAGAACCTACGAATATATTACCTAGGTAAGTTTAACGACGTTATAATATATCTCTGTATGGAGGGTAATCCCTCCCTTACGCTTTTGACTAAGGGTATAATTAGTAAGGCGTAAAACCCAATCGTTGTTCATATTAATAAATTTAATAGAGGTAATAGCGGTAGCGTTAGTACGGAGGAGAAAAGCGATGAAGAGAAGTGTAGGGACGCGACGACATTGCCTTGTCCATTTATTAGTAAATAGATACCCTTTAGACTGGGTCGGCGTGCCCGTCAATATTATAATACGGTATACAGTAATATTATAACCGATCATGAAACAATCGTTTAAAAGTAATAAATATAATTTGAAATATATTACCTAAACGGCTAAAAAAAGTAAAATTTTTATTAGTATTAAATTATATAAGGAAAGGTGTAATAGTATACGTAGGCGACGCGAAATGGTAAAAAGAAAAAAAAACGAATAGGAAATTTCATCGAGTCGAGGCATATAAAATAAAGCGGGATATAATATTAAAAGCGGTACGACCTGCTGAATCCAAGTTAATGGAAATAAATAGGGGAAAAAATTAGGGTCAAGGTATGTAAAACAAAGAGAGGCATAAGTTAAAAGAGGTACGAAATGATAGGGTAAAACAAAGATAAAATCGGTGATCAGCGCTAGTAGTGTAATTCGAGCCGATTGAAATTAGAAAAAAAATGGTGTAATAGTGTGTTAGGGCTGTAAACTCTTTTTAGTAATCCTAACAAATAGTGTATTTATCGATATAGGTATTTTTAATACGCCGTTTGGTATAGCTTGAGTTATAATATCCGATGGTTTACATTTTTCGTCGATTCGCTTTATTTTATTTATTTAACGGGGTTTCTATAACATACATAAAATTATAATGTTAATTATCAAATGTTTTTCGTTCGTAATACCCAATTCAACCAATACTTAAAAAGCGAAAAGGAGTTAGTATACACGATGAAAAGGATAGAGCGTCAACCAAAATTAAAAATAATTATCCAAACCATTATTATTATAGTAATACCTAAATCGAAACTACTAACCATATTATAAATTTATAAAAATAAGACGTTTTTTGTAACCCTTTTACATTAAGTAAAGCTTCAATAAATAATATTTGCACATAACGTAAAGCCGTTTCGAGATGATATTTCTTTATCAATAATTAAGATAAAACCTATTAATGAATTTTAATTGTTGTTATTAGTAAAAAAAACTTTTAGTTAAAGAAATAGTTTTGTAATACATATATTTAGTGGTGCAACCTTCCAACCGAGCTTTAGATTATATATTTGTTATAAAAGACGCTTGTTTAACGCCTTCTACGTATTGTTCGTTAGGTCGGTTTGGCATTTTATAACGACCGAAATAACAAATACCGCCTTTAATTGTATTAAAAAAGTAATCTAAGCGATGCGTACACGATAACATTTGTACTCGTCGGCCCGTTTTACTTTATTTCAAATAATGAGAGAAATTATGTCCAATTTTCCTGTCTTCGTAAGGTTCAAAACAACGTTCCGGAAAGTAATAGTAATGTTATTAAAATCTATAATATTGTTTTCCGTTAGGTACGTCTTGGGTTTCACTTTTAAGCCGGCTTCTATAAGTTTCCTTTCTTTAAACGCAGAAAACAAGGCATTAGACAACTTTAAAGTATCATACGATTATATAACTATGAATGTAAAGCCCTTCTAACAGGTTATCGATATTAATAGGCACGGGTCAAAGGTAAAGCCAGTTATTTAAAGTCGTTTTTTTTAATGCTTTTAATAGATGTCTTACCAAAAAATACCGGCTTCAACTAAACCTTAAAACGTTTTTATAATACGTGAATTTATTTTAGGCAAGTAATATTACTTAAAATATTTTGGTATATCTTCGTAAATTCGACGTTTAAGTCGGTTTTTCAATTAGGTGTATTCTAATATTAAATTTCGAAGCTCAACATACAAGTTATAAAGTATATTAAGGCAGGCTGTCAGTGTAAGAATTTGGCAATAGCTAGCCCGTTATAACGTAGGCGATTCGGTTACCTTATTATTCTTACCTTCGTCATTATATTTTTCAACAACTAGGCTGGTCTCTTTGTAAGTTTTCCGGTTTCATCCTTAACTTTATAAATGAGTCGAGATAAAAACATCCTATAACTACCGTAAATAGCCGGATCGAAAAGTTCAAAACGAAATACACCTTAATCGATTAAGGCTAAAATTGACTTTCAAGTAAATTATTCGAATAAGATACTTAGAGTAGTGATAATACCATCTTGACAAGGCTTTAAGCTAAGGTGACTATTTGCTATTTCCTTTTACATAATGGAGGAGTACGTGGCAAAGTTCCTAAAACTTTTCTTAGTTTTCGACCTGAAGGGGCGTCCTCGGCGGCGATGTTTCAATAAGGTTGGTATAAACAGGTCGCTTTTATATAAAAGAGTCGGGCCAAAATCATATTTCGGGGGTAAATTTAGGGCTAAAATCGGTTTAAATTTGTTATTTTAAAGGGTATTTCGTTAACAGTTTTGTTTGTTTTACGGTTTCGGGTCGTTCCTTTCCATCTCTTTTTTATATTCGTATACTATTATCTAGCGGAAATGATTTATGCCGTTCGGTGAAATAAGTAGTATATCATGGCCTTTAAACCTATTAATCCTTGAATTACCAATATATATATATTTAGTTTTCTAAATAAAAACTTCAACCTCTAATAGTGAATATAAAACGATAGCTTTATTTACATCATTCCTTATTTTCAAGGCTCCAGACACGTCGTTTATCGCCCGTAGAAAGCGTAATGCTATCATGATCTTCGCCACCATATTCTTCCTGTACAGTATGGATGGTAATAATATAAGGTTTGTATAAATCCTTAGGTAAACAACAAAAACAAAAGGCGTAAGAATAAGCCTACTTAGGCCAAAAATGTTAATAACGACGTTAACCACTATTTAAAGGATTGATTCTTCATAACTGGTTCCCTTTAATTTCTTTTTTTTTCGATATTATTATATACGCTGTCTTCAGTGGTCCGTGATAGCATTTATACTTTCCAATACCTTATCAGACTTTTACTAGGATTTGCTTTTACTCGTTACCGGCTATCCAAGCTTTCGTACGTTACTAAGTAAAGTCAAAAGCCATACCAGCATCGTATACAATCTAATTTAAATGTCCGAGGTAAAAGTTTGACTAGCAATTAACTTAAGCGTCCTAATAATTGATAGCGGATACGCTCCCTATAAATTTGGCACCATTAAATAATATTATTACGTCGATAACGTAAAGGACCAGTTGGCTATTTAAATATACAATATTAACAATTCCTTCGAAATTAAAGTCTATATATTTTCAAAGACAGAATTTAAACCGTTTTTAGGCTTATAAGTATAGTTAGCACTTATAAAAAAACCTTTCGATAGATTTAAGTACGTTTTTTTCCATATCTATATAACTTACAGCGTAAAATAGACGTAAAAGGTGTTTTGTAACCGGGTATCCTATTCGATGGTACAAATTCCTTGATTCTATCTAAGTTAAGCAAATAACTTTAATTATACGTATTTCTTAAAAAACCATAAATAGCCGATTTTATGCCGAAACAATACAAATATATCATTTGAAACACGAATAAGTTAATTAATTGTAATCCGGATTTTAATTTCAAGCTTATTTACATTATTTGACAGAAGCAAAAAAAAAAATTATGTTAAAGTTTATTACGTTAAACTTAACCGGTTAGAAACGTGTATTCATAACGACCGTTCATAGTGATAACGATTTATCTTTACTAAACAAAACCTTTCGTTATTTTCTTATTCTATTAAACAAAAATTTCGGAAACTTCGCCGTAAACGCGTCAAATTACCGCTTTCAAGCCGTTGAAATTTCGGTTACGCTAATATTAGATATAATTCCCTAAGACCTGTTTCCGTTTCTGTTAAAAAGTGTGAATCACGACATTATATAGGCGTTAAATACTTCGTTTACGTAGTCCAGGCCTAGAATGTATATAAAAGAGGCATTTTATAGGTTGGCGAAGATACGTTAAGCGGTTTCATCGCTTTAAGCTAATCGGTATGTATTATTATTTTTATGGTCGTTTCTTCCAGATATGTCCTCGTAAAAGTAACCGTTAAATCCATTATTTTCACTTTAATATTAGGTCACGTATACTGTAAAATTAGCTTTTATACGATTCATAAATATACAGTCGGCCTCAAATTATTGTTTAATCCGAATTCACTCGTAAATGGGGTAGTAAATAAACTAATATTCGTCTTTTTCATTTACGATACACCGTTTTCATAAACCCGTGGGGCTTTTTATACCCTTTCGTAAGTATTATTGTAATAGTGGTGTGTTTATTTTTTTTTCGATCGATCTTCCAAATCCATTATTATTCGGGTTTTCTTTTTAATACCCATACTTTAGGCGCTTGTTTTACCTTACGTAAATTTTAAATATTCGATTTAAAACGTAGTAAATAGTTTCGATGTGGTTTACTTTGGTAATTTAACCCTTACCTTTGGTTTCATTTTTTGTTAATACTAATACGAATCTCATTTATCGGCGTTTAAATATTTTAAGTAATATTTCAAAACTTGTATACAGGGCTATTAAATTATTTTTCAATTTAAAAAGTATAAAGTCAAATCTGAGTTTTCGCGGTAAGCTTTCGTTACCCCTTGGATAAATAGTTTATTACTTTTGTATTTCGGTTCAAAATCTATTTAATACTTTCTAAACTTAGCTAATAAGGTGGTAAGGATTTCTTATGAGTTTTTATCAGCATTTTGCTATTGGTTTTTACAGATTCCTAAGTCGTATTAATTTAGGTTTTATCGTAAGGTTTGTATTTAATTGTTATATCTAAGTGGTATTTCAGACGATTTCAATACTCCATCAATGTATTTACCTATATAAGGTTATATATATACCATTTTTTAACTGACCCAGAAAATATACCGAGTAAAATAATATAAAACTAGGATAACTCGATATCCAGTTTTACGCATGTATTCAGTATAGAACGTATCTTATTATTAAGTACATCGTACGGTTTACCGTTATAATTTTCGTCTTTTTCTCAAAACCACGCGAAATTAATAAGCTTTATAAGGTTGTTTCTATTAGTGAGAAAGCGGTGTGGTATAAGGTTATGGTAAAGGTCTTAATTATCGGGTATTAGTTCATAAGGTACGTATTAACGTTTTACACCGCATGTCGTTTCCTGGAGCGGATTATTCTTTATATCTCGGCCGATCGTTATTTCTTGGAGAGGGTTGTTTTTTGTATTTTGGTCGATCCCGTTATATCCGAGAGGGTTCTTTGTAGTATTTAGGAAATGATTTAGTAATTAGTTCTATTAGAAATCGCGTTTTGGCCAGGATTCGTGTTCGAACCTTATTATAGATAATTGTTACGATACATCCTCTTTTTCCGTCGATTCCTCCAGTTTTGTTTCCACTTTACTGCGGGCGTTCCGCTTTACTAAACGCTTTATTTTCATTTACGGTAGCTTTTCATTACCCTATCCCGTTACCTTAAATAGGTGTTCCTAAAGTTGATTTAGGTAATATTATTTCATAAACTTCCCTTTTATAACTTTATAGTTTATTTACTTTGGAATTTATATAAAATATTCTGTTGCAAATAAGGCTTTTACGATACAGCTATTACTTTTACAGGTCGTATTAATACCTTTATTTTGTAATTATTTTCGTAATATTCTTCAAATTATACCATCAACTATTCGTTATATAACCGGCATCTAATCCATAAAGTCCTCTATAAAATCGTCGAATAAGTTGCGTCCTTCTATTTCGCCGCTACAGTATTTAAAAATCATGTTAATAACATTCTTATTTGCCTTATAAACGTATATATCCTCTATAAGTACCTTGATTTTATTATCCTATAAGTTGAAGTTCAAATATTTTGGGATATTATTTCGAAACGACGCATATATACTAAGATACTTGACATATTTGTTAGATTTTGCCAAATCCGTTATTAATAAAGTTATCGTGTATTCTGTGGGAGTGGTTTATATATAATCTAAGGTAGTTTAAAGTTTAGGATAATTTAATAAATACAACATAAATGAAATAATTTCAACGGTCGGAATAGGGCTTACTAACGTTTTCTAATACCAATCAATCTTTAAATATATATAAATAAAACGTAACTATAAATTATTTAGTTGTTTTTAATTGATTTTTATTAGAATTTGGTAGCAGTCCACTAGCTCAGTAGCTAGAAAGACTTAAATAGTATAAGTACTATACTAAAAATATATAAAGTAAAGGGGGGCAAACTTAAAATATACAAGCGAACGTAGGAAAGAAGGTAGGATAAGGAAATTTAAGTAAGGTAAAGAAATTGTATATATATAGGGAGGTATAGTATATAATCCGGTGTTTGGTAATCGATCCGGATTAATATGACGTACCCGAACTTGGTGGAGTAAGCGGTTTGGTTATTTTGTATGGGACCGCTCCTACTTGGGCGAGCGGTTTGATTAACGTATTCGTAACCGATCTTAAATTAAACGAGCGGTTTAGATTATGAAAATCGGACGGATCTTACTAATGAAGGGTTCCAAAACTTAATGGTTTTAGCTTTCGTGGTCTAGTACGTGATAGGAAGTTTTCCAACAAATGCCTGGGTACATTTAAAGCTTTAATACTAGTTAACTGTTAACGTAACGAGGAATTTTAGTAGACAAGGCATTAACTATATAATAATATTATACTAAATGTAAGTTTTTTTCAAAATTTATTCTAAATTCTACAATTCTATTACACTTCGAGTTTCTTGGCGTTTCCATATAATTTCATACTCCCGTATAGTTTTTATAAGTTCTAGTGGTAAGGAATAAATACTTATGACCGTTATAGCATCCCGCTATAGGTTTTTAACGTAGGTTTATCTTTGCTTTCCTAGGATATTTATAATCAACTGTATCGGCTATTAATTAACACCAGTAAGTTTTTCAACCTTGTCTTTTTACGTAAGATAAGGTATTTCAAAAAGTAATCGTTAAATTGGTATAATAGTAATTGATAATAAAGATACAGAAAAGAAGTATCCAATGATGTATACCATAGGTGAGAGCTTATAAGCCCTCGCCCAGAGCGTACCACTCTAGGCCTCTCCTCGCATTGCCGTTCGGTTTGGTATAGTCATTCCAGACCGATCCATGCATAATGCACTTTACGTCTTGCAAGAGTGCATCCTGAAGTGTGACATGTTATTGCCTACACTACAGGAGTGCACCCTGAAATACAAAGCACTGCCATTAGGTCTATATATACTATCTATGAGGGTATATAGTAATTTCCACAGAAAACCTACGTGTCCAGTTTGAATCTAGGTATTTAACGATAACGTAAAAAAAACACCAAAATCTTAATTAAGAGTTTAAAAACCGATTCTTATAAGTATTGATGTTGATAGCCTTTATTAATTTTAAAGTAACATATGAACTGGAACGCTTCATCATAGCCATAAATTAAAGTAAGTCTCGTACTTACTTTGAAGGAAAGTTTATTGTAGAATCGATTAACAATTCATTTAAAAATAGTTCCAAAACCGGTGAAGGTATAAAAAAATTCTTTCGGCTATATCGCTAATAAGTTAACCAATTTCAAATATGAGAATGACGGTAAAAATTCAAACACTAAGATGAGCCTGGGATAAAGGTATGACATAAATAATATAATGATAATGATGAGACAGCTGGGTGGTCGATAAGAAGTAAATATTATATAGTTTCACTTAACGTAGTAATAAACGGTTCGTAAACAGGGATCTCAATGTAATTGTAAAATTTGAAAATTTCATTATTATTTACCAAATATTTTAAAATTAAACCTTTTAATTTTTATGTTTCGTTAGCAAGAATATGAACGAGAAACCCGCGGTCTTTTATATGTATCGCACCGATTAGGCAAAGGTAGGAAGTATACCGGATGATAATACCGTCCTAGTTTTTCTCAAAGTCGGCATTGGTGAAAAGTTTGTGACCTTTCGAATTGAATTTGTTAACGACAATGAACCGGAAAAAATACGAGTTTGTAATCGGTTTAGAAAACATCTACTAGAGATGAAGGCGACGTAATGTTCGGCCTAAAAATCGAGGATCGAAAACAATTTTAGGTATATTTCAATCTCTTCCTAACATTATATCGGTTTATTTATAGTTTGTACCTTTTTCATGAGTTTATTTCAAACGTTATAAGGAAACTATTTTTAATCAACGAAATTATCTGTGGGAAAGCCGTCGAATGGTTATAAAGTATTCCAAGTTTTTGTAATCTGTGAGAATGATAAAGCGGCCGACTGTGACTCATAGCTCCGCGTTTCATAATTTTATGCTATTTTTGATATTCAATCACTTTTTGTCGTAGATCTAGTTGTCATATGTAACTGGTGAAAGAAACAAAAGTAATATTTTACTAGATTAACTGTATTATAATTATTAAGTAAAAGTAAATAACCCTTTAAAGCCCAACCAAAATAGTCTCATTCTAAATAATTATTTCTTTTAGGGTTTCGTTAAGTGAGAATGGGTTTTGAAGGAAAGGAAGGATTAAGCCGTTGTAAAACAAGTTGTTTTTTAAGAACATAGCGAAAGTTAAGGCCATTTTTTAATCAGTCTAATTGAAGATCCGGTTATGGTAAAATGATGTCTAATAAATTCATGGTGAAAGTTAACAAAGTGAATAGATTTTGATACCTTTCATACGGACCTAGAAGCCGCTTACTCCCGGATAACGGGAAGTTTATATTGGACTTTACGTACTTTCATTCCCTCCTTAATAACTTATTTTCAATGCTTAGTTTTTTAAACGCTAAATTAGTATTTCGATATATTAAGGTTTTGTTTACCGGCGTTAAAAAAGCCAAATGTCTATTTCTTATGAACATTATAGCTGTTTGAGGTATTATACAGATACATCACAACGTTATTGAAGTGAATAAAATGAAAAATATAGAGGAATCAGTGTAAAAAATTATTAATATAATGTTAAAAGATAGCTGGTATACCAAATAAAAAACCGAAAAGGGAAATTAATTATTTGGAATATCCGAAATGGATACATAACGCGGTTTTTTGACTTATAGTTATTGGTAATACGAATTTTAAAAAGTACTTCGAGTGTGGAATAGAATAAGTAACCTAGCTGGTCATAAATCCACGAGCGTATTCTCAACGATATAAAAAGTGAATGGGTCGGTGATTATAATAACGTCGGTTAACCGATAATAGATTAAGAAATATAATTCGCTGTCGATTTGGAGAATAAAAGTTACGGGGGTACCCATTGCAATTTTTTTCCAAAGAATAGTACCTCGGTCCAGTAATTTAATTGATGTCTTTTGTAACATCGAAAACTTCTCTTACAATATATTGAATCACATGTTTCAAAGGGTTTAGAATGGTTAGCCCAAATTATCGATTTGAAAATAAATATTGTAATTGACTTCAGAGCGATGTACAAGTAGTGCATCATGGACGATTTCATCTAATAAAGGATCAAACACTTTGAAAATATCCGGAAACTTATTATTAACGATGGATTGCTTTAGAGTTAGCGCTATGTTTTTATTTTGAAGAGGGATAAAATAACCTACGTTATTACTATTTGGTTTAAATAAACTCGAAGGAGTATAACATGAAAAACAGGGGTATTAATACCTTATAAATACCTTCAATATCGATGCAAATCCCGGTTATTATACGAGATGATTATCTACGCGGCCAAAAATTAATATATAGTCCAGAATTAAGTAAATTATACATCTTTAATTTATTGAGGATTTATCTCAAAAGGTTATATTCCAAAAAGTAAATATTACAGGTTAAAGTACGATATCAATATTCTTCGAAAATAATATTGAAATAGGTAATAAATGAACTATGTTGTAAGTTGGTATTAATAATGTAACACGTAATTGCATCAAATTGTTGAGGGAGAAAAAAGATATAGGATTGTTGTAATTCACAAGTGAATCATTTATTAATAACGTTGTAATATAGGTGCTCTATATTTACTTGAATGTGAGAAAATGAATGAAATTTCAGTAAATTTACTATTAACAAGAAGTTGTTTACGATGCGTGGGTAAGCTATCGCGTTGATTTCCATTCATTTTTACTCATTTACGGGATTATTGAAAAAAGTTACGTTTTTTTAAAGGTTTACATAATCGTCGGAAGAAGTAAATTCAATGTCTGAATCAAATTTAGTATTAATATCAATAGGATCTTAAGGAAAATTCAAAAGGTAGTTTTGAATCCGATAACCGTTCGTGTTAATATTAGGTTTAGCTTAAGGTTCTTTCGATGTAAAAGCTCCGTTTAATCAACCTAAGTAACCAGCCATTTAATATCGAATGTGAAAGTGTTTACGTTGATAATAATAATATGTTTCCAACTATCTCGCACGGATATAATACCATTATTATCCTCGCCACTAATAACACCGTTATTATTTGTAATACTAGAATAGATAATATCATTATATTGCATACAAAAGTTATAAAATAGTTTATTGAAAAGTTGGGTGTGGGCGACTTATTTGTTGTATTTTTAGGTATATAGAGTGCTAGTAATATACGAACGAGGATATAATTCATATTTATAAAAAAAAATAGATATTTTAGCGACTGATCTTTAAGCTATATTGTTAATCTAAATAAATAAGGTTTTTCATGTATCAAAAAAGCGTAAAAACCTCTACAAATTCCTTGTTTAAGATTTATCAACACAGTAATAACTTTTTTCGCCGCGTTCAGGTCGTAGTAATATGCGTAAAATATCGTCATAAAAGAATTGAGGTTATTATTATCGACATGGCAGTCACACATTCTATAACTTTGTAGAACTGTTTTTAGAAAGGCATTCATTCATTGAAAAATGTGAAAGTAATTAATAATGCTGATATCTTTTGTTTCTATATAATTTATATTTCATAGTGCTTTTTAATATTAGGAAACTTACTTTTGATGTTGGAAAATCTGACTACTTAATTGAAATGTTTATATTTCATTAGTTAATGGTTAGAATTCTAGAAGCAGTTTTAATATTTTATTTTAAGTCAAAGTAATCTCAGGTGTCTTTCTTGTCGTCGTGTAATTTGGCGCGGCTATTAATAAGGAGTAGCACGTTATTTGCGTTGGTGTCTTTGGTATGTAATGTGAAACCGGTGGCTGTTTAGTTAGTGGTCTTCTTTAAGGACAGAAGCGTACAGGTAACAATTTTAAACTGTCTAATTATGTTTCTGAACGTGAATTATACGTTGGCATTGTACTACATTACGTTTAAATTATATTAATAAGTAGCTTAATTTCATTCAATGGATTTCGTTTGTAAAGTTCTGATAAACCGTTCATTTCAGATAGTTAATTGATTGTATTACATTACCAAGGCGCCTTAAAGCTGGTCCTATATGCAAATGTAACGGAATTTCTTTTAAACTTGGAGTTTTAGGTTCGAAAGGTCTCAAGATATAATTTTTAGTCATAATCACTCAAAAATAGCTAAGATACAGTGGGTAAAAAAGGTTAGAGAATTATATGTAAACGGACTAGACCAAGGCTGTCGTTTAAGGCGTTCGGGTTTGTTTATAACCCTCGAAGAACAAGAGAGGTAAAAACAACTTCGAAGGAATTGTTATGGAGCTGGTAAAAAGGAATAGATCAGTCATAAAACTAAGTAGAGGTCAAGCTCAGAAGCAGCTCCAGAGTGAGAAAAGATAATAGCAACCTCTAGGGCTAGATTCCTGGAGATCACCAGCTCAAGCACCAGCCTATGACAAGAAAAGAATGTAAAGGGTTTGAAGATGGGGGGAAAAACGCGGTTTAACTACTGTATTTATAATTGTTAGCCAAAATACAAAGAGTTTAATTTTAACGCTAAATTTGAAATTAGCCCTACTCGCTTCATTATAGTAAAGTTTCGTAACGGCATTAATATTTTTTCATCAAACTATGAATCACGAAGAACCTTTTATTAAGTATCATATTACCACTGTATTAGGTATAATACTTCACAAAAACTCTTTGCGTAACGTTGGCGAATAGTAGATAGATACGTGGGTTCATAATGGTTATAGTAATAAATATGATAAGGGTTTTGAACCATAAAATGATAGAAGAAAGCGTGGTCGGTTAGTTATTATAATTTTCCAAGTCAAGTGCTAGTATTTTTGTACCAGTGAATAAACTAAGACTTTTATTTCGAATATTTTACCTCTGTACCTTTAAAGTTTATAATGCGTTAAATATACACTTATTTGCAGGTCAATGAGTATTAGGTATAGTATATTTCTTGTTTCGATCGGTATTAGGTGACAGTGTAATGTGTTAACCAATGACTTTCTTTTCTATTTATTTAGCATCTCTTAATATTATTCTGGTAAACAAAAACTTCTGGGAACATTTTAGGCTTGAGCCATTATATAATCCTAGCATGCGTTTCTCTTCAAGCTTCCAGTCTACTTTCTTTTGCAGACCGAACTGTCTGTGCCTTCTATACAACTAAGTTTAGCACCCGTGCTATCATAGTCGTAAGCAAGGACCGCAGTTGAACGAAAAAAACTTCACAGGTGGCATCAAAGCACTGAGAGGTGCATTCAAACTCTTTGTTCACCGTGACAGATTGGCGGACTCATTGGCGTTTTATGCCTTATCCATTATTCTTATTCGCCATTACTTGGTAGCAAAATATTATCCAATGAAAAATTTGATCAATGAGAGTTGACTTAGTTTCTGACTCTTGAATGAGCTTTGTTACATACTATCTTTGAATTATTTTCCAATTTATATATTGCTAAACGAAATTAATATGGTGTTGAAAGTAATTCCTAAGGGCATTATAAATTTCATGAAACGAATGTTAATTCATGAGGCAATGAAGATAATAATCATCGGCTTCACCGGTGAAAGTATTGAAAAATAACAAGTAGAAAAACGTAATTTACTACTTCTTTAACTCCAAACATTGAAAATTTGTTGTAACTTAATATTTAAAAAGTTATATGGCTTACTGTTATACTTTTCATCACTACCACAAATATTGGAGAAAAATTTGATGGTAATGAAATCTGTTTCTACTATAACAATATCTCGAAAAGAAAGAGTTCTATTTTAGTTAGAGGTTTCTTTTGAATCTCTTGACTAGGGGTGATAATGCTGGTGAATGGGGTATGATTTTTATGTAATAAAAAAAAAATAGTTAGGAGTTATACGTATCGTAGGTTCATCTATAAAGTTGTTGATTCCTTATTCGTAGATCTGGTATTATGGGTAAACCGCCTGGAAAACAACGTGTTGGAAGAGTGATACTAAGGGTGTAAGCGGTGTTAGGCGAGTAAGGAAACTTGTCAAGCATCTTTGAATACTCGGTAAGAGTTTCTTCAGTGGTATATGTCTCTTTAGTGGTGTTGAAATTTAATCTAGTAGTGTAATTAAGGGTAAGCTACATTTCGATTAATTGAATCTTTGTCTTTATTGGCAGAAATTTCACGGTATGATGCTTAGGTATAAAGGGACTAGTCCAGAGATGCCGCGCAAAGTGGTCGGATACTGTCTATAATCATTGATGACGAAAGAAAAGAAACCCGGCTAAGGAACTGCTATAAAGCTACAGAAAAGGGGGTAGCCGGTCACGTGACAGTAGAAGGCATATTTTCGTACGGCTTCTAGGCGGCTCTAGAGTAGCGTAGGAACATAGCAATCTCCAGGGCTGAATCCCTAGTAACTATTAGCCTAAGCACCCGCCTATAATATTACCCCTTGACTTACCTTCTCCCTCCCTTGGTATGTTATAAAATGAGGTAAAAGGTGTTAGCGAACTTAAGAAATATGATAGGTAAGTAATAACAGTTCTGAAACAGCTTAAAAGGCCGCAATATCATGTAAAAGATTTTAGTTATCGAACGGTTTGGCAACGAGTAAAAGGCGTTAGTATTAGCCTTTTTACCACTATGCCTATACATAGTATCGTAACCCACCCCCGCCCTTAAAAATATAAATCATCCTTTTTACAACCATCTTTTCGTCTCTATAATATCCCACCCCTTCTTTTTTTAGTACAGCTTACGTACTGAATGACAGGATTTTTTGTTGTTATTAATATTCATTAAAATGAATACCTAACTAGCAACTAAAGTAGATAATTCTATTAAAAACGTAAATATACCTAATTTAAAACCGCTTAATCCCTATAAACAGGTATTCAATTCCTTGTTATTTGCTCGATATATATATATTCGGAGAACTCTCGTAAATAAACGTATTTCAAATATGTTTACATGATTTATAACACTAGGAAATTCTCCAAGAACATCAAAGGTAAGTATAAAGCGTATAACATATTGGAAGATTTTAACGCGCGGTTAAATACCGGTACTAAGTGCCTTTCATGCTTAGTAGGACGATTGACCGCAACTTTGGCTATATATATACTCTGTTGAACGTAAACCCATATATAAACGAAACAATTAATTAGCTATACTAAGCTTGTTTAACTTTTAACTCCTAAAACAAGAGTAGGTTCTTTATTTACAAATAGATTTTTAAGTATTAAACAGCGGCTTAATGACGTACAAACTTAGGTTATTGACCTTAAGAAGGCTAGAAAGATACGAGGAGTAATGTAATGAAAAGTGGATACCCCTAGGGATACAGGTTTGGTTCCTATCATTTCAATTTGCTTCGGCGGCTTTCAGCCTGTATAAAATTTTAACAAAAAGCATGGTTCTCGAATAAGCAGAATATATTAAAAGTAAACATAGGTATCACTGTTTAAAAACAATTAAAAAGCCTAGTTAAAGACGAATAAATAGTTCCCCGAGGTTTTAAACCGTATTAATGGTAGTTTGAGTCGCATTAAGAATAAATTGAGGAATCTGGTCGATATGAGTAAGAAAATATTCATTGTCAACAGCTAGGACGAGAATTCGAAAAACAACTAAGATAATATCATAATACAATAGTAGCTGCAACAATATTGGTACAAATTTACCACGTTATCAATACCCGTAAAATAGCGGTTCATATGTAGTTTCATAACGTAAAATATACTATTTTAAACCCACCTACGAAATAGATTAAAAGGCCTGTTAATATGTTCGGCCGACCCATAATGAAATTCGAAAACGTCGAAGGCCGCAATCTTGAATTTTTTTAAAAGCGGCTTTTAAATTGAGTATATATAACCTATCCATTTAACTAGTACTGGTCGCTTTAAAATGTCTTTGAAAGGGGGGAAACTTATATGGGGTTCATTTCGGGGTTATAGGTTTTTTTCGACATAATATACAAGTTTAGTTTCGCCATTATTACCCATAATATTGATGGTTGGTGGTTGAAAATCGCGGGCTCGTTGGTTCAGAAACGGGTTCAAAACAGCTCGGATAAGTTGGTTTATATCAAACCTGGTATGTTTGACTTCCCAAAAGTTAAATTCGACGATGTAGAGATCGATATTACGTATAATACGTTATTTATTTTATAGTTCATTTAGCTTATTCAAAAACTCGTATAGGTTCTGATTTTGAAAAAGAAGCCAAACGTTATTAACAACCTGAAATCGTTTTAAAGGGGAATGTTATTTAGCTGTCAGATAATGGTTAAATTGATAATCCTTTACACGTTATTTACTAGTATTTTCACCGGCCAAGCCGAGGATTACAACCTCTGGTACCTGATGAATTGATCACTTTTCTATGAAATTTACGATAGCATAGAACGCCACTTTGAATATAATGTTCATGTTACCCTGTATTATATTGATTAAAACACTATTAAGTGGTTTTACATGTTAAAAAATAAGAAGGAGATTCAAAATAAGATAAAATTCGTTGACTCAATACTTAATAGCCTAATATTTTACCAATATCTAATGGGGAACGTGGAATCTGGCAAAGGAAACCTCTGCCAACAGGTTCGATAAGCCTTTACGTGTTATTAAGAGTTTGAATACGCTTTACAATTCCCTAATGCTACTTATAAAGGATTCTTTAGCTAGTTACGTTCTTCTATGGCAACCGTAACAGCTTGAGTTTCGTATTTGACTGGTATGTACCCCTCATATTCATATTTTAGCAATGATAAATAAAACCCCTCTTATAAGTATTATATCGACCGTTAATATAGAAGGCTCGGCTAGTACGGTTGACGGAAGGCTCGGATCTAAGAACGTAACCAAACTACTTATGGCGGAGGCTTTTCACCTTCTTTAAAGTTTATAAGCCAGCCAATTGAGTTTATTTCAAACACAAAAGAATGTAGGATTTACAGCAAGTAGATCCATTGATTCAAACTCTATATCGCTATCAAACGCGAATTAAAACTTATGATATATAATATACACTTTCTATCAACATTTAACTGGAACGAAATGTTACTCGTTACGAAATTTAATGGTAAAAAGGTTAAATTAAAAGAAAATAAACTTAATTTTATCGATTATAATGAAGATATTAATAGCAGCCCAAAATTGATATAATTATTTACCGACTATACCTTCTTATACCGCCTAACAAGTGAAGACTCCTATCGCCGATACGATAATAAAAACCTTGGCTCTATACACCTTTTCACTATTTGAAACAATTATGAAGAACAGGTTTTTTGAGGTATTAGGCAGGATATGAGGAAGGTAAGGTACTTAACAGAAGGTTATTCGCAATACATTGTGATACAAAGAGATATTAATATTATTGCGGAACTTAACTATATAGATGTTAGCAAAACTAGGGTTAACTTTAGCCCTAAAACAAAGCCATATTTACCAAGATCAACAACGATTAAGATTATCATTGGCCCTATTGTTTTTTATATTTTAAAATCTATTACTCTTTCTATTCTTTACCTTAACAACATGAAAACCCTCAGCTCTAACATTGACGTTTTCATTGATCAATTGGTTCACATAAAGGGTGGGAAAACGTTTTCTCTTATATTTAAATGAAGGCACCACTGATTTTACCTTTAAGCTTCAAAAGTAGTGATGTTAAACTTGACGAAGGCTAAACTTTATGAACTAAATTGTAGGTTTAGTTACCTGATAACTAATAGGCTTAACAAGGTTTTAAAGTCGACTGGTAATGAATATATAGATTTTCCGGAGTTGAAGGTAATTAAACGACTTTATGGCTATTACCAAATACATTTCCAAACCCTCTAAAGGAATAAGTTGACGTTTTATAATATTAAGACTTTAATTCCAAGGTTTTCGTACATGTTTTTCACCTGGACACTAAGCCAGTACTTTGTGTTATGGACTATAGTACAGCTTTTTACGACTTTAAATTCCTTAAAAATATCACGGTGAAAAAGACGTGGGAGTCACTACGTACTTTGTAGATTAACACGTACCTTTGGCTACTAAACATGTTAATTTTTGACGTCGATACCAACTTTACTACGATAGATTTTTAAGCCAATGTTGAATCTATTGGTATTTAAGACAAATAGGTTTCCGTTAACGCCCATGATAGTTTTAGCAAGTTCTAAAAAGCTTAATCCCTATTACTAAAGGCCTTCGATATCCTTACCCTGTAAATCGAAAGCTTTCCATGTCAAAAACATAGATTTAAATGGTGGTGAAGGGCCTCAACGATCCCAATGGTTTTATACCTATTATATTGGTATTTGGAGTCTACCTACGTATAACGATTAAGTCACGACCATCGTTAAACACCCAGAAACATGCTGTGTCGTACAATGAAGCCCTAAAAGAACTAAGGAATTAATTGGTACGACATTAGGTAAATAAAGTCTTTAATATTAGGAACAAACCTTTAATAACAGACATGCTTTTAATTCCTCTTTAAAGTGAAGTCATTCCGTAGCGAAAGCTAGGTAAATAGGATGGGCCGTATAAGATTTTGAGTATTACCAATCTAAACGTGGTAGTTAAAACTATTAAAGGCCTTATTACTTTCCGAATTATATAGGTTAAACCGTATAAAATACCTTTTGAGTCTAATGAAATTGCTTACTTCAATAACTCCCGAACCGAAAAGATCGGTTAATATAACCCTCCCGAGCCGATTGTAAATAAGTTAATAAAATGTTAACGGCAGAAAAGACCACTCAAAAGGAGGATATACAATACAAAAGAGGATGTTGATAAAAACTTTAGGCTTGATAAGGCATACATAATGGCATAGATATATTTAAGGAAGAAGTCTGTAAAGGGAATGAAGCTGGGGCTTTCGTTCAAGGTGGTCGGATTCTGTCTATAAACATTAATAAAGAAGAAAAGAGAACCTTCTGCTAGGAAGCCGCTAGGAATCAGTGGAACACGATACGGCCCGGTCACGTAACGTATAAGGATATGTTTCCGTGCAGCTTCTGAGCGGCTTCAAATCGTTGTTAAAGCATAACAACTACTAGGGATAGATTCTTGGAAACTACTAATTAGGCACTAGTCCATAATATTATGCTTCGGTATACCCACTCCCCCTCTCCTATATAAAAGGTGATAAAAGGTACTGGAGAGCCAAAGGGGTTATCATTGCGAAAAAACCGCTTCGGAGTATCTTAGAACGTCGTAGTATTGCGAAAAAGGTTTTAAGTTATCGAAAGATTTAACACCACATGAAAGGCGCTATCATTGCTCCCCCCTATAAATATTGTTGTAAGCCCACTTTTTCATAAATTCAAACTTTCCTTTCTATAACTATCTCTTATTAGTATTGCAGTACCCAAACTTATGTGTAGGTAACGCCAAATACCTGATACAAAGGAAAATTTCCTCCTTTTATTAGTATTTTTACTGTCATTTACCGTCTTTTTACAATAAACCTTCATTTGATTAAGAACGTAGAAAAGGCTGTTAAAAAGTAAGTTAAATTTGTTTAAGTGCTGTTCCGTGTTTATTAAAGGAAGTGTAATTTTCTACCTTACGTACTATAAATATATATTACAACAGAATACGCGAATTGAAGTATTTTAAATATGTATACCGTATAATATATAATTTCGAAAGTTTTATGAAGAGATTGATCGTAATTTAAATTTTTATAGGCATGAGAAAGCTATTTATCAATGGCTAAATACTAATATTCGATGTCATTTTAACTTCATTAGTATTATAAACCCTCATTTTAGTTATTTATATATGTATTTAAACTTTGATCCTCATATAAATCAGGATATTAAAATATTTCTGATGCTTATTTAGCCTTCGATATTTCGGACCGAAATACGTTGGATATTTGTCAGTGTGGATATTATTATGTATCCCAATAGTTAGTATACCTATATAAAGTGGCAGTGCATTATGCACCAAGAATCGCCTTAGGAATTGAGTTATTAACTCCTTAATTATTCAAAAAAATGGAAGAAAACTAACTTAGTTTAAAGCTCCGCCGTAAAGTTATTATCATCTCCTTAGGCGCCCTGTTGGACTAATTTATGTAAACAGAAATTTCCTCCTTAATTGAACAAGGCGTATTTCGTTTTAAACGGTTCGACCTAATAGTTCACGGTGACTATAGGGTTATTCCTATTCGCCTTTCATACGAAATTAAGGACAAAACCGGAAAACTACACAAAAAAACCCACCTTGTTGTAAAAGGGTATAACGAATATATTAAAAGAGATATTATAACCTAGTCACCTACCTTATAACGTGCTAGTTACCATTTGATCTTTATGTTCACGGCCTCCCTTAGTACCCTTTAAGGCTTATACGTTGAATGTCGTAATATTACGCAAACTTATGTATAATCTAAGGAACGGTTAAAACGTCGTATTTATAACGATATATATACGGACCTTAAAAAATACTACTTACCTACAATGATGTTATATATTTAGAAAACCGCTTTATAATCTGATTAAGGCTGGTGTTTATTGGTATAATATCTATTAAAAGCACTATAAGGAATGGTTTGAAACAGCTAGTACGACATTTGACTCAGGCTTATTATTTTTAATAACCAGTTTTAACGGCTTTTAATTAATGTGTATATAGATAGACGGCATACTAGCGCTACATAACTCGTGGTTTTCCGTATCCGATGAGACGAAACTTCTAAATAACGGCCTAAAAGCGAAACCCAAAACGTATCTAACGGAAAACCACATAATATATTTCAATATCGCGATTATCAGTTTGTGCAACGGCGATTTATGCCTTACGTAAAAGGGGAAACTAGATAAAGTAACCCTTTACGCTTTAAATAACATTAAACGGGCTAACGAATACAGGTGTTAGCGTGTACGTGAAGCTTAGGTTACCTTAATTGCATAGCCTGAAACAACTTTCGAATTTTCAGTTGTTACGTAATACCAAACCTCCCCATTGGACGATATATATAAGAAGATTAATAAGAGCCTGGCGAAACAATTATATAATTCAAAACAAAATTTACCCTTTATAACGTTAGATATAGATAAAGTAAAGCTCTTTATTTTTATCAACGGCTTTTTACTAACAATATCGACTGTAACTCGCAAATAGGATTCTTTTTAATTCCCATCAACAAAATACCAGGCCCAATCGGCTTTACAGTTCGTGAAAACATTATCTATTGAAGCTCGACTAAATACAAATAGTTTATAAAAAAGGGTTCAGTCTCAGAAATCTATAGAATAATTAAAGGTTTCGATTCGAGAATTACTATAACAATAACGATCTGAATAATTTTTTTCAACCTTAGTTGAAAACCTATCCCTTGATTTATGTATATTAAATCTTTTTCGCTTTACTAATATTTCGTTCAACGTGGTATTACGAACTAAAAACGTTTTATAATTGATATTATAGCCTTATATAAGTCATATAAGGGCTGGAAAGTCGAGAAGTAAAGTTAGATCGATAGAAAATCTAACCCGGTGGATACGATAAACAAAAGGCTCCCTGAACGGAGTATTAAAGGTATTTATATCGACCCAAACTCTGTTTATTTACGTTATTAGGAAGGTTTTGTGACCCGAATAAGGGTATTACTTTACGCCTTACTTTTTCTTGCTTTATTTTGTATTATTACGTTTTATTCGTTGGGTTTAAGTGGTTCAAAACCCACTATTGAACCCGCACCCCGCATTATGCCACGGTATACAGCTTGTACCTGTGTCGTTGTTATCAATTTACCCGTATATAGATCTATCATTTAACTCCGTTATTAATATACTGTTACTCTTTATTTCATTCGATCCAATTAATTTTGACTTCTATTATTTTTATTCAAGTTTTAAATTTCGTATCGTTTTTAACATATTATTACGTTTTCATTTTTACTTTTGAACTTTACGTTACCTTTTACATTTATTACATGTACTTCCATTTTTTTAAAAAAATAAATAAAATTACTGTATAGCGTACTATATTATAGTTAAATGCGCTGGCCAGACCAAAAAGGGCAGCTATTTACTAATAAAAAAAGGAAAAAAGTGACGCCATCGCGTTTTTACCGTCCTTTCTATTGCCTTCCTTCTTTATATTATCGTTACCGCCATCGCCGCTATCGACGCCGCTATCGGTGCCAGCAAAAAGGTGTCCCCGATCTTTAGGCCGCAAGTCTTTAGGCAAAGGCGTGGGGGGGGGGTTTACCCTCTTTATGGAGACGCGAGATAACGTTATCAAACTTACTTAAGTAGTACATACGTAAGCCTCGATTTTAGACTAAAATTACGGCTTTCGACTTTTCAATCCGCCGGTTAAAGTTTACTACTAATTAGCATCGGTTTATTTTGGTTATTGACGACCGTGTTCATTTTCAAAAGCGCCGAAAATATTGGTTTTTTTTATGAGGAAATATTTTGAGTAGCAGTTCAAAGCGTAAATTTGAACGTATCATAAATCTGGTGAGCCAATATCATGGCTTCGGCCTAGGGAGCCAAAACTAATGAAACGGGGGGCGTATTCGTTACCAATTCGCTTGTAACGGTAGTAACAGGTCGAACGACCCCCGTTTCTATAATAATCGCTAATGGACTTGCCCACGGTCGCGAAAGTAACATACGACACGTAAGAAGTGTCTATTAGCGGATCGAGGCTACAGACCTAGGTACGTTGTTTTAATGCCTTACGAGTTAAAGAAACCCCGCGATGCACCTTAGCGATACGCAACTTAAGGCGGTGGAAAAGATTCGCCTCGACCTCCTCGTTTATAGGAAAAGTAAAGGATAACAAACGGGTAGATATAGTTAATACGCACTGCGGTGCAATTTCGTTAGGCTGCGTTTACGGCGAGTGGGGAGGGAGGAGGTCCGCAGGTAAAGGGGTTTTTACCCGCGGGGAGAGGGAAAGG
>JASMMZ010000002.1:31289922-31581517 GCA_038502455.1 Anisogramma anomala | reverse complement strand
GGGTGGTAACGTCGTCGGTGGCGGCGGCGAACGGCGAGGCAAGGGGAGAAGAGGCGATAGAGGGAATGGTGCTCGAATAGGGGGGGCTATGGGTAATGATGGTAGTGTTGGTGGTGGCGGCAGTAATAGTAACGGCGGTAACGGCGTGTTGGCGCTTATGCGCTAAACGGCGCCTAATAGTCCTGTTTTTACACGGCATTTATTTAAAAGAGAGGTTACTAAATATGTATTGGTTGAATAACCAACCTATCAAAGCAGTTCAAAATGGTTTATTTAAACAGGGGTTAAATTAAACTTGATCAAGGACTTACATTGACTTTGAGTACGCGCCATGAAAAGGGGAAAAAGGGTTTTATGCAGACCAATAGCGAAACTTCTTTTTATACTAACTCAAAACACGTGACGGCGTAATCAAACCTATATAATAACCCTGATAGAACCTACGAAATTACACCTTTGTTTGAAATAATTAAAAACGCTATGAATAACTATATCACCACAGTTTAGCTATACTACCTAGGCCATTACTATAATTACTACCGCGGCTAAAAACTACCAATTTCAACCTTTACAAATTGTACTAGTATTACGTTATAATTATAATACTACGGATACGAACTACATTACAATTACACTGTCACTACAAAACTACAGATACGAATTACATTACAATTACACTATTATTATAAAACTACGGATAGGGATTGCATTACAATTATACTATCAGTACTGGACTCTATATACGAAGCATACAAAAAAGGAAGAAAATATTGCCTGTGTGGATATTATTATATATCCTTATAATTAGTATACGTTATTTAAGTGTTAGTGTACTACGTTGTAAGGTACACTCTTATAGCGTATGCGATAACGTGGTAAACTATAAGCTAAACTCTTGTAAAGTACACGATAATGTAACACACTACAGACCCCTCTCTTATAAAGGATACCATACGTGGCGCGGTCTAAAAAGGGAGTTCCAAGGTGTATAGTAAAAGTGCTACTAAATGGATAAAAGGTTTATAAACTCTCATTCGTGGCATACTCTTTCTGAATGCTTCTTCCAAACTTTTCTATCTCATACAACTACAATACTAATATTTATGATTACTCTTTTACTTGTTTACATTCACGTGAGTAAACAAACTTTGCTTATATTAAACCACTTTATCAATGTTGATAAACGTCTAAAAATGTCTAGGCATAAGTCGTTACAAAAAAGGTTATAAGTGTTCAACGTGCTATATAAAGGATAATAAACATTCGTGGTAGGTCAGGCTCAATACCCGTTATTTCTATTCGTTCCAGCGGCCTATGGGTCGTATAATTCATAAATTCAAAACGTAATATTGAAGTATATTAACTTATATATAGAGAAAGTGGAAATTACAGCTAACAAAAAGGTGAAACCCGTAATTGAGAGTAGGTTAATAACTTGTCAAAATATGCGAGCGCATCGATAAAAAGAGGGGCCGTAAAAAAGTTAAATTAGTTACGTTAGTTTAAAAATAAAAGAAACTGTTACGTGAAAACAAAAAAGGCGATTTCGAGAAGATATTTAAGTAATTAACTATAACTTTAGTCTTTTATAAATATAGGTTTCATCATATTTATACTCGATTCCCGTAAAGTAAATTATAGTAATTTAGGCCCGTTTATGGAATAGGTATAAGTATCCTTTGTTATAATTAGCCAACTTATAACGTAATTCGAAAAGGTCGAAAACAGACGTGTTGAAAAAGTTTCAAAGCAAATTTTAAGTTGGGTATACGTAACCTACCTATTTCATTAACATCTACCGTTTTAATAGGTCGTTATTTCGGGGGCGGCCAAGTTGGAGTTTATTTAGAATTTGTAAAATTCTTTTAACATAATACTTTAGTTTCGTTTCCTCGTGACCATTTATAATATCTATAACTCGTGGTTAAAAGTTGCGGGATCGCTAATTCGAAAGCCGCTTCGAAACGATTCAGATAATATAATTTACGTAAAACAAGAAGTATTTACCTTCCGCGACGTCGAATTCAGTAACTTTGAAATTAATGAAACGTTTTATACGATACTTGTCGTGAAGGTAACGTAATATTTGCAAAAATCTATCCGTTGTACAATTTTCAAAAAAAAAAAAAACCTGAACGTTATTACCGACTAAAAAATATTTCGAAGAAAAACACTATGTTTTATTGGTGTTTTTATAAATTGTGACGTAGTTATAACGGTTTTTATAAACGTTGTAACATTTTAGATAAATAAAACGAAATATATGGCTTGTAGGCATAGTTTTGTAATTAGGCGAGTAAATACTTTACCAGTGAAATAAAGTTAACATAATTTCTATCAGGTATTTAGAACGGTTCAATATTAATACAAGTAATATTTTCATTGTTTCAAGCCAATTGAAAACTGGGTAATACGTAGCTTTATTTAAGTCAAATATGAAAGATAAAGAATCGTAGGTACGTTAAGATCTTTTGATTAACGCGTTTGGTCGCGTCGTTAGTTTCGGAGTAAAAATCTATAGTTAAACGTTATTCTACCTTCGTTAAATCGTAAAGCAGTTTTGAAAACCAACTGGTTCAACTGTACCTTCAGTTACGAACAATTGTATAAGTAAACCTATAAAATCGCTAATAGTAATTTAAAATCCGTTTTATATAAGCTTTGGTATTTATATCAAATATAATATCCAAAGTAATGAGTTCATTTGAAAGGTTATCAATGACGATAAAATCAAGTAGGTCGTCAGTACGCGTTTCAGGAAAGTTGATTATGAAGTCGATGACAAGCTCGTTTTAAAGCCGTTAGAAAACCTGAAAAAATTTAAGAAGTTTCTTTCGACGATATTGATGGAAAAGTACTATATGCAGTGAAGTAGGTCAACTTTACTTAAAGTAAAGTTGACAATACTAAACTACAATTCAAGAGTATTATTTTTTGTAGGCTTACTGTATTAGTTGTAAGTCTAGTACAGTATGCCATACTTCCTACCAGGGCATGGGCCCTGCAACTGGCCCGACAAATTACAGTGTAAACCGACTAACTGTCTGCTAAATCTAACACAATTCATCCATCACTTAAAAACGTAATAATACTATTAATTTGACCAATTGAATCTACAACTTTACAACGTTTAAAGCCTTAATAATACTAATCAATACATATTAGGTTTAATATAGATTAGTTAAGTAAAAGAAAAGGCTAATTTCTAGTTATTCTCTACGGCTATAACGGCGACTAGGGTAAAGGAAAAAGTCTTACTAAAGGCATTTATTAGTGCAACGCCAGTTTACAATGGCAGGAAAACAAAGAAGACTTTTAGGTTACGCCAGTCAACAACGGCAATCTAGAAGTAAACAATGGTATCGCTATTAAATATACAAAAACATCATTTATAGATATTCTTTAAATTCGTTAAAATTAACTATGGAAAGGTTTAAAGTTCGGAAAATTGACTAATGTTTAAGTTAATACTACTGCGGGTATTACTACCACAAAAACAACTAGATCTCACGGTCAAATGACAAACAACCTTCGACCTCTACCACTTTCAACAACCTTCAACCTTACCCTCTACAACAATACTTTGCCCCTATTTTACTATTTTTAACTTTCCCTACGCTAATTTAATCGTTAAAATTTCAACTTTAATCGAAAACAATATGAACTATTAAGTAGCGCCGAAAAAGCCACGTCGCGCGATCCAACGCTAAATCACCAAGTTCTTACGCGACTTTATGCAAAAACACCAAGTCCTTATGTCCGAAGATAACCAAGTCCCCTTCCCAGTACTCCCTACACGTCCTACACAAGCCAGTTCGTTAAAATATCTACTTCTAGCACTTAATTTAAAACCATCACTAACCTCTCTAGGAAAAAAACAATCAGAGCCCTTAAGACTACCTTCACCAAGTAATAAGACGAAGAACTTTAAAAGTAAGATGTCGATAAAAACTTAACGGAAAAACACATTAACAACTTCGTTAAATACATTATCATTAAATAAAACTACGACCAAAATACCAACCATATTTTTAATGAATAACGCGACTTATTCGATAACTGAATCATTAATATGGGAAAAGCAATACAAAAAGGGGTTGGGTCGAAATTTAAAACCAAACTTGAGGGATGAGGAATTTATGTTTATATTCAAGGTGCTACGAAGTTAACGTCAGCCCTTTTAGATCTCGTTTAACTAAAGGAACGCTTTTAAAACTCACGTCACAAGGGAAAATGTATTAAAAACTATAACGCCCCCAAACGAGATCCAAGGAACCTCCTTTTAACACTTGTTTAAGTTAAGCATTTTCATGCACTAAAGATAAGGAACTTATTAACCTAATCGAAAATTTACACTTTTACATGGAAGCGCCGAATACGTACTTAGTAGTGACGAAGCATATAAAAGAACCTCCGCTCATACGGCCAAAGATATTAAGGTAAACACCTTACACTAGTTAATTAAGTAGAATCGTCAAGTCTCCTAAAACCTTTAAGTACCTATCGCCTCTTAGCACTTCAATTGACAAGCCCTTCGAAAACATTCTTATGGCAAATTTGCCAGCACACGAAAGCCAACCACAGGTCCTATCACATGACTTTACTCCTTGAGCCAAGCGACTATCAATTACCCTTAGTACCGTGACTCGAAATCTTTAAAACTTAAATTGCAAAAGAATACCAAAGAAATCTAAAATAACTATTATGACTTACTTTCAAAACCTATCAACATATTAAACATTAACTACAAAATTTTCACCGACTTTTCCAAAATTTAAAACGATACAGAGAAGTATAACGGAAGACTCTACAACTTCCATAGCATGAAGATAATTCCTTTTTTAAAATATCTATAAGTAAATAGAAATTCCCCTTTTTAGTTTTCACTTACTATTCCCCGAAATCTGTATAGGGTACGCCAAGGACTACTTCCTAACTTTCCTAAATCGAACCACCATATTTTGCGAAGTTTATAATAAGATAAAAAATAGTTTGAAGCACGACGTCGACCTCGCTTAATACCATTCAGATTAGGCTACCATGCGGTAGAATATAAAAAAGAAAAAAAAATACCAATTAATATACTTGACCAAATACTTAATAAGCTAATATTGTAACAATAGGCAATAAAATAAGGTACACGCTAAAGAAGCCACATTTGAAGAGCAGGTATGGGTAACAATTATGAACGTCAACAAGTTGAAATACACCTTACAATTCTCATATTACACCTGCGAAAACTTCTGTAACCAATTACGTTCTTCGCTTACTACTGTAATAGCGCGTACAATAAACTCGCTAAATGTATTTACCTAAGCCAACAACCTTTCTGACGTTTATTAAAAAAAAAACCTTATTATAGATAATTACGCCAACTGCAAATATAGAGACAAACGCTCCTAACGCCTAAAATCTAGCCCATCAACCACAAACTAAAGGCAATAATCACGTTAACACCAATAGGATTGAAATTCAAACAAACCTACTAACCGCAAGTACTATCTTCGTAATAGTAACGAAAAAAAATATTAAATCTGTAATAAGTCGGGTTATTAGTCAACTCGATCCCTCCATGCTGAGCCAAACAACAAAAAGGTAATATACTATATATAATACCCTATCACTTCTAAAAAGAAGTATTTAAACCAAATCGCAAACTTTGAAGGCGATGAGACAATTAACAGTGATAATATCCCCAAGAAAATTGAGTGACATAAAACTAATGCTTCTAACTCGGCCTAATAACTAGCTGACCACGCCTTCCTATACCATTTAGGAAGTGAAAACCCTTACCTTTACCCTAATCAAGCCTCTAACCCTTTACACACCTTTAATCCTCGCGATCTCTATGTGAACCGCACGTTTCAAGATATCATACCAGATATACAGGTAATAAGGTACTCAACAAAAAGCCATTCGCAATACGTAACACTGCAGAGGGAAAGAACTAAAGCCACTAAAATTAATCGTTACGATACTATCAAGGTCAAAGTTAACTTCGGTCCAAGCGAACAACTATCGTTACTAGTAATAACGGTAATTCAAATTATTGTAAGAGCTACTACTTTGTATATCCTTAAATCCCCTACCATTTTCCTTCTTTAATTAAAAGCCATAAAAACCCCCCATGTCAACGTCGAAGTTAATGTAAACGAACTGATTAAAAACGGCTAAAGGTTTCCTCTCACCTTTAAATGGTGGAACTTATGATTCCATCTTTAAGGGCTTAAAATAATGATGTGAAACCTAACGAAATCTAAAATACATCAATTCCACCAACAGTTTAACCACATTGCTATTAACAGGCTATAAAAAGTCCTAAAGTTCACATAACATAACGATATGAAATATTTTACCCTAAAAGCTTTTTAAAACTCTATTACTACTACCAAACCCATGCTCAAACCTTCCAAAAAGTTACGTTTACACCAAAGAACGACAAGGACCTTAACTATGAGGTTTATGTTAATATATTATACTGACACCTGACGCATATTCTTTACGTTGTTAACTTTGCAACCTCTTTTTATAAATCCAAATTTCTAATGTTCTTTTTGCCAAAAGATACATAGAAACCACTAAAATTATTATATATTAACACGTACTTGAGTCTACCTAACTTTGGTTTTCATAATACCAGCACTAACTATATGGCGACGAAGTTTCAGGAAGATGCTCAAATAATAGGTTTCCAATGCAAATATGTGTCTATAAAGGCCTATTGAAATATTATAAAGGTTGAAAGGGCACACGCCCTACTTAGCCAAGCGTATAACATCTTTATGCTAGAAATTGGATACTTTACGGATCCGAATGCACGCCTCTAAATAGTGGTAAAGAGCCCAAACTAAACTATAGGCCTTAATGGTCTAGTATAAATACTACTGGTCCTTAAAACGTACTTACGCCTTACAAATAAATCCCCGCTATTAACATGTATCCAAAAGCGTGCTACAGCCTACAGCAAAGCTCTAAGAGAACTACGAAAGGAAACAGCATACCTCTAAGTCAATAATACCCTCAACATCAAGAAAGGCCCTACAAAAATCGACGTACTTACTCTACCGTTACAAAAATGAAGTCCTTGTATAGCAAAAACCGGGCAAAAAAACGGGCCCGTATAAGATCTTAAGTATTGTAAATTATAAAGTAGTTATTAAAACTGTTAACAGTCCTATATCTTTTCGAATAACCTTGGTCAAGCACTACATAAATGCTACCAACAATTAAGATCCTTAAGTCAAACAACCGAATCCATATGAACCTCCTCCACTCGTCATCGATAAACTAATGAAACAATGCCGGCGCGGAATACCCCCGTGGAGAAGGAACGTTCAAGAGGAAAAATACACATCGGGTCGTATTTATAATACTATTTAGATGATCAAAAAAGGAAGGATAACGAAGACTTAGCATTAAAGCTCCCAGTATAAGGGATTATTAAGACCTCTGGCAAACCTTTTAAGGAAAACGACAGGGTTGAAATAAACGGCCTACTAACTCGAAAGTTTATACAATTCGTATCAAAAAACGGTGTTAACCTTCAAAACTCAAATATTACGATTTTCAAGTGGATGATTATCCATGAGGTAAAGGGTAAAACCAAGAGGCAACCATGTAAAAAATCATGCTTAATCGTTTAAAGATATGACGATAAGAGCAAAGACTATATCTTTACGTGGTGGTAAGTGATTTTGAATATTAGCTAACATTTAGTGGCTACTTCAGCAACAAGCTTGATAGCTAAAAATAAAGGCAAGTTTACGCTTAATAGCCGTAATATAACGCAAACCTATACCTAGTTTTCAACGGATTTATAGAGAATCGTACAACTGGAGTAAATATAGGAACTACATGTTATTTACCCTTTAAAAGGGGTAATACGATATATTTAGCCACTCTATGGACTGACTAAAGAAAACGTCAATTAGGTCCTAACCTACTATTCATACTTTCAATCATAGCTAGTCAGGAAGCAATTAATATAAGACCCGTACTTACTGCTAACGTAAGAAAATGACTTCAGCCTAATGGTTATGTAGACTAATGATACCCTCTTCATCGGAATTGCGAGCTTTATAGCATCAGAACAGAAGGCGATTAAGGACTACAAGTTCTGAAATTACAAGTCGAAAAAGATGTAAGTCAATGGTAATGAACTTAAATTTAAAGGAGAATTCATCCGTATGTTTCATATAAATACTAACCTTAGTTGTCACCAAAAATATCAGGCGCTAATTGAACAAAAATAGATAAGACTAACGTAACCAAAGCTCAACGGTACCTCAAAAAACGTGCCCGTAGCAGCTATATTACTATACTATACCAATCAACAACCTTTTACGACCTCTATATTGCGGCCGAGGCATAAGAACCAAGAGTGAAAACTTTCACCTGATTAATGAAGAGATTAAATAGAAAATGAAAAACCTAGATCGAGAGATTTATATGGTTCCAATCGACTTATCGAAAACCAAACTAATAATCTTCACAAAAAGATCTTTTGCGAACAACACCGAACTATCTTTACAAATCGTATTATTCATGACTCTCATCAACGAAAATAGGCCAAAAATTCAGTTTTATATTATGGGCAACCTAATTTATTAAACCTCTATTAATTTCAAAAGAATTACACGAAACGCATTAGGTTCGAAGGTCTACAATATAATGGTAGACTTTAACGTAAACATGACACTATGAAAAACTCTTAACTTCATTACCAAATAGATGAATATTCCTCTTATCACGGTGATAATCTATACCAATTTGAAAATCCTGAGCGAATCCCTTTAGAATCTCGGAATAACCAGTCAAAAACGCTTGATAATCAACGTAAAAACACTTTATAAAGCCTACGAAGGGAGGGAAATTAAAGAGTTCCCATGAATTAACTGCAAAGACAATCCTATTAATGCTATAATGAAGGCTATATCGAACAAGGCTTGACAGAAGTTTATAAACAACAATAGAATAATTATATATATCGAGAGATACGTTAATAGGCCGCCCGAAAAGCTTAGATTACGTAATAGCAATTAGGGATGTACTAGTAAATGGGAAAACTGCCAGGGAATTGACGATGTTAACTTATTTGATTGGTATGGCTAAAGTAAAGGTTTGCAAAGTGAAGGTTTTCAAAGTTTTGCAACGGAAAAACTTTGAGTAAAAGTGAATGAAGTTGACCCTCGGAGCCGTATAGAATCTAATAGCATTAAGGGTTAATCTGTATACACATGGGTAAATTTTAATACGGAGGTTAATTATAAAAAAAAAAACAGTGGTTTAGCCAGCTAACGAGGAAGCTGTTTAACATTTACCGGAAAAAATTGGTCAACCACACTAGCGTATACGCAAAAACTCAAAAGCCGCCAGTATTGGAATAATACTACATATAGTACAGTAAATCAACTTTATTTGTATGAAAGTTAACTATACTAAAATGCAACTTAAGTATATAAGGGGAACATAGTAATCGAAATGGTTTTTTATCATGTTGTAAATCTTACGGAACGTAGTTGATCGAGTTAGGAAAGTTAGGTAGTAATTTTAGGTGTGCCTTAGAAGGAATTCGGGTAATAGTAAGTGAAAACCAGAAGGAAGAACCTTTTTTTACTTATAGATGTTTAAAAAGAGTATTATTTTCGTGTTAAAGAGGTTGTAGAACTTTTCTTTTTACCTTTTTATATCGTTTTAGATCTTAACAAAGTCCTTGAGAAGATTGTAATTTATGTTTACTATTTTGACAGAGTTTAGACGTTGTTTGTGATAGTTATTTCAATTTTCATTTGTATTTCCTTGAAGTTTAAGTTTTAGAGTGTTCGAGGAAAGGTGGTAAGGGTAATTACCAGTCGCCTAGCCTGAAGGATAAGGTTCTATGGTGAGACCAGTGATAGGATTTCACGTGTAGGTAAACTTGCTACCGAAAGGATTCTAGAGGGCTAAACTATTTTAATTAAATTGTTGGGGGGTAAGAGTAGATTGAAGGTTTTGAGTAATATAAGAATCTTTCTTAATTGACTAGTGTAAGGCGCTAATTTTAATTCTTCTGGCCGCGTAAGCGACCATTGCTTCAATTGCCATGTCGCCGCTGAGTGCGTATTCCGCGATTTCGTGTGGAGGTGCTAGGCTACCGAGCAGGTTAACAGGTTCCTTAACATTGGCGCATAAAGAGGATTAACTTAATTAAAGGTAAAGGGAAGGTCCCTTGGATCGCGTATAGGATCATTAAGGTTTTTAAATACCCTTTCCCTTAGGGCGTAGGTCTTCAGGGTATTCTTGAAGTTAAGATAGGTCGAAAAGGGTCTTTGCCAGCTGAGTAAAGCTTTTTTTAATATTTAAATAGCTCGCCTTTTCAGGTTTCACTTTAGTTTTAACTTAATACTTTTTCAACCCTTTTTTTATATGTTAATAGTCTAGTTTTCAAAGAAATTACAGTATTTGTAAAATGCATTATTACCACGGTCAAGCTTTTTACCTTTATCCTAGTTGATGATATAACAGCGGACAAAGTTAGTTAAGTGTTTTTCGGTCAAGTGTTCATGAACGTTTTATCCACAAAGCTTGTAGTTATAATGCTTAATATAGAGGAGTCCAAAGGCCTTAATTACTTCGTTTCAAACGGAGTCGGTAATAAATTTGAAGTTACCGATTACTGTAACAATCTTAGCGTTCTGGTTTGTATAAAACTTGTAGGGCGTATAAAGCGAGGGTTGTAGTGATCTTTGGGTGTGGAGATATGGTGTTTTAACGTAATGTTACCTAGGAACTTGACATTTTGGCGTTGGATCGCGCGGTATAGCTTCCTTAATACGACTTGCCGACTCTAAGTATTTTAACTTAAAACAGAGAAATTTTCAATTAAATTAGCGTAAGGGAAGTGAAAAGAGTGAAGTAGGGACAAAGGTATGGTGTAAACGGTAAGGTCGAAGGTCGTTTATTGTTTGAAACATAGAACTTACTCGATAATTATGCAGTAATAACACTCATAATAGTGTTAATTTAACCGTTTGCCAATTTGTAAAACTTTGTGACTTCTAATGGTTAATATTAGCGTATTTAAAAACAATCTTTGGTAAATATTATTTTGGTGTTTTTACTAGCGATACCGTTGTTACTCCAAGTTGTCGAAAAAACCGCTGTAGCCTAGAAGTCAATTTTATTTACTTACCTAAAAATAACCGCAAACTGTAAGGGCATTTTGCAAAAAATCTTTGTTTTATCCGGGCCGCTATTTAATGTAAAAAGTAACTGGAAAATTGCTTCTTCTTCTACTTAGCTTATCTCTACTTAACCTAATAAGAATTAATTAGTATTGATAGGGCTTTAGAAGTTATAACTTTGTCGATTATATTAGTCGAAATAACAATAGTATTGTAGTAGTCAAGTGGTGGTTGTATTGTTTTTGGTTTGGCAGACCGCTAGCCGGTCCGCACTGTAATTTGTATGGTTAATTTCTTGGCACATACCCTAGTATGAAATGTGGTGTACTGTACTTGACTTACACCCAATACAGTAAGTCCACAAAAAACAATACACTCAACTTACAGTCAGTATAGTCAACTTTATTGTAAGTAAAGTTGATTTACTGTACTGTAGGTACTATTATTCCAACATTAGGTAATGTATAATCAGCCCCCTTATCGTTAACCAATTAAAACCGAAAGTGTAAAAGGTGTTCTGAACAATGAGTTTATCGTTCAGTAAATAGTTATATAATTATAAAATAATCCAAATTTTATAGCTCGTAAAAATAATAAATAGATGAGCCGTACTTCGAAGCTCCTAGTTCCATATTTTCAAATAGTTTATAATTCCTACAAATTCTTCATCGTGGATTTTGCAATTATATTAGACGGATGATAAACGAAAAAAAAAACTTATCAAACGTAAGGTATCGTGTTCGTTACATTGGAATAGATAACCCCTTAAGACCCAATAGAAGTAGTCGGGTTATCAAAAAGGAAGTAAATTTAAGCTGTTAAAAAGCAATTTTCACCTTGGGTCCCCAATATAGAGAGATACCCTTTCGAATATGTCAAATTAAAAAGCAAATTATTATGAAAAAATCGTGAATAAATTATCGATAAAAGTTAACTAATTCAATAAGTCTTTGTAATCCTATGCAAACGTAAATTACATTGCGTTCCTCATAAAGAAAATCTTCTTAGGGTGTATTCATATATTGATTTCTCTCTTAATGTCGAATCCCCGATATTTTGTTTATTAAAAGATGAAGTTTCGTTGAGATATATCAAGGTTTAAATGAACTATATTTAGAATTTTTAATCCCAGCATAATTTTAATGTTTTGATCGTTAAAATTACGTTGAAATATACATAAATAAAACTAAGGTGTATGATATAAAAGAAAATATTGAGAAAGAAGAATAACGAGTTGTGAATAAACTTTTAAAAGGTAAAAGGTTCATTACAAAATCCGGAGGAGTAATTAGCTATTCGAAAGGTCAAAAACGTATACAAAATATTGTTATCCATTTGTTTGTTTCCTTAATATGAAACTTGTAAAAATTTGCTGTAATATTTAATTTAATATATTATTGAACTAGAATGATGTCCATCAAAGTTTAATTCATTAATGGAAAGATATAGCGGTAAACTTTCGTAATGACGTTAAATTTATGATGATAGATTGAAAATGTACGTTATTCCCGGAATTTTTCACAAAAAACAAAGAATCATGCGTTAACATCTTAGTCATAAAAATACATTCACTCGATCAATGTATTTTTTAAAAGCAGGATTTTCTATTACAAAATATTGTATAATAGGCCACATGGGACTTCGAAAGGCTAATTTTAATGATTATTGTGTAAAATGATTTCATAATCGGTCTCATAACAATGGGGAAATATTATATCTCTCAGCGCCTTATTCAATCAGTGTTGAAATTCTTTAAAAGTATTGAGAAGCTTCTCGTTACTAAAATACGAGTGGATTTAGGGTGGGGGGTTTATTAATGTTTTTGAGGGAGACGGCAACAAGTCATGAAGTAACAGCTTATTCCCTTTCAGCCTTTCAAAATATAATGTGAAGGATGGTGGTATGAATTCTGCAAGGTTTTTTCATTCTTATACGACCCCTCGTTAACATATTTAATAACTTCTTTCGCGTTTCCAAAACATCGTATACTTTAGAACGGTGTAAGACCTATTTGTTTTAGGGTTTACCTAGAATAATGTCGTATTACCAATGGAGATTAATATAAATTTAAACCATGAATGATATTTAGGTAGTTTAACATCTAATATCATTATAAAAATAAGTTGTAAAGTGGACCGTATACGTAACATATAACTTTACTAAATCGTGAAAGTATAATAGGAATACGCAATAATTTCAATCAGTTAAGAGATTAATCATTTTCAACGTTATGGCATCTATAACTTTTTTTAACCCAAATTTCAATGAAATGAATGAAATTTCAAAGTAAACTTATTACCTACGGGAAATCATTCAGAAAATAAGGGCGATTAACAGGGTAGAACTTAGATTCTTTGTATTTCTATATGACATTATACCTATGAGTTACGGTTTTTCCTTCTAAATGTTTATAGAATGATCGGAAAATATAAGATAAATACCCTTATCAGTTTTGGTACCGAAGCCTTTCCGGCGTTAAAAGGAATCTAACTAGTAAGTACGAATACAATAACCTTTGGTGTAATACTGTAAGCATTAGTTAAGGTTATTACAACGGGAAAATTTCGAATAGTTAACCTAGATAACTCGCCGCTTAAAAGCGCTTGGAAGGGCGTTTACGTTAGTTATAATAACTCCCCTTTATTGTCGTGGATAGGCACATAATTTTTATGATCACAGAAGTACCTCTAATACTAATAACGCTAATGTAACTGGCGCCGCCATATCAAAATCGAATATTGTAAAATCTCCTATTGATTAGTTGGAGACGGACGAACTATTTGTTGTAATCCGCGGATATATTTTTAAAAAAATTGCGAATTGATTATCGTATTGTGAATAACTCCTATTAGCATAGCAAATTTAACGGCGAATTCCTCAGCTATACCGTCGGTCGTTTCGAATAAAGCCTCTTGAGCGTTTTAAAAAACGTAAAATTGTTTATAGGAATTTTACTTTATATTGATACGCCGATCATTAATGGCTTCAGCTACGTTTACGTCGTAGTAAAAAGTGAGATAAATTGCTATAAAGATATTGGGGTTGTTAGTACCACCGTTGTTACTGCGAACGTAATAAAGTTCCATAGCAGTTTTCGTAAAAGTTTTTCATTATTAAAAAGTAACGTTAAAGTAATTATTTTCAATGCCGATAAACTTTTTATTCCTATAAAAGTTACGTAATATCGTTTGTTCCTTTATCGAAAAGCGTAATAGATCGCCGTAAAATTGAACTGGTTAGTTAAAAAGATTATATTTAGGTTGTTAAAACCTAACGTTATCGAGCGGAATGCCAGTATAGTAGTCGAAGACTAAAGAATTCGTGTTATAGTTATTTTCAGATAAGTTAACGCAATTCCCGATAATTAATGGCGCGATAGCTACGTTATTCGTGAATATCGTAGCGAAACATCGTTGAAAGAATGGTTTATTAGTAAAAATAAGTATATTGGTAGCTTTAAACCATAGGATTCTATGTATTAAAGCATTTGATACGTTAATATTACAATTTTCCAAGCATATACGTACTCGTGAATAGCTTGGTTTCATTTAACAAGCTTTATACCTAAGGCTTCGGTAAAACGTTCGTGTTAAGTGTTAGGTCTTCGTGTTAAGCCGTTGAAGATCTTGTAAACTACTCTTCTATACGTACGTTAAAAAGTTGCTTGAAAGCCTAAGGGTCTAGGTTTGAAAGTTCGAAGGACATGGCCCTAATCTAGAGCCGTTAACAAACAGCTATAACACTGTCGACAAAAAGGATCAAAAATTATATATATATAAACTAGGCTAAAGCTGCAGCTAAAAGTGTTAGGATACTATTCATAATTTTCGATGAAAAAGACGAGGAGAACCACTGCTAAGGCGTTGTTACGAAGCTATAGAAAAGGGATGGCCCGATTATACAACAGTTAATGGCATATTTTCGCACAGCGTTTAAGCGTCTTCAAAGACCCGTAAGAGCATGACGACCACTAGGGCTAGATCCCTGGTAATCATGACCCCAGATACTAGTCTAAGATATTAGATAGAAGGAGTTAAAGAATTTAAAGTTGGGGTAGCGCTTTACGAATTTATGTAGGTACATTTCAAAATTCCGTCGCTAACAATACCTTTACCAAAACTTTTAGATACGTATAGATGATTTAAATTCATAAGGAATCGATAAAGTATGTTGGCCAAATTACCTTCCTTTTATGACTTTGCTATGAGGTTAATTTATAGATTATACAGTTTAGTTTTAGGAATATAAGTAGCTTGTTTATTTGCCTTCGTTTTTTATCTTCAATGCAACTCAATGAACCATTAGTAGAATTTATCCAAGAAATCAAGCCTAATAGTGTTTTTAATATGTTTAAGCCAAGAATAAAGAGGAAAATTATATTGGTATAATGCTTTAATATAGTAGTTTCTTCGACGTTCATTAACTAAAAGTTATTGGTGAAGTTTTAAGCGAATATAGTTTGAAGGTTCTTAATTACTTTTTTCCCAGCGAGATTCGTGAAGACGGTAATATTGGCCTTATCGTTAGGTATTTTTTTTTAATTGATTGTTGAATGGAAAATGTTGTGGTGAAAAGAAAAATAATATCAAAAGTAATGTTATTTATTTAGTAATTTCTTAATTAAATTTAAATCTGTTACTGCAGAGGTTTTGTAATTACTTGAGTCTCGCTTTGCGATTTGTATTGATAATAATAACAGCGACTTCGCCGTTTTTCAACTTCCCTATCGTCACCACTTTGGTTGTTGTTTTCAAATTTTAAGACCTCAAGATTTACAAAATGTGATACTTTTCAGCAGTAAATCATAAGGTTCAATTTTCGACTTGTAGTAAATAAAGATATGTTAATAGCTCGATGATACCATCGCTTCTCGTAAACTTCCGCGAAAACGGACACAGGTATATAATGGCGCTTAGACAAAGTCTTTCCTATACTTTACCTAAACTAATAGTAACTAGGAAGTAATAAATTCATTTATAAAAATTATCTCTTCTCAGTTTAATAAGTAATCGTTAACATTGATAGGCTTTTATCGTTGTGACATAGTCGATTGGAATTATTGTCGATTCAACTGGTATTTTAAATTGAAAGTAGCGATGTATTCCTTTGGTGTTCGGCCGGCCGCTAGCCGATCTGTTCAATAATCTCTATATAAAAATGCTAGGCCCTTGCACAACATCAAAATGGGCACTCGCTTCAGTAAACTCACAGTCAGTACAGTTAAATTATTACCTGTATAGTTAACTTGGCTTTACAGGAATATACTTCGATTCTTACATGAACAGGTTTATAAATAATTCCAGCGATTTAAGTTTCCATAAATTTGTTGATATTATTTTTTCATTTTTTCCAATTTCATGCATATTATGATCGAAAAAGTCAACATTCTACCCTAATTATTATAAATCATCTTATAAATGAAACCAAACTTTCAAATCCGTCATAAGCTTCCTAAATTACACCTTATGAAAAAATTATTAATGTATTATAATAGATAATTTGTCAATTTGGTTTTCACAAAAAGTTGTATTGAACTATCAATTGTGATCAATTCAATTTTTAATATTGAAGCCGAAAAATGTTAAACCCCTACTTTTAGTTCCGCCGTTCTTATAAATCAATGAATTTTTTTCAACAAGATTCAATACTATAGTTAAATTTGATTTTTACTCCAAATATGATTATATTTTAATTATCCCAATTTGTCATGGATTTCATTTAATAATTCAATTTTGTAAATACGCATTTCAAATTTTTCCTCTAGTCTTTAATAGCTTTATATGATGTCAATATAAAATCTCCTAAATATTTTAAACGTATATAAACTATTTAATTTGCATAAAAATGTTTAAATCACAAAATAACTTTTATCTTTAAACTTTCAACCTAAAGTTTTACTATCTTCTAGTTTTTTTACACAAATAAAATTTCTAAGTTATGTGGTTTTAAGTTGATTTAAATTGGATTAAATCTTATTATGCATATTATATTCATTTATAGCTTATATTCCTGAATGAGTATTCCCAATGTATTTCTTCCTACAATTTTAATTTTTTTATTCACTAAAAATGATATGAGTTCTATATATCATTCATGTACTCTAATGATCAAACGAGTTGCGTATTATTTCTCAGATTCATAAGTGGTTAATTAACAGTACAATATGAAGTAAAACATGAAATATAGATAAATCAAATTACTATTTATTTTCAAACGAATATTATTCAGGTCCTTCAGATATTCAATTATAATGGAATTTTTTTAATTGGTTTGAAATTTAATATTCATTACGAATACTCTATTTCTGGTCAAAGTTTTAAATTATAGCACCACCCACCATTTATTTAACAACACTGGTATTACTATTAAACACCAGGTAGTGTAATAATTCAAATCTTAAATAGAAACAATAAATCTTTTTAAAAATACTTTAATGATTTTAATCGTTTATTCATGAAAATGAAATGAAAATTCCTTTCTTTTAACTAAAATCTTCACGTTATTGCTCTACCATCCAATTCAATCATCTTGAAAATATGTACGTGTGATTTAGTATTTATCAAAATATTATAAACAATCATTACCTATGGAAGTTTTTTCGTTGGTATGCAATGAAATTATTAAATATCATTTTATGTTCTTGGTGTATAATTTCTTCTTAATCTTTTAAGAAAACTAAATTTTCTTTTATTGTTTCTCGATTAAAAATTTTACCTTCAAACAAAGGTATTAACCGCCACGAATGTTATTTGGAAAGTTACATCTATTTTCAATATATATTCGTGTAAATATTATGATTTACGCATATGTTTCAACGTCTTTTATAAAAACATTCATTCATTTCATATTATTTGGTATGAAAATCGTCAAAAAGCTTTTAAATTATTTAAATGAAACGTTGTATTCTTGAAATGAATACATTTAACTCTGCAAAAAGGCACTCAATATTATCTGATAAGTTATTCCACGAAAAATACGTTAAACTTGAAAGTCTTCCTCTATCAGATACTAACGTCATTATATAAAGATTTGAATCGTTTCAATGTATCGTCGACTATTTAACTACAAAAATTCAATAATTCATTTCGTTTACTTTACTATTATCTTCAATAATGCAAATGAACCTTTCTCCAGCATGAATTTCTTTTCTCAAACTTATATTCTATTAAAAAAATTATATGATATTTTAAGTCATAATATGTTACATCTAAGATTTTTCCATTACTAATAGTTTCTTCGTTAGCAAGTCTCTATTTAGTACGTGATATTTCATTATATTTTTACATTATCTCTTGGTGCTGCCACAATAAAATATATTGAAAACATAAAAATGACAGCCCTGCATTTTGATATGATTCTAGTTATAACTCACTATACAATGAATTAATTAAATATTTCATTTAATACTGATTATGGCATATACTTACTTTACATATGGAATTTCTCATTATACAGGTAATCTATGGATTCTATTGGGTATTAAATTGATTAATAAAAGGAATCATAAATTGTGGAAAGTCCAAAATAAGAATATTCATTGAACCAAGTACAACAAATAGCAAAAAAAAACTGCACCACAGTTAAACCCTCAAGTGCCTCAATAAAAACAATTGAAACGAATATTTATAATATTATATAGTATCATACTATAATTATGGTAATTCGTTATCAACGTAAACCTTACCCTTATTAGTTCTTTATTATCATCCAATTGAACCAAATTCCTTCATTATTTTATGTTACCATCTATAATTTCAAAAATACCTGTAACACGGATTTTTACGAATACAAATATTATAGTATGTATGCATTCAAAAAGGAATTTAGAAAGAAAACTAAATGATATACACAACTTTCATTTGAATATAACCCCTATCACTCATAAATCTATGTTTTTCAACCGTTTTTACGATTTTAACATAGTTGTTAAGTTCAAAAAAGTGATTGAAATGTAATTTATATCCTAATTACAATCTTTATATCAATATCCCCATTAATCCGTGTATACCACTCACCTAATTTCGCCAAAAGTTATTATTGTAATACTTACATCAAGTTTTTCAAAGTCTTTGACAATAATTATCCAACATTTCATTTACCAAGAAAAACATAAGTACACGACATCGTTAAATTCTATTACTCGATAAATCTTTTACGTAGCTCAATCATATTTAACTCTATAACATATACAATCATTGGTTGAACACACAAAATTACATTAATTTTCAATCTTTTCAATCGTTCTATTATCGCTAAGAATTTAATTTTCGAACGTCTCTATGATTATAAATCATCAATATTTTACTGACTATAGCGTTAAACCATTGTGTTTTGTGACTTTGATATCATTCGATCAAAAGATTCTTCGTCTCTTTTTAAACCTTATGAATGGTAGCAACATTATTAAAGTTTTGAATTTCACTGCATGAATTATTATTATTCAGTTATATTCTAATTTCATTCGAGCTTTCTTTCAAACTTTAAATATTAATGATTTTTAATTTTTAAATTTTTGTGAAACAATTTAAATGCGTATCAGCTTCGGTTATATTGGCTTGTAGCTTGAAAAGCATCAACAACGTCTTACGCATTGCGTTTACATAGTAAAATACGTGATGCTCTGACCCCTACGCGTGTATTTTCATGAAACCAGTTTATAAACAAGTGTTAAAAAATTCACGTATGGAATATTGTGATAACAATAGAATCATTTGTTAAGACCAAAAAAAAAGAATATGTCTTAGTTTTGAAAATTTTCAGAAACATTAACTTGTGATTATAATCCAGCCCCTATAAGAATTATTAGCGTCTTAAAAAAAGAAACAAATGAAGGCATATTATGGACGTCATGATGAAAATGTTAGCATCTATCATTAATTAACCTGCTAAATTATACCATCTTCAATAGCGTGTGAATGCTATCATTTTATCACAAATACTTTTCAAACCCTTCATGTATTCTTTGAATGGGCTAGATGTTGTCATTTTCCCAATTGAACTACCGATTTTATATTTTATAAATGTGCTCGATGGAAAAATTAAGATACAAGTTTGCTATATTTAAACGGATGCTTATAATATTTATATAAGCTGGTACTTGATGAATAACGGCTCTATTATCGAACTTATTATACTAAATACGGGAATTCGTATATGAATTGTTATTTAAACGGACAACCGATTGACAATACTTATAATAGCCATCGAATATCGTATTATATTAACGACTTATATATTATTTCTTTTCATTGTCGGCTGTATTTTTCATTTTGGTTTATATTTTCATTATCGGTAATTTCTTCCCGTATAAATGATAATAAAACCGTTACCAACTTATTCGCTACTCAGCTATTAATTATTGTACTTAAAATGTTTTTATATTAATAAACGAAAGTGAACTTTTGGTTGTTATACCTATGAAACGCCTTGTAAAGCCATTCCCTCCTGATGTTTAAACGGTTGACATGTACCAAATTGTAGAAAATATTCACAAACTATCCCACCATTTTCGTAATTCAATCAAGGGATCGAGTATAAGAGGAGAAAACGCTTTGGAATTGTATAACAAAAAAAGCGACAACAACAGCGAAAAGGAGTCGAATATTGGCTAAAACAATTGGAAATAGATAAGAAAATTCAATAAGCTTCTTGATTTGGACGAGTAAGTTTAATAAGGGAGATACCAAAGATATAGAAGGTTTTATACATAAGTCAAACCAATTAGCAGTAAAAAAAACTTAAAAAATGTGAGTAGGGGAAAATTTCACATTATTAAAAAGGTTCCCTTGAAAGATATCTCAATTAAACCCGATACGAACCAAAACGAGATATACGCGAACGGAAACAAGATAGTAATATACGAAAACGAGGCGAAAACGACCTTAGGTACGAAACAAAACAAACGAATAAATGGAAAACCAATTGTTTTTATAATATTCGACGAGGTATAAGGGTTTTTTACTGGAAAACATAATAACATTATTATCAATTTACTACATATACACACGTCGATTGCGTTCATTCGAAGGGTGAAAAGAAAATGAAAAATGATACTTTTTAATTAACTTACGTCACTACTGTTACCTATTAAACTATTAATTTTTTGAATCCCAACAGGAAAACTAATTGGTGATTGGATGGTTAGAACCATAGTATTTGATGTTTACGGAAGTCAAAATCTAAAATAAATAATGAAGTATTCGTAAAGCTTTCTTCATGTAGATATTCCTGATAATAAGAATAATTGTGAGAAAATAAAAGAAAATTGATGGAAATTGACTTGGTATACGGTGAAACAAAACCAATACTAATAACTTAAAATAACAAACTCGATAAACATGTTAATAGTCTACTCGAATGAGGGGAACTGAACGATTTATCGTAAAAATTGTTAATAAAAGATTGAGGTCTTCCAGCATCAACATTGGAAATATAGGACAAATGAACCAGGTAAATAACTTCGTCAACGAGAAATACTAATAATTCTATTAAAATAGAAAAAAAAGAAAAAGGTTAATTTCTTGTCAGAAACAATTATATCTATGAAACTATTTATTCGCTTTCAGTTGAGAGAAACAAGGTGTAACTAACAGTGTTACTTATTTTATCTAAATCGAATGAATCAATAGGACATTAAAACGAGAATAACTTTGGTATTTACAAGCCGATGATTCTTTCGCTTCAAGGGTTTATCCCATAATAGAAACAACAGGATTTTATGTGTTAAGTTATTTCAAATAGGGTATGTACTTACTTCACCCAGCGAGAAAAATGGTAAATATTGATTCTTTTTCAACTACATTTTAGTTAATCATTAAATAATTAAACCTTAACAGCCAACAAATTTATAAAATGAGGTATTGGATACTCATTTTCTGGGTAAACATAAAGTTTTATTCCAGGCTAATACAGCAAATAGGTATTGAGGAATCACTATTACTCTAAATTATAAGTTCAAAATAGCATGTATTATACCCATAATACAATATTTAATATTTAAGATTACTTATAAATAAAAGAAAGTAGGTATACCTATTGCGAACTCGACGATATTATTTTGGGTCAATAACTATTACCAAATAGCGAGAACGATATGAAATATGGCGAGATGAACTACTTTAATAACGGAAATGATACAAAGTTTAAAGAAAGTACCATAAAAGATAAGCGGAGGAATACGAAAATTAGTAAACCAGTACTGCCTTCATCAATAGGATAGAACCATACCTGGAAAATGACCTTCAATATTAATATTAATAAACTCAATGCCTTATCATAATGCTTTTACGCGATATTCAACTTCGTTCATTATTAGTAATTTCTCTCATTGTATTCGGAAATATTAGATTTACTTTCTAAACTGTAAATTATTACGTGGAAAAGTTTGGCCACCTAAAAAAACATCGGAAAAAATTATAAATATGTGCGAAACCTGAACACCAGTATACTTTATTAAAAACATTCAACGAATTACTTTACCTTATATCGTACGTCTCGAGGTATATACTTGATTGAGTATTATAGACGACAATTTCAAAATCGTTCAAATAAAAATGTACTTAAAAGAACCTGGATGGGAAAGGTTTTAAAACGGATACAATAGGTACCGAATAGATTCGAATAACGAGAGACACACTCAAAATCACTCGTTACTATATACCTAGCCATTCAACAAAACGATGCGACGATTCCAAATCACTTATATAATACCACTTCGCTATGAATACATTTGGAAAAAGAATCGTTAACGTTGTTTCCAATTGAATAAATTAATAATAGGCACTGAAATTATTACCCGGTTGATATCTTACAAGAGAGTCGTGATATTTCTTTTCTGGAAATTAAACGACACCAAGACACGATATACCATCGGCGAGATAAAAAAAGCTAACTGTGGATGAATGTTTAAAAAAAGTCAAGTCATAGGTGTTTCAGTCGCCTTTTCCAACAATAATTAACTAACTATGTAAACCTAATATTACTATCAACGAGTTTAACGATAACCATAGCGAAAATTACGCAATGTATGAATACACTTCTAATATTCAATACTAGTATCGTATAACGCCCTAAATAAGACAAAATGATCAAGACCGCAGACGAAACTTCAAAGCTATCGGAGATAACTATAAAACCCTTAAATTTAGAAATGGGAAAATCAGGTACGAGAGAATTACCGTAAGCGGTAGGAAAATACTTACTCGTATGATCGGCGATATTGAAAGATCTAAGGATAGGAATCTTCTTACTTATAAAAGTATTAAGTCAAAGAAAAATTTTAAGATCGGAAGAAGTAACGATAGCAACCGTATATGTCGACGAAACGAACTGGTATAGTAATATTATAAGTTACCTAATAGGTGGCTATAGGATAATCAAAAACTTACCGATATGAAAAAAGTAAAGCAGAATTTATTACAATTTTATATTTAAAACGAAGTATTTCTAAAACGAGAACTAGGTAAATAATACGTTATGAACGTAAATAAGCATAAAGTTCCCTGAACGCTAAAATAAAACTACGATTTCTACAGATATTTCGCCGTAGACTTAACTCCTTACAAATTAAAGAGCTTGATATAATAGCTGACGCGATACATAAATACTGATGAGTACGTCAGAATATACTAACCGCACGATTTATCTAATACCTCCAAACTAATTAACGCTGGAATTGAACCTATAATAGCTTTAAAACCATTGGATATAATAGGTATAGACTTTATAGGTAAAATCAATCCAAAAAAGCCACATGACGAAACCTATCTTTATATTAAAATCTATTATTTTTCGCGATTCCCGTTTTACACAGTAAAAGATAAACTACCAGGCGAAGAAGTATATAGAACTTGAAAACCTGTTACGGATAATTTTCGCTCCACTATTAAATGTGACTTGGTTGACGTAAAATACTTGAAAGATCCGACAATAATACTGTTTTTTATCGAACGAGAAAGAAAAGAAGGAATGAACCTTCTTGTTTAACCGCGTTAATAAGTTTGATTAAAATTTTAGTAAATTGAAGCAAAAATAGGCTAAGGAAATGGGTTTACGAATGTATATATGAACACTTCCAGGAGTAGCCTCGAGCTCTCGCCAATATTATAAAGGCCATTAACAATAAACTTATGAAAAAGCTACCATACACACCATTATAGATATCTACTTAAGCCCTTAAGCTCTACTGTAACAGGAGAAGTAGTAAGCTTGTACAGAAAACAATTGGCGGCGATATTTATTAAATCGAAAGCGAATATTTAAGAAACATTTAACGAATTTATTAATCGGCATAACAACTCCCATTTATAAATGGCCGAAAAGTAAATGAGGCGATAAATTAAGTTGAAGATTAACCTGAACAATAGTAGCGAATTTCAAGTCAGCGACTTGTTGTGCGAAAGTATAACGAAAACTCGTGATATTACGTTGAAGAGCTTTAAGGTTAGAAAAAACAAGAACCTAAAACATATTCGGTCGCCTAACTTTAAGCCACAATATTTATAACCGTAAGAAGTTAATTAAATCGTATCATCTATCTCCCTCTGAATTAACAACCCTACTACGAGAAAGAAACGAAAAAAGGATTACATCAATTCTCTTAAACCATAAATTTGAGATATATGAAATCAGGATGAAAATCGAATTGAAGATAAAAAAAAATGAAAACTAACATTAACAACATGGATAAAACCTCCCAACAAAACGTACCAGAATAGGGTAATGATGTAACCTCTTCACAAAGTAAATAAAGATATTGAAAGGTTAAGATTCAAAATAAGAATTTAAAAAGAAAGGGAAACTTAAAAAAATATTATAGAGTATGGTGGAAAGTTGCTTTAATTATTTATTTCTTTATTCAGAATTCCATTTTTTACTTTGTTCCATTACTCCACATCAGCTTGCGTCAACTTTTAATGTAAACCCCAACTTCTGTTTTACTTTACTTTACTTTCAACATTTTTTCCATAGCTTCATAACTTAACCATACCTTAATTGATAGATAAATGGTAGTATAGAGGATCAGTATACATACTAAGAATGACTTAAACTAAGAAAATGGCGACCCGAAATCAAAGGGAAGATGATGAATGAATGAAGGGGTACCCGCAAGCGCTAGCTGTACTAGAATAAACAACAATACAAATTTACCCACCCCTTCCAATACCCTCCGAACCCCTTACTTTCTCCTCGTAACAAAATCAAACCAATTGTCATTTCATATCGTCCTGTACACATACGATTATTTAACTTCAAATCTCAAAGTTATTTCAATATTATCACATTACATCAACTATTATTACAACCTCTCTTTATATCATCACTCATGGTTTCCATTGCAATCTATTATGTGGGTAGAAATTTGATTATTTGTTGTTTTTATGCAATGATGGAGTTTATTAAATGAATGAGTTGCAATCTTGTAAGACTCATATATTGGATACCAAGAAAATTTATATTGCTTTTAACATTAGTTCTTTGATCAAATCAATCGACTATTTTACTTTTGTTTCAAAGTACGGAGGTGTCCCTCTTTTTGTTTGTTTTATGTATTATTAAAAACCTTTTATCATGATTCTTTGTCTGTGTTCTATACTTAAATCTGCTTAAATAAAAGGGAATTAACATTCTGATGAATTTGTATATATGAAAATATCAAATACCTAATATGCTGAGTAATATTTAAGTAGAAAAACTGCGGTTATCCATCGGTATTTGCCAAACTTAGTGACGTTTAAGTGTTTTACCGAATTGAATACAGGTGAATACAGTGTAATTTGAGCTAAAAAAATACTAGGAAAGATATATTAAGTGTATAGAAATTATAATATCTCCCTGAAGAACCAAATCCAACCCGGTTAAAAAAAAAACCAGATGAATAAAGGAATAATAACCTACCTGTCTTTCACGATATCTTTTCAATAAGATTTGAATATAGAGTATGAAGAAAAATACTCGTTATTACGTCTCTAGATTTTATATTACTTAATATATTGTTCTATTCATGCATATTAATGAATGTAAAATTATAATGATTATATAATAAATACCAAATTTATATGTTGATTATATTGATCTCGTGGATGTTGGGTATAATGTAAGTTGTAGACAAAATAGTTAGTATTTTTATATTTTTTTAGGATAAGGGAAGAAGACTAACTTTGTATTATTAGTCTAAAAACAAATTCTAAATCTGCTGGTAAGTGCACAGATTTGAAGATGAATCAATCAATTATAGAGTCCCTCGATAATAACCTTCCATGTTATAATAAATGCCACCATCTTAAAAAAATTCACCGTCTTTATTGTTTTTAAAAATATAGTTTCGTGAGAAAACTTTTTCGTGAAATAAAAGTCTCATATTTGTTGTTTTCTATTCAAATTTTATTCAAAGATTTGAATTTGTTTCATAAAATGTTTCAAATCTATCAATGGTTTTTATCTATCGGTTTTACTTTAAAAATCTTTTTATCCGACTTATCATTTCACTTGATAACCTGAACGATAACAACAGTTTGAGAATTGGTTTTGAATGCGTTTAATTTTACAATTTTCAATATCTGTTTCGTTATCATCATACTTTCTCAGTTTACAAGGCAAAAGAATGCGATAAATTGATTCTAATTTCGACCGCAATCAGACATAAGATAATAGATACTTTAATAAGACGATTACATGAATTGAGGGAAAATTCAATGTAAAAGCCGAATTTTCGATTGTTACAATCATTATGTAGGAGCCTAATCTTAATAATATTAATTTGCATTGAAGATATTACAGTCTATACTCCTTTTACATTTTTAATTCAACCTTTTTATTGACCTCCAATTCGTGTAAACTAATATTTATATTATAACGTTTAGCCTTTTCAATGATAATACACATAGTAAATTGAGTATCGCGGCTCATATATTCTTGGGTATACCGAATTTTAACTTTACTTTTTTCAAAGTTCAATCGAAATTAGTAACAATTAGCGTTAATACCTTTTCAATAAGTTCTGTTTGGGTTTCATTATATGACTAGAATGGAATTCTTTCAACTAAGTTCATATTATTTAGTGATATAGTATTATGATTCCACTTTAATAGACTAATTCTTACTTTATGTTTTCCCATTCACCTAAAGATGGTAGGAAGTGTTTATTATAAGTTTTATATTTAAGCCTTTTTCCAGAGCGGATTGAAATATCAATACAAATTGAGGGTTTTTATTCGAGATGAATTCCCAATGATAAAGCTAATCTATTAATCTATTTTTTTTAGGAAAGAAAGTATGTTTTGCATCTGTATATTTAGTATATAAAAGAATAAAACGTGTTCTTTCTGAAGTTGTCTGAATAATAGGTGGGATATAATCATAGGTCGTCCGGCTTATCAATTATATATAGTTTTGTTAAAGAAAACTAATATCAAATCCATGAATAAATCCATGTTTATAGGTAAAATTGGATATAAAAAGCTTGAATTAGGGATATTTACGGAATGTGATTTTTACAGTTAGATTTATTGAGTAAATCGCATGATTCATGTATTGTAATTGGACAAATTTACTTTGAAATAGGAAATTTAAACTTTTTAAAGTGATTAATATATGTTAGAAGCCGAAGTAATAGATATTATAGTTAGTGTTAGCAAAACTGTCTTATACTTGCGCTTTAGGAATAACCAATCAAGTACAATAAATTAAAATTTCATTATAAAGTAAGTCTTTAACGAGGCTTTATAAGTACCTTGGTTTCAAAGCAACTACAACATCCGGGTTATTTGTAAGATTGTACGAAATATTTTTCCAAAAATAATTGTTTAAATACTGCGATTGAGGTCTTAATTTAAAATTATCGTCAATATCAGCATTCTGATAGTAAGTTTGATAGAATTATTATCATGAATGATTGGATATTTGTCTAACATCTTGAACAATAGATGCTAGTCATCCTTTCGTATAATTTAACCATTACCTATCAAATATCGTAATGGTAACGCGTCATAAACCAAATTCTGATGTTTGAATAATTTTATTGCATGAAAGGTATGAATATAAAGTTCGAATTTACCTTAATCGATGGTTAAAGTTACCCTACCAAAGCTATAACCAAAGCTAAACAAAACAAACTAAAAAAATCTACAAAAAAGAATCAATAGATTGTTATTATTGGGGGTAACGCAAAAGATGTTATGATACAAATGTAAAATACGTAAAGATAACGAAAATATTGGAAAAAGAAATCCTGAAATACTTAAAGACTATCAGGTTAATAGCAAGGAATACTAGTAAAGATATTGACATATAATTAAGGATTCGATGATGTAAATGGAACAGGGCAATAGAACATTATATAAATGATACAAAAAGAATAATTGGAATTACTATTGTTATTGTATGTTTATATTACATGGCATACTGGCATTTTAAAAACCAACCAAATGAGAATATTCACATCATAATCAATTTCAGTGGTCTCCAAGTAAATTTCCTTGCGCATCCTGAAATATCGGGCATGAGATTAACCTCGGCTGATATGGACAAGGGTTCAAGCTAGATTATATGTAATCTACTTTTGCAATGTACATCCACAATTTTACACATGAAATATCATTGTGATTTAGATTACCATTTGAATAAACATACTTCGCAAAGTATGAAGATCTAACAACTATTTTTTTCCCCCGTCTTCCAGACGAATTATTTTAAAAAGACGTCAACATTGTAATTGTGCACACGATGAATTCTTTCATATTGAAGTCAAAAAAATAAAAAAGATTGTTAGAATCTATGAAAATAGTTACATGAATAAGCGGAACTATGAGAGGAAGATACATATTTCAAACTAATTAAAATATTGATAAATTTACAGCTCATGGATTTAATATGTATATCGCGATAAATCATTTTATAGTTCAATTTCGTGGTCAAAATATTCGACGAAAACAACAGCGGATAAATGATCTCATACTAATTTCGTTTAATGTGTAAATCTTTTCCTTGTGATGCTACGGATGAAGTATGATTTAGTTACGTTCAGCATAAATTTAAAGAAAAGTACATTATCAGTCTTCTTAAACACTCTGCAACTGAGGTTTTGAATCATCGTAAAAAAAAGTAGAATCGAAAGTCTAGTTATTTTCATATCAATTCTCGTCATAATCGCATTCATAGGTCCAAATAGTAAACCAAGAAATTTAAGTTGAGTTACGTAGAAATTTCAATAAATATACGGTAAATATTCTTAAACAATTTCTTTCTATACTCATTTACATTTAAGCGTTTAGATACGAAGTATTCAATTGGTTAATGATTCATGGAAAAATTGATATTAATCATATTACAGGTTAATTGAATCATTACCCAAAACGTTTCAATGTGCATTTGGAGGATTTGAAAAGCGCGTTTACCACTGATATAAGATTTTTTGCATTGGGAAAACTCACTTCATCTATAATTATAGAATGATCCAATTGGAACGTTGTTTTAGATATTACTATTTTGAATGCACGATAAATTATCGATACCAAATTTATCTTAGTGAGATGCGAAAGAATCGCAGCACTTAAGCGACGAAAAATAGCGGATTAAATTTGCGCTTGTCGTATTAGTAAAGGATAAGAACGTAAATATATTAGTAATGGATCAAATTTCTAGTCAGTTCATTAATCCATTAAAAATACAGTTTAAATGGTAAATAAAACACTTGAAATCATTATTAATTGGCGCGTAATTACGCCAACATAAATTGTATACGCTCAGATATTTATCACTTTAGAAATTCGTTCATAACGTATCTCAATAAGTACGCTCATAAATGCGAACCTATTGCTAGATTAATAGTATTTAATTATCTGATTTGATTGCACATCAATCTATCTTGATAACTCCTTAAAAATATTAAGTACTTATTAATAAAAAAAGCATAATATTAGAATAGCCACTTAATACATAAACCCATATTAATATAGGATGTGAACTATAAGTTAATTATTGACGCTACGATGATTTTTCGCTTTATTGATAGGTTTGATGTAAAAGTTGATAGTATTTCAAATATTGAAGTTGTTGGAAGGTTTTCAAATAGTCATAGTTGTCAATTCAAATTATTGGTCGAAATAATGAACTATATTCTATTCAAAGTAAGTGTGGTTAAGAACTAAATTGAGCGGACTTTTAGCCAGTTTATACACTAACATATATAAACCCTTACTCGACCTGTGCTTCTCAATCAATTAGGAATTAACATTGCATATACGCTATATATGATGTCACGTCAATAAAGACCAAAAGCTTTATATTTTATGTTTGCAATAATATGTATAATACAAAAGTTAATTAACAATAGCCATCCGTTTTGGTTTTGGTTAATATAAATATTAAGCTACTAATATTCATTATACTATGTGATTAATTCATTTTTCCCATAACTATTACAATATATTTCTTAAACTAATGGTTCACCATAACTAAATACCAATTAATTTAATATACTACATTGAACTTAACAAAACATATTCCCCAACAGTTTTTCAATTTATAAAAAACTGATTGATTAAGAAGCCTGTCTTTGTAGACGTTGATCAAATACTTAGTTTAGTATTTTTTTACGAATTATTACAAAATTTGTTTTGTTTAACCCTCGTTATAACATCAATCTAGTTGTTTTTGATATTCATTCACCTGAATTTCTTGATTTCTATGATTAAGTGGATTGTACAACAGGTTATTCCATTTATTAATAAATACTTTTCGTTTATGGTATTAATTTTCGATAAAAGTTCGAATTAACCTCAGCAATCAGTATTATAGACTCGGGATACTGGTCATTGAGTCTATAGGTTATGAGACTGTGTACGTAACGGTATGTATAGTACACGACCCGAGCGCGGTTTGGGTGCAGTTCGCGGACGTCACGTACGAGGGCACGTGATCGACCTTGCACGGATCGTAAACCTTAGTCTTGCATAAAAGACCTATACAGACTTCTCTAGTCCTTTTAAGCACCTGAGTTCTTAATACCATTTGGCACCTACTTAGTATACTTTTATAGATAGGATTATAATGTAAAATCAAGGCTTAACTTTTTTGTTTACGAAACATTCTTTATAATAGACAAATCTATGGCAGATATTCATGATTTCGCATTATACTTTAGCTCTACCAAGGAATATGAGCCGTCGGCAAATATCTAGTCCTTTACTTTTATGGATAAATTTCCTACCCTTTAGAGGCCAACTTAGGTAGATTAATCTCGCTTTTAGGATTTTGTAAGCGAAGTTGTATTTACCTTGCGGTATATATAATAATTTGCTTTCAGCCTAACCATTTCGAATTTTTCTATGTCAGATTTAGCCCGAGTCCATATTTGAATTGAATAACTTAAAAATGACTTGTCGACCACTCGAATTAATTTTCCACCGTTTTAAAAATGATAAAAACGATACTATAAGCTAGAATTCAATGAATCTGCTTTTGATTAGGGGACGATGCATGAAACGATCAATTATAAATTAAATACGGATAAAATGTCGATTTTGGAGTGCCGACACACGTTCTTAATAAATAAGGATATTATATTCAGGCTGTTAAAAAGTTATTAAGACGTACCAAGCGTCCGTGAGCTTTAAAGGTACATACGATACGATTTTTTTTTAATTATATGAAGGTTACTTTCGGCGAATTGTACCACGCGGATAAAGATTTGGTCGAATTTAAAGGATTATTGAAAAAGGTCAAAAACTTATATACATCATCCGTTATTAAGTTTGAAATGTTATTAGTTTAAATGAATGACCTACATTAACCATAACACATCAAGTATATGTTGGTATGGATTTAGATGTTGTAATGTTGTTGAATCGATTAGTCGAAGGAATAGTAGTATTGTATTGGTCAAGTGGTTGATGTATTGTTCTAAGTTTGGCAGACCGCTAGCTAGTCCTCACAGTAATTTGTATGGCTAATTGTTTGGACTGTGCCCTAGTATAAAGTGAGGCTATACTATGCTTGACTTGCAGTCAAATATTGTAGGCGCATACAAAGCAATACACTTAACTTGTAGTCAGTATATTTTGCTTTACTGTAATTAAAGTTAACCTACTGCATTACAAATACTACTATTCCAATACTAGCGGCTTTTTAGTTTATACGTACATGATAGTATGATTAACCAATCTTTTTCGGTAAGCGTTAAACCATGACCTTGTTAACTGGCCAAACCCCTAATAAATTTCATTAACCTTTACATCGAATTATACTCATTTTTATGCAAGTTGACCCCAATTATCATCAGTTACCACACGACTTCAAGGTCCGACTTTTTCGACTCCTATAAGAGGTTCCTCCGTTATAAACCTCTATAGTCATTTGCTTTAACCGTATCGATTAAGCAAATGAATATTGTTAATCTCTAATAATATTTAAGTTTACCAACACATTCCTAACTGCTGTTACGTAATCTAATCTTAGCGGGCGCCTCATTATCGTAACCCTTAATACGTATAGTTAAACTATTAGAATAAATACAAATTACCACTTGGATTTGGGGAATTTTTAGCTGTCTTGTAATAACGTTAATATTTTCCTACATTTCTATACCTACGTCGAAGTTCACTACTTTACTATAGACTTTCAAAGCTAGTATATTTTGTATAATTCTTTCAAGTACGACAAATATCTAGTGTATTAGGCTATTAATAACGTGAAATTAGTCCTTCTATCTATATTTATTATCCAAGGTTATTGGGAAGCCGATTCAAAAAAATAAGTCGGTGTTATTTGTAAAAAACCAATCTGTAAAAAATATTATCTTAACCTTCGATAAGTCCATTAAAACTATATTAATTCTTCGGTCCGATTTTCGTATTTATCAACTAATCCTTTTGTTAAACTAATTAAAGTCGTTACCTGTTGGATTTTATACTTATGTCGCGATAAAAAGGTTGTAAAAGACCTCCAATTAGCATGTAATAGAAATATAGCTGCTACGGTCACGCTATTCTAGGTTCCGTTAGACTTTAGCAACGTTAGTCGTGTTGATTATAACAAAATCATTGCCTTAGCCCTTTTAGCGAAAGATAAGCCCGGCTTTAATACGAAGTTTACCGATCAATAATCCATTAAATTCCAATTAATTACCCTTTGCCAACGTTGTAACCGGCTTATAATTCCAAAACCTAAAGCCCTTAGTCATCTATTATTCCGATTTCATGAAGCTAGACGTTCCAATGAAAAGGGTATTGTTTGTTCATATACTCACCAAGCTAAAGTCTTTCTCTTACATTACTAAAAAATTCGGGTTGTATATTAAAGATTTCATACCTAACCGTAAAGTAAAGTACGATTAATAAGTTAAAAACCAGGAAAAACCTACTTCAATTAGTTCTTATAACGGCTTAATATATTGTATTACCGTTGTTGAAGGATAGATTAGCCGTAATTCCTATAATAATTCCAGTAATATGATCCGCTGTAAATCCGTTACTAATTAAATGTAAGTTGGCGTTATATCTCAGCTTTTGAGTATAAAATCGTCTTAAATATTAACTAACAAACTTACTTCTAAATTGAACATCAAATGGTAGCTAATTGTTTAAATCTTCAGCGATTTCGTAAGGATCTAGTCTTTCCCTTTAGCACCATATCATTAAATGATAAGGCGTAATATTCCGTTTAACCGCCCAGTAATCCTACCTTGAACCTCGTAGATAAACTCAACATAAAGATCGTAATATTTAGGTTTAAAAAGTTAAAGTCGTCCTTCGACACGAATTATACTACTCCTCGAGTTAATAGGCCGTTATTCTAGAATCTATCGCTTTCCTTAAAAGGTTTGCCTGAAGTTTTAATAATGCCTTATATTCGAAGTTTTAGTATTAAGTTTTCGTCATCCTTCTTTTTTCTAATTACTCAAGTTGTATTATAAATGTGATTCGGTAAGTATTTCTCTTTTTTATCGTTTTTTTTTTCTTTTCGAAGGTTGTCAATGCAAGCCGAGTTTTATCGGCTTATCGACAACAGGTGGAAATGGTTCATATTAACTTGGTTGCTTGATTTTAGGATCTTTATTATTAATAACTCTTATATAAGGCTTAAATTAGATGGTATGAAAAAATATAATACTGTTAACAGTTTTAACAACTACTATAAAGTTGATGATACTTAAAGCTTTGTATTAACCCTCATATTTACCCGGTTCCCGTTATACGAAAACTTTATTTTGTAACGGAAAATCAAGTACATCGATTGTTGTAGGACCATTCTTGGTATAAAGGGTATTATGAACCTGGCAACTTACCGATTTCTTCCTAAATTACTTTAATACTTTACTGTAAGCTATAACTCACCTTTAAGTAATTGTGAATGTTGGAGATTAACTCGTTAGACTTAAATAAGCTCTAAAGACCAATAACGTCGGTATTAAACCGTTAAGGCACATGATATCATTTAGGCCCTTTACCACAAACCAAAAACGTACCTTCGGATCCAAAAAGCTCTCAATTTCCAGTATAAGGATATTATACGATTGGCGAAGTAAAACGTGTTCCTTTTCAACCTTTCCAATACTCTAAGAGGCCTTTATAGACACCTATTTACATTAAATACCCATTATATTAATATTTTCTTAGAATTTCGTTGCCGCAAAGTTGGTGCCAGCATCATATATAACGACGTTAAATGGGCTCGGTTACGTATTAATTTACAACATTTTTAAGATTTCTTACGTATCCTTTGCCGAAACGTAGTTTAAAAACCTTGCTTTGTAAAAATAGATTACAAATTTCACGACGTGAAAAACAGGCTCATTATCCAAATAATAAACTTTAATAAAAACCTTATAGTTCTAGTCCTTATCATACTTTATTACAAACTTCAATTTTTGACAAGCTAAGGCATATATTTGGCAATAGTAGCAAAACTTCTTGAATGATTTCCGAGGCAAAGTATTTGACATCTTTATACTATACGGACATCAAGACTTTGTACAACCTATCGACGGCAAGGTAGTTAAAGAGCCTAAGTAATTAATGTATTTCTGGCTCCCTGAAGTTCAACACTACTACTTCAGAGCTTTAAAGATAAAACCATAGTACCTCAGCTTAATGGCGAAGGAAAACCTCTAACCTCATTTAACTATCTCGTCAATGTTAAGGTTAACGTTAATGCCGAAGGTCTTGATATTATTCAGAAAGAAAAGAAAGAGTATGAAGGAATTGAAAATATAAAATATAATCGTTAGAATAACAATTTAAATTCTATTCATCCTTAATAACGATAGTTGTTTCCCTAATCCAAAGCCAACTTTAACCTTACCAGCATGATGAAGATTAATTATAGTAGCCGTAATACTTTCTCTCCGTAATATCACGTACTACGAATCACCTTTTATTAAGTACCTTACTATCTCTATGTCTAGCATAATACCTTAAAAAGTATAGTCCGCGCAATTATCGTGAAGAATGAAGGTATATAAGATATCAAGACTTAATTAAGGTAAAAGTAACGGGTTTAAATACCTAAAAGTTATAAAAAGTCGTGGTCGGCTAATTACTAGTCCTTGTTTAAAACAATATCTTTATACTATTGAATTTACTTAAAGCATTATCGTCGTAAATTTACTAGTCGCCCTCGAAGTTTATAACTCCATCCAAATAATCCTATTTAAATGTAGTAGGGTACTAGATATAATACACTACCTTTTTATTGGTTCAATCGACCGAAGGGTAACGAGTTAACCAACATCCAGACTTACCACGGATCCTACATCTGTTACCACTATCACAACGATAATACTTACAGTTAGTAAGTCTACTTAAGTCTCAGCCCTATTGGCACCAACGTGGTCATTAACTCCAGTCTGTAATTGATAAGTCAAACCTTGCGCATTAAGGGAACCTGTAGCAATACTTACAATTTATACAATTAACTACCGCAAGGTCTTCTTTGTCTACGTCAGGGAAGTTTCCGGCTTGGGTGTATATACCAATTGAGTTTATTGTACGTGCCATCACAGTTTCAAGCGAGGAGCGCAACTGGCTAAAGATATCTTTACAGGTGGCATCTGGGTGTTTTAAAGCGTATTCAAACTAGCTAACACCCGTAACAACTACCCGTACCTTCTCACGAAATGTAGCTTCGCCAACGTAAACTTTCTCTATTACTTTCTAGTAAAATATCAGCTTATCAAGCATCTATTTAAGTATATTCATTAGTATTTCCTCTTTTTTCTTTTTCGCTATTATCGTAGTCCACCTTGTAGTAGCCTAATTCGTGTATCATTAAGTAAATTGGACGTTGTATTCGAAATAATTTTTCATACTATCGTAAATTTCGCGAAGAGTAGTTGTTTAGGTTCAAAGTGTCAGGTAATAGACTTTAACATACCTTACAAATATTTCGTAAAACAGTATGTGAAAAACAAATGGAGAAATCTCTATCCACTTGCAAATATTTTAAAAGGGCATTATCTTCGTGTCTAAAAGCTTATAAAGCTTTCCATTATACTTTTTTACATTATTCATGATATTGGCGAAGTAAAGAAGGAGTTTATAATTAAAGTTAACCATTTTGACAAGTCTTAAAGGAAAATCGTAATAATTATCCTCGTCTCTATTCATAGTATTCTCTAGTAGTTTAAATTTTAAAGCCGCCAAGGTACTGTGTTCAGATTATTTACTGGTCGCTTAACCTTAGAGGTAAAGTCTAGTAGTGAGACCTGTAATGGGTTTATGTGTATAGACAAACTTACCGTAAAAAAGCTTTTAAAGGACTTGTCGATTCTAATTAAAGTTTTATAAGGATAGAAAGGCTTGAAAATTTTAAGGAAATTGACAATCTTGCTTAATCAACTGGTGTAAAGCGCTAACGTTAATTATTCTAACCACGTTAGTGACTACTACTTTATATAGCTTACCCTCACCAAAGGCATATTCTACGCTTTCACGTAAAGGATCTAGGCTGACGAACAGATTAATAGGTTTTTTATCGTCCACGTGTAAAAAATCTTAACTTAACTAAAGGTCAATGGAAGGTCCCCTAAATCGCGTATAAAGGCGTTAAGGTTCTTTAACATCTTTTCCTTTGGGGCGTAGGTATTAAAGTCATTTTCAAGCTAAATCAACACGAAAAAGGTGTTTATCAATCCTATCAAACTTTCGTTTAACACGTATATCCCTCTGAGTTTTAGTTCAACCTTTAGTTTTAACTTAACAGTCTTCTGTATTGCCTTTTTAATATCAATTATCAAATCGTCGAAAAATTTACGATACTTACAGAAAGCGTGGTTAGAATCTTCGCCACCATTATATTTAAGGATGTAATAGTCGGCGAAGTTTGTGAAACGCTCTTCGGTTAAGTTTTTATCGATATCGAATTTCAAAAGATTGTGGTTGTGATGTTGGCGAAAAGGTGTCCGAAAGCCTTAATTATTTCTTCACTGGTGGGGTTGGTAATAACTTCAATGTAAGTATTAACGTTTGTTATTTTGACGTTTTGACTTGTTTAGGACGTGTAAGGTGTGTAAAGCGAGGGACTTGGTGATCTTTGGCGTAGAGGCTTGGTGTTTTAGTATGATGTTGTGTGGGAATTTGGTGGTTTGGAGTTGAATCGCACGACGTGACTTTCTTAGCGCGACTTGACGAATCTTGGTATTTGTCGCTTAGGATAGCGAGCTTGACGATAAATTGGCGTAGGAAAAGTAAAAAAGGTAACATAAGGGCAAATGTTTTGGTCCAAAAGATAAGGTTGTAGGTCGTTGATTAGTGGCAAAAGACCAAACGTATTCATCATTCTATGCATATGACTCGGTCGGTATTGTTGTAATAACACCCGTAATTGTAATAACTTACCCGTTTACCAACTTACCGAGCGTAAAAATCTTAAACAGTCAATTTCAACGTCATTTAAAAATATGTGTAAAGATTTCTTTATATTTTTAATAGTGATACCATCGCTATCTCTAAACAGGCGTAAAAACCAACGCAGCCTAAAAGTTTTCTCTACTTACTGCTTCAAAAACCGACGCAATTCATAAGAGCCTTTCGAAAAATTCTTTCCTCTACCCTGACCGTTGTTCAACCTAAATCATAAACAAAAAGTAGCTTCTTCTTTTACGTAGTTCATCTGTTCTGACCTAAATAATTATTGATCAGTGTTAATAGGGCTTTAGACGTTACAAAATTATCGATTCGATTCATCGAAGTAACAGTAGTATTACATTGGTCAAGTGGTAGATGTATTGCTCTTGGTTTGGCAGACCGCTAGCCAGTCTGCATAGTAATTTGTGTGGAAAATTGCTTGGCCTGTGCCGTAGTAGGAAGTGTGACCATACCATACTTGACTTGCAGTCAAGTACAGTAGGCTCATACAAAGAAATACACTCAACTTGCAGTATGTATAGTAAACTTTACTATAAATAAATTCGACCTCCTGCACTGCAAATACTAATATTCCAGTAGTTCATTTGTTTTGGTCACCGGTTTTTTCATTATATTCGGGATATGTTTATTACAAAAAATGTTAAACGTATTATTATATCGTTGTTTTATTTAAATTCCTCGAGTTTGTTAAAGAGTGAAATTCTTTGGAATTGAAACGACGTTTCATTTGATAGTTATTTGGCTTCATATAAGTACCGCGACAGGATTGAAATATAATTTTAAGCCGAGCTTACGTCGTTTAGATATCATTATTGAAACGCCGCTTTATCTCGCCTAGTCACCCTGATAAACCCGTTTAGTATAAAATTAAAATTGAAAACATTAGGAAACGTAATTAACGGCGGAGGAGAGTCAAGCTAAGTAGGATTTGAGGCGTTATTCACATTTTAACTCTTCGAATTACTTTCAATACTATTACAGATCCTGCGCAGCTTTTTCTCTCACGCAAGTATATGTGGTTGAAGTTATAAATATAAATTTAAGTTCTTTGTTAGAAGTAATAAGGAAAGCCTAGTTTCTGAACATAATTTATTCCAGGAGTTATATAAACTTACAGGTGTATTAACAAACCGAATGAAAAAGACTTTAATTTAATCAAAATACGTATAAACGAGGATCTTTCTTTACACCTATACTTTTTGTTAACACTTACTTTTTCGAAGGCTAGATTGATTTTCACTGTAATTATTATTTCATTATAAACAGGGTTTTGATATAAAAATTAAGGATAACGTAAATTTGGTTATCATTTTCTTGGATTTTAGAGATTATATTAGAGTTCAGTGGGAACACACGTATGATCTATAAAGCCAAGTTTTATACAATTTATCATAAATAGTCAGACACAATGTTAATATCTATTTCTTCTAGAATAACGTGGGATATGATCTTTGGTATATTATGGATACGTTTTCAAAAAGTGATTTTACACGTTGACGGATATCGTTCAATGTTAAACAGTTAGGGGGGGGTGGTATTCGATTCAACAACAATATGTTCTAAATCGAAGAATATTCGGGGTGTTATAAAAGCTAGTTTTATTAAATTAATGATTCGGATTTCACGGGATTTATAACGTATTAGGAACCAGTTGCAATTGTCTCTTTCTACAAGTCTTTACAAAAGAACGCGGATTTTATAGTTGACGGCGCTGAGGGAAATAAAAAGGGAAAAAAGTAATTTCGTTTCCCACCCAGGTAATTGAAGTTTTACGATTCATTTAATATATAAAAGGCAATGTCTTTGCCTACATATAGGGATAAATTGGACCACCATATCTATATTGAACTGAATAATGATGAAGTTTTGCCGAATAAATTATAAAGGTCGTTACACTCGATGATACGAAATCAACTTTTCGAATTTCGATATTCGGTTACCGAATAAAGAAATAAGTATTAGGTACGATTCTTTTTATCAACTACAATGCTAGTATTATGAATTTTAAAATCGAAGGGGGAGTAGCAGTTTTACGTCGATTACCGGGTTTTAAATAAAATTACCGAGTAAAATCGTTTCCCCGTATTTTAATGAAAAGAACATTACAAATTTTATTTCAATGGATGTAATTTATAAAGATCAATATTCAATCCGCGTTTTATCGTATTCAAATTAGATTTAGATTAAAGGAATGAATGGTTTTTCGTATTTGTTTTAGTTTATTCAAATGGTTGGTTACCCTTTTTGGGCTGGCGAAAACGGTAACGAAGTTTCAATGTTGTATGAATTATATAGTATCAAAAACCCTGGATTTTCTTTTAATGGTTTATGAAAATAAAATTTTTGCAGTAATAAATAACATTATATAACCAAGGTTTACGTGGTTATAAAACGCCTTGCCGATGTCAAATTAACCTTAAATTTGAAGAAATGTAACTTCATAGAAAAGGAGGTCAAATACAATGATTTCGTTTTAACGGCCATCATAAGTATTCGGTCCAACCCTTAAAATTTGCGGGTCATTCATGAAAAAAAGTTTTTCTGTTGGAATCGTATTATATGCAGTGCAGTAGGTCAACTTTACTTACAGTAAAGTTGGCTATACTAAACTGAAAGTTGAGTGTATTACTTTGTATAGACTTACCGCATTGGGTTTAAGTCGTGTGCAGTACGCTGCATTTTACTCTAGGGCACGGGCCAAGCAATTGAACATTAAAATTACAGTGCAGACCAGCTAGCAGTCTGCCAAACCTAGAATAATACATCTGACCACGGAATACTATTGTTACTTCGAAGACCAATCGAATCGATAACGTTGCAACGTCTAAGGCCCACCAACACTAATCAGTTCTTGCTTGCTAGGTTAAGCACAGATTAGCTAAGTAGAAGAAGAAGATACTTTCCGGTTATGCTTTACGTTAAATAATAGCGGTTAGGGTAGAGGAAATATTTTTTCGAAGGGCCTTTACTGTTGCGTCGGTTTTTACGGCAGTAAGTAGAGAAGAATTTAGGCTGTGTCGGTTTTTACGGTAGTTTAGAGGTAGCGATAGTATCGCTTCTGAAAAACACCAAGAAATCTTTATTGAACTTTTTTGAAGACTTTGAGATTGGCTGTTAGAAGTTTTAAAGTACGCAAGTTGGTAAATGGCTAAGTTAGTATTATTTCGGGTGTTACTACTGTAAGAAAAACGATGAAGTCCCTATGCCAAACAATTACAACAAACAACCTTCACTTTTTATTACTAATAACGACTTCCGACTTTACCCCTTAACACCAAACCTCTGCCTATAATTCTCTTTTTTCACTCTCTTTACACTACGTCAATAGTTAAGTTTACTGCTTTAAGCGAAAAGATCGAGAATTACCAAGTTACCAAGTCGCAAAAACACGAAGTTTCTACACCTAAAATCACCAAATCCCTCTCTTTATACACCCTATATAAGCCAGAACATTAAGATAGCTACCACAAGCCCTCACTTTCAAGCTATTACCGATCCTATTAAGAAATGAGTAATCAAAGACCTCGGTAACCTTTTTGTTAAATATTACAATTACTACCTTTAAGGATATAACGTCGATGAAGAGGTAATTGAAGAGTATCTAATTAACTTTATCGGAAACTTTATTGTTGATTAAAACGGTGACGAGGACTATAATCACAGTAACCATGCTTTTCACAAATATCGTAAGTCTTTCGACGACCAGACTATTAACATATAGAAGAAGACTTAGAAGATTGTCTAATCCAAGTTAAAGGAAGAACTTAAACACCAAGGGATTTAGGTATTAAAAAAAAGTTTAATTAGGTTAGCAAAGACTTTATTTAACCTAGCCCAGCTTTAAGAATGCCCTTAAGACGTATGGCCTAAAGAAAAAGATGTTAAGGAACCTTAACATCCTTATATACGATTCAAAAGACCTTTACTTCACCATTTTTAGTTAAGTTAAGCTTTTTTACGTCTTTATGATAAGGAACCCGTTAAACGGCCTAGCAATTTAATATTACTACGTGATAGCGTGGAGTATTCTCTTAGCGGCGGCAGGGCACGGGAAGTAACAGCCGTCAACGCGGCCAGAGGTATCAAAGTCGGCGCCTTACACCAGTTAATTAAGCAAGATCGTCAAGCTTCCTAAAACCCTTAAGTATCTATCAACCCTTAGCATTATAATCGCAAAACACCACAAAAACCCTCTTTTATTAAACTTACCTACGTACGAGAGCCGACTACGGGTCTTACTACAAGTTTTTACCCTTTAGGCCAAGCGATTGGTAATTACCCTTAGCACCGTACCTCAAAGCCTCTAAAACTAAAACCATCAAACAATACCAATTACGGCTAAGACGATTATTTGAACCTTTTTCCAAGACCTGTTAAAATAGTTAATATTAATTACAAACTTATAACGGACTTCGTCAAGATTTGAGATGATATGAAAAAGTACGATGAAAAGCCTTACAACTTCCTCGATACTAGGATAATGCCTTTTTTAAATATTTTGAAGTGGATCAATGTCTTACATTTTGGTTTTTACTTATTGTTTCCCGGAATCTTTACGGGTTATGCCAAAGACTATTACTTTACTTTCCTAAAAAGCGCTTCCACGTTTCGCGAGATTTACGATAGTATGATAGGCTATTTCGAATACGACGTCCACCTCATATAATATCATACAGAATGGGTTACTATAAGGTAGATTATAATAATAGCAAAGAGGAAAGAGGAGGAATTACTAATGAATGTTTTTAATTCAATGTTTGACAGGTTAATAATGTGTTATAAAGCAATAGAGAAGGCATACGCTGGAGAAGCCAAACTTCGCGAATAGGTATGGGTAGCAATCACAGGTGTTAGTGAGTTCGAATACGCCTTAAAATGCCTAGGTGCTACCTACAAAGACTTTTTTCGCTAGTTACATTTTTCGATTGCCACTGTGATATCACGTATACCAAACTCGCTCGGTATGTATTCCTAAGCCGGCAACTTCCTTAACGTGGTTAAAAAAGACTTTGTGGTGGTTAATTACGCCGACCGTAAGTACAAGCGCCTATAACACCTAAAGTTAGGCCTATCGACCTTAGCTTTAAATTAAAGGTAATAACCATATTAGCGCTAGTAAGGATAAGATTTAAACGAAATTGCTAACCGCGAATACTATTGTTATGATAGTGGCAAAAAGTGTTAGATTGTGATAAATTTAATTGCTAGTTAACTCGGTACCTTTTTCATAAGCGTAATAAAAAAAGTGCAGTATATCACACCCAATACCCTATTTCTTATGAATAAGATTACTTTAATTCAATTGTAGACATTATTAAATAAAGCTTTGGAAAGGTTTCTAGATAGTAACAAGCTAACTATATAAATCGAGGGCTACGTTAATAAACCGTACAAATAACCCGGATTACGTGACAGCGAGCAGGGATATGCTGGCAAACTGGAAGATTGTCAGGGGATTAATAATAGCTTATTTAAGTGGCACAGTTGAAGTGGAGACTTACAAAGATTTGTAGTGCAAAAACTTTTTATGGGAGTTGATGAATTCGGACCTCGGGGCAACGGAGCAATTAAGGTTAAATGGGGTCAATTTGCATGCAATTGGGTGCAATTCAGTATGGAAGTCAACTGGAATTGACAGGGATTTCGCTAGTTGACAAAGAGGCAATTCAGTGGCAACCGGAAAAGATTAGTTAGCCACACTGATGTGCGCGCACAAACTAAGAAGCCGCCAGTGTTGGAATTGTATTACATGCAGTGCAATAGGTCAACTTCACTTACATTAAAGTTGACTACACTAAACTGCAAGTTGAGTGTATTGCTTTGTGCGGACTTACCGCATTAGGTGTAAGTCATGTGCAGTTCGTTACACTTCACTCTAGGGCACAGGCCAAGCAATTGGCCATACAAATTACAGTGCAGACCGGTTAGCGGTCTGCCAAATCTAGAATACATCTGACCACGCAATACTATTGTTACTTCGAAGACCAATCGAATCGACAACGTTGTAACGTCTAAGGCCTACCAAAATTTTCTGTATTATTCGAAAATTCCGGAGTTTTTACTGGTTTAACAACTTTTATCTAAACTTTAGCAACATTTTTCCGAATTAGCCAATAATATTATTTCATTTACAAAAGAAGAAACCTGATGGATTTAGACGAATCCCACAAATGCTACTTTCCAAACATTGAAACAATTATCCTGTACGACCCCGATTTCAGCATATTAAAATACCAACCAGTTAACGATAATAGAAACCGATTACTCGAGAATGATTTTAGGAAAGTACTTTTCGTAAAAAGATCAAGATGGTATTTTTAAGCCGGTTACGTATTATTCCATACGACCGTCGGACGTAGAACGTAATTATACTATTTATAATATTAAGCCTTTCATGGTAAGGTTTCATTTAAAGGCGTAATTATGGAAATTACGTACTATTTGTACCTCGCTGATTGTTTTAATGAATTATAACGGTTTAAAGTACTATTTTTTCTCTTGTTTAATCTGAAAACCATAAACTCATGCATCCAAAGTTTTCTTACTTTTCCAATATAATTGATGTTATCAGCCTTTAGTTTGACGCGTTGGACCGAAATTATTAACTTGTAGGTTATGAAAAAAAACCTGAGGTTACGGAACGCCGTACGCGGGTTTTCCAGTTTTTTTCAATAACTATGTCGAATACAATAGAGAAAGATAGATACTTATATCGTAAAAACGTATATTACTATGAGGTATATAGATATGTTTATTAAAATGATGGTTTTGTTATTCATTCGCGATAATATACGTTTAATAAACGTATCGGATGATAATAATGCGTCGATAGTTATAGTATTGACTCGGTTTCGGCTCTTGTTAACACCGCTGTTTTCGGTAACGTCGGGCGGTTAACTTATTTTCGGGCTGAATACCCTCATGGAGATATCAAAATCAGGTATAACTAATAACTCTTTATACGCGATTTGACTAGTAGCGGTTACTAACAATGCCAGACGTTTCTAGGTTAAGATAAGATCTTTAGCATAAATCACGAATAAGAATATCGACCTGAAAAGTAGATTAAGTTATAAGCATTATTTATAATTTCCGAGTTGGAAGTTATTGATGAAAAGATCATTTTAATATATTTACAACTGGATCATCATAACATATTTGGTAAAACTTTTTGTTTTGAGTCCCCCAAAGTCATTACTATTGTAAAAGCAAATTCGTTAATATTCAACGTTTATATTGAATATAAACGAAGTATAGTGATACGAAACCTCGACATATCCTACAACTAAACCTACTCTAACCACTTCCTATTTAAAATTGTTATTACTGTTATATTTTAATCAATTTTACCATAAACCTACCGGTTATCAATAACGGTTTACGGAATTTATTAAGTTTTACGAATTAACTGCTTAATTCGTTTAATGAGAGGAAATGTAATTTGTAACTATCAAACCGTAAACGAAGTGTTTTTAGAATATAAAATAACTATTTAATATATTTTTAGTATTTATTATTGCTGGTAGGGTCTAAAGACCTGTTTATGTGAAATATTGTAAGTAAAAAGAGTAATCGTTAGATTAGTAGTTGTAGTATAAAAGATGAAGATTCAAATCAAGAAGTATCTAGAGGTGTACATTACAGGTAAGGGCTTAATAAGCCCTTACCCGGAGCGTATAACTTTTGAATACTTCTTTTAGAACGCTCCACGTATTGCCATCGGTTTGGAATAGAATTTCAGACCGATTTATGTATAGTACAATTTTACTTCTTGTAAGAGTGTAGCCTGTAGCGTAATACGTTATCGTGTACCCTATAGGAGTCCACTTGCAATATAGTGCACTGATCTTTAGCCTATATATACTATCTGTAAGTGTATATAGTAATATCTACACAGGCAATATTTTCTTTTTTCCTTGTATACTTTGTACCTACAACCTAACAGTGACAGTGTTGTTGTCGTATTAATTACAAAAAGTCTAAATTAGTAGTAGTAATAGTATTGTTATTAGCGTATCAGTAGAAAAAGGTCCAAATCAGCATTAGTGATAGTGTTATTGATATATTAGTCGTTAAAGGTTTAAATTAGCAAGTTCGGTTGGAATTAGCAAAGTTTAGCTCCGGTGGTTAATGTAAGTCTACTCTGGTTGGTGTAGCCAAATAAAGGGAACATAGTTGGTGATAGCGCCTTTCATTGTTTCTGATAGGGGTGGTTTCGTAGTGGTTATTTCGTAGGGGTAATTGCATAATTACGTGGTAGGTTAGTATAAAAAGATACATCGTTATCGGTTTAAGCAAAACTTCCTTTTTTCTTTTTCCAAATGCGCGTAATTTCAACTCATACAAATTCTCATTTCAACTTAACTTTTGATCTATCCAAATGGACACAGCCGCTTTAATGTGTAAGTCACTTGGCATATACATATACTAACCTATTTCCACAAATAGATACCGCGTAAAAACCGCATAATAAAGCGCCGTCTAGCGTGCGAGCGGCAGCGCGCCGCTACCGCCGCCGCTGCCGCTGCTATAACTGCTGCTTCCACTACCACTACCGCTAACAATAGTAATAACCCGCCATTTTCGAGCGAAATATCTTTAATTACTGTCACGTCGCCAGCTACCGCCACCCTACACGCCGCCACATCGTTAAGCTCGACCCTTACTACTTTCTCCGTCACTACAACACTCCCCTCCCCCCTCCTTTCCCTTCTCCTCCTCCAGCTTCTAGGGGAAGGAGTAAGGGGTCCCTAAGGTTATAAACCTCATCCTCTCCCTACGGATAAATCCTTATTACCTGTAGGGGCCTCTTTACACTATAAGGGTAACCTGGCGTAGTTACGCTAAGATAAGTATTTTCTAGTTTATCCGTTTATATATTTCTAACCTCCTTTCTGTTAAATAAAATGTAAGAGGCGAATCTCCTCTGCCGCTTCTAGCTTTTTATTGCTAGGGTACGACGTAAATCCTCTTTAACGCTTTCCATGTTAAAGTGGTATACCCAGGTCCGTAGCCTTATACGATTAATAGAAACGTCCTATATATCGTATATCGCGTCCGCAGCCGCGGGCAAGTTCATTAGCGATTGCTATGAAAGTAGGGGTCGTTCGGCGTATTTCCACCGCTACGAACGGAGTAACAGCTCGTGTACTCCAGTTTCAGTAGTCCTAGGGTCGTGAGCCACAGCCGTGTTACGCGTCCGCTGGCTCTTTAGTAAGTTCCAACCGAATCCCAAAAACATTATCTAATAGAAACATCTATTTAAAGCGAATCGAAAAGAGAGAAAAAATCACCGTGAGGAACTAAAACAAGCCGATACTAATTAGTAGTAGGCCTTAACCGGCGGACCCAGGAGACGGCAGCTGCTGTCACCGCCTGAAAACGGGGCCTGTATATATGCTACGTAAGCGAGTTCGACGAAATTATCGCACGTCGCTGCAAAAAGGGTAATCTATCCCCTAAACCTTTACCTAAGGGCATAACCAATAAAGTATAGGGCAATATCCTCGTTAACACTAATCATATAATTAGCGGTAATGGCGGTAGTGTCAGTATAAATGGGGAAAACGACGGGGAGGATAATGGGCACGCGGCGACGTCGCCCCTTCCTTTTAATAGTAAATAAATGCCCCTTCAACCGGGTCAACGTGTCTTGCCATAATTTAATACGTTACACATTAATATTACAACTCTTTTGAAATCAAAAGATTGAAGTAATAATCGTAATATAGAATGTAGAGAAAAAAAGGTAATGTGTGAGAATCGGTGTAAGAAAAGCAAAATAAAGAGGTAATATACCAAAAATCAGTGCGAAAAATCGTATATAGCAAAAGAAAAATGTAAATAAGCGCGAATAACATCTATAAGCCGATTGAAGTTGTCGATAATTGTTGTGATAGCCTATTAGGGTCGTAAAACCTTTCCAACAACCCTATTAAATAACGTAATTATTGATATAAGTGTTTCCAGGGCACCGTTCGATATTTCCTTTGTTTTCTTGTTTATTGTGTTTAACTTACTATTAATCCATCCAATTTCCTCGATTTCCCGGCGTTCGTATTACTCGCGTAAAGCTATAATATCGATTATCAGTCTTTTTTATTCTTAATACTTAAGTTCAACAGGTATATATCAAGCGAGAAAAAACATTATAAATAACCAAAGGAATAAGACGTAAACTAAGGTTGAAAATAATTATTCGGACTGTTATCGGTATAGTAATACCAGAATTAAAGCCTCCAATTATGTAGTAAATCTTGGAAGCAAGGACGCTTTTCGTCACCTTTTTTTACTTAGTAAAGCTTTAATAGATAATATTTTTACGAAACGTAAAACTATTTCGAGTCGGTAATTTTTTATCGAGGATAAAGACGAAGCCGATTTGTAAGTTATAATCGTTATTATTGGGGAAAAAACCGTTAGTAAAAACAAATAGCTTTGTAATACGTATATCTAACGGCATAAATTATGACCCTTATTTTAAATTATCAATTTTTTAATAGAAAACGCTTATTAAACGCCTTATATATATCGTACTTTAAGTCGGTTTAACACTACGCGGCGACCGAAAGGTTGAATGCCACTTTTAGTTGTACTGTAGACCTAACTTAAGTTACGTGTACGCGTAGGCATTTATATTCGTCGGCCCGTTTTACGTTGTCTAGGATGTCAAAAATCACCTTATCCAGTTGTTCTTTGTTCGTAAGTCCTAAAATACCGCTCTGAAATGTAATCGTAATATTATTAAAATCGATTATATTATTTTCCAATAGATAGAATTTAGTCTTCGCCTTTAAGTCGGCCTCCAAAAGTTTCCTTTCTTAGACGCAGAGAACAAGATGTTACACAAAGTCAAAATGTCGTTTATTTATATTTCTTGAAGTACAAAACCCTTCAAATGGGTAGTCGATATTAGAAGTCACGGGTTCAAGGTTAAATTAGTTATCTCGAATCGTTCCTTATAGTGTTTTTAGTAATTTTCGTATTAATAAACACTGGTTTTGGCTAATCCATAAAAAGGCTTTAAAATACGTAGGATTGTTTTAAGCGAATAGTTTTATTTAAGGTTTTTCTGGGTTTTTTATATAGATCTGGCGTTTTAACGATTTTTTAAATTATTTTAGGCTTGTATTATATCCTGTAATTAGACATACAGGCCATACGGTTCGCTAAAGGAAGCTACGAGTGTAAAATTCAGGCGGTGTCTGGCTCGTTGTAACGTAGGTGAATAGGTTATAATATTTCTTTTGCCTTCGTTGTTATAATTTTGAATAACCAGAAGAGTTTTCTTGTAAGGTATCTTCATCTCATCTTTTACCTAGTAGACGAGGCAGTTTGGAAAAATACTATGAGTACTGTAAATAGTAGGGTCGAATTATTTAAAGCGAAAAACGCTTTAGTCAATCAAGGCTAAAATCTTTATCTAGGTAAATTGTTCGAATAAGGCACCTAGGGAAATAATTTTACCTTTGTAACGATGCTTTAATCCAAGCTAACTGTTGGTTAATTCCTTTTACGTAAGAAAAGAAAAAAAAAAAATCCGTGGTAAATATTTTAAAGCGTTTCTTTGTTTTCGAGCTGAAAAGTTGTCCTCATCGGCGATGTTTTAGCAGGTTTAACGTAAATAAGCCGTTTTTATTCGGTATAATCGGGCTAAAATCGTATTTTAGCCGATTATTTTCACCTTTTCCCTATATATACGTACCATTGTTTATCAAAACGAACTTTTGTAGTTTAACAAATCAAACAGAATATCATAGACTTTAAACCCGTTCATTTTACAAAGTTTAATTTATCCATTCTTTATTTTTCAAACCAAAACTTTAAACTGTAATAATAAATCTAAGATGCCGCCGTCACATAAGCTATTCCTTATAACTAATACTCTGGATACGTCATTTTTAACTCATAATAATAGTAAAGCTATTATAGATTTTTTCATGCTATTGGCCCTTTATACCGTAAGTTGTAATATTGTGAAGTTTATATAAATCATCGGGTAAGTATTAGAAACGAAAAGCATAAGGATAAGCCCACTCGGGATAAAAGTGTTGTTAACAGCATTAACCGCTATTTAAAGGATAAAGTTTTTAAAGCTGTTACCTTTAAGCTTTTTCGACAACATTATATGCGTTTTTTTTAACGGTTCGTAATACCATTCGTATTTTCTAACACACAATAACGTTTTTATTAAAATCTGTTTACATTTACTATTAGTTATCCAGGCCTTGGTACGCTATTTGATGAAGTCGAAGGCCGTACCAGCGTCGTATGTAATCCAATTAGGAGGTTCGAAATATAGGTTAAACTAACAATTAAATAAAACATCCCAATAATCCATAGAGAAAACGCTTCATATAAACATAAAGGATGAAAAGGATATTGTTATGTCGACAGCGTAAAGGACTGATTAGTTATCTAAATATATAATATTAATAATCAACTCGTAATTAAAGTCTATATCGTTTTAAGAACAGTACTTAAACCGTCGTAGTGCCTATTAATATAACTGACACTTATGGTAAAACTTTTCGATAATTTAAAGTATGCTTTTCCCTACATCCGAATAACGTACGTCGTCAAGTACACGTAAAAGTCGTTTTACAGCCAGGTATCTAAATCGTCGGTGTAATACACTTAATTCCGGTCATATTCAACAATCAGCCTTGATTATACGTATTTAAACAAAAACACCATAAGTGGCCAAAGTTAAGCCGAAACGATATGGATACAATACTTAAGGCGCGGATAAGCTAATTAATTATATTTCGAAATTAGATTTTGAATTTAATTATATTAAATAGTATAATTTAAAATGGTATTTTACAATCTATTGAGTAAAACTTAATAGGTTCAAAACGTATATTTACAATGACTATCTAGCGAAAACGCCTTACCTTTATCAAATAAGTCTTTTCGGTATTCTCCTATACGATTTAGCTAAAACTTCGGAAACTTCACCGTAAACACGTCAAATTAGCGCTTTCCGGCTGTCGAAATTTCAACTTCTCTAATATTAGTCATAATACCTTAAAACCTGTTTCCTTACCTGTTGGATAACGTAAATTTTAACGTTATATAGACGTCGAATACTTCTTTCGCGCAATGTAATTAGACGATATACCTGAAGGAGTCGTTTTACAATCTAGTGAGAATACGGTAGGCGGTTTCGTCATCTTAAGCTAATAAATAGGCATTATCATCCTTGGGATCGTTTTCTCCGTATATATTATTATAAAGGTAGGTATTAAGTCTGTTATTCGCTCCTTTACATTCGGTTACGTATGCCGCGAAGTTGGCTTTTACCCGATCCTCGGGTACGTAATCGGCTTAAAATTGTCTTTTAATCCTAATTTACTTATAGGTGGGGTGGTTTGTAAACCAGTAACCCATGTTACCATATATTATGCAACATTTTTGCAAACTTACAGGGCTCCGTATGTATTTCCGTAAGTATTATTATGGTTTCGGTACGTTTCTTCTACTTTCAAACAATTATCCCTATCTTCTGTTACTGGGGCTTCCTCCTTAGTACCTATACTTTAGGCTTTCGTTTTACCTTGGGTAAACCTTGAATCTCTGGTTTAAAATATGGTATATTATCTCAGCAAGGTTTGTTTCGGTGATTTCGGCTTCGATTTTCGTTTTATCAGTTATAAATGCTAATCCGAAGCTTGTTTGCCGGCGTATAGAGGTTTCTAACGATGTTTTAAAGCTTATTCAAAAGGCCTTCAAGTATTTCTCTGGTTTAACAAGTATAAGGTCTAAATTTAGTTTCTTGTACCAAGATTTTATCATTTCTTAAATCAATAATCTGTCGTTTTTATATTCATTTAAAAGCTACTCAACACTTTCGGAATTTTGTTAATAAGGCGATGAAGATTTCTCGTTGAATTTCATCCGTATTTTCCTATTGGATTTTTTACAAATTCCCACGTCGTACTATTCTAATCTTTATCGTATAGCTCCTGGTTAATCTCTTTGTTAAAGTGGGATTTAAGGTGATTATAATATTCGGCGAATATATCTACTCATATAAGGCGGTATATATACTACTTCGTAACTTATCTGAAGAGTATTCCGGGTTAAATAACGTAAAATTATAATAGCTTAATATCTAGTCTCTTATATATATTAAGTATAAACCGTATTTTATTGTTTAATACGTCGTGCGGATCGTCGTTATTACTATTATCGCTATCCTATAATTTAATAAAGTTGGTCAACTTCGTTAAGTCCCTTTTATCCGTAAGAAAGCGATGTGGTGGGAGGTCGCGTTAGGGGTCGTGGTCAAAAGATATTAGTCTTTATACCACGTATTAAAGATTTGCGTTGTTTATTATGTCTTATATTAGGTTTTCTTTTTGCGTTCCGGCCGATTATCGATTTCCGGGGTGGGTTATTTTCTTCCTTTTAGGTGACTTTATCATAACCGGTCGAGTTTTTCTTTGCGGTACGACCGACTACGTTATGGCCGGTCGGTTTATTTTCTATATTTAGGGAGTGGTTTGGTATTCGGTTTTATTTTATGATATGTGTCGGTGTGGGCGTGTATTGTACTTGTAAAATGGATAAGGATTATAGGCGTTTTTCTTCCTCGTAATTCCTTCTTTTAATCTGGGGTATGGGGTTATGTCGTTTTACATGTAGTCCCCTTCGTTCATATATTAACTTTTTTTATTCTGTCAAGTAATATTTTTTTACAAAGTTCGTAAATCCTAAATCCTTTTCTTTTCAATCTAGTACGATGGTAAGCTATGCTGTTTCAAATAGGGTCTCTACAAGGCGCCTATTCCTACCTCCTAGGGTATTAATTACTTTGGTTCTTAGGTATATTTATAAGGCTTTAACAATAGTATGGTTTTCATCATACTATATATCCAACATCCAAACCAAGAAATTGTTATGAATTTCGTCTAGTAAGTTAAGTCCTGGGGTTTTCTATTCCGAACAACGGTACATCGTGGCCAAAATATATATATTTGCGATATAGAGTTCTAGTTCCTTTACTAGTAAATCGATAGTGTTTTCTTAAAAGCCCAGGTTGATCTCCTCTATTATAGCCTTTCTAATTTCCATGAGTTTAACCAAAATATAAAAGGAAGCGTTAGCCTTCTCTAGTATTATTGGATTCGAAGCTATAATTACGATTGTTTTGAAGCGTTTGCGCGATGTACTAAAGTCTGGTAATCTCGTAATGTATTTGGGTATATCCAAAGCTCAGGGTGGTTTAGCGAGTACAAAGCGAATAAAGTAATCAATATTGTTGGAATAATACTCACTAACGCTATAAGCTAGTAAGACGTCCCAAATTAGTTTTTGCTAACGTTAGTAACACTATACCCACCAAACAGTCAGGAAAACTTAAAACTTTATATATACCAGACTTAAAATAAATAGGGTAAGCGTAGATATACTTAAAACAAATAAAAATATTATAGAAAATCAGGTAAGGTAAGGGAAATATCATGTCATTGTATGCTTCGAGATATGGTAGTTTATCCGTATTGGCGTGCTGTAGAAAAACTTGGTAGATGAAGTTAGTTGGTTACTTGATGTATAACCGATTTAGTAAGTCGATTGGGTTATTTATTTGTATGTAACCGATCGTGACTTTGGTAGCTTAATATCGGTTAAGTTTTAATAAAGGGTTCCGAATATTAGTATTCTAACTTGCGTAGCTTGGTATCCAGTAGATCCCAGTAAAGCTTTCCGGAAAACTTGGTGATTTAGCTTACGTGGACTAGTGCGTAATAGAACGCTTTCCAAAAGGTGCACGGGTATGTTAAAGCTCCAATCAAGGGTTAATAGTAGTATAATAAGGCTTTTAACAGATAAATTGCTAACCAATCGTTAATAATATCGTATTAAAGTTTTCCTTTTTAATGTCACTTAGTTTTTACAGTTTTTGTATTCGTCGGCGTGTAATTCTTATAAAAACGAAGTTTTAAAGCATAAATAGTTGATACCTCTATAATATCACACTATAGGTATTCAACGAATACTTGTCTCTTTTGCCCAAGCTATTTATAGTTGACAGAGTCGGCTACTAATCATTGTCGGTAAGGTATAAAGACCTATTTACGTGAAACAACGTAATGAGAAAGACTAATTGTTAAATTGAGAGTTATAATATAAAAGATAAAGATGCAGATCAAAAAGAAGTATCCAGAGGTGTACGTTACAGGTAAGGGCTTAATAAGCCCTCACCCAGAGCGTATAACTCTGTAATATTTCTTCTAAACCGCTCCACGCATTGCCGTTAGCATGGAATAGCATTCCAGACCAATCTATACATGGTACACTTTTGAGTTTTGCAAGAGTGCAGTATGCAGCGTGATACGTTATCGTTCAACCTGCAGGAGTGCACCCTGCAATACAGTGCACTGCCTTTTGGCCTATATAAACTATCTGTAAGGCTATATAGTAATATACACAATTATCAACAATTGCAGATTTAATTAGCTATGTTTTTTTTTTCAACAACCATATATTTTTTCATAGAAGTAAAATAACTTTTATCGGTAGTATAACTATTTTTTAACGAATGGCAATATCGCATAACTAAATTAAAAGTTTGAAAAATTCCTACGGATCATCTTCGCATTTTCTTAATGAAATAAGGTATCATATTTTTCAATTTATTCATTTACATCGAACAACGAGAAGTAGATTATCAACGGGTTTATTATTAATTGACGGGTTAATTAATAGGAATCATCCACTATCTTTAAGGTGGGCAGCGATCCGAAGTTATTAACTCATCCAACTAAACAAGTGTTTGGGTTTTTATTAAATTCATACGAAAATACCGAATTATTTTTGGAGATTATAATATATGGTTAATGATCAATAAAAAAGTTACAAATATCCGGCAATGTCCAGTGGAACGATTAAAAGAAGAAGATTGGATTTGACTTAATTTAAGTCATATTAAAACCATACGCATTAATCAAAATACAAATTAACTTTATAATTAATAATATATAGTAAACGTTTCGATTTTTGGAAATATTATTTTGTATATTTTTACTAAATACCTTAATATTTACATAAATTTGGTTAATTGTACTATCACGGATCTCTTTCGCTCGCAACCAATATTTGACATATAATTGAACCCGGCTCTTTTTGCTAAAGATATGGTGGATAATATATATAAGATATTGAAAGATAATGATATTCAACTTAGAAATACGGAAAGGTATAGCAATTATTATGTATTATTTAATTGAAGGGGATACGGTAAATCAAGAGAGGAATAGTAAAAAAGTTACAAATATATTATAACTTTCAATAGATTTATGTCGAAATAAGGGGACGCGCAATTTCTTCCCAACCCAACGTTTTGACGTTAGGTTCTGACATACCCTATGAAACTTATATGATATAAGTTACCTTTTCTCTAAAATTAATATATTAAAACCAAAAAGAACGGAAATACATTATTATCTTATTCTGATTTAATATATAGGTCCCGGTATCTACCACCCGGATTTTTCAGATAATTATCCGATCTTGAAGGGGATTTTCCAAAAAATCTATTAAAATTTACCGGTAAAACATTATCATCATCTTTTTACCCTTCGAAGTGGAAATGCCGGCGACGTTAAAATCTTCATTATACCTAGCCTCAGATGTTAAAAAACGTTGGCGGAGGCAGACGATAAGAGTCTTAACGGGCGCTAGAAAACGATAATAAGGGCGGGTCACGTAAAGCGAGGCAGGCGTTAGTCGAAGTCGATAATAGCGAATGACGTAAAACGGGGAAAATAATGTAAAACGTTGATAATGATAAATAACGCGTGGTGAGACGTGGAAAGTGATTCATGAAACGCGATATTAAAAACCGTAATATATTAGTTTACATCCGAACCACGCGTTCGGAATAAACACAGTTGTTAATACGCTTATAGTTGATTGGGTCAACCCATTTCTATATAGAGTTTATAAATACGATGCAGGTGAAAGAGGATTTTTACAATTGAACTTTGCATATCGCTCGTTACCTTTTACAAACCGTAATGAATATTAGTCAGGAAATATATGCTTGATGTAATAATGCTATTTTAGTTATTGTGCATAAAATTATAAACAAGTTTGCGGTGGGTATTGAAGAAGATTTGGGTGAAAATATAATGAGTTAGGATACAAATAACGGATGGTGTACGATTCTGAATGACGGGAAATAAAAACGGGGGCATTTTAAGTAACGACAGAATTGGACGGAAAATGGGGCGGAATCTTATGGCTTTGGTTATCGTTACCTGTATAGCCGTAATGATTAGAACGTTTTACATACGGAAGATATCGCAGAGACGAACGAACTAATTAACTAATTCGGAAAAGATAAAAGCGAAAACGAGTTTATAAACCGGAAAGTTACCGTAACGTTTATAGGTAAGTAATATGATTTAAATGTTGTTTTAAAATGTTACCATAAATTGTCGTAGTAAACTGCGTAAATCAGAAGAAACTATCCACAAACTATGTTTTAAACTAATTAGATAGGGGGTAAATACGCATTCGAATATTTTTTTAAATCTTTTTATCAGTTTACTTTATTACATATCTTGTGATGAATATAATATCCCTAGGCACAATTGATACGAATATTGGTTAAAGGCACTTTTTAATTTAATAGGCGATTTATACAAGATTTAAAGTTTTATTTGCCTGTAAAAGAGGAGGTTTAACTTTGTTTTCGTTGATATTAAAAACGAAAAGGTTATTTAAGGCGGGGGTGATCTTAGAAACACAATCAGAAGTAGGATAGTTAGGGTATAGATGGACGATATAGTTTAGGAAGTAGTTCATCGTCGTTATTAGAAATAACGATAGTAACTTAACCGATACCATAATTATTTTGAATATCACCCATACTAAAGGAAAACGGTTATTAGTAAAGGTAAATAATATTAAAAACAAAGATTATAAAAAAAATTCTAAAGAATGATCCGTTAGAAAGATTTAGGTTATAAATAGAATTGAAAGTTATAATAAAATATGAAGCTGATATAAGATGACTTAATAAATAATGGAAGGAGAGGGTAGATTAACGAAAAAAGAGAAAATAGAAAGGGATTACGATCTACGGTAAAATCTGTTTTCATATGCATAAACAGCTTAAAATCGGTAAGTATAGGTTCGATTTATAAAGTTATACGGAACGTTATAAGGCGCGGTTATAGCTAAACGATATCTTATACAGCACGTGCCCGACTCGCACCCGGTCCACGCCTTATACGGTTATGATCCGTATTTATATTTCAGCTGGTTGAATTACGTAATTCTGGCAGGTTTCTAAATAAGAGACAGATATGTTAAAAATTTAGGCTACTAGCCATTAAGTTTATAGGTTATATGAATGTATATGTAATGTGATGTGTAGTAACCGGTTTGTATGCGGTCTGAGAGCGGTCCGCAAACGTCACGTACGAGAGCTCGTAACGGGCTGTGCACGCACCGTACACATAAGTCCTGCACGAAGGACCTCTGCAAACTTCTCTTGTTCTTCTTAGTACCCTCATTGTTAACACCATTTGGCTCCTACTTAGCATAAATTCATAAGTTAAACCATAATTATCATTGCATATAACGACTGAAGCTAAAGGCAATTTCAAATATTTATTGACCGTATTAAGTGTTCTTCACTCTGATTAATCATAGTTAAAACCCAATATCATTTTGGAAATCTCAAAAGTTAGGATATTATATGTTCCCTATTTATACTTCAAAACTTATCATTAAACAAAATTTTCGATTATTTTAAATACTCTTTTTTGTAACCGATTATTATTTACAATCGAAATGAGGAATCCAATCTGTAACATTAAGTCTGTTTCGTGCGTAAAGGAAGTAATTCCAATAGCAACTATACTGGCAGTTGATAAATTCACAAAAACTATATTCATTTCTCTATTTATTGTGTATATATTCTATATGAAACGTTTATACAAACGGTTGTTGTTTTTATCATCATATATGCAAGCTTTTTACAGGATAAATAGATGTTATGTCTCCCCAGGGTAATATATATTAACTATATCATCTATACGAGCTTTTCATTAAAGATATTTCTAATCTTTTACTCTTTTCGCTTTACATATCATATATAAACTAGTTTTCATCGTCTTTGAGCAGAGTATGAAGTATTTTATTTATGCTTTCCCGTTATGTTTACGGATTTTCGATCCTTTAAAATCACATTACTTTTTTTAATCAGCTTTTAAATCGGTATATATTGCTTCAACGTCAGATTTTGGATTTCAAATAGTTTTTGGCGGTAGGAAGCTGCTGAATTTTTCCAATACCATGTCATATATTTGCGTACCTATCAAACATAAACACTTTTCATATTTTTGGAATATCATAAAATCCGTGCCATAAATTGTAAATTTCAAACTAAATTTGAATATAATAGTTGTTCAACACGGTAGAAACTAGTAATTACTAGTTTAACCCACACTTGAAGCTTTGTAACTCATATTTCAAATATTCATGTTTGAAATCGGTTCCTAAATCCTATGGGTGATTCTAATCACATAATATTTATCAAATGAATAGCAATTGACTTATATACATCAATAATATGATGCTTATTAAAGGTCAATTTAAGTTTGAGTTTACCATCTTGTAGTTTTAAATTCATGATTATGACGATAAATTACCGTCAAGTTAACCTTTCAACTTTTGGCAATTGGGTGAAATTTGGTTTTTCACTTCATAGATGTATTTTCAAAGTATAAGTTTTGGTTTTTCGAGTAGTATATCGGTGTGTTTTCGGTCGATTTCGTGAAGTAACCTTGATTTCAATATCATCAGGTTGTCTTCGTCAAAATCTAAGTCACTTCTAAATTTCAATTATACTACTTTTCGTATTAAAAATCTATTACATCCAATGCTATTACACTCTTCAAATATTTTACCGGATATTTTAATAAATTTTTTAGTATGTACTTTTAAGGATAATTACGTATTGAGCCTTTTCTAGTATGATAACACATTACGTTTTGAATGAACTTCCTGGTTGGAATTATTTCTCTTTAACGTACTTCCTTCATATAGATAATCAATTGTATCATTGCCGCTTTATCAGTTCGTCAATAATCAAAGTTATTGTGTCATAATACCTAATTCGTTTCATTACATTATTTCCGTGAACATTAAAATATATATTGCCCTATATTTTGTGAAACATTACCAATTTCATTATGATTTCTACTACTGCGTTCAAATTTTTGATATATAAAATCATAAATAGGCGATTTCACTGACTAAGTTTCTTTTATACAGGGACTTCAATTTTTTTATAGTAAAATAGCACGTTAGTAATACATTATGATTCTTTGACTTAAAGGAATTATTACATGGGTAGTTTACGTACTTTAGTTGCAGTCCCACTTTAATGTCACGGTAAAAGCAAGGTGTTTCTTTAGTGTCTCTCAAAACTTGAGATTTTCTTATTAAATAGAAAAATACTATATAGATGAAAATCACAAAAGGAGGCCGGTAAGGCCAATTACATTATTCAACACTTTAAATAGAATTTAAAGGAATTTTTTAAGTCGTAATTATATTACTTTCGAAGATATGATTATTTCAATTGTTTCCAAATAAATCACATAAGATTCTAAACTTTGTAATGCTTTAGTAAGAATTTATAAATACTTATTTCCATTAATGATCATTGATTTGCCAGTCATTCGATATTTCACTATGATAAAGTTGATTCTAATATTTAATATGAAGATATTGAGTAAGTTATGATACAGATAGATCTAAAAAAAAAACTTTTACGATTTTCATACATCTTTTATCTATACTAAATAAAATAAGTTGTCTTCGTAAAAAGAAATTATTTGGTCTCCTTAATAAAAGATAAATCCATTATTCGGATTAACAACCTAATCAAAATACTTAACTTTAAAGTTTGTGTTTTTTGAAAATAAACTTAAATATTTAGAACGACTCCAAAAAAGTATATTATTAAGAGTAATGTCTTTTAATAACTTTGATCCCTACGTGAATCTCAATCTTATTTCTGTCAGTTTTGAGAAATTAATAGATATTATTATGTATAAGTCAATTAAATTGTTAATACAATAAGCATGATTCCTCATCCGGTGTGTTTATTACCGCTTCATCCAATTTTGGAAGCCTAAATCATAAGTATCTTTTTTTTTAAATATGCGAGAACCTTGTATGATTATATACAAATCACTCGTAAAATCTAACATCCACTTCAATAATCATCTTTTAACATCGATTCAATAAAAAAAGGGGTGAAGAATTCCAAAATGTGAAAAATGATAGGTTTCATCATTTTGAGCAAAATCATTGAATTGAATGAAGATTTTTTTTTTCTGAGGCCATATCCGCCTTTCGACCTTCTAGCATCCTTGTAATAAAATATTGAAATAAAAGTGAAGTCTATGTATAATACAATATACTACGAATAGCGTTTTATTAAGTCTATTATTTCCCCTCGTATATGGCATTATTTTCACGAATATTTACTTTTTATAACTGTTATAAAATGGAAATAAATACGTTAATACAGGGTTTTTATGACAATGATATAATTCTTTATTAATCATTAAACATAGGTATACGTGGTCGGCTAGTTATTTACGTACTTTAAGTCCAATTGTTGGTAGACCATTATCATTACAATGTAGTTAATTCGAATATATAGTCTAAGTAACTTGTATACTGTATTGAAAGTGGTGATGTATTGTTTCTAAGTTTGGCAAACTTCTAGCATCCTTATATATTATTTTGTTTGGATAACTGTTTGGCCAGTATCCTACGGTTCATTTGTAACCACGCTGAAATTTACTCTTAGTCAAAACTATCAACTTGCTATTAATTCAGTCAACTTAAATTGAATACAATTGACTTTTTTTATACGTGGGCGCTAATGTAGTCAATTACAATTCAACTGTCTCGTCAGAATCTCCTCCCATCCCCATCGGTATTAGTCCATCACCTCCAGTTAGTTTCTCATTCATATCTAACTCCAGTTAGAGACCTCTACTCCACGATGCCAAGTATCAATTTCCTCTATTTCCGCACGTAAACCTTTCTTTCAAAACTTCTACGTTATGTGTACTTGACATTTCATCACTAATTTTCAGATCATTTTTTGATTCGTCATAACCTAGAAGTTTTCTAGTTTTCCAAGGAATTCTAATTCATTTTTATTTAAAATTGACCTGTTTACGTAGTCCTTGATATAAATAATCTGTTTTTCACGATTTATCAACTTTCAAAGCACCATTCCATCTAGCTTTCATTATAGTGTTAATCGGGTTATTTTAATTATGGATCTTCTCAAAAATCTTTATTTGTCGAGTTTCTCATCCATTTTTCCAGTATTAGTAGATTCATTATTAAAAGTTTGTAATTATGTATTCCTAGATTCACAAGATATTCCTTTAGGATTCAAACATTAATATCAACGATTAAACAAATCGGACATAGTTTCAATCATTTCATGATAGTTCTAATATGCAGTCGATGACTATACTAATCTTAAAACTTACGATTATACTATAAATTTAAAATGTTAACGCCTTTATTTTTTTATCCTTATACTTTGGGGATATTAAGTAAGTGAGGTTCCAGCTAATCGTAAATTGTTCACCATATGTGTTTTTAGTGACAAATATCATATTGAATTCGATTTTGAAAATTAGATCAGACTTGTTAGCAAATCAACTGTTGGCAAAAATCATTGACTTTGCCGTCTTTTAATCCGCCATAATCCTGTCAATACCTTTATCCAATCTGTTCATTTTCCATTATATAAATTTGCTGAACCCGTTATAGTCTTTATCTTTTAGATGTTAACCTTATACTGTTACTATTCAATCGGTGAATGACTCTCATTATAGATCTAGGTTATTAGTCATCAAGTCTACAGGTTAGATAGCTATGCACGTAACCGATGGTATATGTGCAGCACCCTGTTCGGGCTCATTCCGGGAATAGTTCGCAGTCATCACGTGGGAAGGCACGTGACGAGCTTGGTACTGAAGTCCTATGTGAAGAATCACTGCATAATTCTCTAGTCTTTTATATTAACTCAATTATTAACCCCATTTGGTACATATTGAACATACTTTTACAAGTTATATTATAATATTGAATTGAATGTTATTGTCATTTTGGGAGGGATATTATTTATAATATACGAATCGATAGAAAATATTAAGAATTTCGCCTTATACTTTAGAGTTACACTAGAAGATTAGCTGTTGGCGAATATGTAGTCCTTCATTTTTACGGATATAATATTTGCCCACCTGATTCCCACATAAGACAACATATTTTTCCTTTATAGGGTTGTAAATTATATTGTATTTATATCATAATCACCGTAGAAGTTTTATTTCTTACCATCCCAATCGACTTTCTTTTTTGATTCAGCTGTCTTATAGTATCTTACGTTTGATTTCACCTAGGTCATTTCTATGATTAATCGATTCGAAATATATTAGGGGATTACACGAATTATACTTTTTTGTTATTGAACGCTGCTGTAAATAATACGACCAATCATAGTTTATTATATTCATTTCTATTTACACATGGATCTGTTAAACGATAGAGTTTATATATTACTTGTATCAATTTTCTGTTGAGGAAGGATAGTATACGTTTCTTTATATTGAAGGATAATTTATTTCTGCTATCAAATAAGATATTACGACTTATCATAATGCTAGGAAGTGTGAGAAAATGCACGACATATATAAGTTCCAGAACTATATTGAAATATTATTCGTTAACACTTATAAAGTCAATATAGTAATATTTATATAAGTAAAACTACATAGAAACAACGAAAATTTATAAGCAGCGCTGATCATTTAATTCGAAACGTTATTAGCTTCAAAGTCCAATCTAAGTAAGCTTTTAGCTATTAAGTGAAATTATCCTTGCTTACGCATCTCTTTATATACTCGGAATAAGTTTTTTATATCAAGTAATAGCCGCATTATTTTTTTTTATTTAAACAAAATATAGCGAAGCTCATAAGAATTTGGAGTTTTGGAATTTAGAACATCATTATAGAAGATAATTATTGGGCTTTATATAGGTATTACAGTCAGTTAAAGATACGGTTATAAGGAGGGCTTACGGATTGTAGAGATACTCTGTAAAAGGTTACGTTAATCTCGGTCGGCCACTCTTATAGACCGGTTTGATTTAAACCTAATGCTCATTATCGGCTTGTTACGACTAGTATCAGGACCACGAACGCCAAATGATATGAATAACGACAACCAAGCACCGGGACAAATAAGCTACTGAGCGTTACCTACGTTATAACTTTTTGAATCAATTTCAACAGGGTGACAACCATCGTCTGATTATTTCCGCGACGAAATTTCATACGTTATATGTCGAAAAAAAGATGTTTCCTATTGTTGGCGACAGGGGAATTCTAACTCTTCAATAAAATCTCGTTTATGATTTACATAACGTTATCAACGTAATTAAGAAGTAAAATTAAATAAAATCTAAATAAATTAGAAGACATATATAGGAAAATATATTCTCTATCCCTATATTTCTCGTAATACTTACTATTTAAACATCTAGGTCCATTTTGACTGGTACTATTATTATGAGGTCAATGAAGCTTTGATATAAAGGCTAAAATTGAAGAAAATCCAGATATTATATTTCCGAAAATTGGGTATAGTATTGAGGTTTCAAGGGAGTGTATATAATTTATGAAATGAAGAATGGAATAAATGTTAAGAAATGATTGAACTCAATATTAGTATATATTATTTCCAATACAAAGCGAAATATAAATTTCAATATATTATACGTATAATTTATATAAATCACTTTCAATGTTGACGAAAATTGTTTCATAATGAAAAATTAAAGCTGATTACTGGTTAGGATGATAGAAATATACTTCAAGTCGCACGATTTTTGGGGTATTTTAAACGTTGTATTCATTAAACTTGTTTCTAGGACTGAAAAGGTAATTAAATGTATTAAGAACAAGTATTAATTATCTTTTGTTACAAACCTAGATAATATAACGGGAATGTTGCAGTCATGGTGCCAACGGCTATTAAAAAGAACGAGAATTAGTTCCACCTTCCGTCTAAACTGACGAAGTTCCGCGATCTATTTAATAAGAAAATAAAAAAACTTTACCTCCACTTTGTGAACAATTTTACTATTATATCTATGTTAAACCAAAAGGAAATGAATCTTTACTGGACGGACAATAGGAGCCTTTATACTCGATACCTCGAAATCAACTCCTTGAAGTTTAATGTTAGGTCACCGAATTAATAAACAAGGGTAAAATAGAAACAAATTCCCTATCAGCCGCGTAGCCGGTACCACTAATTCTTAAGATGGAAAAGGGGTAACTAATTTTTGCCAATTACTAAGCCTTCAAAAAATCACTAAGTAAAATAGTTTTCTTGAACCCTTAATTAACTAAAACCATCATGGGTTGTTTAAATCGACAAAATTAACGAAATTGAATGTTTGCATGACATTGTATTGTGTACAATATTTATTAGAATGAAATAAATTGATACTATTTTTTATTAGTTTCACTTGATTCGAATAAATAATGAATGTCTCTAGTATGTCAAAAAAGTAAACAATATTCCAATGTTATATTGAAAATATTATAACGCAATTTCTGATAAATTTTAATACAACTTATTGCAAAATGTATTGGTCTTTTTTGAATCCCAAATAACAACATACAACTAAGTGTCGTGCGGTTTTTCCACACCTTCCTTACACCAAATGAAAATGGATCTTAAATAAGTATCATTTTGTAATAATTGTAATACAATACTCAAACTTTCTTATAACGACAAACGTAAACATCCAGGTCGATTCCGAAAAAATCCAAGTTTTCTACGAATAAAAGTTTCTTTTCAGTATTAAAGAATTGAGGAGTTTTTTTTGGGATTTTGTAGTTTAATCTACATTTTATTTTTAAGTTTACAAATTATCTCATCAATTCATTTTTCTTACGAAATAAAACGACTAGTGAGTTTGGATTAATCACGAATAGAAAGCGTTTCAAATATTAAAATTATCTTTCAATGCAGATTTTATTTTCATACATTTAGACTCTAACAGGCTAAAGATAACGACAACCGATTGTTTTGGGATCTTATTAGAATTTTCTCAGTCGTAAAACAACAAAATCCTCATTTGCAAACCCATGATTCATTGTTTCACACGATGATCGGACGCGAAAAGTAATTATATAATTTATGATAAAAACTCCCCCGCGATAGTATCTCATTTAAAAACGTGATTATCGGAATTTCTTCATATTCATATCACTTTCAATATTTCAACTAATTATAAGGAATTAGGGTATTTTTTTCACCCCATTTCATTTCGAAACTTGAAACCCGCTTAGTTTAAACGCTCTTTCTCTTTCAATTCTTTTACGCTACCGACCCGTACCCCAAATAGTCTCACCTAAACGTTTCAACCCGTAAATGACGAGATAAACCCGAAATCAAAAAGCGTCGTACGTGAAACTTCGAAAATATCAACATAACGATATTAAATATAGAGACGATAAATTCATATATGATAAAAATTTATATCGGAACCAAGTCCATAAAAAAATCTGTCGAAAGGAAAGTTGATTTCTTCAATTAAAATAAGCTAATTCTGAAGATTAAATCGGGAGTTGTTAATATATCGATGGTTATAATAACATAACGAGTTCGGCCTACATCTACACCATCGATCATATTACCTTCTTACGATTATCCAAGTTTTAGGCTGAATATTTCAACGGAATTATAAAATCATGGTATAATAAACAACACGTCATATATTATCCAACTGTTAACTATAGCCGAAAATGTTCGACATTTTCTATTGAGATTAGATACTCGGCGTAAATTACAAATGATGACATCAATCCAAATAGTATATTACGTTATCACCACCGCTTATAACCGTTTAATTAGGAACCATTAACAATAAAAATCTTCAAGTAAAGCTATAACTCGCCTATTAAAAAGTATTCGGGTAAATAGGTTCTACTTCAGGTTCTTTAACAAAATTAATATTGAAAAGAAATAATCGTTGATATTTGGCTACTATATTATATATGTACGTAATGTAATATTATTAATACTTAACGTACCTTACAACGAAAACTCTTTTAACTTTCTCCTATTTTGAATCGTCACCAATCTTATCATTTAATCAAGTTCATGAAATATTTAATTATTAGCGAAAAGGGTTTATGACATATATTAATATTTATAAATTTAACTTTTACATTCATTTAACTAAAAATAATATGATTTATAACGTTGAATTTTTTTATAGAACGGTTTCAAGATGCATAACAGAGATTTTATGGATTCCCTGTATATATAAATAACGACTGTAGCACTAATTGGGTGAATAATATTATAAACTGCTTTTTTTTCATAAATATTAAATAATGTTTGTTAACAATGTACTACTTTTTCATGGTCAGCGACACTGAAAATGTAAATTGAACGCTTCTTTTTTACGATTTATATATATATTTTGAATTTATTTGGGTATTCCATTTACCATCATCTTAATTTTCATTGAAGAACTGAACATTATTAATTATCGGATGAAATAATGATGAGTTAGTCAACAGGTACGCAATATATCATATTTCTTGAGTAAATCAGGACACTAAATTTATAGTTTATCTAGTTAAATAAGCTGATACGTTTTAGTAGAATTTTATAACGTATGCAGTTTGTTTAACATTTCATAATATAACTTTAATAATAAATAGAAAGAGCCGTAAATAGTAAGCAATACTCGGTGGACCTAAATCGGGAAAACGATGAAGTTAGGTTCAATTAACGAAATATTGAAATTAATCGCCTGAATGAGAATCTCAATTAATCTGATAATTAATAATATATAATGAATGTTTTAAATCCGGCGAATATCTTTTTAATTATTAATGGTAAATACTTCATGTTTCATATGAAATTATACAAATACATGAAAACAAACTCCGTTCCTTCGTAAATGATATCTAGATCCTATTAGGCACCGGTTTTACTGTTCTTGATATTAAACATATCTTATATAAAAAGTTTATAATTTCGAGTATTTTGTAGTAATTACGAGAAGGGATCTCATTCTACGTATAGTATTGTCATTAACAGGTTACGAAAAATGTTTAGTAAAATATACCAACAACGTGAAAGTATATTACGGCTGGGAATAGATTCGAAACGAAATGTAGAAAAAGCGGTTTTATCATAGTTTAAAATTTCGATGCTGGCATTAAATATAATTTATATAAATTATACCAGTTTCATTGTCTTGTTATTAAAATTCATATAAAGATAATCAAAGGGTAGAATTTTATTATTTCTATTTTAATTTACAATAAATAAGGCCGAATATATCATGTTCGGGCTTTTCGGAAAACAATTATATTGTAAGTCGTCTTAATTGAAACTCTACCAAGTTTTATCCAAAAACTATTTTCATTATTTCTTAACTACGGAAAGCTTGAATATAGGCGGCGTTAAATACCTTCTTAACCCTGTTCTCGGTATTCGAGGAACGTTAACCGACGGAGTCGAAACGAATCGAGTTAGGAATAACGTGGCTTAAAACAAGTTATAAGGAATCGCAACACATTGATTTTCGTTTTCGCCAGGCATTGAACGTTGATACGGTTATTGACGCATTTATAATCGATTCTATTGGTCTATTTTTATATAGGGTTAACGGATAGAACTTTGAGAAATATAAAAGGTTTTTGAGGCGACATTTTACAAGTTGTTCGTTACGATTTATAGGTTATAACTTATATTAACCAGCGGGAAGAAGGCTTATGCGGTGATATCACTCTAACCACCTCAATCGGCGCTACAAGTAGTTTTGTAAAGGGTATCGGTGGTAGTAAAAATAGGTGCGATTCGAGTAAAAATTCCGTTAAAAAAAGAAAAAAGTGATGGCTGAAGGGGAGGACGAACGGCGAGGTAATAAGAGACGAAAACATATGGAGTAAGGTAGGACAAAAGCGTATTAATTAAGCTGTAGACGCTCAAATGATCGCTATAATACGTACTTCTTAGATTCAAGTAACATTCCATAAACAGGTAAACCTATTTATTAAATTTCAAATAGTAACAATAAAAATATGTCGAAGTCCTGGGAGATATTTATTACGTTTATGAGTCCAAAAGAAGATATAAATTCCATTTGCGAAGCGATAAAGAGGAATCTCAATAGATTTGAAGCTTGTGAAAGTCGCTATTAAACACATTTCCTAAATATATTAGGCAATTGGTAATATACATTTATATTTTATTATTACCATAGAAAAGAAAAACGAAAAACCTGAAAAATTATAACACGTGTTGTTATACACTTACCGCTAGGCATGATTTCCCTACACGCAATATAGCCGCTGGTAAGATTCGAGCATACGAGAGGTTAGTTACTGGTCAATATAAAAGGTTTATTTATGTTACACTTAAGTAGGGAGAGACTCCCCTTTATCGTTGTAATCTTCTAGTATTAAAGATTCCTTCATTATGCATGGGGTCTATATAAATCTGGGAACGATTAGGGGTCTAGAACAGGAATAAATGACTTATTTTACAGGGTAGTTAATCATTATTAACAAAAGTACCAGCGAGAATGTAACCTAGCTCTATTCTATGAAATATATCAAATATATTATAGTATTTCATAAATAAACAGTCAATAGGATAGATATTTCTAAAAAATGAATTGTTTCAAAAAAAGCGAAAAAAATGTTAAGTTTACAGATGATAAATTAAAAGAAGGAAAATCGGAAAATCGAATGAGTTCCGATGGGCGTTCGTGACGTTTTTTTATATTAGTGGTCCATAATTGGCGCCGAAATAATTCATTTATAACGTTATACATATCGTACCCGGTCCGTGACCGACGCGTGAGTCATTGATTTATAGCGGTTTAAATATCGCATCCGGTTTGCGTCTGGCCCGAATACGATTCATACTTAATATCTAGGCGGCGATATCAGGATGCGTGTATAGCTAATCTGTAGCGGATTTGTAGACTTATATGCCCTGTACCCGATCGGCATCCGGCCCGGATACGATTCGCATGCGATATGGCGGTATATCTTTTCTTATAAAAGGAGGAGTATATAATGGAATTCAATTGTTTGTTATTATGTTTGTAGGTTACGTAGTTATACTTGTAATAGGAGTTACATATATAGCACCTGGGTCGGGTACGGTACTGGTTCGGTTCGTAAGCGTTATGTAGAAAGGGGCATGTAACGAGCTGTACACTTAAGTCCTGCGTGAAAAACCATTGCACACTTCTCTAGTCTTCCATAATACCTCAATTGTTAACAATATTTGTTACATACTTAGCCTACCTTCGAAGATTCGACTATGACGACTCTGGTTATCAAAACTTTACAATGTTTGTCGTATAAACCATTGATATAGGATAACTTTACGAGTTTACGTAATCGGTTTTAACTACTTTGATCAAGTAAAAACCTTATCCCTTTTAACGTAAGCTTAGGTATGTGCTACAAGAGCTACCAATACCATTAACACAAATTACCGATTCATTAAAGTTTAATTATTTACCTTTTATCAACTTCTTAATCGAATTTCACTATTAAAGGCCTGAATCCTTTATAACTCGCTTCTATGCTATCATGAATGCTATAATATACATAAGACACCTATTTTGAATTTATATACCAACTTTATCAAACTAATTATCATTTATACCTAACTGAAGTATAATCAATATTAATAGATTTATATTCAAACTTTTTGAACAATTAATTTGGTATTTTAGAAACCGATGACGTCTGGTTTCAATCATTCGTGAAAAGTTTGGATACATTTTATAACCGTTCCAATATGAAGGTTATCTTATTACTTTTCAAGGAACTTCAATAATATCTTCGGTTAAAAACTGGTAGCGGATTACATATACGTTTAGGTAACATCATGATCATTTAGTGTAAATTTACCGATTACGATGATATTTAAACTGGTAAGAATTTCAGCTATTATTATCAAATTAATGTTGCATATTCTAAGCGATTCAATAACAATTTATTTCAATCTTTATTATGATAACTTTTCATAATTCCTATTGATTATTCGTTTTTTCGATCCTTAGTTCTTCGTTCAATTTTGTAAACCATTTTGACTTTGAAATTAATCCGTTTTTTCTTTTATATTGTACTAATTTTGTCAGTTATATCATGTGAACAGTAAAAAGAAAACTAGTTTTAACTCGATGTTTTTCCTTAAATAGTTTAATCAGCGTATTGATAGTAACGTTAGCATGTATTTTATAAATTGAAATATTAATTAGATATCTCCTTTGCGATAAATATACCGTTCTATGTAAATATTCAAGCTTGTAGCTATTATCGCCATCTTCCTCTGTATTTTATATCCTCTTATGAGTTCATCGTCTATGATGTCGGTGTGTTAAAAAGTTATTAAAGAGATATTCATGAAAATTATGTTACCTAATCTGTTTAGCTCAAATGTTTTCAAATTTGATAGATTTTGTGTTCAATTTAACCTTTGTAATACGAAAGGTACCCATACCGCTTATGGTCTGAACCACTATATTAATATTCGTAATATTCAAAATTTTATTAGATCTATTTCATCTACCTAGTTTTCTCTACGTATAAAAATGACTTTATAACGTTAATAATAACACTTTCATGATAAATCGTTCATTTCTGGTGCTAAGTTAATCACTTATCTATCCCTATAATAATTCATTCATTAAGTCCTTGAAAGCTTTTTTCTAAACCGAATCTCGTTCTTGAATATTTTGTAGAAAATGTAATTTATTGGTTATGTTTTTGTCTGCGTCGATAATGAACCGTAATAGCACCAATCTATTAAAACCGATTATATAAGTAAAGTCTTTTATTACCATATGAAGTCTTGCCTCATGTTTTGAAAACTGTTAATTTTTAATATATCAATATCGTAGACTGTACAAAAAGAATCGTATACTATCTAAACTATACTATTATACTAGTATCTTTAAATAAAAACCCCTTTAAACTATATTCCTTTCGAATCAATATCAATGTTAACATCCATCGTGGTCAATTAAATTCTAGTGGAATGAACCAACATATCTCAATGTCATAAGTACGTAGCAATTTGCCATGTATATAATGCTTTATATGTTTCTTTTGCCGTAATGATTTTCAGGAAATTAGGTCTATAGAAAAGCATAACCGAGAGGATGAAGTAGACTATAGGTTTATCATCTAAGTAATACACTCCAAAAAAAAGTTGAAAATTAAATTCATCACTTTGTTTACTCGAAACTCGAACTTAAAAGTCGTTTTGATATGCATTCAGAAGTAGAACTAAGGTTTTTCATTCCCTTTAAATACGGAAAAGTCTAGATTTTCATGACAAACTTATTGGATAACTTTATATCATTTGATGGTCTGGAGATAATGATGACTTCATTGTAAAAAAATGAAATTCTTACTTGGTCAAGTTTAGTACCATTTCTCCTAGTTTTTAAAAGTGAATGTACAAGTGATCTCATTGGAAACTAAAATGGAACCTTTGGTAGTTATCTTTGATTGATTCTTCAATGGTGACGTTAATATTGACACCAATATATTCCATGTTTCTTGAATCAAAGAACAAAGATAATAGTGGATTTTAAAATGAGGATAATCAAAGGTTTAAGAACTGTAATTACAATCGTAAACTCAGGTAATAAAAGTTCTTTTCTCAAATAAAATCTAAATCTAGCCCTATTGCCACATATTTCGTCAATTCTATAACAATATAAGTATTCTTTCTCAATAAAACGTATGACAAATAACTACTTGTTAATTATTGTATTCCTTTAGTATCCTGTATTACGCCCTAAAATATGTGATTCTTGTAACGATTTCAAATATTTAACAGATATATAAATTCGAAGTCCTTATCATTATATAGATAACATGGGTTGTCACCCTTTATATGGTACAGAAATGATCAATTAGTTACTCATTACTATTTTTTGAAGCGGGTATTTTAATGCAAGACTATAGTTATAAGCTTTTTATCTTTTCTTCCTCGCGTTTTCAAACTCTGTAATGCGTTTAATATATTTGAAATCAAACTTAGACGCGTATTGAAATTGAATTATAGTCTTTTTTCATTCACGTTTAACAATAGTATAACAAATTTATCAGAATTTCCATTTATTTCAAATTTAGTATTTAAGAACTTTGTCTTGATAAGAACACTTGCGGACATACCTTCAGTTTAGATTTGATTCAAAAAACCTGTCCCCGACTTGTTACCTCTTAATTTACTAATCGAAAGAGTTCTATTATCTGAACTTATGGAGGTTCACCATAATTTGAATCTATATTATAGACAAATACAGGGTTTCAATCCGCGATCTATAAAATATTGTTGTAAACCTAAATCAATATACCAGCTAAGCTTGATATATTTATCATTATAATAGCAAAGAAAACGCCGAGTTGACTCAAAAGTCCTACACTAGTGTCGTTAGTGAATAGTAAAGTGTATTTAAACTCTTTATTTCTGATAACATCCTAACCAACTTCCTAGCGTAATGTATCGTTACCAACTTCAATATTCTATATATTATTATTCCAAACCAGTAACCGATTACTCATTTCATTTACCAAGTCTTATTTGAATTCAGAATGTTTCTTATGATCTAATTAAGGTAATTAAATGATAATATTATACTAAGTACGATATTGGGTAAGGTTAATATCTCACTCGAAGTAGCCTTTGAAACGGTTATAAACTGTGCGAAAAGATACATAATTTGTCAGTTAACGAAGTGAATAATCATTAATTCCACCAATGCAGGTATTAGGAAACAGAGAATGCAAACCAGGTCGATTAATTATTATCTAACGGTAAATGTTGAAGAATAATTACAACTATATATTTTGAACACCTTAAAATTGACCGTTATACTTCTTTTTATACCTCAAATCTCCACAAAGATCGTAATTTCTACGAAATCCGTATACACAATAACGAAGGTTCAAATTGGAAACTTTATACTTGTTGTACGGTTTATTTGAGTCGAATCAAAAGTTTTAATAGTTGAGGTAATAAATTTAGACGAAGTATAATTGGAGGAATCTAGTGTTTATATCGACAGTACGTTAGCGCTTGAAATCAATTCTTTCTTATTATTAGATTTATTTAGTGGTTTCTTTTGGTAAATTTAATAAGTTCCTTACTGCTATTATGAAGTCCTCTTGTATAGATGTTCAAGGTACTGGTGAACCAATTAATGACCTTTGAAACTTACTTCATCTAACTCAATAAACGCCTCTAACTATTTATTTAATGTAGTAGCGCGTTGGCAAATTTGGGGAATAAGTTGTAAGATATTTATTTGGTTTTGAATCTGAATAAAACCTTACAAACGTATGTAGGAACGTTGAGGGGAGCTGTCGCCAGCGATACCTTTTCCATTATCTTCATTTATTTATTGAGGGTCTTTATCCGTTGCCTATTCCTCAAGTAAATCCGGTAAATTGCCTTCCTTCCCTAGTTTACCTTCGAGTTGAATTCTTTGATTATAAAGGTTAACTCTTAGTCTTTCCTTTACCAATTTTTCTATTTTCTTTCAAAAATCCATGGATCAATTCTTGAACAATGCTCCAAAATTATAAAGGGATTCGAAACGTTGGTCAAATTATTGATCATCTAGGTTCAGGATAGAATAGCAGATATAGTTAATCAGGTGCTCCAAGGTTAAAATATCGCCGGTATAATATTGTCATAAATCATTTTAAAAGTTTTTACGAATGTAAATCTTGATTTTTTCAAATACTTCTTTCTTAATGAAGTAGATAATGATATCGATCTCGGCGTTATCAAAGAAAATATTAATAGTTAATATTAGAGATTGATATTAGCGATTAATGTTAAATTAGCAGTTTCAAGGTAGAAGGAAATATTTTCTGTTTCTATTTTCTGTCGCTTTGTGGGTTTGAGACTTAGAGTTTTTCAAAAATGACTCATCTGTTCTTCAACTTTAAAGTTTTAAGAAAATGGATAACCACTATTCAACTTAAAAATGAAAGAATATTGACGGTATATTTTAATGGTTGGGTTTCTAAACTAGTTCAATAAAAATGTTTCGTTAAGTAAGTGATGCCGAATTTTCTTATTATCTACCATGAACTACATAATCTAAAACCTCTCCCTACTTACTGTCATAAATAACTAATGAATTTTTATAAAAGCTGTTAGCAGAAGTCTTTCTTCTGCCTTACGTAATTACAAATGTTAATGACCGAAAGATAACTTTTGCATTTACACATATTATCTAGAGTTAATATAATTAATACTAATCAGTATCGGTAGTCCTTTAATATAACAACATAGTCGATTCGAATCCCCCATTAAAGTAACTATTGTATTACATTAAAATTGTATACATATTATTTCCATGTTTGACAGACTGCTAGCCGGTCTAACCACTGGTTTGTATGGGTTACTACTTATTCTGTACTGAATATTGAAATAGCTACTATATTGCAATTGTCCTGCAGTTAATACAGTAAACTTATATTCAATAAACTCAACTTAACTGTACTTCAATTCAGTTCTATTCCATCACCAACTAAATAAAATTGTCTATACAATCCGATTACATTCAAGGTTAATATCTTATATTGATAGTGGCTCTTTTTAAATTGAAAATCATGAATGACTTCAATGTAGTTATTATCAAAAAGTAAGGGAGATCAATATCGCACAACTTCTATTGATTAAAGCGTTGAATATTGATTTTATATATGAAATAACAACCGAATGAATTGTGAATTTCATACGTTTCATTCACACTTGAATACGGATACCAACATTATCTACTTGTGCCACAATATCTTTCTCACTTTTGCTACCAATTTAGTGTTAAATTCAACACTTTTTACAACTATCCAGTTTATTGAAATCATTAATATTTTCAACTAGTGTGTCTTTAGAATGGGGAAGGTTTATTCTCTTATTGATTCGGATAAAATATCAAGGAAGCCGTAAGTCTGTCAACTTTTGGAAACATGGTAATTGAACTTAACGTATGTATTATTACGTGCGTAAATGAAACTGGTACCTCACTAAAAAAAACTTTCACAAGGAGTATATAGGCTTTATGAATAAAAATAGAATTCTTCAACACCCGTAATATGTATTTATATCTAATTACGAAATATAGTAATTTAAATGTAAACCCTTTCAATTAACCTTTCATAAAATATCTATTAGTATCATGTTCTCTATAACAGGAATTATTAGTATTTCTTAGCGCGTTATAACTAGATTCATAAAATATGAAACAAATTAGACTACGTGTTTGAAAACATCGTTCATATTATTGGAAATTTCGCGATAAATACAGATCCTAATTGAAAATTTATACAGCAATATGTAACTTGTTTAGCGAAAATTACTAAATTGAGGAATAATTTTTTCAATATTCACTAGGTATTAATGATTTTTATTATACTTCGTGTTATCGACGTAAATTTTGCGGAGCTTATGAGAATTTAATAATGTATGTTCACGATATGAATTGATTTAAGCATTGAATGGCGATAATCACTCCAAAAATAGTTAGTCACTGATTTCTCTCAATTTCTACATTGAAAATATACTCCAGTATCTTATTATAATGAATATATTCTTTTATATGTTTAATATGGTAACGGTTTGCAAGTTTCACGTAGTCGTACCTTCAAACTTCTATATTGTATCGCTTTAACATAACTCAAAAAGACTCCCTATAAAATTATTCAGAGACGGATTACGTGCTTCAGCATGGCGGAAAAGCCTGCCCTTAATTCTTCTTCATACGTCTTACTCTCTCAAGCTGTAATATTTCGCATCTCTTTTGCACCAAAATTCCTTATCGATTGCACTTGTAATCGCTGTTGTTATTATAATTCATCTTAGCAAATTAAATTTGGAAATGAAATTTTTGTACTAACTGGTATACGTTCTATAATAATGTTTTCTAACGTATTTAAAGTAGCCAACCTTAATTTTCAACAATTCTTACGATTCAATATTCGTTAAACTTTCAAGGATTTTCATCCATTATAATATAGTTTGTAAAACAGTTCTTAAGAATCATTTCTTCTCTAACAACAACATATATACCCTTTTCGTATAATTTGGTCCTTAACTAAGATTTTACCAAAACAATTACCTTCTTCTCCATATATATCAGAGAGCCGTTGGAACACGAGTAACGTTTATTAATAAAGTTATTTCAGAAATATTTCGTGTTAATATCGACAAAATCCCTTAAAATTTATGAAATCTTTTTTTATATATCGCCATAATAATCTGAAATTGAAATACAACGTCTTAATTAGTTTATACGATTTTCCGAGGATAGCCAATACTTTGAGAATAGCGTGTTTATCCTTCTTTTGAAACTCGGATATAGGATAAATATTAATGTTGAACATAGTGATTGGTTTTTTGGTTTAGGTCCTCATTTTCTATCACGATGAGTTTTTGTTTTTTTGAAGTCCGAAATAGTGTAATTATGTTATCTATGGCTTCTCCAACTTCATGATTCACACCGTTTTTAACTTTTTCATTCCGAAATATATATGAATTCTTCAAGTTTTCAGTAGGATCGTGAATACTTATTTGATTGTTTATTAAAACGATACTATCGGGGTCTGAAAATGTCGTTAATATCTGCCTTATTCACGTGAATATAAACAAGTAGAAGAGTAATCGTACAGATTGGTATTGTAGTGAGTAAAGATAGATAAGTTATAAATGAGAAGAAGCATTCAGAGAGTGCACGTCACGGAAGAAAGGTTATAAACCTCTTATCCGGGTAGTGGCACTCTGCAATATACTCTGCTAATATCCTTTCTGGGCCGTACCATGCATGCATGCAGCCGGCAGCGTGGCACGTTATCGTGCACTCTGCAGGAGTGCACCTCGCAGTGTAGTACACTGCCAATTAACCCACATATACTAGCTATAGATATATATATTAATATCCACAGAAAACCTTCTCGACGCTTCAGAGGCAAGGAATATCCGTTCATTAAGCTTCAATCTCCCAAGAAAGCCTTACATCTCTCCTATATATTTTCGAACGATGTTTAGTCCGACTAAAACATTAAACAGTATTAATCAGTCTTCATGTAGCAGAACTTATCAATTCAAATAGTCCATACAAGTAAAAAAATGAATTTAATTACATGTGGATGGAGTTCATATAAAATTTGAGCAGACTACTAACTGATCTTTACACTAATTATTATAGGCTCTTGCTCGACTAATATCCCACATTGAATTTATCGCAGCAATCTTATACACGAAATACATCTTGATATTTGTACGAAAAAGAAAAAAAATGTTCCATTAATACATTCCATTGAATAAGGGTTCAATATGTTTTTTTTTCTTTCCACTCGTATAATCACATCAATTCAACCAAAAGTTATTACATAACGTTCTTGACAAAAGCCGTGATATTATAAAATACTACGCCCGAGTGAAAACATATTTGGAATACAATTTCAACTTGTTAAAAACCATAATCATCAGAATATAATACAATTCATAAATATATTCGTGAGTGAAGAAAGCAAATGTTATTGAATTCACGTATTTATTGAGATTCGGAATAAGTAAATTCCTTATCAGAAGGTTAAAATTAATATTCATATTAAAGACGCTGCATGATATTACTAGGTATGTGGGGTTGTTATAGTTTTGCGAGGGGTATAACACGCCATATAACCCCAAGTAAACATTTTTGAAAGATTTTGAAATTATTAACTATTAGTTTTTGTAATCTTCACAATGAGGATATTAAGTTTAAATGATATAATAATTCAAGTTGGCCTTTTTCTACGAGGAAATTAATTTTATCCATGGAAAAAAAAAACCGTTCGTTTATTACTTAAATTGATTGTAAGTAGAGACTATTTGTTTAATCGAGACGAGGTTAATGGGTATGATCTTTCAATATTTTTTTTCAATTTGTTTGCTAATAAAGTAAAATATTAGGTTTATGTAATAACCATTAGTAATAACGTTAGTATTTTAACCATAGAAATAACATGTTTTGGGCCTACGGTAAGTATAATTACTGGTTGAATTTTAAGAACTTCGACGAGTACTTGAACTAGATGAAGATCTCTTTTATTGATTACTTTGAAATTTTCGTGAAACAGTACGTTAAGTTCATTTTAAAGTACGAAAGGGATTGTTGGAAGTATTAAATGAGTTTTGTAGTCAAAAAGATGGCATGAAGTCACATAAATACGTGCCTTGAATTTGTTTTTTTGGGGAGAATCTTGAAACAAATATTAAAATAATTACTCGTTAACAATATTTTTCTCCATATTTTCCGACTAGGACCGATTTTCATTGTTATCAATCTCATCCTAAACCCTGGTATTTCTCGTCTTTACTTGATGAACAGATATGATGAATATTTTAAAGGATGATTTTAAATACTAAGATATTTGGGTATTGGATAGAGGTTTATTTGTAGAATATTGAATTACAATTGATAGAAAATACTAATAAAAAATTGAATTTTTATAATTTTTACCTACTTACTGTTAGAATTGTCACAAGTTAACATATTATTGTAATCGGTTAAAATAGTGGATTCTATATCCTAAAACTTGTTTTTATCCAAATTTCAGAAATAACTATGACTTCTTTCCGCCTGGTCAATATAAAAACTTAGAATATCAACGTGAAATTTTGTATTAACAAGCAGATTGAGGAACATTATGAATATCTGTTTACGTAGAAATAGTAATACCTACAGTTCTACCTTGGAAGTTGAAGGTTAGTGTTGGTTAATCAGATGAAGATAAGGTTTTGTTGACCGTAACATAGGTTTGATTATCTAGTCGTGGATAGGTTCTCTAAAGTCTTTAAAATGAAGAGTATAAAGATATAAATTTCTTTTGGTTAGAGAGAACAAAATGTTTTCCCATTGTAATTAAGAAGTCATTTCAATTATATATACGTTTATGTTTATATTGTATGATAAAAGGAACTTGAATCATAAAGCCTTTGTGGACGGTCTCATATTGATAGATAGTTCATAATTGTCATGGTGAATTTGACAAAATTTTCACATAACGTCGTTTTTTTTCAAATCTAGAAAATTAGCCAAAATATGGAAAACCCTTTACAATTGATAAATAAACACTTATCTATGAATACTAAACATCATGGTCTACCATATTTTCATATGTTTCATAGCCATAGAATTTTGATGGATATTAAATTAATCGAAATAAAGCGTAAATATGTGTTTTTCCCAACATATTAGAATATTTCAAAATGTTGAGTGTATTTACACAATTTTATAGGATTCAAAATATTTTTACTTTGATTCTTGTTAGTTTGAGGTTCAAATACTAAATTTGAAATGATAATGATAAGTAGGTATCGTATTATTGGATACAATGGGTTACTGTGAACGTTATTGGGGTTTTGAGTATATTGCTATATAACGAATTAATACCCGATATTAGTATTTATATTAGAGAATAAATTGGCATATTCAGGGATTATATTGAAGTTATACATGAATTATATTGAATGTAAGTTTAATAGCGCCCTGAATATAAAAAAATACTTTAATGACATATATATTGTCTTTATTATTATAAAAGAATGATTTTGTGAATAAAATGCCGGCATAGGAGGATGATCTATTAAAGATTTTTAGTATTCATAACTTAAAAATATTTGTTTATTAACTTAAATAATCCTTTTTTTATATAACGTATGATAATAGCACTATAAAATTGATAATTACGTCAATACGTACATTTTGAATGCAAATATATGCTAATATAAAATATTTCTACCGGTAGTGAATCCGGTATTGGAAATACGAATTCACGTGCCATGTCTCCAAATAACGCCTGGAAATAACAATAAATGTCAGTCCAGTTAAACATACACCATAGTTTTATTAAAAAATATAGGAAGTATTATTCAAATTTGTTTATATAATTGAAAACGGATGGTTTGGTCTAAACTATAATCCGACTGGTGTAATAAAGTGACTGAATTGAGATCATAATACTTTTATCAAAAATATGGCCTAATTAATACCCTCGAGTAAACTTGAACGAATTATATGTAACTATCGCAATCAGAGATAATTTGCTAAATTGAATGTGTATCAAAAATTGTTTCAAAGTTTCAAATTAATCTTTAGACGATATAACAATGAAATCAAAGTCCTGATGGCATCTTAATCATTCATAATTGAACAAATTAATAAGAAATTAATTATGGTAGTCTTAGCCTATTTCATATGCGACGTATTCACTATTAATACTCGACATATTACGTCAACGTGTATCCAATCCACTTTGATGTTATAAGGTCCAATTTTATGTAATTGTCTAAGGTGTTATGTGGCAGGGTTTAAGTTCAAATAACGACTCAATTTATCAATTCATTATACCAATAGAATCCAACCAGTGTTCATGATATTATATTATATTTAATGTATTATATGATTTTTTTTAAAGTAAAAACGTAATTATCAATGCATGTTTTATAAATTAACATGAATGATACAATCGATAAGGTAGGTATGTAGATGGAAAACATAATTTTTCAAAGGAGACCACTAGATGTATTTAAAAATTACTATGTTATAGAATGAAAAATTAAATATTAGGAACTGTTGATTTATACGATCATTGCCATTCAAATAGTATATGCGATATTATATTTTCACAAAAAAGATAATGATTTGATTGGAATAAATTAGATTAATATGGTAAAAGTTGTTGAACGAAATAATGAATAAGGTATTTTTAATGTTTTCACATTATTATCCATTCATCTCTTACACTTTATCCTTTATTCATTCTAATCAATATCCAAATTCCTATTGATATATATTTCGATAGGTACGTACATAGTTTTGATAATGAAATCTGTTCGATTTTGATCGATTGAATTTTATCGAAATTGATGATGTTTTTAACATGCTGGTAACAGGATTTCGACGAGTAATATTGAATTAACGTTATGGATTATGTTTTATAATTTTTGTAGATAATAATAAGTTGTTTGATTGATATTTTAAAAATGTAGTAAACTGAGGTTATGAGTTGATCTTTACATACTTCAGCGTAATGAATAAGGTATCTATCTTTACGACTTATAGTATGATGGCAAAGATTAATATATAAATATTAATGGTCAATACCCTTCAAATTAGGAATGAATAATGCTACTTGTCCTGATTTGGTCCGTTATTGATTTTAATTTCAGGGGTATATACAAATAATACTAAAAGTTTTGGATGATTTTTCAAACAAATTAAATGATAGATACAACCGCATTCCCAAAAATGAAACAGATGCTAAAGATTGAGAAATTTATGTAGGTTTATGGTAAAGATAACGCTAATAACCTTATGAATTTGATTTTATTGAACAAAACGTTGTTAAATATTGTGAATAATAATAAGTTGATTGGTTCAATCTAATGTGACATTATAATGGCATTTCATATAGTACATGAAAGAAGTAAATATTTTGAAATGAATCACTAAGTTGGTAAATGAAATGATTATTAACACGTAAACGAACAAATGTGATCTTTACAGATACGATTGAATGGTTGATAACTTGTTACTTAGTAATGAATTATGTGGAATTCAATATTTGAGAATTGATTTGATGGATATTTGGAATCATGAATCACGAAAATTTTAAAATTAGTTACGATATATTTATGAAGGATGGAGGTGAATATTGTTTTCACCGTTATGTTTAATTTATACACGCATGAGTATAATATGAAAAGTCTCTATTATCGTTATTATTATTATTGACTTCAATTCAGGTATTGTAGGAGTAAAATATTAGTCTATTGTAATGAAGTTGAAGTCCAAATAACGCCTGCTAAAGTCATATTTTGCATCTACTTTCAATCAATATACTGATATATATGATTCAGACTACCACTCATACTAGAACACTTTTCAATTATTCAATAACTATGAACAGGCCTTGAATTACCCACTTATCGTCTTTTATTTAATACCTTAAAGAACCAATTGAATTAACTAATCCTTGAATTTCTGTAATAATTATTGATATCGAAGACTTTAAAAAGAAACGACGTTTCATTATTGGATATCATAACTTTTATACTCATTTCATGGCCTAATAATCTTTTTATAACTAAAATACCTCGGCGTATGGCGTATTGATCTGTCAATCAAATTGTTGGAAACAAGAAAAATATAAGGCCAAATTATCCTTGAAAAATCTTAAGCCTTCAAGTTAGTTAAGACAGAGATATTATACCTAATACCGCGTAAAAATTTCTTGAATAATATTTACTCCCTTTGGGATAATATTTCAATCATAATGAAAACATGGATTGAACTTGAAAGATTTTTATCCGGTGGTATAAACTGATCAATATGAAAAAAACTTTCTTTTTACTATTCTTCAAATCCAGAGAAACATACTAGAATCCATACCTTGGGGTGAAAAATATGTAACAACAGTATGCGTAAACACTTGAAATATTGTCGGAAATATTTAACAAATAGTAAGCGAGTTATTTTTCGGTTGATCATTAATATTTTCATAATTGCAATATAATCGTTAATAATTTATACATCGTATTCATCACGCTTGAATCAATACGCTAATACGAATGTTTATATTCTATACAATACCAAAGCCTATAGTCATGAGGATGATTTAATTCATGTATATATACCAGGTTTTATCGATTCTTTTATTAATATATTTTTAATCATAGCTTTGATTATTAACATGTTAAAAGCAAAAACCTCGATGTAACAAATATTTTCCCGATCAGATAAAAAAAAAAAAGCTTTAATCTGTTTCATGTTAGAATTCTAAAGTTCATAAAATCTCTTGTCATAATATTTCAGGTACCCACTGGTTTTACATCTTTTACAGGTTTTCTTTACCCGAATGGATTTTTTTTATGCATGGGTCTCCCATGAAGTCCTGTTCTATGTTAATAAAGTAATTTAAATAAAATGATGCTATAGACAGCGTTTATACAATATTTAGTATCCAAACTACTGAAACTATCCGTTATATAAACAATTTAAGCGTATATTTATGATGACAATGAGTATAACTATTTGTGTAAAGTTATTTAATAAATAGACATAAGTTACGATGAACTATCTACTCACTACCTTATTATAAAAAATTTAAACCCCAACCTTCCTTCTAATCCACTCAAATCAATGGTGATTATCGATTCATAAAATTTCAATTTTACTGTTTCTTCGTTTAAACAATAAGTATTAAGATTAATATTATCGAAAAACACTTTAGATAGAAAAGTTCGAAACCACTTGACTTTGTATAAATCACCAAACCTTCCGGAGCTTTTCTAATTATAAAAAAGCTTCAAAATCTAACTGATGAATACTTTTATGCACCACAAAGACAATATAAGTCTATATATATATAATAAAATAAATTTCATATTTGATCTTCATTAGGCTAATCAAACGAATATTGGAAGTCTATGTATACCAAATAGTGTTCAACCCCATTTTTCAATATTCAATCTAGGCACTAATTAGTTTAATCTTACTGATTTATACCTCTTTTCCTTTCGTTTTAATCAGCCGCGAATTGTTTCGGATATTTTTAATTTCCTCCCACATTAAATGTTTTATAACTCTTTGTTTCAAGTATAACTACAATATTGATTTCAATATGATCCCCCTTACGTAACATGCTAATATTTATTCAGTTCGAAAATTGTTTACATTTAACATGGACGTATGACTGAGGTAATCCAGAAATTCATCAAGAATGCTTATCTTGACAATGTATTTCTATACCATTTGAATATCAATTTTGTTTAGACTGTTTATATCGTAGGAAAATAGAATCACAGTGATTTCATATAAGTATAAATTTATCGTAACAGCCATTAGATTGTTTAAATAGAGCAAACCTACCAGGCTTTTGGCTCATCAATTTGAGATTAGTAGTACTAAGATAAGCATACCAAAACTAAAACTTCTAAAGATTATCATAGGTTCAATGTATGCATTGGGTATCTTGAAAAAATAACATTCTTTCGAAAGAAAAAATGATTATTGAACCATAATTTTGAAACTCATCAAAATTGTATACCTGGACTGCAATTAGTATAATCATTATAATCATTATCACCTCAAATTATGTAAGACGTTGTCTTCAATCATTTTGTTTATGGGTAAAATTTTTAATTTTGGTTAAGTATCGCGATTAAGAAAACGATTACAGCTATACATGATATTGATATCGATCAAGAATTCATAATATTCCTGTTATTAAAACTAAAAACGGTTGAGATTAAATACAATCGTTATATAATTATTATAGCATACTTAGTAAAACGTTATACCTACCTACAATGTATAATCGTGATAGTTTCTACCCTATATATTCATTGATATATAAATATTAAGTAGTTATAAGTATACAATATTACATTTATTAAGAAACCATGATATATCCTACATGAACCGCTTTTATTTGGGGTAACTAAAAGTGGATATTCAAAGTTAATACCGCATAATATGTTAATTTCAAAACCAAATTCGTTGTAAGCTATTCATTGTATATGAATTGTGATATGTCTAAATTCATGAAATTCTCAATCAATGGATTCAATGAAGATTTTTTAGCTAAGAAGATATTTCAAATTATGGCATATATTCCTTCATTTTAGCCTATATTCATTCAAAGAAAAATCTCCTTACCTGGTACAATAAGCTTTACAAATTTCCTTTCAAACTTTTCACGAGTTTTCAGTTTTAATGAATCTAAAATTTCCTGTTTTGAGGTTTAAACTTCGGTTATTAGTCGTGATATTAAGCTATAATATACCATTGAGTGTTGCAAATTTCAAACCAAAATTTCGTTAATTAAGAATTATATTGAACTACCATTCGGTTTTAAGCCTTTTTCTAAATTCTTATCTTAGAAAAGTTTCTATCCGGTTTCAATACTGGCTTTAACACAGTTTAATAAGATTATTCTGCTTTTATTTGGAATATTTTTAGGATTAAAATGTTTCCTTATTAGAAAATTAGTCAATGAGTATGTGAATAGCTTCGGAAAAGATTGAAGGCGAGTTTGAACTATTTCATAGAGATTAAAATCGAGGTCAATTTTAATAAAAGAATATGTAGTTGTAATTATACTATAGTATTCGATTGAACAACATTATTTGACGGGACTATATGTAGATATTGTGAATTTAATATAGGTTCAAATAGTAGGGTTGATATAAATAAATTTGCTTATGCCAGAGAACAAAAGAAAACTGAAACAAGTAGCAACGAAAGCCTATAGTAATAGAACACTACATAATATTCAATGTATAATATATAATACCCTCTACGATCCTAAAAATACTTCACTTCTTCAACGAACATCGTGAGAAACGTGTAAAATAAGCCCAATCCATCAAAATACTCTTCTGAACTAGTTTATATTATGTATTAGTTTTTAATATAACTCGATTAATAATAACAACAATCTGGTAAAAAATGCGAGTTTTATTACATATCATTTCATTATCCATTGTTATCATTTAGTAATATAGTTACTTATAATATTTATAGTCAAGTTTTCACATACGTTTGTATTTGAATCAGGGGTTCCATATTTGTAAATACTCAAATAAAGTTCAACGCAATACTTATACCGATGTAATTTAAACCATTACCGTTTCATTATTTAATTTCAACCAAGAATACTCCTCGAAGCGAGTTTAATGGAAACAAGATTGAATTGGAATATCGGTTTCATAAAAGTCTTCAATTCTTTCAATATAAAAATAGGCTTCTCGATATAACTATTGGTACCAGATAGACGAAACGGCATGTTAATTTCTTCGAGGTTAAACTATATCTATGATTAAAACAACTCGTTATATTCGTATTGATTAGTTGAGTAAAGATGATAAACTATGCTATGATGACCTTTAAACTAAAAGATTGGATATCATCTGGAGGCCAAATCATAATATTTGATGATGTAATAAAATATGCTTATATTGTACACATTTAAAATATCTTGGAACTAATATCAATTTGAATTTTCAGCGTATTTATATCTTTTCCCTCAATACGTCTTGAAATCGTGATATTTCCATTTAATTAATAACCTAGTCATTGTATTTCAATAAAATTAAATTTGACTATAATTATAGAACTAAGTGTTATTTCAAGGCAATTTGAATTGTAAATATTAAGTTGAATTGATTAAAGTTACAATAAATATTTACAGCTTTAAATAGTTTGGTTTTGGTTATTATAGAAGTTTTGACTGGATTCATTCGTCTTTAGGGTTTATATTTTAATGTATATTTGATGGTTCAGTCAAACCGTAATAGTTCAGTGTTTACAGTTAATCGCATCGTTGATACCATATATTCATTTATATCATCACATTCTTCATTTTAAGGATCATATGGTTCAATGAAGCGTCGATATTATGAATATTGAAACCTCTGCATTACGTCGTGATATGATTTAAGTTATTATTAGTTATAAGATTTTACTTCCGGAACAGTGACTGAAATCGTAATTAGAAAAATTTCGGATTCATACGAATGATCTTAGAAATGACGTTATCAAAGGTACCTTTGCCAAAGATTTACTTTTAATCGAATGGTCCAGAAGATAATTCGAGAATAACTACATATATTACCTCGAAATTACGTTAATATTTGTCATTATTCAATAGATTTACGGTGCAAAAAATCATCAATCACTGAATATTAGTTCAAATCGTCTGAAAAACTATTTTAAAAACTAACTTTTCATCAAATTCGACGATTAAATTGGGGATTGTAGCATTTGGGTATCCATAATAGTCATACAATTGTACAATGAAAGGTTTTGACTGGTTCTTATGTGTTAAACTTAGTATGAAAATAAATTAATCATTCCTGCTTAGATGGTAAACTACGGTTATCATATTGATAACTGCTTTTTCCAAGTTTCAATACAAAGGAAATGAGGGACTACGATTCATACAACACAAAATTTAATTCAAAAAACTATACAATAAGGCTATAAAACTATGGAGAAGGTTCATATGATATACCAAAATTATGAAACAAACAAAATATCAAAATAATTTACTACATCACATATAAATGTATAATGTTTATATTTATGCTAAATTTAATTGATTTTTTCAGGTCAGTTCAATTGATTAGCGACCGCCATGTTATTAGATCTGTACAGAATTTTATTGAAGAACTTAATTTGATCATGAACCCAAAGTTTGTGACCATGGTTAATCCGGCAGTTGATCAACATAATAGTTCTTTAGATGGGGCGGAGTTTTGTTTTCGTAACTAAAAGTTATATATGTATATTATCCGGGAAAATGAGAAATGTCTGATAGTAACATCGTTGTATTTCGAAACCATGTGAAGTAGATTTTCTCTAAATTATGTCTTTATTATGAGGACTATGGGGATAAATTGAAATTCGTAGATAACAACGCTGCTATTTGAAAGTTCCAGAGAAATATAGTATGTTATTAAACTATGATCCGATATTTATTTGAGCTTTTTGTTGGAAACGTATTTTCAAGCCGATGATTTACTGTGATCGGTTGAATTAAAATTCAATCTAGAGAACCAACTGATAACTTGTATAGATATCTGAACTATCAAACTAAATCATATTGAAAGGATTTCATTTTTTTTAAAAAAAATTAAAGGTTTTGAAAATCCGTTATAATTTTAAAAGACTTGACAATACTTTTTAACTGAAGACTCCATCATCCAACCATTTAATGATAATAATGAGTTTGAATCGTAAATATTACTATGATATTCATGTAATGTATATATCACCGCAAAAATTATAACTGAAAGTTAAGATCAATTGTTACTGTATGCGAAAATTATATCGCCTCACATTTCATTTGAAAATTTCTTTTGGTAATGATTAAATTCATTGACGTCGAATTGTGCAATGATAGGATATGTAAAGAAGAGGTTTTAAACGTACCAAATGCATTGATATATTACGCTTCATCTTGTTAAATAAGAATGTATTTGAAGACAAGTTTGATCAATTCAAAACTTTTCTCTTCAAAAGTTAATAATGCGTTCATAAAGGTTTACAAGACCCAGAATATTTAACCAATCTGTTAATAATGGTGCTGATATCTAATCCGTAATATTACTAATGTTGTTACAGTTGATCTTTATATGATCGGTGTAACATTTGATCAAAAACACTCAACCTTCATCATTTAAACCCTACATTTATCAATATTAATCAAAAGATCTGTTTCATAACAATATTAAATAATTTTAGTAAGGAGCTACGGGTATTTAATACGGGTTTTCGACGCAATTTACCTATCTATACGATACATAATACAAAAACATTTTTTTAAGTCTTTCAGAATATGATCATAAAAAATTCTATTAAGCCATAATGTTATATAAATTCCAAAGCATTATTTTTACCTTTTGAAATCTTTAAGGGGTAATAAAATTGTTCGTCTACGTATTTTCCTTTGTTATTCTCATCATATTTCAAACGGAGATGAATCTAAGCTTTATTAAATTCAATACATTAGCAAGCATTTCATTTTTTTTTCAATAAGATGATAAGATACCGGTTTTCAATTGTTATATATTTTTAATCTCCTAGAACATCGTATATGACCAAATTTTTAACAAATTGAACGGTTAATAATAACGTGTAAATACAACAAAACTGTAATCAGCTCATTTGGTCATTAAAAAGATAATCGGAAAGTTATTCTAACGACCAATAAGTTCCATTTCCGTGAATAATTTATTTATACAATGTAGGGAATAATAGCCGATTATTAGGCTGTTCCCAAAATGAACAATATTTTACATAACCAATTATCCACAGTTTTGGGTAAGTACCCACCTACTTTATCGTGTTTTCTCACAAGACTGCCTTCTCTCAAGACTTCCTAATCAAGAGTCATCCATCTCATGAATATTTATTGTAATTATAGTTTGGTTCATTTCTAGATTGAATTTAGTTATTCACTTTAAATAAAAGCGTAACATTTTAATACATTTAATCATATAAATAATATAACAAATAGTAACTATAAGTTAAGATTTTCGTTTGATATTAAACCGACTATAATTTCTGTTAAGCAAGTAAGTTAAGCTAGAAACGCAGAGCTTCAACTATATAACCCTTTCCCCAAAATACTAAAAACCCCTACTTTAGTTTACTCTTTTACCTTTCTCCCTACCTTTAATACCATTACACATCAGTAACCTCCATTTTAAAAGTTACCAATCTCAAGTTTGAAAACAAGGAATAATTGTAAACTCTGGGTATTGCATCAAACGAACTTCAAATCCCTTGCCATACGCATTGGCAAACTTTTGCGAAAAATCTCAAAGAAAACCTGTTCTTACATTTGCGCCTGCCCTGCCAAACATAACAATTGTTACTTTCCTTATAATTCTAATAACACTTTCACTTTCGCTTATATCTTCTTTCTCTTTAGTTCGAACGCCGCATTTGTCTACGCGTATACTTTTCCCTATTTTATCTTCGCTTATGGCTGTATACTTTCGTACCTCTTTGGATCATGCCTCAGTTACGCCTGCCCGTTAATTTCTAACTTTAATTACGAGCTTTCTATCTTCAACTTTTTTTGAACTAGGAAAGGCATTATTTTTAACTAGTTAGGTTAACGTTAATGTCGCAAAGTTTGTGGAAGACTTACGACGTGAATTTAAGGGGCGCGATACTGTAAAACGTACAGAGTATGACACGGTTATATAACGCTTAGATCGTTTTGTTTTTTAGAGCCGCCATTTTTTAATATCTGTAAGACCTTTATCCGCCTTCTTAAATCCTTCATTTTCTTTATAACTCTATTTTATAACTTGAAGGGTAACCAGAATTATCGTTATAAAGGAAAGGAGGGCGATCAATCGTTACGCGTCCATTTTGGCCGAGCTTTCAACCATGGTAAGTTTTTTCAATCTCCCCTAAAATCCGTTTTATGACTAGCGCGAGCGTAAGCCTTTTTGCAGCCGTTATTTTCGTGATCGCCGCGAATAAGATTTTTTTCCTCGCCGTCGCTTTTATAGTTGTCGAAAGCCTTTTGAAACTCGGAATATAATATTTATTCAATATTCGGTCGACTGCATTCATTATTTTAAACGTAAATAGATTGATGTTTTTGATCCCAAATATTTCAATTTTCTCATTATCAATATAATTATAATAAGAAGAATGTAGTTATTGTCAACGTGTGAAGTTTTTCAAAACGTTTGAACACCTTTGTAAACATCTTTCCTTACTTTGAGAGTTAGATTGTGGAGATTGTTTCGACTTTGTTATAATGAATCATAGGATATAAGTGAAAAACGAATGTTCATTCTTATGATCGTTGTATAATATTACGTTATTGATTTGTATAAATTATAGATATCTTCGTGAATTGTTTTGCTATAAATCCTAAGGTAGTTATTTTCGAAGTTTAGAATTGTTAAGTTTTCGTTACGCTATTTATTGAATTATGAGCATAGTTTATTTAAGTATATTAAAATTAAAATTCGTTACGCCCAGGCTATATGTATATCAAACCGCTATAATAACAATTAGTATGGTGTTATAATTAATATTTGATCCGCTCTGAAATTAGGCATTTAATATTAATTACCTTTAACATATCTAAAGTAAGTTTCAAAGAAATACCTAGCTAAGGTAAATTTATTCAAGACTCTATTACTTGTAACAATAATACAATGATACCCTAATTGTTGACCTCGATTTAAAGATCCTCGCGATAGGTCCAATGACAGGTATTCTTATAAGGATAATTACTAGCTTCGCAAGCTGGAAAACAATGTTAAAAGTTACAAGAAACTCCCTTAGAAAAAGTATAACCACCAAATTTGCGGCAAATATCGTCCTTACTAGTATGCCAACCAAGAACGTAGTTGTGATAAACTTAGGCAAAAAATTGGTTATAACAAATAAAAACTTAATAGATACAGTTCTGGAAAGAATTTTGTCAACTGAGAATGGGGTAACAATCGTAAGGACAAAGTTAATAATATGCAATGTGAAACAAACGACGTTAAGTATTGAAATTAGGAAAACAATTAAAATTACTTCCGAATATTTTTAAAAATATGCTCGTATTACTTTAATAGTAAGATGGATAATATAATGAAGTTTTATATTAAACTACATAATTTTCGGACTCATATTTTTTGTGGTAAGAATTACGACTTGTGTAAATCTTTTTTTGAACACTTAAAGGATTGTATTTAGAAGATCGGCCTTCTCAAGAGATATGAAAAGTCGTATACGATAACTGGACCGTATATAGCCCCTTATCGATCCGGATAATTTCGTAAATAAAATATAGAATCTTAATATCGTTGTGATTGAATAGGTCAACAATAACGTGGTATTCATTATGAGTAGTTATGGTTACTTATAATTCAATATGCGTAGCAGTTTTTCCGTCAAAAACTATATATTTTGCCCCGATACCAGTGTCGGTAAAGACGTCTTGTTTCAATTTTAGTTTATTAGAAATTCCTTAAATTATGTTACTATACAAGTGGTTGTAATCTAGTTTAAGACGATTAGTGGTATAATAAGTCCTTTTGTTCGCCTGACGACTAAGGTATATTAAACATTTTATGCTTTTAGATTTATATGTTACAGTAGTCCTGCATTGTTATAGGAACTACGTAAGTAAATCCATATCTATAGAATCAATATAGGCGTTTTGTTAATGAATAATTATATAATACCTCCTGGTGCAAGTATGTTAATATTTAGAAATACAATTTGTTTTCCAAAAAGTGACTTCGAGATTAATGTTTTAGTATAAGAAGTTTTTTCATAATACATTATTAGTAAAGTAACATTTAATATTGAGCTTGATATTGACCTCAGATAAACTATTTATTTGGTTATTAAATATATTGCCTTCTTAAAGTGAAAATTATTTTTATTTAATGTTCAACGATTATACGCTGTTGATACATCAATAGACGCGACCACTCTACATATGGTACAACTTCATAATTTTATAACCGAGGAGATGTACCTTTCAAAGCATATACATTTAGGGATTATTGTTTAATACGAGGATAATACCTACTTTTAAGCCGATTAATAGGGAGTTATATAGGACTTTTTATAGGTTATAAATGTTAATAACGTTTTCTCCATGGTTACGTGACCTACGGAAATCGATTTTGACAACTTTAAATGTTTTTACCTCTTATTAAAGCTTTTGTGGATATTATTACATACCCTCATAGATAGTATACATGGGGAAAGTAGCAGTTCACTGTATTGCAGGGTGCACTTCTGCAGAGTGTACGATAATATATCAAACTACAGGCTGCACTCTTGCAAGACGAAAAGTGCTCCATGCATGGATCGGTCTAGAATGACTATACCAGACTGAACGGAAATACGTGGGGCGGTCTAGAGTATTACGCTCTGGGTGAGGACTTATAAACCCTCACCTATGGCGTGCACCTCTAGATTCTCCTTCGAATTATCATCTTTTATACTACAATACGAATCATTCTGATTACTCTTCAAAGACCTTAGTTCTCGGGGACATTATAGGCTTGAGACCATACCAACAACTTTAGACAAATCTACTATTCTATCGGTAATTAGTATTAATTTAGAATCGAATTATTCAAGTTTTCGTACCCTTACCACGCTTGCAAATACGCCTTTTTTATCAAAACACTTATTAAACCTTCATTAGATACATTTTTTCTGGATGTAATCGCATGCATGATATCAGAATCAGGGGTATTTCAAGGTAGTATACCTGATTAATAAAAAGGGGGGTTTTATTAAACCTCATGACAAGCTATATTACCGAAATGTCTCATTTGGTATAAAATCGCCTTAAAATATGCCGATAGTAAAATCCACATAAAGTAAATTCATTAATACGAATATTTCGGCCAAATTAGTTCAATTATAACGAATTTCTAAGTAATATTTTTCCGTTTAAAAAACATAAGTTCGACCAAAATGACCCTATATCAAATGATAAAACTTTCGCTTAACGATAGTTGAAAATACATTGACCAACAAAATTATCCCGACTTTATGTTTAAACGTGAAATGAATCTATTATATTAATAATTCGAAACGATATATAACAAAAAAGGTATAAAAATTTCCGATAATACATTTCTATTTGCATTACTAGTATTCCCTGTAAAATAAAACGTACAATAAGTAAATAAATGTCGACTAATTGAAAACTTGGAGCTACTAAACAAATGGGCTGTTTCGAACGCCTATTCTTTCTTACAGTCAAAAGATATTATTGAATTTATTCGCAACAAGAAAAGAATCATAGTAGTAAACGTTACCAGATTCCTTTTTTTAACTTATAGTATACTTAAACTACCGCGATCGCTATACTTTAACTAATTACCACTGATTGAAATGATGGAAATTTTTATTTATGAACTTTTGTAATTCACCGTCTTTTACTCAACGATTTATAAACCCAATATTACAAGAAATTTCTTTTTTTATCTAGACTTTATGGATAACATTGTAATTTTTCGAATACATTGAAAAAATTCCTTGCCTATTGACATGCGACATTTCAACGTTTCGTAAATGATTATGTTATTCTATTCCAAGTTATCTTACATGTAGTTTAATTATTAAAACTTCTAGTATTTTACGTTAATACTTTCCGCTTATCAACTTTTGAAAAAAAAATCCCAAGGTTTTCAGAATTTTTCATTCCCTCGAAATTTCAAGGATCTCGAAATTTATTTAAGCGAAATAGTATTTTTATCATCCATAACACCCTATTATGGTCCATTATTAGGACAACTGTAAAAAATAAAAATAAAAATATTTGCTGGCATTAAGAGGAAAACAAGGGAAGGTTAAAATTTGCATCCTTATAAAACCACTTCTTACACATAATTTATAATAATCTATTCTGCGCCTATGAAAAACATATCATTTGAGTCCACGTAATCATATCTATTAAAATAGTACGAAATACATCATATAAGTTTAAAACGCCAAATTTTTCTTTCAATTGATAAAAGCTTTGAATGCGAATTGGAGGTTATGCCTCTTTACGTTAAAAAGGCTATTTTTGGTGACGAAAACGAATCATTTTTAATATTATGATTTAAGCGGTTATATTCTTTTAATAGGCGCCTGATGTATATGAAACTTAATTATAAAATCTTCAAATATTAATTTGCTTATTACGCACAAGTATTCAAATAGCTACGTTTGAAATTAGTTGGAAATCATTTCTCAATTATGATCTTTAACGATTATAATGCTATGCGAAATATTATATACTCAATTTCACGAAATACAAAAACCAAAAACAACGTAAATCGTCGATTTGTTAATACGTCGATTTGCCTCAATTTATACTTTTTAAATGTGTTTTATTTGCTAGACCGCCTCAATTTTGTTACCAAACACCTTTAAATGCCTGCCCTTTGATATAGATAGACAACTATATAAAACAGATATAATCATATTGTAGAAAATCTTTATTAAATTGACAACAGTGGAAAAATAACACTTGACAATGAACCTTACAAAGATATAAATTGACATTGATATAAGGCGTTTCTTTTGAACTAAATATCGTAAAGATGCTATCCAACATGTAATTCTACAAGATTTCGCTGGTACCAAAACCGATGAAAACATATATTATAATACATTTAAACCTGGCAAAATATTTCAATAAGTCAATAATTTATTATATAATTTGGACACAAGTAATTGTATAAGACTTAGGGTTTTTAAATACTGGTATCGAAAATTTCTAACGCGGTATATGATAAAAACCACTATTTCGAACCCAAGAGAATAATATAAACTATTGATAGGGCCTTAGATCGTTGCACAGTTGTCTATTCGGTTGGTAGAAGTAACAGTAGTATTGCATTAGTCAAGTGGTGGATGTATTGTTCTAGGTTGGGCAGATCGCTAGCCGGTTTGCACAATAATTTGTATGGCCAATTGCTTGACCCGTGCCCTAAAGTGAATTTCAACCTACTACACTCGACTTACACCCAATAGAGTAAGTACACAGACAATACACTTTACTTGTAATACTGCAAACTTTACTGTAAGTAAAGTTGACCTACTTCACTACATATAGTATTATTCCAACACTGGTAGCTTTTTAGTTTGTATGTATGCGCTAATATAGTTCACCAATATTTTCCGATTTACTCTAAATAGCCACCTCATCAACTTGTCAACTCCAGTCAATTCCAATTTACTTCCATACTAAATTGCACTCAATCGCATGCAAATTGATCCCATTTGACCTTAATTACTCCATTACTCCGAGGTCTGAGTTAATCAACTCCCACAAAAAGTTTTCTCGCCACAGACCTTCGTAAACCTCTACTTTTAGCCGTGTCAATCAAACAAATCACCATCATAGCCTTCACTTCCTTGGCAATCTTCCAATCTTCTACCATAACCCTGATCGCCGGCACGTAATTTAGGCTTACCAAGCAGCCTTTTAACGTAGCCTTCGATGCGTATGGTTAGCTTATTGCTATCCACAACCCTTTCCAGGGCCTAATTTGGCACTACCTTCGTTACAACATCTACGAGATTATCATTGCCGTTAATCAATCGGAATTCCTTAATATTACTCCGTTTGTACGCTTAACGAAGTATTATCACGTCGATCAGCAAGCGTTTTTCACTGGCAGTTCCAAGTTTTAAAAGGAATTCGAATAGGATTTTCGAGTCAGTATAAATTATTACTGGGATAGGAGGAATCTTTAGCTTCCAGATAATAAGGTTAAATGTTTTACATAATATTATTCATACGTTAAAACCAGTCATTGTAGCGTAAACCTCCGAAGCTCACACGTTTTGTAATATCCTTTTTCACCTAAAGAGGGTTTAATAAATTAGGTTACCGATAATACTAAAATTGTTTCCCGCTCAATTTCCTTTACGAGGGTTATGAAAAAGCCGATTCGTAAAGATAAGTCGGTATTATCTATAAAAGTTCCGTCCGTAAGGATTATTAATTTAATCTTCAACAAATCAATTAAAACTATATTGATTCCGCGGTCGAGGTTTTATATTCATTACGCGCGCCTTGCATTTAATCGATTAAAGTTTTCATTTACCCTTTCCTATACTTATATCGTAATATAAAGATCGTAAAAAGCTTTTGATTAACACAAGGTAGCAATATAGCTACTACTAACACGCTTCCTGAAGTACTGTGAAGCCTTAACTATATTGGTTTTGTTCATTATAACTTAAATAGTACTTTGTTATTTTTGGCAAAAGCTGAGGCTGGTATCAATACTAAATATATAAATCAACAATCCGTTTAAGTTAGGTTAACTGCTTTTCGTCAACGTCGTTACCGAGTTGTTGTTTTAAATCTTCAAATCATTCATCGCTAGCTATTCCAATTTCATTAAACTAGCTGTTTCGAAGAAAATATAATCGTTATTTCACTTATATACTACGCCAAAGTCCCTCTCTTACGTTATTAAGAAACACAGTTCGTATGTTGAAAACTTTATTACCAGTCGTAATTTGAAGTGCGATTGGTAAGTTAAACCTAATAAAAACCTATTTTAGTTCATTCATATAGTGGTTTAATATATCTTCTTACTGTCTTCGAAAAGTGGATACCCCGTAGTTCGTATGATAACTTCAATAATACGATGCGTTATGAATCCATTACTCATTAAGTGTAGGCCCACGTTATATTAGCGCTGATAAGCGAAAATTTACCTGGAATTTGAACTAATAAACTTACTGTTTAAAAGACTAACAAATGCTTACTAATTTTCTAAATAGTTAAAGAGTACGTAAGAATCCAATTTTTACTGTTACCGCTGTACTTTTAAGCGATTAGGCGTAACCATTTCTACGTACTTTCCGTAGTTTTACCTTTAAAATCGTAAATAATCCTCGACTTCAAAATTATAACGTTTAAGTTTTAAAGGTTCAAATCGGTTTTCGGTACGAATTATATAACTCTTCAAGTTAGTAAACCATTAATTTCGATTTTAAAGCTTTTCAAAAAAATTCGATTAAAGTGTTTAATAATCCCTTATATTTGAATCGTTAATGCTAAATCTTCGTCGTTCTTTTTTCCCGCTATTTACTTTAGTAGTATTGTAAATACGGCTTGGTATATATTTCTCTTATTTAACCTTTCTTTTCTTTGGCGATCCTTCACATCGGAAGCGTTTTTTCTACTCGTGAATCAAGTGTTAAAAAAAGATCGTTTTAACTCGATCGTTTAACATAGGGGTATTTATTATTAATAGCTCTAAAGTAAGGCTTAACCCAAGTAATTCGGTAAAATATAAAACCGTTAACAGTTTAATAACTATTTTAGAATTCTCGATACTTAAAATCCTATACAGGCCTTACCATTTATTCAACTTCCTCCATATTAGGATTTTACTTTATAACGACAAAGAAAATACGTCGATTATTAAAGGGCCGTTTATGGTGTTAAAGCTATTATTAACCTGGTGATATGTCGATTCCTTTCGTAGTTCTCTTAAAATTTTACCTTAAGACGCAATATGTTTTCAAGTATTTACTAAGGGCGTAGATTTATTCGTCAGATGTGGGTACTCTCCAAAGACCATTAACGTTGATATTAGGCCGTTAAGGTTTATAATATGGCTTAGTCCTTTCACTGCCATCTATAGGCGCACCTTCGAATCCGTAAAGCTTCCAATGTCGAACGTAAGGATATTATAGGTTCGGTGAAGTAAATCGTATGCCCTTTTAACGTTTTTAATACTATAGAAGATCTTTACAGATACCTGACTACACTGAATACATATTATATTAATATCTGATTAAAATTCTATCGCCGTAAAATTGGTACCGATAACGTAAACGATAACGTTAAATAGGCCCAAGTACGTATTAATCCACAATATCCTTAAAGTTTTTCACGTATTGTATACTAAAAAGAACTTTAAACTTTTAACCTTGTAAAAAAAAGGATTATAAAATTCAGGACGAAAAAAATGAGCTCATTATCCTAATAAAATACATTGACAAAGAAGCTAGAATGAAAATATTGATAGCTTTTTAATATAAACTTAAGTCTCCGGACGGCTTGGGTAAACGTTTAGCAATGGTATCAAAGTTTTTAAAAATTTTTAAAGCAAAATATTACATATTTTCATACCTTGCGGACTTTGGGACTTTATATAACCTTTCAATAGCTAAATAATTAAAACGCCGGTATAGTTAACGTATCTTCGGCTTCGTTAGGTTTAATACTACTGTTTCCCAACCTTAGAGATAAGACCATGGATGCCTTCATTGAAAGGTGAGGGGAAACATTTGGCTGTTTTTAACCAGCTTATCTGTATTAAAGTCGATATTCACAACAAAAGTCTTTGTATCTTTTAAATAAAGAAGGAAAGAGGTAGAGATCTTGAATATATGAAATGTATTTACTTTTACAATAATTTAAACTATTTTTTTCCCTAATAACGATAGTTATTTACCTAGTTTAAAACCAACTTTAACCTTATAAGTATCATAACGATTAATTTTAATAGCTATAGTGCATTCTGCCCGTAATGTCATGTACTACAAATTACCTCCTATGAAGTTATTTACCGCCCTTATATCTGACATAATACCTGAAAACTTGTGATAAGCGTAAAGATCGCAAAAGTTAAAGATATGTAAGGGGTTAGGAGTTTAGTTAAGGTAAAGGTAATGGTTTTTACCATCTAAACGATAAAGAACGGCAAAATCGGCTAATTACTAAGCCGCTGTAAAAGTAGTATCTTTATTTTAATTAATATACATCATACTATTTTTGATATCAATTAGCTTATCACCTTCAAAATTTATTATTTAATTTAATTAATCCTATTTCAAAGTAATAAGGTACTATATATAATACATTACTCCTTTATTATTTCGCTCGGCAGGGGTATGCCAAGTTAACTAATAGTTGGACTTACCTCAAATCTAACATTTTTTTATTACTATTATGATAATAATGCTTACGTTAAGTAAGACCGCCTAAACCTTAACCTTATTAATATCAACATGGTTGTCGCCTTTAGTTTATAGCCAGTAAGCCATACCTTAAGCGTTAGGAGCACCTGGAGCCGTACTTACGGTCGACGTAATTAATTATCCCAAGGTCTATTTTATCGACGTTAGGGAAACTTTCGTTCTAGTGGTATTTACCAAGCGAGTTTGGTATGTATGCCATTACAGTAGCAAACGAGAGACGCAACTAGCTCAAAAAGCCTTCGAAAATAGTATTTAGGCGTTGTAAGGCGTGTTTGATCTCGTTAACGACCGTGATTACTACCCGTACTTACTTGCGAAATGTCACTTCGCTAGTGTAGGCTTTTAATATTACTTACTGGCATAACATCAAGTTATCAAGCGTCTAATTAAGGATATCCATTGGTATTTCCTCCTCTTTCTTCTTCTTTATTATTGTATTTTACCTGATAATAGCCCAGTTTATGTAGTATTAGACGAGCTAAATATCGTACTCGAAGTATCTCTTTCTTTTGTTGTAGATTTCTATAAACTTGGTTATTCGAATAAAAAAGGTTAGGTAGTTGTCCTTAGCATGCCTTGTAAGGATTACTGGGAATAGTGAGTGAAAACCAACATATGAAATCTCTATTTACTTACAGATATTCAAAAAGAGCATTATCTTGGTGTGTAAAAGGTTGTAGGGCTTTTCTTCATACCTTTTTACGTCTTTCCAAATCTTGGAGAAGTTCTGAAAGTGTTTGTAATTAATATTAACCTTTTTGACAGGTTTTAGGGGCAATTCTCGATAATTATCTTGGTTTTAATTGGTATTTCCTGGCAATTTAAGCCTTAAAACCTTCGAGACATGATATTAAGAGTAATTACCAGTCTTATGGGCCTCAAGGCTAAAGTCTTGTGGTAAGAAATGTAATAGGATTTCACGTATAGGAAAACCTATCATGAAAATATTTCTAAGGAGCTTGTCTATTATAAATAAAATGTTTAGGAGTAAGGGGGGACCTACCGGTTTTAAAATACTTAACAATATTGCTTAATTGACTGGTATAAAGCATCAACGTTAATACTTTTAGCAGCGTTAGCAGCCTCTACTTCATGCGCTCTGCCACCACCAAAAGCATACTCCGTTCTGTTTTATAAAAGTGTTAGGCTATCGAGCAGGTTAACTGGTTCCTTATCTCCAGCGCGTAAAGCTTCTTAACTTCACTGAGGATAAACAGAAGGTCCCCTGAATCGCATATAAGGGTGTTAATGTTCTTTAATACCTTTTCCTTTAGTCTATAGGTCCTAAGGGCATTTATTAAACTGGGTGTTATAACCCAAGCATGTTAGCGGGTCAGGAAACAGGCCAGCATACAGCTGAGCTACCGAGAGCCTGAAGTCCAACACATTAGGCGGGGAACATCTCTTTGTCAGCACCAGACTAGCTAATCCCACAGGGTTAGGGTTATCTAGATTACAAGTGCTTACTGAGCCTCAGTGGAGCACCGATGAGCCTCAGTAAGCACCAATGAGTGTCACTGAGAAGCAGTGAGCTAGTACTAAAGATGGTATGAAGACTTTAGAATATAAGGACACGAACATCACCACATGGATAGTATTCCATTCATAGCTCTTTAGTTGTCAATCTAAGTATTCAGTCTACACACCTGAATAGCCTAACGGCTAGTGATTATTCTACAGCACGAACAAACATCTTCTTGATATTGCATCTTTGTTACCTCTGCTTCCTTACTACTAACATAAACCCTATGACACCTTCTATTTACTCACGGGTATTTAGTGTGATCATTATACTGAGCCAGGTCGAAAGGGCTTTTGTTATCCTCGTGGCGCCCTATACTTAAATCTAAATCCTTCTTTCCTACAGTTTGAATCTAAGCCTCAACTTAACTCCTTTTAAAATATTTTTTATTTATCATTAGGCTAGTCGTTTAAAAAGTCGTCACATTTATGAAAAGCATCGTCAGAGTCGTAACTACTATTTTGTGTAACGATAAAGTATCCAATGAAATTAACCAGGTGTTTTTCAGTTAAATCTTGGTCAACGTCTTCGCCCCACAGGCCACAGTTATAATATTAGGTAAAACCAACTGCGAACGCCTAAATTGCTTCTTTTCTAGCAGCATCGGTAATGGTGTCAAAGTAAGCTCTAACAGTAGAAATCTTAAAGTTCTAGCTTGTATATGACTTAATAAGCGTGTAGGGTAAAGGACTTAAAAATCTTAGCCGTAGGGACTTGGTATTTTAGCGTAAAATCTTGTGTGAGCTTGTCGACTTAGCATTAGATCGCGCAGCGTGAATTTCTTGGCACGACCAGGCGACTCTTGGTGCTTTCGCTTAAAGCAGCGAACTTGACGATGAAATTGGCGTGGAAAGTAGAAAAAAGTATAGTAAGGGCAAAGGTTTGGTGTAAAAGGTCAGGTAAAAGGTCGTTTGTTATTGTAAGTTATTTGACGTAAGGACTTAGTCATTTTTCTTGCAGTAGTAGCACCCGTAATGGTATTAACTTAGCTGTTTTCCCACTTACCGAACTTTAACACTTCTAACAGTCAATCTCAACGTATTCAAAAAAGATCTGTAAAGATTTCTTGGTGATTTCAGTAACGATATCATCGCTTACTTACATATTGCCCTTAAGAACTAACGCAACCTGAAAATCTTCTCTGTTTTCCTACGGTTATGGAATGACATAGTACTAATAAAGGCCTTTCGCAAGAATCTTTCTTTTAGCCTACCCGTCTTAGTCGTAGAGCGTAACTAGAAAATAGCTTTTTTTCTACTTAGCTAATTTGTACTTAACCCAATAAGCACTAATTAGTGTTAGTAGAGATTTAGGTCGTTGCAACGTTGTCGATTCGATTGGTCGAAGTAACAGTATTATTATATTGGTCAAGTGATGGATGTATTGTTCTAGGTTTAGCAGACCGCTAGCCGGTCTATATAGTAATTTGTATTGCCAATTTCTCAGCCCGTTCCCTAGAATGAAGTGCAACGTACTGCACTCGATCTACACCCAATGAAGTAAGTCCACGAACAATACACTCAACTTGCAGTACAGTCAACTTTACTGTAAGTAAAGATAACCTACTGCACTACATGTAGTATTATTCTGACAATAACCTTAAATAAAGTATATTTTAGCCGATTCGAAAACTTATGGAGGTATATATCCAAAATAAAATATGATACAGAAATTTACATAGCGACAACCAGAATCCATTAGGACGTCTCAAGTCTTGTCAAACTTAAGATAAACTAATATATATAATTTTTATAGATTTTGTGGTCATATTACATAAGAACCTATTCTAAGGTACACCTTAGATTTTATATAACAGGGATTTTTTTGATTCAATAATACCCATTCCCTGCAAAACTTTAAAAGGAATATATATTACTTCTCATTACACCATATAACAGAAAAAAATTAGGTTGCTTTTCCTGTTCAATAATTTTTATTTTACAACTGAGCTTATGCGCGACAAATCATTTTAAATTAAAAAGTCACTTTTATATCAACCTTTTAGTAAATATTATAATTAGTCTTTTTAATGCGGTTAATAAGAATGGCAGTTTATTATCAATAAGCGAATATTCAAATAGAAAGAAAGACTTACGCAATCGAATTGGCTATACACAACTTCGTAACCGAATATACTAAATAACATTAGGTTGATATTGTACCGGCTTTGTAATACAACCTTAATAATGTATATTCGTGTATCCCAAAACACAATTATCACGAATATGTGTTCGAACTTCAACTTATAACACCATTATATGTTTTCCTAATAATTTTGACATGTTGTTAGGCAGAGATGTAGTTTGGACGAGAAAATATTCGACTTGATATAAAATGAACGATAGATATTGTTATTTATAGAGTTCAAAACCGATACGATTAAAATCATTATTAACATAAATTTGCTATGCGGAATATCATAAAGTTAAAGTTAAGAATTACATGCAAATCATTTTACAAATAAGGTAAGTTGTCGCTTCTACATGTAAAGCCGTATATAATTGTAAAAAAAGGTTAATGATTTTGATTTTCTTTAGAATTTTTCACCTTACTCGCGTACTTATCCAATTATTAAAATTACTTACCTATTATCTTGATACTACCTTACCAACGATTCTTTTCATGAAACTGATCTACCACACAAGTCAGTCTAATACGAAGACGATATATCAGACATCGAAAATTAAGAAAAAAACATATATTAGTTAAACGAGTAAATCTCCGTTATCCTAAAGGAGAACCGGTATCATATCTTCTTGAACCCAAAGCTTTTACAGCTGGCGACGACAAATAAAAATCAATATCACAACTAGATTTTCCTGACTTAATGAACGGATTCGATAAATACCTAGTAAAGTTGATGCTAGCGACTGATATAATAAGAACATATTTTTTTTCTTCTTGTACCTGGCATTTTTGTTTTACTAGGAGCGGTACTTGCCTACTTTCTCGTGTTCTCACACAAGACTACCGTCTCTCAAGACTGCCTACTCATGAGTCATCTTTCCTATAAGTACTCATTGTTGTTTTGGTCTAGTTGATTCCGATCTGTACTTTAGTCTTTGACTTCAAATACAGACAGTACAAGAGTTGAATTTTTTGAATGTTTTTGTTTCTCGATAAGCTTATACCATAATAAATTTATTATTTTCGATTGAGTTGTTCAAAATATGAAATACTTATAAGGAAGCAAGTAATAGGGTTAATCTATGACGAAAGATTCAAAGTTGACCTGAAATGACGTTAATTGAAATATGTCAAGTTCAATAACAACAAATTGTAAACGTTTAGATATATTTTTAGCAAGATTATTAAGTAATACCGTTATAATAAACCAAATGAATCAAAATTTGGTCAACTTAAAAACCAGGTACCGATAATTATAACGATGGTTATTGGGTTACATTTTCGACGTAAAGAACTTACAATGTTTATAGTAAACAACTGATTCGACATTTTTAGGTGTTGATAATACCGATAATATGAATTTTGTTTTTGTTATTGTTATTATAGCAGATATAGTTTCATTATCGTTTTTTTGGTTGTGAACTACATCGTTAGGGTAGGACGAACAGTTGGTAGCATTATGTTTACTAAAGTTATAATATTGTTTTGTGTTGGTATGAGTGTTTTTCCTCAATAATTAATACCGATATGAAAGTTTTAATGAATATAGAAAGTTTAAAATTATATTTCGGTCCCTTTATACTAGATAAATAACCCCTATCTCCAATTTTTTTTTGGGGGGGGGTATTTTCATGAAAACCTCTTTTTAGGGTTGAAGTAATAACCTATTCCTATATTTACAAGAAAATATGTGATCAATCTCTCGTATTAATGAAGATTATAATATTCGTTTGCGTTGGAGAGATCAATATTAATTTTAAATTCAATTAAAGATTTATAAAGAAATTGGCGTTTTTTCCTTATGAGAAATGTTATAAGGCATCTGAAATTTTTGTTTCTTTTGTAAAAAAGAGTTCTTCCATATTATATTTGACATAATTCATCTTATCCTTGATTATGTAGAGGTTATTTCATTTTTTTGTGATTAAACAGATGGAATAACACACTTACATTTCTGAATAATAACTTTATTCGAGGTTTGAAAGGCGTTGTGTACGAATTCAATATCTTCTAAAGCGATTTTTAAGCCTACGTAGTGAACGAAGAAAACAATCATGAATTTGGTAACAATTATAACTGAGTGGTACGTTCTAAATTCGAACTCAATTATCTAACTTTTATTAACAAAATAGTTTTTAAATACTGCTGAAAGCAATGAAACTAAAACTTAAAATTGGAACTTGATTTCAATTAATTAACTGGAAAATTGAAGCCTTAATCATCTGGTAAAGTCAAGTTCAAGGGAGAATATGGTGATTTTTCAATAACGACAGAATTTGTGTTTTATACCATACAAGAAAAAATCAATTTAGAAAACTACGAATTTTATACTGTTATAAATAATTTAATCATTTTCTATTTATAAGGAATATAATTTTTTAATAACGAGTTTTGATTTATACGGTTGTGAACCGTATATAAACAATTGATTCATATGGTAACGGTGAAATATTTGGGTTATATTAAAATTCAATGTTTAATTCATAATATTTTCTTATTCTTTATTATCTATAGAACTTTACCTGTAAGATAGGTCAGTCCTTGTATTTCCTCTTACTAGTATTATGGTATTGTAAAACTAGGTACAAATTAAGAGCGTCAGTTATTAAAAAGAACCAAGTCAAAAGAAATACAGTCAATTTATTGCACATTAATATCCCATATATTTAAAATTCTCAACAATTGTAAGAAATCACTCTTTTTTTAACTGGATATTAAATTTGTGTTTCTTGAAAGTTATAAAAAAATATTTTCTCTTGGATTATTGTATTACACAGTTAGTTGAGTAGCCAGGTTTTGTTAGATTCCCATAATCGTAATTTTTTTGAACTTAGAGTTAAATTAGCTATGTTTCTAAACGGCTAGACCGTTATTTAATTCTCAATGTAGAATTAGGTTGAATTAGACCTTGATCAATATCTTCGTACAAGGGACTGTATATTTTTGTTTGATAACTATCTTTGACTGGTAGAGTTGAACTCATGACGTTTGTATTCCTAGAGTATTGAGTTGGACGTCAATATCAATTAAATCATTTGAAATTTTAGTGTCGCAGGCATATAACTGGTATTAAATGGATAAGAGATCTACGTAGATTAAATTCTGTGTTGCCATCTAGTTTTTGTATATGAAGTCAATACACTTCGCCAAGTTTGGAAACTTATTAATATCAGATAAATGTGATTACATAGCTATTAAACTTGCCAAAATTGGAAAATTATATTATTTAATTTGGCCAACTGGTAGTACGATGATGATTTAGTGCACTACTTCTCAGGATATCAAACTTTATACCAGTGTTATAATATTGTACCATAGGTATAGAAGATAAAGATTTATTAGGTTAGGTAGGACTACCTTCCAAATTCTATCAATGTTAACGATATTTATTTTGGAAGATTATTGTCGGGTCTTCTAAAATCAGTTTGCATAAGAGAGTAAAATATAGTAGCGTATAAACATAACGTATGATGGGCAATTTTCTTTATGATCCAAGAGTATTATAGGCTAGTATTTATATTGTTGTTGTTTTGTTTTCACACTGTATAATCGATTTGTATTTTTTTATTCACTCAATAATCTTTCCTATATCCAATGTATTCTTCGCAACCGAATATAGACTTTATATATATAAAAAAGCAGTTGAATATTTTTTTATTCGATAAATATATGGTTAGTAGATAATACAGTATCCATCGCATAAGAATTTCAGTTCTTTTTTTTCATTCGTTATAGCTCAAGCCCATGCATAACACGATCCTTCCGAGGTTTTATTGTTCCGTATAAGTCATCCGTTTCTAATTTGATTTTCATCGTTGTATTATGTTTTTTTTTTTCGGTTTAATTCTATGTCTGTTGATGTGAAGAGTCAATGTACCTGTACTAATATACTTCTCTAAGTTTTTGTTTAGGCTACCCCTTATTATTACCTTAGCAAGATTATCTTTTCCATATACTCATCGTATTATTTTAATCTAGTTTCTTCCCTCAAGTGTTTGTTGCCCATCATCCATTTTTATTTTCATCTTATATCAAGTTTGTAAGAGACGTTAACCACGTTTTTGAAGTTTTTTTCAATGATAATGAAAATATGAAATAATTCAAGTCGTTCAGTAACGGTATTAATTTTTGGAATAGAATTCAATTGCACTACAGCTTGGTCAACTGTATACACTGGAAGTTGACTGTATGAACAGCAAATTGACTGTATTGAGTGCAACTCAATTGTAGGAAGTGCCCAATTCAATGTGGAACATAACCCAAGCAGTTTCATATACAAACTAGTATGGAGACTAGCTAGTGTTTGCCAAAAATGAAATTAATACATTACTATATTCAATACAATATATCAGTTACTTCAACCCTAATTTGAATCAACTATATTATAATGGTAAAGGCCTACCAATAATGATCTATTTTTACTGAGTTGGGTACAAATAAGCTACATAAAAAAAGGCTTCTTGCCGATTATACTTTACAATTATATAATGTGAAAAGAGGATTTTTGCGAGGTTAGCCTATTAATTAGTCGACTTGTGACCAGTAATAAGTAAAAAGAGTTATAAACTATAGTTTTTCACAATAGTTTATAAGTGGTGACGGCAACACCAAATTATCGATATATCTATATTAACCACATGTATAAAACAAGCGTTCAGATTAACCGCCAAAGAGTCTCAAATTATTCCAATGTTTAAGTCTTGAAGCTAAGAAGCGAATAATAATATTGATAAGTTACCAAAGTTTATTAACGGCCAATTAGTTACTGCTACTATTATCACAAATTTTAAAAAGTAAACCGCTAAGTATTAAAACTCGTTGTACAGAAAAGAACAACAATAAATAACCTATAATATACCCTTTTACTCCAAAAAAATCCTTCTCTAAAAAATCTTCGAATTAAGTAGGCAATCAAACTTTCAAATGGCTACCAATAACCCTTAAATAAACATCGTCATTTATTCTACTAGGAAAGAAAACAATTGCGAACCTCGAATTTATGTTCGCGAAGCTCTTTAATAATGACCTATAACATACAAAAGTTGATGAAATCTTGACCACAAAGCACTTAATAAACTATGTTGGTTGCTTTATTCTTGACGTGGACTCTAAAGAAATGAGTTATGTTGTCAAAGCATTTTAGCACTTTTCTAAGTTCTTCAACGACTGGTCACTAGAAATGAGTAAATAAATTGAGAAATCGGTTAAAGTAAGACTGAGAGGTGAGTATCATAAACGAAAGATTCTACTACCAAACAAAGTGTGGAAGAAGAGTAATTTGGTAGAAGTACTTGAAACATACGATACTAATAAATAACTTCAATGGATATATGGAAATAATAGAAAATATATATCTAATAAAAGCGCCACTTAACTCTCATGCGAACCTTCGTAAGGTTTTACCCAAGATTGGGCTTATATAAATTTCTCCAACCCCATATCTAAGCACACAAAGTCTCTACTACTGTTATCAAAAATAAGGAATTGATTAATTGGGATCTGAAAACTTTTCCAACTCACAAATCAAATAAATCATAACAATATAAAAAAAAACCTCAATACTAATAAGACCATTAAGAAGTTCATATAAATCCTTAACAAGTTCCCCAGTACCTTCAATATCACTAATACTATCAATACTCCCCCTAGCACATTCAGTTTGAGCAGGTTCACCAGCACTACCACTAATAGGGAAGGAGTGGTTTTATGTACAAATCTAGGGTAGATACAACTAATAGCGTTTTCCTTTCAATATTTACCAAAATTAATTAACATGCCTACGAATACCAACATCAATATGCCTCATCAACGGAACTCAAGGGGTTATAGAACTAATATAGTACTCTTCTTCGAGATATTACTATTTATGATACGAATTATGTAGCAATTACAACTTCCATGAAGATTTGAGTAAATAAGAAAAAGAATAACGGTGATAAATATAACTTCTAATACATCAAATTTCGACCATTTTCAATATTTTCCGTTAAATCAAAATGGAATTTTCATGATCCCACTCGCTATTCATCAACATTTTTAACATTTTAGCTTCATATTACTACTTTGTTCATGTACTGAATTATGTGTTGTACAGAAAAATTTGATATAATCTTCAAAGTTACTTCGATTACAATATTCATGTAGACCAGGGAAATAAAGATTAAAATATCATTAAATGGTCGTACATGTTGAGGCATGAAGAAACCTCGGAAATACAAATAGACTTTCTTAATTCAATTATTAATAGGCTAAAGTTTCGCCAAAAACGAATGGGGAATATAGAAGCTAGAAAAGGCGTAATATGTTAGCATATTCGTTAGGCTGTCACAAGACATAAAGTGTTTAAATATACCTCATTGTACCCTACCTCCACCTGGTAAGTCTTTTTTCAGCCATAAACGGTTCTATTTAATAATTATAATAATATAGGTACCGAGACTAACTGGTACATATCAATAACATTATAACATCGCCGATTGACACGATAATGAACATCACGAGTTTATTTACTACATCGATCGTAAAAATTGGAGGCTTAGGTAATTTGGTTACCAAAAGACCTTAAATCATTAGCGTCGAGGAAAACTTATGAAAGGATGAAAATACCCCAATTAAAACATAGCTGAACCCCGTATGTTTCTTTGTTAAAATAACGCTTAAAGTTAATGGATTTGTAGCACTCAAATTCACTAATTAACACGTTACATTGCGATCAAATGCCAATCAAAGCAGATAACATACCATATTTATCATTATCTAACTTTTATAAATAAATACATTAAATTCGTTGCAAACTTTAAGGTCTCAGAGGTAAAGTATCTGGAAAATACGCCTAGAGCTATTAAATTTAATAAAAAAATCAGTTCTGAACCTAAAATATTAAAGTCGCTGGCCGACTACGATTTCCTATTTTGTTTTACGATTCAAAATTTCCTTTATTCTGGTAAAAGAATTTCCAAATATAATTATCTGTCAATCATTATTAATCGGTACATAAAAGCTCCTTTCAAAATATTATGCCTAGTACTGGGGCAATGTAATGCTTGATAAGAGACTTCTCATAATACTTCGAATTATGAAGAAATACTAATACTATTAAGTAATTTAACTTTATGAACGCCGTAAAATATAACGTTAAATTTTTCATTAGGAAAAAAATTTTGTTACTTTGCTCGATGATTATAATTATTGTTTTTCAATTTATCATTTTCTATATATTAGAATTCCTCACTCTTTTGCTTCTTAACCTCAAAAAGTAAAATGATTTATCGCGGCATTAAAGTCAACGTTTAAAAAATCGAATTGCTCGAAAGTTAATGACTAAGGTTTCTATATAGTGCAGAATGGTTAAACTTGTAGTTCTATATTTAAAAGCGAAAAGTAACGGTATTTAATTGAACCAAAATAGAACTTACACAATTACGTTGAAAGTTTAATTTCCCCATAACTAAGAGATGATACAAAGTTATTATAACAGTTGGTTAAAAACATAGGGACTCATCTGTATAAAAATGACTCAAAGGCTTTATATTATTACCAAACACACTTTCAAACCCTACTCAAGTTCACATTTACGTCAACATGGATTTTTGTCAATGTAATTCGTTTGAATGAGAAACCTATACTTTATATAGTAAACTGCGTAATAGCGTATGACGGCATTATATTCTTTTGAACAATTGCAACGAAATCAATATAGGAGACGTTACTTATATTATAGATTGATACGTATCTAGAACCTCTGTACGCACTAGTTTACTATTCTAAATTTAACATTACTACCAAGAAGTTACATAATAACATCAAATCTATAGGGATTCAATTCAAATAAAGTTCTATTAAAGTCCACCAACGCATCAATAAAATTGAAAAGGTATACGCCCTCTTATATTAAGCTTATAATATCCTTATATCAAAAATAATCTAATACTAACTTTATTAGTTTTTGACTCTTATCTAAATATCAAGAGTTAATTAACTTCATTAACAAATACGCTTAAAATGGCTAAAGAATATCGTAAATCTCTGAATGAACTGAGAAAGTAACTAGTAAGGCGTCAGATTAATAACGCCTTTAAAACCGAAACATATCATCGATAATAGACCAGATATTATTACCTCTTTAAAGCGAAGTACTTTCGTGGGGAACGCGAATAAAACAAAATTAACCCTATAAAAAACTATGTATTACGAACCTAGAAGAAATAATTAAAACCGCTAACGATTCTATTGATTTTTGTATCTCATTAGTTAAATCTCTCAACGAAACCCTTAAACTCGATTAAAATTCTCAAACCGAACGAATTACCAATATCACCTTTTAGAACTGATCGTTCATAAACTTATGAAATGACGACTTCGTAGATAAATATCGAAAACGAGGACATAAAAGAAAAAAGAGGATTGCACTGGGAATTACAAACCTGAAAAAACATACATCACGATCTTGGTATCGCAAACAAAAAGATCTAGAGGCGAAATAGACCTAAAATACCGAATTGAAAATATTTTCAATAAGCCAAGCAAACTTTCTGAAAAAAACGACAAAGTTAAAATAAATCATCTTTTTATCTGCAGCGTTTAAAAAGGCACGTTACTGACAAAATAATGAAGGAAAAACAAAACAATCTTGAAGTAAAATATGAACCACTAGTTGAACTACGAGACCAATAACTGACTATATAACAACTTAAGACTCATAGCTTAAAAATACGGTAATAAAATTGAAAATGAAATACAGAATTCTTCTAAAAATCGTTAAGATTAGCCAAGGTCTAATAATTGCCATTACAGACAGTTGAACTCCTGGGAAAAAACGGTAATTTACCCTGAATTATCGTAACATTAAGAAGTTTTAGACGCAATCTGCCACTAATCTTTGATGGATTATACTATAAGAGTTTTCAAAAAAAGCTTCGAGATGATTCTTTTCCTAAAACAGTAATAATGTGTATTAAATCACTACAAGGAAAAGCTACAATATTTATACATTGACTTTAAATATACTCAACACACTTCAAAAAAAGGCTGGGTATAGGAATATCAAATTTTAGCCGAAACATAATAATTAAGAAAAGAAAGAATTTTGGTATCGTGAATATATGAATTGTTGGTAAACTTGTTCTAGGAAATCCAGAATCTATAACAACAGAATAAAGTATAATGGAGGATTTAGGCTTCGAAAATTGTAAAAATATAGACACTTTGCCTACAAGTATACAATTGTACTTTAATGAATCGCTGATCCATATTCATAATATTAAATGCGTTACTGGTACATATCTTGGCCTAAATTCAAAAGGGAAAGCCACGAATTTGATTAAAGATTACTAATGTCCATGAGTTAAAGTTCTTACGATACTTTAAAAAATAGGCTTCAATGGCCCACGATACCACGTTATATTAACTAGAGGTATCTTACAATCATTTTATTACTGCATAATTTAGAATTCAAACTATTAACACTTTCTCAAATTAAACTCAAGTATACAATGTTACATGAACAACTTTTATAAATTTGTCAATGTAATACCAATAAATTTTACGAAGCTGAAGTGGATAATCTTTACGCACAATTTCTTTACAAATAAACCTCATATTAACCTCTAAGTTCACTTCCTTACAATATTAGTTATTTAAAAGAATCCAATAATGAATTTCTAATTACCTATAATCGTATATATTGAACATTTCACAAGTATTAACACAAAAAACGAAAGGCATAATTAACTATGTTCTACCAAATGATAACATGATTGTGTAGAGGTATAGTAAACAACGATATATTCAATATCATCAAAGAGTATATCAAATTACCTCAGATACTTATAATCGAATATACTAACTCCTGAAGCCTTCTTGAATACTTTTCTAAGCTCGGAACAATTAATAAAAAGCGTCTTATCATAAACTTATTGTTATTTAAAAGGGAATACAAAGCTCTAGAAATTGACTAGGTTAGATAAATGAACTGAAAAAAACAATCTAGCCGATGCCATAATTGATGCTATACCTAATAATGTCATAGAAGAGTTGTTATATAGCAATTGAATAAGCTTACATATTGAAGGATACGTGAACTGGCCGGTATGGTAAAGAGATAAAGATATACTGGTAATTTAGAAGACTGCCAGGCAAGTAAGTACGAAACGCTTCCCTATACCAATTACAAACTGGTATGAAATTGATAATGCTTAAGTTAGTAACTATGAATATATTTATTGGAATAAAGGGGAAAATTCCCAGAAACGTGGGGTAGGCGGCTGCTATTGAAATGTAACTAAGGTACAAAATAGGTTGTGATTGGCAAAGATATTACCAAAATAGATAGGAAGAAATTTAACAATTACATTTGATGAAGAATTGGCTATACTAATACATTCTTATAAAACCAACGTATCTAGTATTATAACAATAGTTAATTACAATACAGCTAAGTCAACTTTACTGGGTGTAATTTAACTATACTGACTGAAAATTAAATGTATTAAGTGTAACTTAATTACATAGAATGTCTAATGAAATGATGAGCGAGGTCTTAGCAGATTTCTATACAAACCAACGTTTCCACCAGCTGACGGTATATCAAATTTAGACGTAACATGTTAATACATTCTATGCAATATTCCAGTTACTTCGAATACGATTCGAATTGACTACGTTGCTTGGTGATACTTATAGTCTTTACGCTGATATCTCAACTTATTATTATACCCTAAATCTCTGAATTAGGAAATTTTCGGTTTATCTATTCACATTGAAGAAATGAAAAATGTAAAACCTTTCTAATGATATTAAATTTTCTTAGCCAGTAGGTAGTCGTTTTCCTTACACGTTTTACCAAAACGCCGATTGACCAATTTAAATAGACTTTTTTTTTCAAGTGTTGTCGGTAAGAATAATTACTTCGGTGAGTTATACTTTTATATGAACTCCATGAAGTGTTTTATTCACTTTTTTTAATTTTCCGTGCAATGCGTTCGTTAAATTTATCATTTTCTTTATTAGATAGAATTAGGATTGAAATTGTCACTAAAAAATCGAAGAAGACCTTTAGTTGATATGTAGCTGGAAAGTAGGTACTGCAAACACAATTCTGAACGTATTTTTTGGTTGTTTGAACGTTTTTTTATAAATGATCAATAAGGTTGTCTTTGTGCTTTTTTTGCGAAGGTTTATATATAGCCTGTGTATCTTTTATGCTTATGTAAGCAGATTATACATCCGTTAAATCAATCATTTTTCCAGTGTCCAGATTTATAATCAGTTTTATGTTCTACAATTGTAATGTTTCTATCGATTGAGATTCTTCAAAGAATTCCTAAATTTTCAAAATGTATCATCAGTTTATATGCTAACAATGTCAAAGTGCATTTGAGTTTTGGTCAAAAACTTTGAGTAAAAACCTAACGTTGTTTTATTGAATCTTTTTATATAATTGTTCTCATATATTATCTATCCATTGAAACCAACTTCGGCAATTCTGTTCAATAGTATTTCAAATTTTATGACTATTTTTGATAGATTCTCATGTGGAAGTTATTCGGGAATTTCCAAAAAAAAAATGTATGTTAAGAGTGTATAACGGATTGTATATAAGCTTAAGTAATATAAAAGCCGCTAAATATCATCTTATGAACCGTTATACAACGAACCTATGAGGTTACTATTAGTGATCAATTTATTTTCTCAATCGTTCATGACTCTATAAAAAAAAATCCTTCCTTACCATAACCCTAGTATTAAGGCGTGATTTTTGAAACGGTTTCTCAGACGTAATACCTTTGATTCAATAAACAATTTTGTAATGAAATCAACTTATGTTATCTTTTGCTTCAAAAATCGATTTAAAAACAATATTTCACACTTCTAATTGTGGAAGACCGTTAATCTCGGTTTTATCGCTTACGTTAATGTGTTATCCTAATATATTCATATATACTTCAGTTTTAAGTTTAACTATCAAAACCTTATCATTCATTTTTATGAGACCCAAGTCGTATACCAAACTCCATAAGTTTTATTATCATAAATTTCTATGATGTCAAATTGATAGTCGTAGTCGTTAAGTGACATTTATTATTTTCCAATCGGGTTATATTTCGCCTTATAATGGGTTTGTTAAAGGTAGACTTAGGTGAATCGTTTCTATTTGATTTATTGGTTATTATGAATATGATTATATATCTCTATAGTTACAACTGCAAGGTGCACTGTTGCAGAGGGTGTGATAGCGTACCACTCCCTGATATATACTTTTGCAGAGTTCATGATAGAGTATCACGCTTTGGGTCAGGGCTTATGAGCTCTAACTTGAGGCGTGCACTCTCCGGATGCCTCTCTTTCTTCTAACTATCTACCATTAATATTATTCTATCTTCTACTTTATTTCACGTTAAGGAATATCACAAAGAGACCTTCCCGACAGATATCGATATTTTAATGGATTTGGTTTGTGTTTCTATAAGTTTGTACCATATTTATCTTTCTTTTTTGAATAGTTTGTCTTGTATTATTCGAATTTTGAACGGTTTATTTATAATGTTTTCTATGATTATGAAGTCTCTAATGCTAATGATTTCAATTCCTGCGTATCAATTTACGAAGAATTCCCTTTACATAATCCCTTATGTTTCTATAGTTAGTGACAATACGTTTTTATTCTATGTGCGTTGTTCGTTTAAATCCCTTCGTTGAATTATAGTTTTATTTGTAGTTTGTTTTCAAGTTTTATTATGTTTGGTACAAGCTTCATGATTTCTCGGTTTAAGGACCGATAATAGATATTTCGTAGTCAATTGTTGATATACTTGAAACATAGTTCATGTCGGCATCATTCTATCAAGTTGGGCTTTATTGATGATCCTTTTAACGCAATTTATACGATGTACTTTGCATCTGGAAATTTACCGATCTCTTTTTCAAGAGTTTTCGATACTCAAAGAAACATATTATCAATGTTGTCTACTTTTCCTATACTTTAGTATTCTTTGACAGTTATTTTCTGTCATTTGATTCTTATAATATTGGCCTTAGCTTTCTATTCTACAACAGGAAAAATGATCACAATATTATTGATAACTCTATTTGGTAATTTCAAGTTTATTTTAATCAATAAATAACAAACAGGTATCCACTTTTGTTTTTTACCAACGTTTGTTTTACGAATTTGGCACTATGAAAAGATATTGTACGATGAACAGAATAAAGTACAGAAATCCCAAATAAATATATTATATTATTCAAAATGGTGAAAGCTGAATTATTCATCATTCATTAGTTCGGAATTCAAGCTTTGTGATTTTAATTTGTCGGTTTAACAATAACATCAAAGCTCATTCACATTTTCATGGTTTGAGTGCTTTAAATTGGTTTATGTAGCGTTTTATATAATTTCAAATAGCCTGTCTGAACTCGGATAATTTCATCTTTAGTGTTCTAGTCAAAATTCCGCCTTAGGACGATTTGAAATTGCTGCCACTGGGAATTTCAAGTGAAATAATAGGTTGATCGATCGTTTAGTTAATGGTAACCATTTTTTTGGTATAAATTATCTAACAAATAGTAACATTAACCATAATCCTTATTTTCTTTATGTTATCCTTGCATAAAATCAACATTAGGAATGCATTGAAAATATAGAAGGTAATCATATTGATAATGGGAATATCGATTATTGTACTGATTGAGATAGTTTGCTTGACTGGTTTGAAGATAATATTAGCTTCTTGAGCTTTATTAACATTTAAAATTGTGGATGAATTTGCTTACTGTAAAGGAATATCTTAAGATTAATCACTAATGAAATATTGAATTATTTAAGTATTAAGTTTCATTAATTGAAAATTATTATTATTACACTTAAACTCAACAGTAAATACTTATAAGGGTTTCAAAATTTTATGGTAATGAACGTCTTTTCCGGTTGTCTTGTTATAGTGTTTTTTATCGGCTAGTTATTGGATATCCGTTACATAGTTTTGGAAATTGATATTAAATGTTTTGGTATGTGATTTGACATTGGTTTTATTGGTGAAGTCTTTATTAAAAATTTCCTTATCTTTGTCAAAGTTGGTAATACCTTTGTAATCTAATATATATTGATAGTATTTGTCATTTTTCACGTTATAGTTATGCATTAGAAGTAAAAGTTTAACTTTTCCTCATTCTTGACGTAGATATTTGGATGAAGAATATTTAGTTCTTACTAAAATTCAACATTTTTTCATTGCGTAATTATCAACGAAAATTATTGCCGGTATGAACTAATATCCAACATGGTTACTAATTTATCTTGTGAAAGTTATCATTTTTAACGTTATTATCTTTTAATTTATATACTTTCTATTGATTTAATAGATGAAATTTTTGCGAAACTCCTCATTATATATATATATATATATATATATATATATATATAGTAATTCTGTACGTGATATACGAATTCCATATGATAATTTAATATGAAGCCAAAATCATTTATACGTACTGTCTAGCATTTTCAAAGCATATTCAAATTTTTGTATTCCTGCATCTTCTTCAATAGCGTCTTCACCAAGCGTGGTTTCTCTATAATAAGCTTGTTTTGGAGCTTATTAACGAAGCATTAGTTTTTCAATCATTATATCAAATCAATATAAAGGTTCCTTTCCGTCTTTCTTCGAGGATATTATTATAGTGAATTATGTTATGACACAATTTGTTGAGTATTAGGCGAAAGGAACGTCATATTAAAAATGGTATTTCATTTTATAGTATATATCCTAAAAGATCTAGGCCATCATAGAGTATATTGTGAAGTAATGTGTAGATTTTCTGGTAATAATGAACCGAGAGGAGAAGTGAATGTGGGAATATAGAATCCTTATTAATCAACAAATTGAAAAAAATACGATAGGTATGACTCCAAAAAAAAATATGATTTTCCAGTATATTGTTTACATAGGTTTTATAATTTATTAATATTACCATTACCTTTCAAGTTATGGTTTTTAAGTTGGGTGTGTCAGGTAGGTAATATCTCGTAAAATTTGTACGTTTTAAGTTCCTCTCGTTGTAGTTGATTTATTATAGACTCTGAATATGATCCTGTCTGTTGTCTAGAAGAGTATCGATATTTCAACAGTCTTGTGGTAGGTTTTCTCATATATTTATGTTCATACGACTATCGTAAAAAGTGCTCCTATTAGTTTGTTGGTTATAATTATTGAGTTTTTGAAAATTGGTGAACCTATTATCGGAGAGGGTTCTTAACAATTGCTTTGGCAATCACATTGGTTTGTTAAGAATTCGATTTTTTTCGTTATTGAATTCTTAAGTAATATTTTCCTCTTTTTGGTGAATTCGATAAGCATTTGGTTTTGATACAAGTGTATTATGAATTCAATTGAAAATGGAATTTCCGCCTGTTATACTTGATCGTTACTAAAGGTTTTAAGTTTGTCGTCTAGAACTCTTTGTTGAGCATTTTGGGTGTTTTGTTGAAAATACCACAGCTAAAGTCACTCAGGACACTCAAAAACAGGGTCAGTTAGTACTTGGTATAACTTTAAGTACTTACCACATCCCATCAATAAGGATGAGGAATTCACCGAAGATAATTATATTTTAAGGAGGCACTAGTATTTACTAGAACACGGATTAGGACTAACTAATACTGAGGATCAGTATCGAGATGTTTTCTCGGCCATTATTCACGAGTACAGAGGAACTAGTATTTACTAGTATAAACTAATATTGAGGAGTACAGAGTCTCAACCTTGATGATTGAGATCTCTAGAAGAATACACTTGATCATATTTTAAATTCTTTATGATGATTATGAAATACTTGAATCTGTAAGCCTACACAATATCTTTTTCTGTAATACCTTCAACACATTATCAATACGATTGTGCTCTACTATTCAACTATTTAATTGAATCCAGTTTTATAGTTTTTCATTACGGTACAGATCGAATTTCTACTTATTCCAGACATTTTAATACCTTTGAGTATGCCCCTTTAACATCTCCGCAGTTGATCCTTGTTTCCATTACCAGGATCATTTTACGGCTATATCAGTGATAATGATCCTTCTTTATAGAGGACTATTATTACCTCCAGCCCCTCCAGTCCCTTTAGACCTACAGTTTCTTTTTCCCTTCTGGCTGAATCCCCATCCCTTATGTTCCTATGCTCTAAGGATACTCCTGTTGACTTAAGAGCTCTAAATCATGAAGCTCTGTTAAGGAAAGAATAAAAGGAAACTCGTAATACCAGTAAGTCTAGAGTTGAGCAATAACTTTAAACCCTTAATGTTAATAATCTTATTGACAAAAAGGCAAAGGTTAGACCTACCCATACCCTAAACTACCCGGAACTGAAAGAACTTAAATTAGTTGACGAATTGTACGATAAATTGACAACTAAGATTAATGACTACCTCAAAAAACCAACGAAGTTGGAGCCACGTCAATTGAACGGCATCATACCAATTAAGTAAAATTAATTGAATATTGAAAACCCCCTTTTCAACATTAAAAAAAGGAAGAAACTATTCAAGATCAATTTACAATCTCAAAAAGACTTTGAAAAGTTAATTTTAATAAATATAAACACATGGTTGATAAAAATCAACAGACATTTTATTAAAAATAACTATGCTGAAATTTTTATAAATGTCTTCAAAAGAATGATAAAAACAGTTATTACAAAAACAGATTATATTTACTCCTTTATATTGATAGACTCTATTTTTGCAAGGACTTCTAAAACTATACGTATACGAATTCAGGTCCATTGGATAATTACTTCTTTTGTTACTGCAAACCTTTTTACAGTTATCGTTAGCATTATAAACCCGTATAAGTTCCTTTTCAAGTTTATTGGTATATGACAGGGTACTAGATCGATTTAATATTTAAAACCTTTAAAGAAACTTCTTTTCACACGGCTCTAATATTTTCTGCCGAAACTTCCTGAATAGCAGCGTTCAAAGTTATTAAATGAAGTCTCATCTGTTAAAGTCATCAAATTAAGGATATTAAGTATTTACTAAACTCTTTAATATGTATTTAATCCGAGTTTATAATTTGGATATTCCGTAATAAAAGTAAATACAAGAAAGCGGTTTATTTTCAATTATGTAAATTACAATAGAACTTTAAAATCTAAAACCAGGTTACAAAAAGAAAAGAAACTATTAAATCGATTATTCAAGAAAAACCGAAAAACAAGCCTTTGAACTATAACCAGTGCATCTGTCATTTCAAGAAGAATTGCTTCGCCTACACTTACAAACTTTACTTTACACAAGCTTATTAGGTGCTTTATCCAAACCCCAGTTCTTTCTATTTTGGTAAATTCATTAATTAAATGGAAAACAAAGCGGATTCGGTTACAATTGATAATGGTAAGGTTTAACGCCTCTACTTATGATATAAGAATTTTATAGTGCTACAATTTATAAGTCTATATTCAGATATTTCATTTAACTAGTCTTTTACACAAATACCTATACTAGAACCTGCACTAGAGAATTTAGGCCAATCAGAGGCCATGTTTTACATCAATGTTTCCGAAATATGGTATCAATTTTTAATAGTTCAAAATCCACTTTTAACGTCAAATTCGCTACTCTTTACGACAAATTCATAATTTTTACGTCAAACCCCTCAATTTTCACGTCAATTCAATAAAACTACTAATAAAATGCCGTATTCAAAACTGGAAATGCTTCCATACAGGCCATATTTTCAACATCAAACTAGCAAAACTTAACGTTATATCTTATTTATTTCTATTTTGCTTCCACACCATGTCCTCGTTTCACAAGTAATAAATTCCAGTTTCTAGATTTTTCAAGAGTTGATTCAGGTTTATCTTACTATATTTTCAACGAGAAAAAATGGTTTTCTTATTTTGAGATATTAAGTGAAAACTGACCCTGATTACAAATAGAGAGTAATGTGATTTTAACTACAGGATGAAGAACAACATAAATATTAAACAAATTTGATAAAAATTATATTACCTTTATTATTTTCAACTATTATAGTTTCCATAAGTTTATTATCAACCTAATCAGAGTTTCAAAACTTTATTGCTTAGGTATTAGGATTGTAAACTCATTTTGTTTAATTTAAACACTATAGAAAAAGTTGCTACTTTAACTAGCGACTATATCATTATGAAAGTCACATAACAATTGCAATACAAATTTACCACCATGATTCTCAGTAAGTCCTGTAGTCTTTCCCTTTAATTGATTAAGTTTAGTTACATCAGCCTCGAATCAGTAAAGGAATTACTTCAATTGTTGAACATTCCCAAAGAAAACAGGAAAATAATTTTTTCGACCTTATTTGTATTCTATAGAAGATTTCAAAAAGTATTCGATAACGACTAGATTTCTAAAACTGAACTTTAAGACTAGAAGAGTTTATTTGAACCATTAACAAATTCCTAAAAATAACTATTGGCTTAAGAGGCGAACACTATAGGCTAATAGCTACTAAAGTCAAATGTTACTTTAGGGTTAGTAATATAGCTATTATATCCGCTGGTAAGGAACTAAAAGCCTTCAATCATATATGAAAGGAAATCATCAAACGTAGTAAATGTGTCCTGAACTATTGAATTCTCGAGGAAAACAAAGGACTTCTTCACTATTTCATTAGGAAAATAGCTATTAATGACGTATCTTGCCTTAACGTTTCGTCAATTATACCCCGAATAAATGTTATTTTCAAAAACTTTAACAACGTAATCTTCGAAAAATACCAACCTAGACTATGACCGGAAATATACCATATCACTATGATCTTACCTATTTCAAACTATTATAAATCTATTTGAACCGTCAACAACAAAAACAGGATCCAATATACAACGCCCTATAAAAGTTTTAATAATAAATTAAAGGGACATTAAAATCATTAACGCAAAGTTAAGTTTACCTTTAAACTCAGCTTTTCCACCATCGTCCACATTCCCTCAATAAAACGAATCAAGTGTTAAGAATAGATCTAAAAAGAGAAATGAGAATATTTCTTTTATAACAGTTTTCCAATATTGCACCGTAATTTCCCATCTTTAAAGTCTATTTTCCAAACTGGCCGGGAAACTCGAACAGAAGAATCGTTAACATTTGAAACCTAACGGTTATTGAAAGAACCATTACGAAACGCAGTAAATTAATTGCAAGAAATAACAATACCATCGAGATTGATATCCTTTATAACACTACAACGAAAACTCCAAACTCCAAACAAAAAAAAGTATTCGCCAAACAGTAAAAAAGCCAGTAACAAACGTGCCGCGAAATATTATTGATATTAATATTATCAGGTTAATACTTTGGATTAATAAATAAAACGAATAAATGGTTATAACTAAAACTTTGAAGAGTCCAAAAGCTAAATACTGGAAAAAGGCTCCATTTAGTAAAATACAGAGCTAAATATCCCTTGAGGTCTTTAAAGCCGTCAAAAATGATATTGACCGCTATGTGATGACCGCAAGATACATTATCAAGTATAAAATTAACTGCAAAGATTAAATCGAAAGGTATAAGGTTAAAGTCATAATATGAGTATTTATATACAAATATGGTATTAACTACACAAAAAGCTTTCCCGTCACAGCAAAGTCTTACACGCAAAAGATTTTAGTTGCCTGCATTGCTTATTATAGATAAGATATCAATCAAATCGATATTGATTCGGTTTTAATGAATCGAAAACTTGAAGAACTGTTGTTTATGAAGATCTTAGATACCATGACGAACTTCTTTTCACAAAATCTCATAGTGATTAATGTAGGTTTTAATCCTCTAATTAACTAAGTCTTTAAACTTTTTGAATCACTATATGTACTGAAGCAGGTTTTAAAACAATAGTTAAAAAGTTTTAGGATAGTATTTAATGATTTCAAATTCAAAGAGATAAGCTCTAACAATGCAATATACATCAACTATCGCCATTAACTCATTATTTTTACTTAAGTTGACGATTTTCTCATTATATGCACTATATCAAGGGCTATTAATGCCTTTAAAACAGATATCGGGAATCAATATAATTATAAAGACCTAGGAGAGGTAAAGTACTTCCTAAGGATACGGTTCTTAACGAATCGAAATACAGACACAATTATCCTAACACAGAATGCATATATTCAAAGTGTTTCGAACTCTAAGATAAAGAAAGTGATAAAACTTTAAGCTTTTATTCCCATTACTTTTAGATCAATTATTCATACTACGTCTATACCCATTAAAAATCAAGCTGATATATCATAAATTAAGAGTTATTACTTATATGTTACGGCTTTTGACTATACAATTTTCCATATTAGGCTAAATACAACTTTCCTTATTTTAGTATTAGTATGATTTTGCTATAATACTTTACATAATAACATGACAATTGTCAATTACTCCGTCCAAAACGTCAACGAAGACAAATCCTAGAGGTAATGAATTAGTCATAAACTATCAGTATTTTCGCATTATAACGTCATAGAATTCAGCTAGAATCACCATAAATATTCCTATAGACTTTAAATCATCGGCTGATACTATTCTGACATAAAGAGGGACAAAGTAACCAAAGCCAATATAAAAATTAAATTTAATGTCATTATTTACCTAACCTTTACAAAAAACATGATCGACTTTAAAAATAAAAAAACGTAGATTTTATGTATAGTCACGTGTAGGAATTAGAATGATTTTGATTCGACCCGATAACTTACCTTCTACTTTCCAATAACTTCTTGTTTATAACAAATTTAATTTATTGTTTTCTTTAATATATTAACGTTTGAATTAGTATAGGCTCTAAATATTATAACTTTATACGTGAATAATTCATATATCTATTAATGCTATCTTATATATTTATTTAGCCTCAATGACTTGACGAACCTATCTCTTTTATACCTGAAATTCACTTATGATTATTTTTTTATTACTTATCCAGACCTTACCTCGATGATTACCGGTATCATATTTATATCTACATCATTCATTATATATAATATAACATTATTTGAGGTAAACTTTGGATAAGATAAAAATAGGTGATTTACACCGCTTCAGCGTACATATTACTTTTGGAACGAACTGGCAATTACTTCGTATGAGAACTGGTTTCGACACTAATACAAGAGAAACTTGAGGGTATCGGCGCCGTCACCATCTATAATATACTTTGTAAAGATTGGAGGGATTAAGCTATTACTACGTAGCTCACCGCCATTTCCCTCGATAATATTAACAAGACATTGGGCTCAAAGCGACCCGTTTTCTTCAATGATAAACTTCCCGAAAACTTAAAGGAATTCAAGTCCTGATTCGATAAAGTGCTAGTAGACAAACTATATCCTTACGACTCCGAAACCAATTACGATATTATTATTTAAAATAATCATTAAGATCAACCTTTGAAAGCCTTTTAAGAGCCGTTATATAGTATATTACGTATCAGCTTGTACTATTACAAAAACCGTTCACCGAGTTTCTTAACTTAAGTTATATTAGTATCACTAACTGCTTACTAGAAGCCTTTGTACATTTCGTTAGAAAACGAAAGTACGATTTTTGGTTTAAAATCGATTTTTATAAACTTAACGTTATTACTTAATCTATTGCTATCGCTTAACTCTAATTAAGAAAACGCTTATAAATAATTTATAAATTGAACAGTTTAGTAAACTCGATATTAAAATCGTCTTTTATAAGTTACATATTAAAAAAAGGCGATGAATGGAAAACTGCGTTCTATATATGTTTCGAAAGTTTCAAATAGCTACATACGACTTTGATCTTTCCGCTGCACAAGTTACCTTTCAATAGTATATTAATAATTTGTTTCGTACGTTTCTTCAAAACCTTTACTTTGTATATTTCAATAGTATTTTGGTATATTTCCTTTCCACTTTTAACGATTATAACTTCAATGTGAAGTATGTACCAAACGCACTAACTGTCATTGGTTTAACAAAGATGTATCTAAATGCATATTAGCCGTTTAGAAAACCAAAATTTTTGGCTTCGTTATCGGAACAGGAATCGGAATACGTATAATTCCGGAAATGTTGCGTATTATCCAGGAATTGGCGGCTTTCACGTTTATACTAAGCGTACGGAGTTTTCTTAATTTTGTTATTTTTTGCCGGTATTTTCTTGTGATTACTGTATAATCGACAGCCCCCAATATAATTTACTCAAAAGCTTCGTTTTTGCTTTCGGACCTAAGTAAAAAACTATTTTCGAGCGGTTAAAACTTTCTTTCTGTGCGAATCAGATCTCGCGTGATGAACCTCCAACAGAAACTAATTTTTAAAGCTTAATTTTGTCGATTCGGCTATAAAAGACTTTTTACTCTGATGAAACAATCATAGTACCTTACTCGTAGTAATTTATTACTTCCGTTATTTGATACCTATGAAATATATTCATGAAATACAAGATGCAGAATCATTAGGCATTATTATTATTCAAAAATATAGAATACGAAGCTTCGGAATATCTCACGCTAGTTTACCATTTTTACGAATTATGAAAATTTGGAATACTTTATAGTTATCCAACATCTTTCCAAATAATAGATACGTTAATTACAATGACTTTTCCAATTCGGATTTGAACTAATTTATAGTAAAGGAGCCAACTTTATACGGCCTGATACACCACTTAGACGAAGTTATGATATATGTTAAGTCCATTTCGACTCCCAGATTTCTAACCGGGGATTATAGCTTTTACGTATCGAATTTGTTTTATATAAATCGCTCTAGTATATATATGTTTTATGGCTTACTATTACTAGCTAGTTTATTCCAGAAGGTTATGAACTTCTTACTAACGTCGACTTTTATAATAATTAGGATGCCATTTTTACACGAAACGCTACTTACCCCCATTTGATTCGCGCGGTATATATGAGCGACCGGAGTTTTCCTATCGATATTCGTGTTCATCACAACCAAATTCTAAAGGTTTCAATTTTTGAATTATTGGTGAATGTTAGTAAGGTCTCTGCCTAATTCACGTTAAATAAAAGAGTAGAAGAGTAATCGTAAAATTGTATAATGAAGTAAAGATAGATAGGTCGGAAGAAGCATTCCAGAGAGTGCACGCCACGATTGTGAGATTATAATCCTCTTATCCGGGCAGTGGTCCTTTTGCCATGCGCTCTAAAATACCCATTCTGGACCGCTCCGCGTATAATACACTTTGCGCCTGGCAAGAGTACAGCTTGTAGCGTGCCACGTTATTGTATACTCTACAGGAATGTACCTTTCAATGTAGCGCAATGCCACTTAGCCTATGTATACTAACTGTAGGTGTTGGAATAGTATTACATGCAGTGCAGTAAGTCAACTTTACTTACGGTGAAGTTGACTATAGTGAACTGCAAGTTGGGTGTATTGCTTTGCGGTAACTTAATGCATTGGGTGTAAGTCGAGTGCAGTACGCTGCACTTCAATCTAGGGTACGGGCCAAGCAATTGACCATACAAATTACAGTGTAGACCTGCTAGCGGTCTGCCTAACCTATAACAAGAAATCTACCATCTGATCACATAATACTACTGTTACTTCAACCAATCGAATTGACAACGTTGTAACGTCTAAAGACCTACCAATACTAATTAGTGCTTATTGGCTTAAGCATAAATTAGCTAACTAGAAGAAGAAGCTATTTTCTAGTTGTTACGTTTACGTTAACATTAGGATAGAGGAAAGATTTTTGCGAAGGGCCTCTACTATTGTGTCTGTTTTTACGGCAGTAAGTAGAGAAGACTTTTAGGTTACGTCTATTTTTACGGTAGCTTAAAGGTAGCGACGGTATCGCTACTGAAAATACCAAAAAGAAATTATTAATCTTTTTTAAAGATGTTGAAATTAACTGTAAGAAGTCTTAAAGTTCGGCAAGTTAGCAAACGGCTAAATTAGTATTACTTTAGGGGTTACTACTGCAGAAAAATGACTAGATCCTTACGTTAAATAACCACAACAAATAACCTTCGCCCTTTACTATTAACAACCTTCGACCTTACCCTCCACACCAAATCTTTACCCCTACTTCTCTCTTTTTCAACCCCTACCACAATTTAATCGTCAAGATCACTGTCTTGAGCGAAAACACCAAGAATCGCCAAGTCGCGCCGAGAAAGCCACGTCGCGCGACCTCATGCCAAGTCATCAAGTCGCCAAGTTCCCACGCGACTTCACGCTAAAACACTCAGTTCCTACGCCAAAGATCACCAAATCTCTCGCCTTACGCGTCCTACTCATTATTTCCAAACTAAACCGTCAAAATGGCTCTAAGTTAGGAATACATGGAAAAATTTGAAGCCCTCAGATTAATTTTCGTTAAATATTGTAACTACGACCTTTGGGAACGGGATGTTAATAAAGACTTCACCGAAAAAATACCTAACCAACTTCGTCGGCTGTTATATAATTAAGTATTGTAATACTAATGACTTGAACCATGTTTTTAGCAACATTTATAACCTTTTTTCATAATTGGATTTTTACAAGATAGATTTTATTTTAAAAAGTAATTAAACTAAAAATCAACTTAATATTTAAGAGGTAAGGAATTTACGTGTTATTACAAGGTAATATAATGTTAGCATAAAAACTCTTCGACTTAGCCTAGCTTTAGTAACGCCTTTTAGACCTAATCCTAAAAAGAAATAATGTTAAGAAATCTTACCGCTCTTATATACGATTCAGGAAACCTTTCTTTTACCCTTGGTTAAGTTAAACCTCTTTATGCGCAGGCTATAAGTATATTAGACTATTTTGTAACTTATTGCTATTATGTAATACCGCCGAATACACCTTTATCAGTAGTAAAGCATGTGAATCAAGGGCTGTTAACGAAGTTAAAGGTATTGATATTAGAGTTTAACATTAATTAATTAACCAAGATTGTCGGGTATTTAATAACTGTAAGTACTTATCAATGTTTAGTAATTTAATCTTAAAGCCCCTTAAAACCTTTTTCCATTTAGATTTACTAATATGTGAAAGCCTATCAAATGGCATACCAAAATACTTTACTCATCGGGTTAAACGACTGGCAATTACTCTTAACACTGTACTTCAGAATCTTGAAGGCTTAAATTACCAAAAAACACTATTTAAGGCTAGAATAACTATCGCGACTTTCCTTTGAGACTTGTCAAAATGGTTAATATTAACTATAAGTTGTTGACGGTCTTCCCCAAAATCTGAATCGATGTAAAAAAGTATAACAAAAATCTTACAACTTCTTCTATTTCAGGATAATACCCCTTTTCAATATTTATAAAAAAATAAAGGTTTTACCCTTAGTTTTTTACTTACTATTTTCCGGAATCCGGATAGAGCACATAAAAAACTACTACCTAACCTTTCTTATTGAAGTTACCATATTTCGCGAGATATATGATTATATAAAGGGCTACTTCGAATACGATGTTTACCTCGCGTAATATTATATAAACTGGGATATAACGCAGTAAACTATAATAATAGTGAAGAAGAAAAAAGGAGGAAACGCTAATGGACGTTTTTAATTAGATGCTTGACAAATTAATGCTATATTATAAAGCAATAGATAAATCTCATGTTGGTGAAGCTATACTTCGCGAATAGGTATGGGTAATAGTCACGGGCTTTAACGAGTTCAAATACGCCTTAGAATGCTTAGATGCCACTTTCGAAAACTTCTTTAACCAGTTACGCTTTTCTTTTTTCACCGTAATAGCGCTAACGCCAAATTCGCTTGGTATATACTCTTAAGCCGGCAACTTTCTTAACGTGGATGGGGAAAAACCTTACGGTAGTTAATTACGTTGACCGCTAGTACAGGCGCCTATAATGCCTAAGATTTGGCCCACCGGCTACAGATTAGAGGTAATAGTCACGTTAACGTTAACAAAGTCAAAATTAAGGCGAACCTGTTAATTGTAAACACTATCTTCATGATAGTGACGAGAGATATTGTATTTGTAATAAGTCTGGCTACTACTTAATTCGATACCCCCCCACCGAACATAATAACAAAAAGGCAGTATATTGCGCCTAACACCCTACTACTTTTAAATATAATTACTTGAATCAAATCGCAAACTTCGAAGGTTGCGGGCCAATTAACGGTACTAATACTTCTAAATAAATTAAGTAGCACCAAGATGTTACTCCTACCACGGCATAGTAACTAGCTAACCACGTTTTCCTATACCATTTAGGTGGTAAAAACCTTTACCTATACCCTAACTAAGCCTCAGATCCTTTATATACCTTTAATCTTCGCAATCGTTACGTAGACTACACGTTTCAGAGTATTATACCAGAAATAAAGGCAATAGGGTACTTAATAGGAAGATATTCGTAGTAGGTAACATTATGGAGGGAAAGCACTATAGTTATTATAATTAATCGTTACGATACCGGTAAAGGCAAAATTGGCTTTAGCCTAAGAGAATAACTATCGTTACTAAAGATACCAGTAGTTTAAATTATTGTAAGAGTAATTATGGTTTATATCTTTAAGTCCCCTACACCTTTCCTTTTTTCTTTAAAGGATATAAAGACTTTTGGCGTCAACGTCAACGTTAACGCAAACGAATCGGTTAAAAACGATTAAAGATTTTCGCTCGCCCTTAAATAGGGGTACCTATGGTTTTATTTTTAAGGCCCGTAAACAGTGGTATTCAACTTAACGGAGCCAGAGATACGTTAACTACATTGGCATTTTAATTATTCTGCCGTTAATAAGCTATATAAAGTCATAAAATCTGTAGGATATAACTATATGGAATACTTTTCCCCAAAAACAATTAAAAATCTTTGTCACTATTGTTAAACGTATGCCTAAGCCCACCCAAGATTTAATTTTACACCAAAAAACAATAATCATTTTAACTACGAGATTTTCGTCGATATATTTTACTTAGGTAATTTGCTTATTCTTTATATCGTTGATATCACACCCTCTTTTTACGTGGCTAAGTTTCTAGAGTCACTTTCAGCAAAGGATACGAAGGAAAAGTTAACGATGTTATGGACTAATACGTACTTGGGCCTACCTAACGTCTTTGTTCACGATACCAGTACTAATTTTATCACGGTATAGTTTTAAAAGGATGTCAAGATAATATGAATCCAATGTTAATAGGTATCTGTAAAATCTAACTGTAGCATTAAAAAAGTTAAAAGGGCATATTACCTACTTCTCCAAGCATATAATATCTTTACTTTGGAAACTAGACACTTTAAGGATCCGGAAACACGTGTACAAATGATAGTAAAATAAATAAACGATACTGTAGGCCCTAATGGTTTAATGCTAACGCTTTCAATCTTTGGAGAATACTTACGCCCAACGAGTGAATCTCAGCCCTTGGAAAGTATTTAGAAACGCATTACAGCTTATTACAAATCTTTAAGAGGATTGAGAAGAAAATCGGTATGCTGCTAAATTAATAACGTATTTAATATTAGGAACGACACCTTAACAATAGACGTACTTGTTTTTCCGTTACAAAGTAAAGTCCTCGTATGGAAGGAACCGTGTAAATAAAAGAGCTCGTATAAGATATTAAGTATCGCAAACTTCGAAGTAGTTATTAAAACTGTCAAAGGTTTTATAAATTTTGTAAATACCTATAGTAAATCTTATATTAAGGTCGTGAATGATAAAGACTCTTGAGCCTATTAATTACAGCGATCGCATCAATATAAACCTTCTCTACCCATTATCAATAAGCTGATAAAACGCCGCCAGCGCGGACGACTTCCGAAGAAATGAAACGTTAAATAAAAGGAATACATACCGGGCCATAGTTACAATACTGTTTTGGTAAATATAAAAAAGAAGGATAACGAGGACTTAGTATTAAGGTTTCAAAGGTAAGTGATTATTAACACCTCTGACAAACCCTTCAAGGAAAGCGACAAAGTCGAAATTGACGTCTTATAAAGTAAAAAGGTTAAACAATTCGTATCGAAAACAGATGTTAACTTTAAAAACCCAAATTTCACGATTGTTAAATTATAAATTATTTACGAGGTTAAGGGTAAGATTACAGGGCGGCCGTACGAAAACCCACGTTTAATTATTTAAGGATACCGTTATAAAAGTAAAAGCTGTATTTTGACGTAGTTGTTAACGAACTATAATATCGGTTAACTTTTAATAGTTTTTTTAGTAATGAGTTTATTAGCCAAGATAAAAGACAAGTTTACGCTGAATAATTTTGATATAACGTAAACCTATACGTTATTGAAAACGGATCTATAGCAGTTTTTACTTTGAGAATTTACATAGGAACGCAGTATTATATGCCCTTTAGATACGGTAATACGTTGTATTAAGTTATTATACGAATTGACCAAAGTAGGTTCTTATTGAGTTTTCACTTACTAGTCGCACTTTTAATCACGGTTAACAATAAAATCTTTAATATATAACCCATACCTAAGGGTAACGTAAAAAAGGATTTCGGTGTAGTATATATGTAAATTAACGATACCCTTTTCGTCGGAACGGCTAGCTTCGCAACACTCTAACAACATGCGATTAAAGACTTTAAGTTTTGGAATTTTACGCCGGTAACGACATTAATAGAGGATATCTAACTTAACTTCAATAAATCATGAATCCATATACTTGGTATTAACGCTGGCTTTAACTTTGGTTAAAAGTGATAGGGTGTTATTTTTACTACAATCGATAAAACTAACGAGGTTTATTCTTAACAGAACTTGGAATAGTGTACTCGAGGTATTTATATTACTACCTTATGCTAACCGGAAGCCTCTTACGACCTATATATCGTTATAAAAACATAAGAACTAACTGGAAAAGAATTTGACCAGTTAAATAAGAGGATTAAGAGGTAGATGCGAAACTTGGACCGCGGGATCAATATAGTTTTAATCGACTTGTTGAAGGATAAGTAAAATATTTCATAAACGGGTTCATTACAAATAATAACAACTTTGTTTTATAGATAGGGTTCCTAATAACCTTTGTTAACTAATATAGGCTGAAAGACAAATTTAACATTATAAGAAATTTAATTTAATATGACTTCCCTAATTATAAAAGGATTATAAGAAGAGTGCTAGCTTCGGAGGTCTACGGCATGATGGCAGGCTTCGACGTAGGCCTAGCACTATAGTAAAATTTCAACCTTATCACCAGGCAGCTAAAGATTCCTCTTATCCCGGTAGTAATTTTTATCAACATAAAGAGCCTTTTCGAATACCTTTCGAAGCTCGAAACCACTAGCGAAAAACGCCTCATAATCGACGTAATAGCACTTCGTATATCCTACGAAGGGAGCGAAATTAAGGAGTTCCGATAAATCGATGGCAAAAACAACCCTATAGATGCTATAACGAAAGCTATATTAAATACAGCCCTATAAAGGTTTGTGGATAGCAAGGCTAACTTTACGAATCGAGGGCTACGTTGATAGGCCGCCTGGAAAGCCCGAATCACGTGACGAAGGATGTGCTGGCAGACTGTAAGACTGTCAGGGAATTGATGATAGTGATATATTTGAGTAGCACGGTTAAAGTAAAGGCCTGCAGAGGTCTGTAGCGAAGGAACCTTTTGTTGGAGTTTCTGAACTTGGACCTCGAGGCCAAGAGGTAATTAAGGTCTAATGGGGTCAATTTGAATATAATTGAGCGAAATTTAGTATGGATGTCAATTGAAATTGTCAGGGGTCTGGCCAGTTGACCAGGAGGCAATTTAGGGGTAACCAGAAAAGATTAGTTAGCGACACTAACGTGCGCATACAAACTAAAAAGCCGCTAGTGTTGGAATAGTATTACATTCAGTGTAGTAAGCCAAATTTAATTATAGTGAAGTTAACTATACCGAATTACAAGTTAAGTGTATTAATTTGTGGAAACTTACCGTATAGGGTGTCAGTCGAGTACAGCATATTACACTTTACTCTAGGGCATAGGCCAAGAAATTGGCCATACAAATTACTGTGCAGACTAGCTTGCAGTCTACCAAACCTAGAATAATGAATCCACCATCTGACCACGTAATACTACTGTTACTTCGATCAATCGAATCGATAACGTTGCAAAGTCTAAAGACCTACCAACAGTAGGGGTATATAGTAATATCTACACAGATAATCTTTTCTTTCTTCCTTATATTCTATAACTATAGCCGTAGTATCGATAGTATATTTGTAACGAATTCGTTTCGTATTCGTTGTTTTGTAATGACAGTATAGTTTCGGTATAAGTTGTAAAGATTCGAAATAGTAGCTTTTATAATAATAGTATGGTTACGGTAACAATTACAAATATTCTAATTATCAATTACCAGCCACAGTAGTTTACAAAAGTTTAAACTAGTAATTTTTAGCCGCGGTGGTTATTTTAGTTAAGACCTAGTTAGTATAGCTCATCGGTAGCAATATAGTTATTAATAGCATCTTTTATGATTTTTTATAGGGTTGTAATGACGCTGGTGTTAAAATTGTTATTACATAGAATTGAATACACCTTTACTTGTTTTGGGTTAGTATAAAAAGGTATATAGTTATCGTTTTAGGAAAAACCTTTTTTTTCTCCTTTAAAGATGTATACCCAAAGTTAATTAAAATCCGTATTACAACCTAATTAAACCTCGATTTTAATTCACTAATCCAAATCGCACCAATAAGTAGGTTACTTGACCAACGACTATATAATTACCTTAATTTTAAATAAATACCACATAAAAAAAGTTTCGCTAAACGCTATTTAGTGCGCGAACGTCGTCATATCGCCGTTGCTGTCACCTACATTACTACTACCACCACTCATAGTCTGCTTTAGTCGGGAAAAATATCCTTAATAGCTGCCTCTTCGATGGATTTCCTATGCCCTGCCGCCGCCGCTTCCCCGGCCTCTTCCTCTTCCACCGCCGTCACCTCCCATCCGGCCCCGCCCTTTCCCGCCGCCGCTGCTACCCCAACCTCACCAACCTCTGCCGTCGCCGCCTCTCCTCCGGCCTCGCCGTCTCCCGTCACCGCTGCCACCCCCCCTTCCTCTTTATCCCCCTCCCCTTTCCTCTTAAAATTCTAAGGAGAAAGGCGAAGGGCTTCTAAAGTTATAAAACTTACCCTTTCCTTAAGGATGAAAACCTACTTACCCACGGGGCTCTCCCGACATTATAAGAGTAGCCTTACGAAGTTCTTTGATGGTTTGTTATCCCTAACTTCACCTGTTTATTAACTTTTCATATTTTCATAAATAAGGAATATAAGGCGAACCTGCTTTGATGCCGCGAATTCCGTATTGCTAAGGTACGCTGCGAGGCTTTTTCAACATGTTAAACGTTAAAGTGGCATACCCGGGTCCGCAACCCCGAGCCTCTAATAAACACGCCTTACGTGTCATATATCGTGTCCGCGGCCGCGGGTAAGTCTATTCACGATTACTATAAAAACAGGAGTCGTTTGGCCTGTAACCATTACTACGAACAGATTAACAGCGAATACGCTCCAGTTCAGTTAGTCCTAGGGCTATAGACTGAAGCTATATTATGCGCCCACCAGCTTTATGGTAAGTTTTAACCAATTTCCAAAAAAATCCTTTATTAAAAGGAAAATAATAATATCTGGAGCGTTTTGAAAAATCAACCGCGGTCGCAAATAACCACTACAAACTGATTCTGATTAGTAATAAACGCTAATCGGCGTATTAAATAGTTGTTGACCGTTATTACCGCCTGAAAACGGGGCTTACGTATATATTACGTAGGTGACTTTAACGACTTCATCTAACGTTGCCATAAGGAGGGTAAAGTCCCCCTTACGACTTTACCTAAGGGTATACGACCTAAGGCGTAGAGATATATCTTCGTTAAAGCTGATAACATCGATAGAAGTAATGGCGGTGACGCTGATATAGAAGGGGAGAGCGACGTGGAGCATGATAGAGATGCAATAACGTCGTCTTTTCCCTCTCCTTCTAACAATAATTAGCTACCCTTTACGGCCGTGCCAGCGTTCCCGGCCATAGTATAGTACGGTACACATTAGTTTTATTGCTTGTTACAAAACAATAGTTTAAACGTGAAAATTATAATTTGAAATGTATAAAATAAAAAGAGGCAGTATATCAAAAGCAGTGAAACATCGTGGATAAAAAGAAAAAGGGGTAAACAGTAAAATAACCAATGAAATTAAAATATGTAAAATGAGGTGTAATAGTATATTAGGGGCAGCATGAAAATATAAATGAAAAAAACGTCAAATTCATTAGATTGGTATGAATATAAGTTGTATACCATAGTTAAAATCCAGGGCGACGTAAATATTACATTTTAAATATCTTTAAGGTGTAAAATAAAGATACCAACGTAAATGATGTTATACAAACTTTATTAGGGTCGTAAAACATTTAACATAATACTAATAAACAATTTATTTATATATATTAACCTTTTTAACACTTCGTTTGATCTAGCCTTAATTATTACTTCCGCTGGATAGGATTTACTATCTATTTACCGCGTTTACTCGATTTACCGGCGTCTATACGATTTATGTAAGGCTATAATATCGATTTTAAAACGTTTTTCTCTCGTAATACCTCTTCTAATCAAACATTCATGAAACGAGAAAAAGTTAGTGTATATAACGAAAAAGATAAAACGTAAATGAAGGTTAGAAATGATTATCGAAATCTTTATTATTATAATAATACCCTTATTTGAACATTTAACTATATTATAAATTTATGAGAACAAAACTTCTTTCGTAACCCGCTTATATTTGGTCAAGCTCTAATAAAAAATATTTCTACGAAACGTAAAGCTTTTTCATACTGGGGTATTGTACCTAGGATGAACACGATTCCTTTTTACGAACTATAGTCGTTATTATTAACGAAAATGCCGTTGATAAAAATGAACAACTTAATTATACGTATATCTAACGATATAAATTATAAATTATGTTTTAGATTATGTATTTATCATAAAAGGCTTTAATAAACGCCTTATATACACTAACCGACGGAGTGGTTTAGTATTATGGAGCGACCGAAAGTTTAGATACCGTTTTTAATGAGGTAAATAAAGTAATTTAAACACCTTGTACGCGTTGGTATCTATATTCATCGACACGTTTTACGCTATTTAAAACAATAAAGGCAACTTTTTCTAGCCACATTTTTTACATAAAGCCCAAAAATTTGTTCTGGAAATTGATAGTAGCGTTGTTAAAGTCAATTATATAGTCTTTCATCAGATACGTCTTAGGCTTCGCTTTTAGGCCGGCTTCCAAAAGGTTTCTCTCTTTAAATACGGAAAACAACGTGTTATATAACGTTGGTGTATTATCTGTTAATAAACCCGTTAATACAAAGCTCTTAAAATAGTCTCTTAATAATAATAGGCACTAGTCCAAAGTCGAACTAATTATTTCAAGCCGTTCCTTGTAATACCTTTAATTGGTATTATATCAATAAATACCAACTTTAACCAAGCTGTAAAACGGTTTTATAAAACGTAAAATAGTTTAAGGTGAGTGGTATTTTTGAAACTTTGTAAATATATTAGCATAAATATGTTGTTTAAACCGCTACTTCAATTAGGTGTATACCTACATTATATAACGGAGTCCGATATATAGGTTATACGATATACTAAGGAAGGCTACGAACGTAAAAATCAAATTGTGTCCAACCCGTTATAAAGTAAGCGACTAGTTTATAATATCCCTTTTACTATTATCTTTATAACCTTTAACAATCAGGCGAATATTTTCGTAGGGTTTTCTAGTTTTATTTTGAACTTAGTATACAAGGTTAATAGAAAAATTCTGTGTACGATATAGATCTTTAGGTCGAACCGTTTAAAGCGAAATACGCCTTAATTAATTAAAGTAAATATCTTTATTTAGGTTAATTATTCGAACGACGTACCTCAGGTAGTCATAATACCGTTGTAACGGGACTTCAATCCGAGCTTAAGGTTTATCCTCTCCTGTTAAGTAATTAAAAAGCTTACAGTCAAGGTCACAGGGCGTATCTTAGTCTTCGAGCCTAAAAGGCGGCCTCGGGGACGTGGTACTAGTGAGGTTAGTATAAACTAACCGTTTTCGTTTATTAGAAGCGGACCGAAAGTACGATTTAGGGGGTAGCCTGGAATTGGTGGCGGTTTTGATTCGTAATTTTAAAGGGTATCTAATCGGTTGTTTTAGTCGGACTACTATTTTAAGCCGCTTTTATTCACATCTTTTTTATACTTCCGTACCATCATCTAACAAAACGAACTCGTACTTTTTAACAAGCTAACAAATACATTATAGCCTTTAAACACGTTAATCCTTTAAGGGATAATCCATTCGTTTTCAATTCTTCAAATCAGGACTTTTTATTATAATGATACGTCCAAGATACCTATGTTACGTGGGATATTCCTTATTACTAACGATTTGAAAGCATCGTGCTTAGCCCATAAGGAACGTAACTCTCCTATGGTTTACGCTACAGAATTCGCCTTTTGCATCGTGGTTAACGATAATATAAAGTCTATATAAATCCTTAGGTAAATACTAAAAACAAGGAGTATAGGTATACGTATATTCGTATCGAAAGTGTTATTAACGGCGTTAACCGCTATTTATAAAGTTAATTCATTGTACCTAGTATCCGTTAGCTTTTAAAATATCACTGTATATGACTTTTGAAGCAGTTTATAGTACTGTTTACACTTTCTAATACCCTATAATACTTTTGTAAGTATCTATTTATACTCGTTACCGGCAATCCTAGCTTTGGTACCCCATTTTATAAAATTGAAGGCCGTACTAGCATCGTGTGTAATCCAGGTTAAAAGCCTTAGGTAAATGTTTGATTAAAAATTAACCAAAAGGTCTTAACAGTTTATAACGAAAGCTTTTCGTGTAAGTTGGGCGGCCTGGAAGAATATTACCGCCTCGACGACGTAAACTACCAGTTAGCTATCTAAGTATATCATATAAATGATTACCTTGTAGTTAAAGCTTCTGTTGTCTCTAAAGCAGAAAATAAACCGTCGTAAGGTTCATAAGTATAACTAACACTTATAATAAAACTTTTTAATATATATAAGTGTATTCGTTCCTATATTCGTATAATCTACAACATAAAACAATCTTAAAAGGCTTTTGGTAACCGGGTATCTGAATCGGAGATATAATATCTGTAATTTCGGCTACGTTAAATGAACAGCCTTAATCATATGTGTTTTGGGGTAAAACTACAAACAGACGAATTTAAGCTGGAATGGTAAGGATACGCTATTTGAAACACGGATGAGTTAGTTAGTCGTATTCTGAACCTTAATTCCAAAATTGTTTATATTGGCTAATAAAAGCAAAAATAGTATTTCAAAATCCATTACGTAAAAGTCAACTGGTCTACATAGCGTATATACAACGACCGATTCAAGTAACGATGCTTTACCTTTATTAAATAGCATGTTTAGTATTTTTTCATTCGGTTAAACTCAAACTTTAGGAACTTCGTCATAAACGCGTCGAATTGTCGTTTTCCGGCCGTTGATATTTCGGATATTCTAATGTTAGGTATAATACCCTGGAACCGGTTGCCGTATTTATTTGAAAGCGTGAAATACTACGTTATATAGGTATTAAGCATTCTGTTTATATAGTCCAAGCCTACAATATACAGGATGGATGCGTTTTATGGGCCTGTAAAAATACAATAAGCGGTCACATCGTTCAATGCTATTAAGTAAACATTTTAAAGTTAAAGTCTTCTTTTAAGCAGGTTTATTCGTACGGGTAAACGTTAACGTAATTATTTACACTGTCGCATTCAGCTGCGTATCTTGCAAAATTATTTTTCATTTGGTCTTGAAATATATAATCGACTTAAAACTGTCGTTTAATCTGAATTTATTCATAAACTAGGTAGTTAGTAAACCAGTAGCTGATTTAACTGTATACAATATAACGTTTTTACAAATTCGGGAGGCTTCGAATACTTTTTCGTAAGTATTACTATAGCCGTGGTACGTTTCGTCCATTTTTTAAAGATTGTTCCTGCCTCTTATTATTCAGGTTCTATCCTTAATACCTATACTTTAGGCGTTTATTTTACTTTGGGTATATTTAAAGTTTTTGATTTAAAACGTGGTAAATAGTTTCGGCGAAGTTCGTTTCAGTAATTTGATACTCGCCTTTAGTTTTATCAGCTAAGAATACTAACACGAAGCTTGTGTCTCAGTATATAAAATTTTAAAATGATATCATAAAACTTATACAAAAGGTTTTTACATCCTTTTGAAACTTGAAAAGTATAAGGTTGAAATCCAAGATTCTGCAACATACCTTTATTACTATTTGGATAAATTACTCATCACCATTATATTCCGGTTTAAAGGCTATTTGATATTTCCGGAACTTAACCAATAGGGCGGCAAAAATCTTTTATAGGTTTTTATCGTAGTTTTCTTATTGGGTTGTCACGGATTCCTACGTTATACTAATGAATTTCTGATCCCAAAGTGAGTAATGAATTTTTATATCGAAGTGAGATATCAGTCGGTTATAATACTTCCTAAATATGTCTACATATGTTAAGTAATATGTATATTGATCTTTCACTTACCCGAACATTATAACATATAATATAATATAAAATTATGACGATTATGTATTGAATCTTTTATATGTATTAAATATGGCACATACCTTATTATAAAGTACATTATATAATTTACCGCTATAATTTTCAATTTTTTTTTAAATATGGAGAAGTTGGTAAGTTGTATAAAGTCGTTTTTATTAGTAGGAAACTCTTCGGAAAAAGGTTACGTTAGGGGTCGTAATTGGCGAGTATTAGTTTATAGGGTACGTATTAACGTTTTTACGCCATTCGTCGTTTCTTAGAACGGATTGTTTTTGGTATATCGACCGCTATCGTTATAAACGAACGTACTATTATCTGTATTCAGTGAGTAATTTAATATTTGGTTTTATCTTAGAGTATATGCCGGTGTAAGCGTATTTCAAACCCGTATAGTAAATAAGGATTATATCCGTTCTTTTTTTCTCGAAGTTTATATTCTTAATTTATGGTACTGGAATAATATTTAGTTTTTCTACGATTATATTTATATATTTCGTCGTTTTATACACATATCTTTCATCACCAAGTTTTTTTATTCCTTTAGGTAATATGCTTTTACAAATTCCGTTTAGTACATATTTTCATTCTTCTAATCTAACAAGTCGATACACTGTATTATTTTTAACAAGGCGTCAGCTAGGCAGCTCTTCTAGGATCCTAAGGTATTAATAACTTCACTTCTTAGTTGAATGAATAAAGCCTTAACAATTAAGGGGTTTACTGTTTGCTATATACATAACGTCCAGTTCGCAAATATATTATGAAAATTATCCAAAATCGTATATCATTAGATTCTCTCCCCTAAATAACAAAAAATTAAAGTTAAAATATTAGTGTTTGACGTATATGGGTCGAGTTACTTAACTGGTATATTGATAGTATTATCCTAAAAACTGTGGTATAATTCATATATTATAGTCTTCAAAATTCCTATATACTCAACTAAAACGTTGAAGTAAGTGTCAACTTACTCCGGTATTATAAGTATTGGAGTTATAGCCATAAGTATCTTGAAACAATTTGGGGTGGTTGTTCCTATTTTTAACTGGTATATCAATGCGGCGTAAATTAGTGGTTTCGAATCATAGTTAGGGGTTGGGTACGTTTAAAAGCGTATTCATACGTAAATACGAAAGAAAAAAGGTATTCAACGCTTATAAATACAAATGAAAATTCAAATAATACGTCAATACAACGTAATTACAGCTTAGTTGGGCATATTAAATTAATTTTAATAACGTTTGGCAATATTACACTAGCGAAACAACAAAGAAGACTCAAACGTCGTAAGGATGAAAATCAAAATCTATAAGATGAAGGTAGGAAAGCGGATAAAATAAACGTAAGAAAGGGAAAGGAAATGTAGTTATAGAGAGGTGTATTGTGTAGTTTGGTGTGTAGGTCTTGGTTCGTGTTTGGTAAACGGTCCGGATCATCGTATCGTAGCCGCTTTTGTTAAAGCGAATGGTTTGGTTATTCCGATTATAGCTGTTTTTGGGTTTCGTAAGCGGTTTGGATATTATATTCGTAACCGCCCCTATATTTCGTAAACGGTTTGGATATGGAGTTTAGGTCGAACGAGTTCTAACTAAGGGCTTCGAAACTTCTTAGTTTTGGCTTACGTGAATTGATACGTAATAGGATGCTCTCGATGAAATTCCCAGATACATTAAAATAAGAAATAAAGGTTAATGGTAGTGTAACTGAGGTTTTAGTAGATAAAACGCTAAATAAAGGTTAATAATATCGTATTGAATTTGTTCTTTTTAAAGTTACTTAGTTTTCATAATATTGATATATATCCCGTGTAATTCTTGTAGAAACGCAGAGTAAAAGTATAAATAGTTAAAAACGTTATAACATCCTGCTATAAGTATTGAACTCGAGATTTTCTTTTTTTCCTCAAGTTATTTAAGGTTGACCAAGTTCTCTACTAATGATATCTGTAAGGTTTTTTCCTAATTCACGTAAAGTAAAAGAGTAAAAGAGTAATTATATGATTGGTATATTTAATTTAAGATCGATAGGTCGGAAGAAGAATTCCAGATAGTGTACGCCACAAATGGATGATTATAAACCTCTCATCCAGGCAGTGGCCCTTTTGCTATGCTCTCTGGAATACCCATTTCAGACGGCTCCGCGTATAATACACTTTGCGCCTTGCAAAAGTGCAGCCTGCAGCGTGACACATTATCGTGCACTCTGCAGGAATGTTCATTGCAATTTAGTGCACTTTCACTTAGCCTATTTATACTAGCTGTAGGAGTATATTCTAATATCTATAGTGAACGATAATAACATCTTATAATTCCGTGACCGTTTTGAGTTTTTATTTACGAACAGCTTACTACCGCGTTAATTCAAGTTACTTACGATTTACTTGTCATCTTCGGAGTATGATGTAACTTTATAATCGTCATTTTATTTAGAATATATATTGTTACCTAGGATATATCTTGCGATAGAATTTTTTAGCTAGAATTACGGTTTTTGTTGGCAAACGACTTATAAACGATACCGTTGAAAGGGACTTTTCAAACCATTACCAATTTCCGTAAGGTTTTAAAACGAGTTTTCCGTTGTCTTTATATTAGATCTCTTTTAGAAACGAACTAGTTAGGTACTTTACTTTATAATCATTCTATATTTTGAAGATGAAAGTCTCACTTTGAAAGTAATAATACTGTAAATATCGAAGTTGATGTGGAGTGGTTTTTAAGCTATTGTTAGCGATATTACAGGTTCCTTGGCATTAACGTTAGCGACCGAGATTTGAATTAAACCAATAGGTTCTAAAAACGCCTCTGCGACTTAATAAGGATATAACAGCACCTAAATACAGTATTCCACCCAGAGATGAAGGCTATTACCGAATACAATAATTAAAACGTCTTAATATGTCTATGGTCTTTGATTATCTATATATAATTCGATTGAATACGGTTAACCTAGTTACCAATTAGTATTAAATAATAAACATACTAATATCTTTAGTATAAACCTATTTTTTATAATATTCAATTATTACATTAATCTTAATTAACTTGATGAATTTTTAATTATCCTAGCTACGGAACTATGTGTAAAAGCCAAAACATTAATTCCATGTATCCTGAACACTACGAAATTCGTAAAAACCATAATAAATGATACGTAATAGCGTATAGAAAAAGCTATTAATATTTCATATTCTACTTTAAAATGGTTTAAATTCGATGATAATATTATATTGTTTCCTAAAACAAATTATCAATCTGATTAGATTTCAATGAAACAATGCTAGGTTTATATTAAATATTGTTTCACACGTATTATCTATTTCCACGTCGTCGAACTCAATATTACAGGTAGAAAAGACCTGTGATTTTATGTCGACCAAATAATTCGAGCCGTTTTTAACCCGTTTCCTAAGAAATAAGTTCACGACTATCAACAACCTGTTATTAACATTATGAGTGATAATAATGGAACCGAATATGAATTTAAAGTCTAATGTAGTTTACTAACCCGAAGTAAACTTCATGTAAATCGACCCCGCATTATTAACTTATAGAAGCAATAATTTTTTTGTTAAATGAGTAAATTATATATACTCAACTTCAAAATCGCTTTTATACTTTTCAAATACCGTGGCTTTCGGTGTTTTCAAATCCCGTTATAGTTCTTCCAACGAAAATTACGGGCGTTTCATCCAATCCGCTTACTGGCTTTACTTGATTTCGTTCCTTACCAATTAACAATTCGTTGAAAACCGCTAATTCACGCATTTTGAACAGTGTAATAATTAAAATACGTGGGTTAGTAGTAACCCACATAATTTAATAGGAGTAATAAGTTAATTAACCTACATATATGATGTAAAAATAGACGTGAGATATTAGTAATAATAGGCAAGTTAACATACGTAAGTCGAGTGAAAATATTAAGCAAATGAATCCATATTGATTCAAATGACTAACAAAGATAGTAAACATGTTAACACAATTTATTAACCCACGTTAATTACAATAGATATTAGCAAGAGTGAGTAAGTTAACTTAAGTGAATCAAGCTATGATGATAGATAGTTTAACCTACATTGATTTCAAGGTTTAATGGATTTATATACATAAATAAAAAAAAGGAGGGGAAGGGTGGGAATCGCGGGGATAGGAGTATGCTAGGGGTAATATCAAAGGCTGGTGCCTGGGCTAGTAATTACAAGAGATCTAGCCCAGGTGGTTATAATGCTCCCACGATACTCTAAATTCGTTCTATCACGAAACCGGATCACTTCTTTTCTGTAGACTGTAATAGCTCCTTGGTAGAGGTCTCTCTCTTTCTCTCTTGATCAAATATTATAGACAGGATTCAACCTTCATAAGCGATAGCTCTGGTTCAGTCCCTTCACAGTTATAAAGATAAGTTTGAAAGGGATTTCCGCATCCTTTTACTCAAAATCTAATAAAACATGAACTCATATTTTTCATTTTGAAAATGAAAAGCGATTATTTTCCATTACAATAAACAGAGAAATTAAATGAGTTATTTGAATCTGATTAAATAAAATGAAAACATGATAATAGCGGGCCCTTTGTTAAACGAATCCAATTTTCAAAGCTAAACCAACGTATTTAATACATTTGAATTTGTCAATATAAAGGTAAAAACAAAATTCTGAATGAATTGATAGTAAAAGCCTGCACCAGTAAGGTAGTATACCAGGATCTGATTGATTCTTTCAGTATGTAGTGTGTAGCGCGAATAACATTTGTGATAGCATACTAAAATTGATTTTGCACAGGAACTTTTCGTATATTAAAGTGTAATTAATGTAGATATATTTATTTGTAAACGTGGTAAAGGTAAATATTCATGAATATAATGAAAAGTATTATATCGATACGGCAGGATTTTAATTTGCAATAGTTTAACGCATAATAATACACACTTTGAAGAACGCGTTGCTACACAAAGCAATACGAAAAAGATCTTAGTTTTCTAAAAACTTCCGTGTCAGGTACAAACACAAATATATATTGAAAAAGAATACATGAGATGATTTCTCGTTTGAAAAAAATCAAATAACACAACGTTTTAAAAACGGCTGAAGTTACAAACTTTATACGTAGCAGTACAATGAATATGATTCATTATCAAAGTTAAATATTATCACTACTATATAATATAGAGCCTTTTTGATAAAGTTTAATAGTTGAATTCGTTTCAAATTAATATATCCTAACCCATTGATAAGTGATAAAATCTACAGATGTAACCCTATATTGAAAGGCCTAAACTAGTATAATAAATCGTATTATGTAATAATATGGGATTGGATAAACCTTTGATTTTCAACCTTCCTAATATTTATTATCTCAACCGTTTTATTCTATTCAACTTTGAAAGTAAGGAAATTATTATCGTTTGGTTATAGTTTAAATCTCTATAGATTTAGTTTGGATTTCTATAACAGATGATGGGGTGAATAAGTCGTTCAATTCTACTGTCGAGATGGTTAAGGATTCAGGTAGCACTCTAACCAAATTAATCAGCCAAACCTAGCAGGATAGTTTATATAAAACTCTTTTAGGGCCCTTTTCAGCCTCTAAAATCAAAGGTTAACTATTATAAGATAAACATTTGACACATTTCATGATTTAATAGAAACAGCTATTATTATGAAGATTCTTAATATCTCATAATTTTATTTTGGCATTATTTTAAGGATTTTAATATTAAATTTCTATACCAGACTGCGGGTGCTATAAATACATGTTTTAATTTGTTCTGGTTGTAGGTTCAGAAGCAAATAGTGGTTTCATTAAGATTATGTAAACCAACAAAAAAATATGCATCGTATTGAGAAAGAAGGAAACCTAAAACAGACAAGAAACTTAACAGATAGTAGAGATTTCTACAGACTTATCGTGAAATATATTCGTATTGTAGCAAAAGTTTGAAAACCCGACTTCTATTAGGCTTACAAATCTGTGCAAATAAATTTCAATACCTTCTAATATCGATTAAAGTTCTCACTCCAAACAAAACTTGGTTAACCTTATTTTTAACAATCTTTAGGATACTATTTATACCTTAAACTTGAAAAATATTTGCATTTACTCTCGTTTCATAAAAGAATCGATAATACTTTACTTCGCTAATTTAACACATTTATTATATAGATCTTAAAATTCGTATTAGTAAATTCAAATTTAAATTTTGTCAGGCTACATGCATTAACATCATTGTTATCATGACTATTATAACGAAAAGCCTTGAAAATCTAATTTCATTAAAAATAAAAATAAAATCGCCCGATTTAAACGATTTACAATTGAAAGAACTTGTAAACATTATAATAGTTCTAGTACAAATCACCTCAAAATTCTCGTTTCTTGGAATAATTTTAAAATTATCATTTATTTCAATATTATCTTTGTAACCATGTTTATGTATTCACGAGGTAGAATCTTACTTTTGCAATTAATTTATTGTTTTCATTCATTTATTTACAATTAGCATATTAGTACCCAAAGAAAGTTTATATATTAGATAATCGAAAACATTCTTTTCTAATAAAACAACAATTATATTTTTATCTTCGACCTTTCATCAACTTCCTTCGCCTAGGTGCACGGACCACCTTGGTATGGAAGGTAGAGGGCCTACACTATAAACCCTACCAGTGCTCACTTCCAAGAAAATTTTCTAAGTCCAGCCGCTCTTAAGACTATCACTTCACATATATCCTATTCCATCAACACATTACTAATCGACTTTACCACTACTTAAATCTTTTCTGGCGACCCCTTTTCGGTTAAGGAGATCATCGTCGGCCCGGCATACCGCATGCGCAAAGGTGCATCTAGAGAACAGCGCTTACAACCAACGATTTCGTTCCTTGTTACTTATGCCATCGTGATCCTTCACATTTGAACTTGCACAATGTAAGTTTGATTTTTTTTCGCTTTAAATCCGTAATTAAAGATCTTTATTATAAGCGCTTTCACTTGATGGCTCCATTTACCTATTTATTTCTTCATTCAATTCTGAGCTGTTACCACCTATATCGGCGCCTCAACCACTTAGTGAGGCCTTCGACTTTACTTTGGATACCTTTCTAGGCTATTTACAGAAGACCTTTCACGCTACACCACCCGCTTAGTGGTGTACCCTATTGTACTATTCTTTCATACTTCTTAGGTTTGCGGTCAATAGCAAAAAGTTGGTTTGGATTTTGATTTCTTTACCGAGTTACGTAGTATATATTCCTTACCGCCACGGACTTTGGAATACGATATAGGTGTTTTATAAGCCCTTTATTCTCTTAGAGATTTCAGATCCTTGATGCAAGTAGGCATCGAGAAAGAACTAAGATATCCGTATAGTATTGCCCGGCTAAGGCTGCAGTTTTAACGTCTGTATAATGTTGCGGGTCGCTAAACTATAGGGTACTTTAAGCCCTTAATTAGAAGGCTGGTTTGAGGTTAGATTCATTGCGGAGGGATTTGTTTTTATTTGTGTTTTTGGTTTATGAACCAAGGTTCTCAAGGGCGACAGATCTTTCTTCCTAGGTATATTGACTGGAAATCCTCTTTCAAAACACATCGGGTCTACATCGTCTTTTACATGGCATGTGAACAAATTTATACAAATATGTTCCTTATTTGTAGTTTGTACTAAGTTTGTGGCACGTAGTAAGGATTCATATGATTGATTATAAAACCTCATCTGCATTTAACATATATGTATAACACATTGCTCAAAAATTGGCAATAAATGTATAGGATCAGGTTTTCAACCTTGTTTAACTTTTTATTTAAGTATGAGGCTTTTATTTACTATAGTTTGTTTAACGGATTATACAGTATCGCTTGAAAAACGGAATTTTCGAATGGAGTAGTTGTTGAAGGGTAGGAATAATTAAGTTGCGAGCCTTCCCGCTATAATATTTTGCTTTAAAATTAGCTAGGGAAGGACTATACTGGCTATATAGCGTGCACCGCCTGGTGATAGTAAATGATAATTGAAAAATCAATTATATTTTACATTTGACTACATATTTCCACGTAGAATACACCATATCAAATGTTATGACAAAATTCATTACAAAAGGTCCTTGTCTATTATTTAATATTTTTATCACCTATCCAAAAAAAAAAAAAAAAACCAAAACAATATTAAGCAAACCGCATGAATTTTTTTTGTTGAAATCACAAAAAATCTACCATAATTAAAATAGTAAACTAACTTTAAATCAAGGAATACAAAATTTTATTTGAAATCCTCATTCATATTATTAACACACCAAATCAAACAACCATTCTTACGGTTAATTTTTTACGTTAACTTATGAAAAAGACAGTGTATTATTCAAAAATAGTACTAGAAAAATGAAAGAGAGTGAAGAGATATCTTGAGAGTATACTCCGCAGATGAGAGCTTAGATATTTTTATCCGAGCCGTGACCCACTACCATACATTTCACTAAGAAGTTTCTTTTCGCTTGTTAACTATAGTAATATCTGCCATGGATAGTATACCTCTATTTTCATTCTTTTTCTTTTTATAAAAAGCTCTGTATTTATCATTTAGTAGTGATAGTAGGTTTTTTAGTAGCAATAGTGTGGTATATATACTCAATCGTTTCGCATAGTTGGAGAATTCCTTCGAGACGCGATTGTCAACATACTGTGTTGTGAATTTAGTATCAAGTGGTATATGGTTATTAGTTTGGGTGAAGAAAAAAATTCATTAATGTGCTATTACTTTCCGATACACTTTTAATTAACTATATTACGTTTTTAGGTTCGATGAATGACTTTAAATTAATCTATATATTATACGGTCTTTTAAGTTACTTTAGAAGCGACGTCGTATGGCGCGGCAGTGCGTACGCGTTGAGGTTAATACTGCTATCGCCACCATCTTCTAGGCCCTCAATAGCCCCTACTTTTGTTTCTCTCCCTAGCCGCTCGCGCCCCTTTTTTCCGCTCTTTTATTCCCCTCTTTGTTTAGTAGAATGATAATAATAGTACAAGTAGTGGGAGTATTATTAGTAATAGAAGTGTGAGGAATAGTAGGATGTTATTGACCTTACCTTTTTGCCTCAATTTGAGACCTCGTTTATACTCGTCGCATTTATTAAATGTCATAAAGTATTATCGGCGATTTATAATAGTATACATAATATTTTCTTTTTGAGTCGTGATATATATTGACTTTCTTTTTAATATGACCTTGATCATGGAGTATGTTCGTCGTTTCAAAGCGCGTTTTTGGGGGTACATCGTGAAGCCATTTTGATGTGGAAAGTGTTGGAGCGTTGGACTAAGATAAGCGCCTCTAGATTTCCTATAGACACGACCTGTGTACCCTGCATCGCATCCGCCGCCGCCGAAAAGTTGTTTAGCGAATACCGTTAAAGTGAAAGCCTATTCAGACGTTTCCACTATTACGAACGGAGCGGTAATAGGTATTCGCTCGTCTCGGTGATATTAATATCTATCATAAACGTCCTTTTATATACCCACTATATTTACTATAAGTTTTTTTATTTTTGAAATATGTATTTCAAACGTTAAATTTATTCTTCGCCAGATATTAATGGGTGGTTTACGGATATCTCTAATTTTATTATTGCAAAACATAAGGGCTTACTACTGTACTATATAGTTAAATTCGACGACTTTTTCTCCCGGCGTTATGAAAAAGGCGACCTGGTCTATCGCTGTTTTCTTATAGGCATGTAACCAAGGCATAGGGAGCTTTTAGCTCTCTTTATGGCGGCGACATCGGCGGCCACAACGACAAAAATAGTAACCACTACGATGATGGTCATTATGATGACAACGATAACGCCGACGAGGAAGACGCCGACGAGGAAGACGCCGTTGCCCCCTCTCCTTTCCGTTTCACCATCCGCAACGACTAGTTATCCCGGTTTTTTTTTTCCGGTTATAAATCAATTGATTTATACATAATATATAATAATAATTGCACTGAAAAACATTATTCTAAGTTATTAATAGTAGATTTGATGAGCGAAAAGAATAACAAAAACGATACGTCATTTATTTATCACGTAAAATATGTAATATCAGTAGCCAATAATGAATCTAAGGTGTGAAATATAAAGTCAAATTTGAAAACAAAAATGTAGAGAAGTTAATAAAACGTTGTTTATCGCGGCTAGGTTGTACGACTTTATTAATAACATTAACAAAAATGAAATTTGTAGATACAAGCATTTTTGATGCGTTATTCAGAACGCTTTCAATTATTAATTATTTAACAAGAATTTCTCGTCCATTTAATCATTTTATTTAATATTGATTATGACAGGTTTTCAATTTATATTTTATAGTTTCATGATTTCTTAGGAAAGAAAACAAGGTTAATATGAATTTACAAATGCAAGGTTTCTATATTGAGATCTTAATAATTATATGGACCGTTATAGTTAGGTAATACAAGATTTAAATTTTTAATTATATTGTAAATTTTTAAAGAGAAAACGTTTCGTTTTATCATTTTGTATCTAGTCGACTTTTGATAACTATATTATCATATAACATAACCAGTTTTAGTACGTTATTTTATTATTTATAACAAGTATAAATCATATTTGCGGGAAATGATCGTTATTATTCGTAAAGAATTTATGAGTGAAAATAAATAACTTTATTATCTGCATATCTAGGGGTAAGAAACGTATATTACGTTCTGGATCCTGGATTCATTATTTCAGGCATTCATTCCAAGACCGGTATTCGTTTCAACGTTTCTTTTTCAATATTACGTAGTGGAAAATAGGTTCAAGTTCGTATCCGGTTACAAGATTCATGTAATTTAAGTCATACGCACATCTTAATGTTGGTATTGGTTATCGCGCTTCGTATTGGTTATGTTAATACGGGTTATTTTGTTTAACCGTAAATTTTATACCAGACTTGGACTTTCGTTTTGTAATATTTTCGTTATATACGTCTTTAGATTAGCCTTTAAGTTGGTTTTTCGAATCTTCGTTTTTTTCATAGTGGAGAATAACGCGTTACACAGGAATAGTATATCGTGAATTTATAATTCCATAACCATGAGACCTGTTTATTATGGTATGAAAATTAGTGGATAAGGGTTGATGGTTGAGTGATCGGTTTCGAGGCGTTTTTTATAATGTTTGTATTACGTGATAAATTAATATATATCATCTTTCTCGTGGTGATAAATCCATTTAAAGATATGTAACTGTATCAGAGCCGGGTAATGTTGTTAGAGCTTCATAGGTAGGTATGCGTATATACACCATTGAAGTCGTTCAATAATTTTGTATTAATCTGTATAATATCTTAGATTTTGGGACGCCGGTTCTGGTGTTTTTTGAGGAAGTCAATAAGCGTTAAAATCAAGCGATAATTTCTCTGTTTTCAAGTAAACGATTCGATCATAATTCTTTCTTTCCGGCGTTATTATATCCCTTTATTTTGAGACCTTTTTTCATAAAGCTTTCGAAAAGTTTTTTGGAAGTTTTAAACGAGTGGTTTTACCAAGAGTTTTTAGTGCATGTATTCGTTTGATTCAACTTTTCAAATCGAATGACGGTTTGTATAATTAAAACAGATACTTTGTTTCGCATCTACTGTTTTAAAATAATGATTTGGAGCGGTTATCACGCTTTTATATCGGAGATTTATATTTTTCTGCCGGTCTGCCGCCTCTTTCTATATGATAAAAAATTACGAAATCAAGGTTTTAAAACGATTTTTGTTTTTCGATCCAAGTGGACTATGATTTCGGGGTTGTTTTGATTCAGTTAGTTTAGTGTATTGTTTTAGTTACAACATTGAGAATTGTATTGAGGTTATCAAAAAGTAAATTAGACTAAAAGAAGGGGCATTTAAATTGTTTTAGGCGTTGGGTGGTTGAAGTTATTCGTCGGATGGTGTTTGAGGTTATTTTTTTTTCCTGTTTTATACTGCCGTTTCATAGCTTAACTAAAAGAATTCATCCCATTCAGAAAATTAATAAGTATGTCGTGTCCTTTGATTACGTTGATCTTTGAAGGGATAGTTGTTTTTGGTTTCTCTTTATATAAACATCTCCGATTGCAACAGAAACTTTAGAAAGCTTACCTTCCGTGGACCATTTCATGAAGACATGTTTTCGAATTATTACTTTTAATTTTGGAATAGAAGTCAATAGCAGTACAGTTAAGTCAACTATGATTACAGTTCATTGATTGTACTAACTGCAAATTGACAGTAGTTTGTCGGATTTGACTGAATTAACTACAAGTTAAGTGTAGTAGGTGATCACTTGAATATAGGTCACGTGCTAAAGCAGTTAGCTATACAAATTAGCGTGCAAGCCGGCTAGCGGTCTGACAATATTGGAAGTAACGCACCACGACTTTCAATGCAGAACCAGTTACTTCGACCATAGAGATTAGAATCGATTATGTTGCAACAATAAAGACCTATGATAGGAAGGCCCACCAACAATTATTAGTGTTTATTGAGAGGAACACTAATAATCTAATGAAAAAAAAAGCTACTTCCCGGTTAATATGCTATGTCTGAGCAAGTTAAAGGGAAAGATTCATATCAAGAGCCCTTATATGCTATGAAGTTGTTCGCGGCAGCCAGTAGGAAAAGCTTATAAATTATGCATCCTTTTGCGATAGTCTTCTATTGGCGATGGTATCGCCATCATCGAAAACACCAGTAAATCTTCACTAAACCAGTCTTAGAAGGAAAGCGTTAAAATCAACCGCTAAAAGTCTCAAAGATCATCAAATTGGCAAACTACTAAGTCAGTACTACTATAGATACTACTCCCCCAAATTCAAAATTGCTAAAATGACTAAGTCCCTCGATTTTTAACAAACCAAAACTTTAATGGCAAGCCTACAACCGAACTTCCCCTTACACCACTCTTTTTTCCATTACACTTTTTGAACCTCGTTATAATAATTTCAACACACGCTGAAATTAATGCCCCAATTAATCCCGCTAAAAATAAAGTAATCATGACCCTCAACATCATCTTCACAAAATACTATCATAAAAACCTTTGGTTCACAAACGCCAATAAAGACCCCAACTCCAGGAATTTGACCAATTGAATTGATAAAATTGTTTTTGCCTTAAACTCCATCATATTTGACTCATAACCTAACGTATTTGACGTCTTTTGCGATTATTTTGACGAGTGGATCTTAAAAATGTGGAAACCAACATACAGGTTAATCAAAACGAGTAAAAAAATCAACTATACAAATAATACGTCTCCTTACCCACAAAGAAAAGGAAGGAACAGAATTTGGCAAATGTACTCTAAGAATGCGCTATCGACAAAGACCTTCAATAAATCGTTAAAAATTAAGGTAAAGGTAAAGGTATCGCTGGCGACAACATTCTTCAACGCCCTTACACGTATTTGCAAGGCTTTATTTAATCCGATATAAGTTCTTCAAATAATTTTGCCTAAATTTCCTTACAGGCCATTGATACAATCCGTAAAAATGCAATTTAATTACGTATAGTATGTCTTCGCATCCACTAGTTAATTCAGGAGCAACTTTGGAAAATACTTTTAAATAAAACGGATTATTATCAAATCTCACGCGGAAATGCGTAGGTTTATTACTTTTGATTCCCTTAACACGTTCAGTTTTAACAATCTAATTAAGGAAACAGCGGCTTTATATGCGAACTTACTGTGGGTAACACCGCTAATTTTTTCCTCCAAACTTTATCAAAGGTAACTATTCTACCCACTAACACTAACACCTTTACCAACACAGATCTAGAGATCTAAAGAGTTCTTACGACCAGTTGATCACTTTTCCCCCTCGAGATATCCCTATGATGCATACAGATTACGTAGTAATTACTACATTCGTTAAGATTTATGGATGAAAGGAGAAGTATAACGGGAAGCCGTATAATCTTGAAGATTAGTTTCGTCCGTTTTTTAATATCTGTCGCTAGATAAAGTTTCAGTTGTTAGGCTTTAAGTCGTTTTTATTCTTATATTTTCACCGACCAAGCCGGAGATCATTACCTTTGGTACTTGAAGAATTACTTATCGTTTTGAGAACTTTACGATAGTTTGAAAGGTTGCTTCGAATACAATATCAATTTCGCTTATTACTATTCAAAATTAAATAATATCCAGTGGGTTTTTATACGTTATCATAAGAAGAAGTCGAAAAGAAAAAGAGATTTACTTAATGAAATATTTGATAGGATGATGTTTTGCCATTAAGCGATGGAAATTATGAGAGTTGGCGAAGATACATCATGTTAATAAATCCCCTGAGTTGTTACGGTTAATGAAGAGTTTAAATACACTTTATAATACCCTGCCGTTTCCCGTAAAAATAAAATCGGCTAATTACAGCTTTCGCTTACAAATATAATGGTATGAGTATGGAATTCGACTAGTATATATCTGTAAGGTTTAAAGTTTAACTATGATAAAAAAGACCACTTTTATGTATATTATATCGATTGTTAGTACGACCGGCTCAGGTAAAATGGTTAACCAAAGCACATTGGAATGTATAACCACCAAGCTATATAAGGAGGAGAATATTCCTAATTGTTAAAGGATTTAATTTAAATATGTAAGTTTTTCTTCACTTTGTAATAATGTTTAATTTACAGAAACTAAGGCTGTTGGTTGATACGTTATACTATTATCAAACGTGAATAAAACCAGGAAATAGATTATACGTAATTCCCTTTCGTTTCTAATTCGCCATAAATTGAATTTATTAAGAAATTTGAAGAAAAATAGGTTAAAAAGAAGGAAAATGAACCTAAGATTATCAGATGGTTTAAAAACATTAATACCGGTTTGTAAATGACGTAATAACTAGACGATTACGTCTTTTTATACTGCCTAGTAAGTTAAGACCCTTATAGTCGTTATAACGATAAATATTCTAGCCCTTTAAAATTGTTTATTGTTCATGGTCGTTATATCAAGAAAATACTTTAAGGTATTATGCCCTATATAAGTGTAGTATAGTAATTAATTGGAGGTTATTTTGAATATATTACGTTGTAAAGTGATATTTCTATTACTACGAAACCAAACCGTATGGATGCTGATAGGGTTAAATTTAGCTTCGGTCTTAGAAAAAAAACTCATTCCTATGATGTACAACTGTTATTATAGTCGTTAAGCTTATTATCTCCCATATTCTGGAATCTCCTGGCCTCATTCTCCTTTGCTTCAAAAATATAAAGATCTCGTCATTAAAGTTAATATTTAAACTGAAGAATTGTTAAAAGTTTAAGGCGGTTGGAAGTTTCCACTTTGTTTGAAATAAAGACACTTTTGATTTCATCTTTAAAAGTTAAAATTAGTGCAATGGAACCTAATGTAGAAAGAACTTTTTTAATTATATCGACGGTTTTACTATTCGACAACTAATAAGTTATATAATGTTTTGAAGGCGATTATTTACAATAATTTGGAATGATCAACTCTAAAGATATAGAAACAACTTTGCTATTACTGACAAATATATTTACGAAACCCCCTAAGGTTCAAGTTTGAATTAAAACAAAATTTAACTTTTAGCTTTAAAGTCTTCATTAACCTATTTTACTTGAACGGTAAGCTAGTACTTTACGTTCTTAACTTCGTTACGGATTTTGACATTATTAAGTTCCGTAAAACTATTATGGAGAAGAAAAAACGTGAAAGGTATTTCATATTTTGTGGATAAATTCGTATTTGAATGCCATAAATGAAGTCGTTTACGATATCGATGTCAATTTTTTATGGTAAAAATAAAATCAATACCAATTCCATAAGGATTTGGTATAAATAGGTTTTCGTTCAAGTTTATTAGGATATTGATGAATTTTTTTTTTTTACATATTTTTGCAGAGGATTAACGATATCTTTACCCTAGGTAGTGCAGGTTTTACAAGTTAAGAAACACGGATTTAGTTAGCGGTGAAAGGATTTAACTATACTGTTAGCGCTAACGGTGGTATACTAAATGAGCTGGTATTTGGAGCCTAGTTACGTATAATAACTCAATCGCTATCAATACTAAACACTTTAAAACGAGTTGTGGTATATAATAAAGCTCTGAAGACATTAAGAAAGGAATCCAAACGCAGCTAAATCAACGATATCCTGAATACTAGGAACTAATTATTGCTAAAAGGGGTATTATTATCGCATTTTAAAATTATTGTATTTATGTAATAATATTTAAACAGATAAAATGGACCATATAATATATTGAATATCGTTAACCCAAATATAATCGTTAGAATCGCTAACGGTTTTATTACTTTTCGTGCTATACAGATCAAGTCTATCAAAGAACCCCTTAAATTTAGTCAGAATATTTAAATATAAAATGATTAAACCGAATGTATCAACCAATACAACCCTTCAGAGACAATCATTAACAAGCTGATGGAACATCGACGACGTTAAAAAACACGAAAAATGGGGATTTATATTGAAGAAAGAATGGAATTGAGGATTATAGGCGTGGAAACTCATATATAACAGCGTCGGTATCTTGGAATTCAAATTTGAACGGAGAATTTACCCTTTATTTACGTTTTGAGGGTATCAATAGGAAAGTAGGTAATCCTTTTAAGAAAGAAACCGAGTGGAGATCGACGGTTTCCATATACGAAACGTTAATGAATTTATTTTATAAGCGTGGTTCAAATGGTGAAATATTATAATTTTTAAGTCTACAATACTTTATAAAGTTGAGGAAAAAACTATTAACCAGCCGTACAAAACATTGTGGTTTGTCGTTTAAATGTTAAGTAATAAAGGAAAGTATGTGATTTTCATTCGATTGTTTAAAACCCAGAAAATTAATTAGTGTTTCATTGTTATAATTATTGCTAGTTTTATTATTGGTATAAGCGGTGAGTTTACTGTTAAAAACCGTGATATAAATTCAATGTATATATAGTTTGTCATGCATATTTCACGGATTATACTTATATCATTATCGAAAGAGTTAAAAAACATGTTTCCGGTCGGTACTGTAATATAATGCGTTAAACTTTGGAACAGACTGACCGAAGTACGTGTACAATGATTCTTAACGTATTAAACGAACTGTAGGAATAGATTGATCAGAAAAATTAAAGTTTAACCCGAACTTAGTAATTATGTAGATAAGAAAAACTTTGGTATCATTAATATATAAATAACGATACAGTTGAAATAGTAATCAATTTCAGTACAGTCAAGAGAAATATATTTATAGTTAGTTTATTGTACTGACTGCTAATTGACCGCTGTTTGTGGGATTGACTGCAAAACTCGGGCAGTAAGTGCACACTGTAAAGTGGGGCACATACCCAAGCAGTTAGCTATACAAATTAGCATATAGATCAGCTAGCGGTCTACTAAACTTAGAAGTAACACATCAACACTATTAATGCAGCACCAGTCACTTCGATCACAGAGATTCAAGTCGAATATATTGTAACGATATAGGTCTATTATTAACATTCAGGGCTACCAACACGTACACTTTTTGTCGGAAACACTAGGTTTTTAATATCAAAATAGTGTGTTATTCAAATGTAACTCTTTTGGAAGATTAAGCCGATTATTATGTTGGTTGAGGATACCAAAAAATTCATTTTGATCAATTGTAAATCTGTATTTATGGTGTTTAGGCTGGTGAAATTATCCGTGGAACGTATTTTATCCTATTTTAAAAAAGGAAAACCATGATTTTATCGATGATAGATAAGTCCGGCGAGGTAAAACCACAATGATACCTAAAATACAGTGTACGTACGGTTTATATCGTTACGTTTTGCCAAGTAAAGGTATCATAAGACTTATCGATAGCGGTATAAGCATATTATCTATAAAATAAAGATTTTCAAGGGTTAAATGAAATAATATGCTAATAGATAGATAACGTCTAAAAAGGCTTTAATACGATTTCGGAAAATTTAACGACGGCTAAGTTAATAATTTTTATGTTGAATTTATTCAATAATAGTATTTAGTTATATTTTCAATCAGATTCCTCGTAATCTTTTTCAAAGAGGAATGGTTTAATAGGTAGGTGACAATTACATGTAACCTCATATACTGAATATATTTCCAATGTGAATGTGTAATGAAAAGCGTGTTTATACTGAAGGTTAACAACATAATGACAAATTTTGATATTGGTATGATAACTAACAGCACGTTCGAAATTATACTAGGTAACTGGAACTACTTCTCATTCCCATAGTTGTGAATACAGATTCTCCAAGCCTTTACAAGTACTTGTTGGAGCTAGGTATAATTCATGAAAAACGTTTGATAATGGAAGTTTTAACTTGAAGTAAAAGATACGAATTCTGGGAAATGGATAGGTTTTGGTAAATAAACCATAAAAATACCTCTACTGACGTCATAACTAAGACTAGGAATAATGACGCCTTGGAAAGTTTTGTGAATAATAATACGTTCACCCTACGAATCTAGGGTTATGTAAACCGCCTAGTATTTTGACGTGGAGTAATAAGAATGCTCTAGCTATATGAAAGATTACTAGGGTATCGATAGCAGTAGTAGCGAGCAAGAAAAGCAGGTTCGAAACTAACTGAAAAGGGTGCGTAATTGGTGTAATGCGTGATGCGCGTAAGTGTATAATGAAAGATCTGCGTACTGGAATTAAAGAATGGAAAGCTCGAAAATATAAGCTAAAAGATATAATTGAGTTAGTTTTGGTATAAATTCATTGGAAATTAAAGTGGTTTAGCATGTGGATTAATGAAGAAATTCAGTAATTACTGCAAGTAAGTGATTAAACACTGTGGTGAGCGAAATACACAAAAAAGCCGCTAGTGTTAGAATAGCAGTTAATTGCACTATAGTCTATTTAACTATATTTATGGTTGGTTGGTTGTACTGATTGAAAATTGTTTTCAGTTTTTAAGATTTTACTATATTAACTATAAGTTAAGTGTATTAGATGTCCACTTCAATATGGAGCATGAGCCAAAGCAGTTGGCTATACGAATTAGTGTGTAGACCGACTGACGGTCTGCTAAACTTAGAAGTAACGTATTACTACTTTCAACGCAGCACCAGTTATTTTTACCTAAGAGATTCAAACCGAATATGTTACAACAATTAAGTCTTATGATAGGTCGGCCTACCAACATTTAACTTTTAAAAACCGTAAAGTTGTTACAACTATTTTTATAACGGTCGCTTTTTAGATCATAATTTGTTGCAGAGTAGAATCAGTATAGATCTTAGGCTTAGCGATCAACATAAGAAGAGTAGATATGGTTTTTCTCCAATATAATATATTATTCACTTCGTTTAAAACTTTTCAAAAAATGATTTCTTTTCAATATATTTACTTTATCTTTTTTAAGAGTATTGTATGAGTGTTTATTAGGTAGGTTATAGTACCGTTCTTACTTTCCGATACCCTAAGGTTCTTTTACCAGGATTTATTCACAAACTTCAATGTTAATCCTAGTTTCAATTTATCATTAGTTCGAATTAAAACCCATTTTTATATTATAAGTAATTTAATCCCGCGGTCGACACGTATTATTCATTCATTGACGAAAATATGCTAGTCATCCCTTTGTAAAATATTTCTTGTAAATTCAGCGTCTTGTACAGACTTTTCAACGTAAATTAAGTAATAGACGAGCTGTTGGTTCAAGTACTAAACATAGATTATGACTTTATAGTTAAAGTTAATATCGTTTCATAAGCGGAATTGAAGTTATCGAGGGGCTTATAAATATAGTTGGTATTCGTTGTGAATATTCTTTATACCCTTTGAAGATTTTCTTCCAATAGTAACAAGGCCCTCCGTGCGAAATATTTATGAAAGGCATTTTGCAGCTGGATATCCTAATCTTTAGTGTAATATACGTATTTTTAATTGTGATAAGTAAATAACATCAATTATTTGTATTTAGTGAAAAACTCAAAGGTATCTAAATTTTTATTCAAGCGTAATAGTTACATTATTCAAGGAGAGGGCGAGGTAGTTTATTATGTTTTTGAAATCAATACTATATTTTTGTAAATTAGTTAACGAAAATATAAATATAGTTTTCAATTTTATTAAATATAATTTTACCGTTGAAATCTATAATTATTATTACTGTTCCCTGAGATGACACTTTGTCTTTTCCGAACAAAACTTTACAATATTGGTTTGTATTGTCGAGTTAGAACTTGGAGAACTTTGTTGCGAAAGAGTTTAATTATCGTGTTCTGGCGATCGAGATTTTCACCGCGTTGGTACTTAGTATAATACTCTGAAATCGGCTTTTATACCGATTAATTGATGTAAATTTTAACATTATGTCGGTATTCAACTCGTTATTGTTACTAGTTAGACTGGTATAATGTAAAAGTAAAGTATTTTTAGGCTCATAAATTGATATTTATCCTGGGTTTTCATTTCGCACCATTATATAGATTTTGGTCTTTTGAAATCTTCTTTCTCAGGAATATACTTGTATAGAAAAACGTTGAATTCTTCTTTGGTATATTTAAAGTTGGTGGTATTAGTTTTGAAATTCCCTTTCTTTTGGTATTAAAGTAGGTGATTCATTTGAAATTATTGTTTAACTCAGATTTATTCGTATTTTGAATTAGGTACCGTTTTTTAGGGATTTGTAGGATTTCGTATACTTTTATAAGGGTAGGATAGAGTTAATTCACGCAATAAGTTTTATTATCTGTTGTACGGGCGTCTACGTTGCTTTCTGGTTTATTTTCGGTTCTCGAAGCTTTTTCCTTGGTTTTCATCACTCTTTTATTCGTATTTAGGGTTCGGGTTGGAATTTTCATTATTGGAATACACTTTCAATTGTCGATTTAAAACTTGGTGAATTCTTTTAGCAAGGTTCGCCTCCGTAATTTGCGGACTTTTATTCTTAACTTTTTTAGTTACTTATATTGATATAAAGCTTGGTTATCCACGTATCGAGGTTTTGAGTAATTATTTAAGGTTTATATTCAAAGTTTCTAAGTTTTCCCTCAATTTAAATAACGTTAGGTTAAAGTTTGAATCTATACGATAAATCTTTCTACGTCTTTGTATTAATAGTTTGAAGATTTTATATTTGGGCTTCAAGGTTGTTTTATGCTTCCAATTTTTTTTGGGAAAAATATACTTCAATTTTTTATGATAATTTATTTGCGTTGCTACAATGTTTTCACTGATTTTTATATGGTTTTCGTTGGTAAGGTCTCCATACATTTTCGTTGTAGAAGAGTAATCTGAAAGATTGGTACTGTAGTAGTATAGATAAGATTTGAAAGGTAGAACAGGTATTTTTAGAGTGCACGCTACAGGTGAGAGGTTATAACCTCGCTTAGGTAGTGGCACTCTACAGTACACTCTGTTAATCTTCCTTCAAGGCAGTGACACTCTATCGTGCACTCTGCAAATGCCACTTCTAGGCAGTGACACGCTTTCATGCACTCCTCAGATGTCACTTACAGTCATTAGCACGCTATCATGTACTCTTCATGAATCTACCTTGCAGAGGGCTACGTTATCGGGCACTTTTGCAAAGGCATACTCTGCTGAGTGGCCGCTTACTAACTTATAGGGATATATGGTAATATCTATAGTTTTACTTTCATTTTTTTCGTATAGTTTGTAAGTGATTGTCGTATCGAAATACGGTTCTAAACAGTTATTTTATTCTACGAACATATTTAACTATGTCAAGTAATATATATATATACATATAATTTTTCAGTTTATCTTTTTAAAATATTAGATACAATAACATGGTAGTTGACAGGGTTAATATCCATATTTTATAATTATTTAATGTTATAGGTATGTTATTATCGAGAATATCGTATTAATTGCCCCTTTAATTCTCGTCTTCATCTCAAAATCTTGTCAAGTTTCTAAGTTTTATAAATTTGTTTTTATTAACGGGAACTTCATAACGTGGAAGGTCACGATACGAGTTATTATTTATGAGAATTTCTTTGTATTATTTAGAAAGGCTTTTATTACCTTTTATAATTTGCTTAACGTATTGTTCACTCTTTTGAGAGCGCTTTTGATACAGTCCGAAAGGTTATTTATGCTAGCTTAGAAGTACATGGTTTCGTGGAAGTTAAGCTCCTCTTTCTTTGAGTAACCCGAATTTTAGTCCTTTTCTAAAATATTTGCCAAAGCGGGTCAATTTTGAATCCTATTAAAGAATATCCTTCACGGTTTTTCCTTCTTTCTTGAAAATATTTACCTAAATTCTACTAGCTTTTCATGGGATACAACCAATTTTGCCTCACGTTTTATTCTCTACATACGTAAAGTCACCCTACATTGTAACTTGTACCAAATGTCTTCGATAAGTTATTTTTACGTTTTTCAAACCAATATTCTTTTATAAAATTGATTTGCAGTATCTTTTTATATTCCTTACCGGTATTTCATTTAGCTAAGCCGTGAATAATGAAGTTTTTATAATGCGACCGTTTTTGCCACTGAGGGTATTAAAATATGTATTTCGTATTTATTTCTAAAACATTTTCGTCAATGAGTTGTAAATAATACACCATATTTACAACATTTAATCCTAAACCTTTTTCTAAAATTAATCGAATGAACGAATTTTGAAAGTGTTTTCCAACTTATATTAAAAAAAAACGTTTGTAATATATGTTTATATAATTTATGGATTCAAATCCGTTATTAACCTATTCATTTTATTATTTTATAAGATTCAAACAATAATATTTCCAATGTTTTTTTCGTAGTAACGTAAATTTGAGCAAAAGGTTCATGTATTCATTAATTTCATTTAAACTCGTCATGGGTCGTGTTTAAATTACAGGAGTAAGGGAATTATATATAAAGTGTTATTATCGGGTAATTTTTAACGCGAAAGTATGAAAATATAGTACAGTATTCGAGTATGGTAGTAGAAATATGATATAAGAGGTAGAAGAAGAACTTAGAGAGTGCAAGCCTAAGATAATAACTTATAAACATTCACCTAGAGCCCGATACTTTATCATATACTTTGTTATCGTGCTCCTTAAGGAGTGACACTTTACTATATATTGAGTTAACATCTACGCCTCTGTTTATTCATTCTAGTAATATTGAGTAATATCCAGACTGGTAATTCTCATTTTTATTCGAAAAACTCCGTATCTATAACTAAATATTGACAGTATAGTTCGTTTAAACTTTTAATCGGTTATTCTGTTATAACGGTGGTATATTTCATTATTCATTTTAAAAAGTTGTCGAACCTGTTAGAGGCGTGATTATCTATGTTACGTATTATAAACTTAGTATAAATGAGTTTATCACCGTTGGTTTAGGTATAAAAAAAAATCTTTGAACAACGCGTTATTAATTGCTAGGTAAACCCTTAAATAATTATATAGCGTTTTCGTATTTAATTAACAAGTCTTAATTATTCCACATCATATTTTTCGTAAATATAGCAGTAAATGGCACCGTTTGAGGTAGTAGCGTTGATGCGTTATAGAAGTTTCTATCGCCCGCGCTCCTACTAGCAACTTTTTCTTCCGTTTCATCCCTCTCACCACCACCACTCCCCTTTCCCCATCTACCTTCTTTTTCCTTGGTAAGGTATAATAATAGCAGCCGGATTAATAACAGGAGTTGAAGGTTATAGATCTTACCCTTTCGCCATAGGTAAATACTCTGCTTTTACATAGGGCGCCTTTTAAACTCCAACAATACAGTATTGACAAGCTATAATACGATACGTAATATTATTCTTTTTAAATAGTAATATATACTAATTATTGCGTAAAAGAGGCATAAATAGCCGAAAGAGCTCGTTGTTTCGAAACGCGCCTTCCTAAGATGCGTCGTGAGGCTATTCTAATATGCAAGACGTTAGAGCAGTGTATTAGGATAAGTGCCTCTAGCCCGTTTATATCCATCCCCTGTATACTGTTTATCGCGCTTACCTCTACGGGAAAATCGTCGGACGAATGAAGTTAGAGAGGTAGAGCTTCGGCCCATTGCCACCGCTATGAATAGGGTGGCAACGAGTATGCCCCTGTACTAGTGATCATTGACGTTCACGAAAGCTCTTTTATGTACCCTCTATGTATATGATAAATCAATCTACCTTTCTAATACATAATTCGGGGTTTGGGTTTATTTCTCGTTACACTAATAAGTAGCTTGTAGAAACTTCCAACGCTATTACTTCAAGTCGTGCGAGACTGCGCCTATAGTGTATAAGCCATTACAACAACGTTTTCGCCAGGCTTTGCAAGGAAGGAGACCCTACTTATTGCCCCCTGCTTAAAGGCATGTAACTTAAGGCGTGGAGGGCGCCTAGCTTTCCTTATAGCGGCAACGCCAGTAGCAACGTCTATGACAATAACAATAACGTTGACAATAGTGACGATATTGCCTGTTCACCCTCCTCCTCCCCTTTTATCAGCCTATAACTGCTTCATTTTCATCATTTTATTGGTCTAAACCGGCTTATATTTAAATAGATATATAGTAAAATTACATTGAAAATCCTAAGAAGGTAATAAACGGTAGCAGTAAAAACTAGAAATGTGCTATCAAAACGGCAAGTACCCTATTCAAAAAGAAAACTGTGTAATATAAGGGGTTAATAATGAATTCAAAACGCGAAATACGAAGTAAAATCCGTAAAAAGATACAAAACCGTTGCCTATCTAAGTTAAATTATATAATTTTTTCAGTAACATCGAAGAAAGAAGTGTTGTTGAGCGCTTTCAATACGATTTTCAAAATACCCCATTATAACTATCGTAGTTTTGATATCCATATTTAAGGCTCATTTTTGTAATCTATGTGTTTTTATCCTTAGCGTTATTATATACGAAAATATTTTGTTATTATCGTCATTATAGAATTAACGTAGTGTAAATTTATAGTTCGAGTTATGGTTTGTGTGTTTTAGTTCTCTAAGCTCGTACAACGTTTAATTTTTTTAATATTTTTGAGGAATTACTATTTTTCCTCTTTATGGCATTTTCGGTGTCGTAGAAATAGTTATTTTTCCTATAGCTTCCTACATGCCGTTGGGGAGCATTTTATTATTTATTTGTCGGGTAATCTGATTTGTTATATTCGTCAAAATATTCATTTTAACGGATAAATTTTGAATCGTAGTGAATGATGATTTTTGCAGCTTTTTCTCTTTGTAAACGCGAGCGTGGAATTACTTTTACGGCTTTTCATTCTTTTTAATTCGTGTTGAAGATGAAATTTTCGGCTCTTCCTTCTTTTGAAACCAAGTGAATGATAACCTTTAAAGCTTTTCCTTCTTATGAACCGGAGAGGACGATAACCTCTGCGACACTTCCTATTTTTTCGTGGATTATTCGCTCTATGTACGTAAAGCTGCTCCCATGCATATCTTTTGTAAGCTGCTTTTAAGTTCAACTAACCAACATCCTTTTACACAGTTCAATTGTAATATTTCTTTGTTATTCTGATTTTTCATTTCAAAAAATTAGGATGTAATAAAATACGCTTTTGCAATACAACCATACTCAGTTTTACTAATACTTTGAATCTTCAACTGAACTCATAACACCTTTAAAATTAAGTACTCCACCATATGCAACATTTCCAACCTCTCATAAAAAAATTGAATTCTCGGATATTATAGAAGATATTGAACCTATAAATCTTTCCTTTACAATAGGTAAAAAAGACAGTTGTAACTTCAATATCCGTAATCCAAGGGTTCCGGTCTTTCAAAAACACTTTAACATCCTTCAGGTTCAGATTAATCAACTTGAAAACGTTTCTAAAAAACGTTGTTTATTTAAACAACAGGTTTATATACTCGCTTCCTTTACTTTAACTAGTTATTGATAATCCAATGATTACCGAAAATTCACAGCACTTTAAAATTTGGATTAATTTCCTCCAAAATATACATATACAGTTCCAAAATTCGTATAATGGAATGATTCGCATTCAAATATGGTCTCGAAATAAAACGATCCAAATCGGAAGTTTAAGGCTTGCAATATGCAAATAAAATACAAATAGAACGCGACTAAATATATAAAATTAAGAATATGACGCTTATATTGCACATATACAATTCGACACAATGAGCTAAATTATGGGTCCGGCACTAACATTATAGAACTGAAATATAACCCATATACACAATTGAACGATTACTATATAGAAGTACTATGTCATCCAAATATATAGTAAACATCAAAATCTCTAAATAAACGGTATGTATTAAGGCTAGAGAATGAAGTCTCAAGACTGGAGATTGATATATAATGATAAAAGAGTTAAAATATCATATAAAAGCGCCGGGTATTATTTTAAGCGTTCCAATTATTGTTTTAAACGATTCAAAGATTATTTTAAACGATTGGAAGAATGATTTAAGTGTCTTGAAAGATTTTTAAGCCTTCGTAATATTAACGTGAAAGATTTTGAAGTTGGTTTGGACTGTATAAGTCCTATCGAAAGAGTCTAAACCTTCATGGCTTACGAAGTCAATAAGTAATCATTTGATTTTTCAACAGTACTCAGATACATCTAAAGAGCAAACCGAGTTCATAATAATATAATAGGGATTTTACTAGTTAAAAGGCATTAACCGAATCAAGGATATCGTATTAAAGTTGTTCTTTTTGAAGTTTTTTCGGGTTTTATAATCTCTTTACATTTACGCGTGGTTTTTATAAATCGTAATACTGAAGTACAAAACAATTAAAATATTCACATGATCACACTATAAGTATTCAACTAGGTTTTTTTTTTCTTAGCCTATTTATAGTCGACCCAATCGGCTAGTAATCAAAACAAATGAAATGTTTTCTTAAATAAGGAAAAGAAAATATAGTACTTAAGTGCATATGTAAAAATATAATAGAAGAGGGAAAAGAAGCACCTGGAAAACGCATATCTAAGATAAAATATTATAAGCCTTCATCTGGTGCGCAACACTATACCATGAACTCCTCTATCATATCCACTGGTGCGTGACACTCTACCATCCACTCCGTTAACATGCTCCTAAACGCTTGATAACTATAGTAATATATGGAAATATCTACAATAATTTTAAATATAGCATAATGTCAGTGTTTATCCATGTTATAAATACTATAATTGAAGGGGTTTCAAATAATAATAGTACAAATAAAAGTGTATTATGTGTAAATGGAAAACAAATGAAATAAAATCAAACATTTTAAATTAGGTGTTTCATGTTTCAACGCGTTATATTACATTAGCGGGGAATAAAATTCAACTTTGTCAATATAAATTTCAGCAAATGGTGTGTTATTAGGCCAAAAAAAATAGGTGTTTGAGTGGGAGGAGTGGAGTATAAGATTGTAGATTTGGTGTGTAGGTGTATTGTGTGATGTGTATGAGTGTCAGGTGTTTTTTTTTTTTTTTTTTTTTTTTTTTTTTGGCGTTTCGAGAATTGGTGTGAGCGTTTTAATAACTATTGTGATCGTTTCGGAAATTCACCTGAGTAGTTTCGATGTTTATTTAATGTAGTAATTATCCGGATAGGTTTTAACTAAGGGCTTCAAAATCCTTTGGTAACTTGTATAGCCGATACTTAATAAGAAGTTTTTCACGAAGTAACCGGATATATCTAAATTGTTAACCGATTTGATGATATTATAACGGAGCTTTCAGTTGTTACAAGTCATTTACTGAGTTTAAAATATCGTATTGAAGTTTTCCTTAAAGCTATTAATTGTTATACAATCTTTTCTTGTTTTCTCCTGATTCTTGTAAATCTTAGTGTGGGAGTACAAATAATCAGGACCTCTATAATATCACGTTCTAGGTATTAAACCGAGGTTCATTACCTTTTTAGGCTATTTATAGTTAACCGATTTGGCTTTAATTAGTATTGGTAAAGTTTTGACGTTAATATAGGAAATAGAGAGTATAGTAACTAAAGATAGTAGTAGAAAGATATAAGAGATGGGGGAGGCATTTAGAGAGTGCACTCCTTAGATTAGAGCTTAGATACCCTCATTTGAGCCGTAAACTCCTAGAATGCACTCCCGAAATGTGCTGCCTAACACTTACTAACATTAGTAATATCTACTATGAATAGTACACACATATATTGCAATAAATGTCTGAAATGGTGAACAAGACCATCAGCTTATAGAACCAGACTTCAACTGTAATTGAATTAAATTACAACAATTTATTTTACTTTTACATAAATTTTGTGGTCATTAGATGATTTAAAGCCTTAACGTAACTTACATAACAAATGATATCCCTCTGGAAAACATGTTTCTACATAATTGAACGAAAAATATTTACTATAATAGCAATTGAATATACATAGCAGTAACCATAATAAAATAAAGTAGTGTTATAAATGAAATCAAAAAAAAACAAGAGAAAACATGACACCGATCAAGAAACAACATTACATGAGTCAATAAACAAATATATTATAGTAAAATTCCGTAACATATAATATCATTTATTTATACGCTTAAATGTTACATAAAAATCATAATACACGTATAATTTACTACTTTGTTTGTACTAAACGATGATGTTTTTATATCTGCCTCCAGGTTCTTATTCGTTGAAATGTTAGTTAATTCAATTTTTGGTTCATGAAGTACTTAGTACAATACTATATTTCAAATTGGCTAACACCTATTTTCATATCCAAATTAATTAAGGCGCTAATCGATTTACACTCAATTCATATGGCCTACAACTTGTTTCGTATATAGTATGAAGTTTAAGAATTTTGTAATTGATGACCGTCAATAACATTCTAATATAGGAGGCTTTTTCTTTTTTCCAATGTGTTAAACTATAGTAATGCAGAGTTACAGGAACTATTATTTTAAAACACATTTCCTCAGACTAATTTGGAATCATAATTCCTCTCATCTAAAATATTAAATCCCGCTTATAGGTTTTTCTTGACTTATTGATCTATTTAAACAAATTTATCAATTTTTGAGTTTATGATACACATTGCTTTTCCATCGTTCCTATCATGTATATACTAATCGTTTCATTCATTTTCCTTATGGTCTTTATACCATTACGTTAAAAACCTATATGATCTTAATTGTAGCATTATTTCGCCCAGATGAAGTAAATTCCTTATTATATTAAACTTAGTATTATTGTTATATGACCAAAAAATTGCCTTTTTCCTCTCATTGAAACTCTCTCTCAAATACATGGAGTTTAGATTTTTCATATTTTGGTTGGAATCATTATTATTAACCCAGAATTGGAGGTTTTAGTACCAAATGATATTTCTGTTCCTATTATTCTTACTCACTTGAATTTTAATGATGTAAGCGTTTGATAAATTTTTGAAAAAAAAGTATATATTAGTTATATAATTCATTTTCACTATCGTGAATTCGAAAGTAATTCGGGTGGTCAAATAATAATTGTGTTTTTTTTAAGTCTGGTATAGTCCAAAGCTTTTTAAAAAGAATTGTAGTCATGGTCTTGATTTTTTGGAATGGGTTCAAACTTTTTGGAGACATTACAATTAAATAAGAAGTTTATGAATTGGGAAACAAATTCGTTGCTAGCGTGTTTTAATTCTAAAAAAACTCTGGTCTCTCTACTTGGCACTGCTATTCCAACTTGAGCGACAATTTGGAGATCGGGCTTTTAGCTTTTCCTAATACCTTAAATTAATGTAATAAATATTGTTTGAAATATAGATGGTATTTTGACGATGAAAATTTAGATCTGAGACTATAATTATCACGATTGTAACTCAAAATTGTAATTATAACAAAAGCTTTTATATATGGCATAAGGAGACCAAAACTGTATGAAAATGTTCTTAAACATGGAACAATTTCTTCATCATACTATAAAAACGTAGTTTATTTGCTATAGGCTTATCATATGGTGTTATGAAAAAACGTAAGCTTGTAGGTCAATTTATTTAAAATATTTATTAGTGTTTTCTTTTTTTTCTCGTTTGTTTTTATTGTTGAAAGTTTTATCGTTGATTGATTTATACAATATTTCATCAGTTATAAATCGTAGTATAAATATTTTTATGTCAATATTTAAATATTCAAGATTGAAAACGGGGTGATAGTAGAATACAAATATATTACAAGACTTATCATAGAAGAATATAGAAAACAAACAACTAGCCATTATAACATTTGACTTTTATTTCAATAGAGACATTGAAAAGAGTATCATTTGAACGTCGAATAGTTTATATAGTTTAACATTGCAATTTTTATTCATTTGCACAATTTTTGTGAAGTTTCTAAATTACGTATAATTACCTTTGTTTTGGTTACTACTCAAAGTCATCAACCGAGATACGTATTATATTCAAAGTTTGAACAAGAATTATTGATGTGCTAACCCAAAACTGTAATTTGAGGATATTCCCCTATTAATTAGTTTGGGAGGCAAAGAGATATAAGTATATATATATATATATATATATATATGGACTTGTCAATAATAATACACTTGTGTTTGGTGAGTTAACTGAATTAATTACGAAACGTTCAAATTATCCTGGCGGTTGGAATAATCTAATGCGTTAATCTTTAAAGTAAACAATATTTTGACGGTTTAAGTAATTCAATATCATTTGTTAATTTCCCTTCACTCCTTATGAATCATTTCATAGGTATCGGCGATCTTCAAGACATCTTATTACATACTAAAATGCGTGTCAGACGCAGGTATTTTACTTCAGATAATAGGTATGTGAAGATTCTTTTACTAGTTTTACAGTCGCGCGCTAAAAAGTTGTACCTTAGGAAGTCGATCCTTTACCAGCTTAAAGATCCTCAACAGATTAGTAAATCTCTTATGCACTAAGATTCATAATAACTCTGCGAAACACGCCTTTCGCTTATAAGAATTACTCTAATAGAATAAAATGCGCAATCACACATGGTATTCTTTCGAATAAACTCAATTAATTCCTTTTATAGTAAAACAAATATAGTGGAATATAAGTATTCGAAAGGTTCGCACCTACCTCGCTGATATCAGTCGCATTCTTAACGTAAACAACTATCTGAAACGATTTTTAGAAACAACTTATATTATCTTAAATCGTTCAATCGGGTTTTTCCTTGATCAGTACGCTATAATTTCTATTGATTGCTCCTCTTACTATCTACTGTATTCTAAATACAATTTTCATTGTTTATCGTTCCATTTAATCTTACCTTATATAATCCTCAAGGAAGATCGTTTAATAACTTTCAAAATAATAATCAATAAGCTGTTATAATATATAATAATATTTTTTTTTTGTTAAATTCGTTTATTAAGGTTACATCGCATCAATATTCTTTAAAATGACGAAGGAAGCGTTGCCGAATTTTGAAATAGAGTTTAAGCTCATAATAGCGCTTCAATAAATACTTTTAATAAAGATCAAAAAAGTATCGTCGAATTTATTTTTCATGGTGAGTTTGACTCCAGAAGATATAAATGGAAGAAATTGTGGAACAATTCAAATTTAAAATAACATGGATGTATATGGCTTTAGCTATTTTCTATTCAACATATTTTCAAATATAATTACTTTTTTCAAATTTTCAAAGATTAATACCAACCATGTTCTATTAAAGATTGAATTGTGAACTATTAATCTAGATATTTAATATTTGAATAAGCTTAATAAAACGATTTCGATTGTTTAATACTGCTGACGCCCTCATTCAAACTGTTTTCTAAAGCCTATAAAAGATAACAAAGTTTTCTTTATTCCTTCTTTATTAAATTATTGCGTATATAAGTAATGATCTTTGAAAAAAATCCTCCCACTCCATTATTCAATAATATCCCGAACATAACCTCTTTCTATTCTGCTTAGCTTATATGAGGTATCAGTCAGCTGAATGAACTGAGTTTTTTAACAACTACTAATAAATGCTTATAGATCTGCTTAAAGATATTTATTCGTTGCAAAGGAAATTGATTCAATCTCTTTGTAAACCAAGTAACTAGTATATTTTTGTGATGATAATAGGTAGATGGTCGTTTTGAAGTCCTAGTTAGGTAGGTTTCTTACCGACCTATACCCGAATTTGGATGGCCTGCAACTTGGGATTTACCTCAAATGAACTTTGAGCACACCGAAATTGACTGCAGCAATTAATATCCTAGCAATGAACTTAGTTTAATATAAATATGAATAACCCCAAATTTTATAAAATGTTGCAACTTATTATTAGATATAAAATTTTTACAAACGTATGAAAATCCTACATTTCGCTTCTATTACATTCCCACAATCTTTATGTATCTACTTTGAAATATTGACAGATATATATGTAAATATTATGACGTGATTATGTTATACAAGAATTTAAACGAAATATGTTCATTTAATGATTCAATCGTTTACCTTTTCAATGAAATATACCTCTTTATCCTTGTGTCAAATTTTATGATAAGAGGTTCGCGAATGTTTTCATAGGTCAACTAGAATATATGTTCATTTACTAGAAAAGTATGGTTGCTAACCAGAAGCTTGGGTTTATATGAAGATGAAGAATCTATATTAAACCGATGTAAGGTAACATTTATTTACTTCTTGACTTATTATCCGAAAAAACATAATATCTCAATAGAATATATTAAAACTGTTATTACACAAAATCCTCACAATTTCGGGAATTTCACCATAAAACATGACCTTGATTAATTAATTCTAATAATTGTTAATAATATGATTTGGAAGACCAGGAATATCTTATTATATTTATTCAATATTGTTTGTTACTATATTCAAATATTTAATCCTTTAAACCGATTACACTAAAATAAACGTCATGATAAAAAGGATTTCATATATTAACATCATCGAAGAAGAAAAAAACGCATCATTACACAACTTTAAACACTCAATGAACGAATAATAACGAGTTGTGAAACTAATAATAGTATCCGTAAATCTAATACCCCGTTTTACCACGTTGACTTATATATTGAAGTTATTATAAAACATTGAAAAAGAAATAAATTGTTACAAAATTAGATGAAATTATAGAAACTTCTTAATCAATTTGGTATTTCGCAGTTAAAACTACTATTGATACCGAACTAATATGATAATAATCTTTTCAGTTTTTCCAAAATCTTGATTAAAACCACTTCGTTTGACCCGTTATCAACGGGGTTAAAAAAACTATTAACGACGTAATATCTTATCGTTCGTACGAAAAAGAAAATATAACAACATAATAATTACACCTTTGAAATAATGACGAAATCTAGGTTTCCAAACATTTTCAATGTCGACAGAAAGAAAAAATAAACTACTTGTTTGAAAAATCGAATGATACCCTGTGTAACAACTTATTTCCAATAAAAAGAACCGTTATAACACCTTCCTATAATTTAATACTATCTAACCTAGTAAATTCAACCAGCTGGCGTAATTCTGAATCCTACTGATGAAGGCTTAGCCAATCTTGATACCCGTACACATGAGCCAAACAAATACAATACCTACATTAGGTATCCGAGCGCAATTATCGCCTACACAATCCGTCATTAGGCTGTGATATTCTACCTGCTTAAAATGGTGTGAAAAAACACAAAATCATTTAAACTAGAAAAACCAAGATTTAGAAAACGTATTCACTGAAAAACTATTATGTAACACACCTGACTATATCGAGTTGATCTTGCTGATATCAAACTTGAACCCGTATTTTTTTCTTGTACCAATAGGATGGGAGTTATTATTTTCAAATGTATAAAATCAATTATTTGTATACTAGGACTATTATATGACAAGATAAATATAACGTCTTGTCCATTTACTAAATACCTTCAATTATAACGTTATACGCAAGGTCTATGATTTTAATACACCTTTCAGACGTTTCTATTTTTTTGTTTTTATGATTTAAAACTCTGTTTATTTGTTCCTACATTTATAAAATAGATTTTTAAAAACTTATGGCCTATTTTTATATAGTTTTATAACGATACATGCTTTCCAAATGGGGTATTACCACATCATTCAATCTTAATAATTAATATATTGCCATATTAATGCAATTTTTCCGCTATACTTACTAGTCTTTCTATATCCTCCCTCTATAGTTTCACTGTATTATTGTTGAAACTTAGACGAAAACATATGGTATACTTTAAAAATTAAATTAAATTGAAATTCAAATCGGTTTTTACAGGTTGGTTATTAGGTTTTCGATTGATGATACTTGGTTAAACGATTATTTTGCACTCGTATTAGCGTAGAGTAATTTGTTATAACATTTATTATACTTCTAGTTACTATGATATTTACTGTCTTATTAAATTTTAAGAATTTAATACTTCTACTTTTAATACACATTTCCATATCATCATGTATAAATCGCTATTCAAGGAATCAAATTGTTAAGACAATGGAGTTCTAAAGTTCTAGTGTAAAAAATTTTCCGCGGTTACAGGTAGTATAGTAAGTTATAAAGCTAACTCCAATGCCTACGGGTCTGATGCCCCCTCGTACCGAATCGGCAACCGCGTCTACGTCAATGTAAAACACCGAAAAGATATTCATCGTGCAGGGCAGGTCGAGGAAGCAGGCCCGGCGGTAGACCCTGGAAATAGTGAAGGGTCCCACCCACTTGTCGTCGAGCTTGCGGACGAGTCTGTTCGTCTTCAGGTGCTTCACATTGACGTAGATACGGTCGCCGATTCGGTACGAGGGGGAGCATCAGACCTGTGGGCATTGGAGTTAGCTTCACAACGCATCATCGCAGAGTTTCCGGTGCTGGGGAAAGAGTTTTCAGGTGGACTTGGCGTTTTTCGGGCTGGATAGGCTGGACTGGCGGAATCTGGGCGGAACAAGAACAGAAAAAGAAGTAAGATCCATCAGGGATGACGATGATTATTGCGGACCGTTTTCGACATAAATCCAACTATCACGGGCCGAAGTTATGTGGTTGATTTATATAACTTTGTCCAATGAAGGAGGAAAAACTGAAGATTAGTGGGCGTGGCGGAGGGGACTGCACTAGTATGGCAGTGGGCCAATTAGCAAGGGTTAGACCCGTGACAGAATCAAAGTTTGAAGGTATTTGTTGGTAGGCCTATATCGTTGCAACGTAGTCGATTCGAATCTCTGGTCGAAGTAACTGGTGTATTGCATTGAAGGTGGTTATGTGTTACTTCCAAGTTTGGCAGAACGCTACCCGGTCTGCACACTAATTTGTATGGCCAATTGCTTTGGCCCGTGCCCTAATCTGATGTAGGCACCTACTGTACTTGACTTGCTGTCAATGCTGTCAATCCCACAAACTACAGTCAATTTGCAGTCAGTACAATCAACTAACTGTAAGTATAGTTGACTTGACTGTACTGCAATTGACTGCTGTTCCAACAGTATTGGAGAATTAGAAAAAGGTACAAATGTTGGAGTAGCGTTCAAGTGCAGTGCAGTCAAAGTTAACTGTGTTACAGGCTGGTGCCTGGGTTAGTGGTCGCCAGGGATCTAGCCCTGGCGATTACCATGCTCCTACGTCGCTTCCAAGCTGCTCCTGAGCACGCCCATGCCACGTGATCAACCACGTAACCGAGCTATTCCTTGTCGCTAGCTCTATAACAACACCTTAACAAGGGCCTCTCTTTCTTCCTCTTTATTAAGAGTTGCAAACAGTATCCGATTACCTTAAACAACAGTTTTAACCTAATTCTTTTACATATAATCCTCGATTTTTTATTTTTCCTGATAGTATCCCAACTGTTTTCAAACAGCTATAGCCTAGGATGATATTTTTTTAAGTACCCGAGTCGAGACCCTTAAGCTTTAGAACAGTTTTTAACGCATGTGTATAGGACAAACGTTTCAGTACTTTAACCACAAAATAAAACGAATTGACCACTTGATATAAATAGTTTCTCAAAACTTTACAAAACAAAACTCATTGAATGAAACCAAACTATACGCGAATACTTTTAACATATAAAACATTAATATATTGTTTTATTCACCACGCTAATAAATATAATCCGGCAATTCGAAGTTGTTGTCGATGCGCCTACATTTTTTAAATAATTCTCTACCTAAATAGAAGCCGCTTTTACGCCTTCTATCAACGATATCAACGCAATTTCCACATCATTCGTCGTTAAATGCCGCGCCGAATTACTTATCAACGAGAACGCACTGGACTCCTTCTATTTTAACTATAAACAAATAGTCAACCTAATAATACAGATTGTTACCAACCTAGACATAAGCTTATTGATTAATTAATTAAATTTTCTGATGCTAAACTATATTTTTGACATAAAAAGCAACGGTATTATATGAAATTCCTAAGGATTGAAAGTGTTTCGATATTTAAATAGAATTATTTTACGTTGTTTTTCAGTTGTTGGAAGGAATAATATAAACTGTTTTAAAAAGTCATTACGTTTATAATGACAATAGCAGTAATAGTAACCCTAAAGTTTTACTTAAAATATTACGCGTGTATTATTACAACCTCAACGCGGTGAAAGCCGTTATTACTCAGTGTCAGAATTTAAAATGAAGGGTTTATAAGCGGTTTGACATCTTTTTTAACGCTTAGGATGCCTTACTAACAGAGGCTAGCAACATATCATCGGAGTTTTCCGCTAAATTCGTCATTTCCAAAAAAGCTATTAACGATAATCTGATTAATATGCTTCTACATCTCGATAGACCAGAAAAATACAACGAATAAGCTATTTTCTCTTAACTTATTAATAAACGATTTTATAACCTTCCCACTTAATATTGTAATATTAATATCAATTATACTAACAAAACTGATAACGGTACCCTCATTCATAACGGGGTTAACAATAATAATATACCTATACGCGACAGCTAAGAAATGTTATTATAATGGTCATAACCGCCTTACGAACCGATATTAAATGGCGTACTATCTAGTTTAATCGAGCTAAACTTGTACATCAAAGAACTCATAATTTAAACCTAAAATATAACACAGATATATATGGAATTGAAACATACTCCTTAAAGCCCACTCAATACCCAAATGACTTTCGAACTAAAACTAATATATGTATTCATTTAATAATTACCAATAAACTTTTCTACCATTCTTAAAAAGTGTAATTTTACTATCCAATCGCACATAGAAGTTTAAAAAATCATTTAATACCAACAACTCATTTACAATTTACAGAAAACACGTCGTTTATAACTGTGGATATTATGATATATCACTATAGTTAGTATATTTAGGTAGCAGTGAATCATGCTGCAAGGTGCACTCATACAGCGTGCACGATAACGTATCACGCTTCAGATTGCACTTTCAGAGTGCATCATACAAGACGCGGTCTAGAAGGGGCGTTCCAGAGTGGTACGCTCTGGGTGAGAGCTTATAAGCTTTAACCTGAGGTGTGCACTCTTTGGAAGCTTCCTGTCTATCTTCTATTACAATACCCTCCTTCTCTTACTATTACCCTTGCGGGTATATATTAGACCTTCCCTCAATAGTTAATTCAGTTCCTAATTTAATTTAATTTATGAACAATTTAATAAATATAGGCTATAAATGTCATAAAGATGCTAATAAATAACTTCGTCATTAATTATCATAGCAACGCATTTCTATTTTACCTTGACGACTTAATAAAACCACTCCATACGTCATCGTTCTCAGCTTGTAAAGCATATTATTTATAATATATTGAAACGTTAATGTGTAAAAATATTAACATTGTATTCGATCCTACATAACTACACATTTAAAAAAAAATGTTACTGTAGGTTACTATAAATAAAATACAAACCTTAACCTTCATTATTTATAAATATATACTACTTTGAAAAATTGGATAACCACCGCGAATGCAAACGTGAGTTCGCAGAAACACAAAAGTTACCTCAAAATATCAACACCACCGTCATCCACTACATACTTGGACAAACCTGCAACGACCAAACCTTTACTATACGGCTTATATCTACATTTTTAACAAATATTGATAAGGCACGAACTTCAAGACAAACTATTCCCATCGATAACAAAGTCGCAGAAATCTTTGAAAGGTTTACACCTTTATTCGATAAAAACTGAGGGAAAAAATAACATCGCTACCACTTTAAAACCGATTATAAAATTAATCTTTATGACAATAATACAAACCCACTTTTCAAAATCCCTGAAAAGCCATTATACAATATATTACGAAAGGAGATCCTAATATTACAAATAACACTGACTAATTCATTAAATCAAAACTTTATTCGAGTAAATAGCTCCTTACCAAAAATCGCTTTCCTTTTCATTAAAAAAACATGAAGGTGACCTACCTTTCTAATTCGATTACCAATGCCTTTTTCATATATTTTATTATCACCGGGCAGTGCTTACTATATAGCTAGTATAATGTGACCCTCGCTAATGTTAAGTTATATATGCTGGCGCGAAGGCTCACAATATCTGTCTCCTCACTATATACTACCATCACCGTATTCAATTCCCCGTTCTTGGGTTATACTCTTGAGCCTGTTAAACTGACCACCATTTTCTTCATAATATAAATAAATAAACTGAAAACTTATCTTTCACACCTAAGGTTAATTTACGAACCCTACGCTATATGTAGGTATTGAATGCCTGCTAAAGGGGCCTTATATCAACTATATACGTCCTCGCTTTATAAAGAAACCTTTTCTTTCCAAGAATATGGATCGTATTCGTATATATTTTGTCTATATGGTTATATAAAAGGAGAAATCCTATCACTTAGTATATTGACAATATGTTTTTAACCATATATGTATATTATAGGAAATTTCAGCCTTCATCCCCAAGAGATATTATTAAGTAAAACAATGAACAGAAGAACCGCATCTGAAATCAACTTCCCAATCAAGGCCTTAAGATACCCTACAGTTTAGAGATACATAAAAAATGTATGAGAACTATAATCTTAGCCGAGCTGTACTATGCATCCGTCTCAGTTCCCATTCGACGCCAACTCATATCGAAGATCTGACAGCGGTACTGAAAGAGTAAAGGACTTTTATAACACTAATATTTGTGTTAAAAGCACGTAACGCTATGGAAGATATACATCACAACTCGTTCGATGAGTTATATTTTTCCTATAGGCCACAAATCCAAGAAGTATAAAATAAATTAAAGTAGGGTACGCTATTAAGCGGGTGGTGTACCGAAAAAAGTATTTTGAAAACAGCAAGATATATAAAATGTAATTGAGGGCAAAAGTTCTACTAAGCGAGTTGGGCACCGTTGTAGGTGGTAATAATTAACAAAAAAACAAACAAATAAAATCAAGCCGTCATATACGAGCACTCATAACAAAGGTCTTTTTTAAGACCTTAAAGTGAAAAAGGAATCTAACTTTGTTTGCATCTTAGGGCAAGTCTAAGTCTGTAAAGCCACGTTGGCTCAAGTAACGAGGGACGGAATCGTTGGTTATAACGGCTGTTCTCTAAATGTACTGCTATGAGGACGGTACGCTAGGTCAACGACGATCTTGGTAGCCAAAAAAGGGTCCCGGAAAAGATTCAAGTGGTGATAGAGCTGATTAGTGATGTTGTAGTGGAATATAGTATATATAAAGTGATGGTGTTGAGAGTGGTTCGACATAAATTTTTTTGTCGAAGATGAGCATCGTTAGGGTTTATAGGGGATGCCCTTAACCTTTCTTTATAAGATGGTCCGTGCACCAATGCCAAGAAAGTTAATTTCAGGTCGAAGATAAGTAACTAATAACTTAATACTATTACGAAAATCAACTAATGCTCCTCTATCTACTACAAAAACTAGTGCTCGACAACATATCACGAATGGAATAATTTGTTAAACTCAACTTTAGAACCACTAACCTTAACAATATGTTGACATCTCCGAATAATATCGCTAATAATTATAACATAGAAATTTAATGTGTCTTAAACGTTTGGAACACCATCGAATTAAAGTTTTATATATCTAAATACAAATTTAACGTTTCGAAAACTAAGTATTAGGGGTTCATTATGGAAATTGGGGTTGATGTTGGAATAGTATTACATGCAGTGCAGTAGGTCAACTTTACTGTAAGTAAACTAGAGTGTACTATAAGTGTATTGCTTTGTGCGGACTTACCGCATTGGGTGTAAGTCGAGGGCAGTACGCTGCACTTCACTTTAGAGTACTGGCCAAGAAATTAGCTATAAAGATTACTGTGAAACCCGGCCAGCGGTCTGCCAAACCTAGAAAAATACATCCACCATCTGACCTCGTAATACTACTGTTACTTCGACCAATCGAATCGACAACATTGTAACAATCTAAGGCCTACAAACACTGATAAGTGTTTATTAGGTTAAGCACAGATATTCTAAGTAGAAGAAAAAGCTACTTTCAGATTAAGCTCTAAGTTAAACGACCGTTGAGGTAGAGGAAAGATTTCTGCGAAGGGCTCCTATTGCTGTGTCGATTTTTACGGCAGTCAATAAAGAAGAATTTTAATTTGCGTCGGTTTTTATGGTAGCTTAAAGGTAGCAACGGTCTCGTTAACAAAAACACCAATAAATATTTATTAATACTTTTTAAACACGTTGATATTGATTGTTAGAAGTCTTAAAGTTTGCCAAGTTGGCAAAAAGCTAAGTTAGTACTACTTCTAGTGGTATTACTATTTAAAAACGACTAAGTCCCTACACCAAATAACTAAAAAAAAATAACATTCGTCCTTTACCACCAACAATGACCTTCAACCTTACCCTTTACATCAAACCTTTGCCCTGCTTTATTCTTTTTACCCCTTATATCACCTTAATTGTCAAGTTTGTTGTTCTGGGTAAAAACACCAAGTCGCGCCAAGAAAGCCACGTTGTGCGACCTCACGCCAAGTTACTAAGTCGCCAAGTTCTCACATGACTTTATGCTAAAACACCAAGTCTCTACACCTAAAATCACTAAGCTCCTCGTTTTATATATCCTATACATCCTATATATGCCAAACCTCTAAAATAGCTTTAAGTCAGGAACATATAAAAAAAGTTAAAGCTTTCGAAACAATTTTTGTTAACTACTACAACTAATGACTTTAGATCACGGATGTTAACAACACTTTAACTAAAGCTTACCTAACTAACTACATGGGCTAGTAAATCATTGAAAAAGATTTTTGTGACGATTATAGCTGCAGAGCCCACTCTTTCTAAGACTTTCTCGAGTTTTTTAACTACTAGACTTTTGACATATGGAAGATGATTTAGCGTTCAGTTAAAGCCAGGTTAAAGAAAGAGGTTAAACGGCGCGGTATTTACATTCCTGAAAAGACTCCGATGAAATTAATAGGAACTTTCTTTAAACAGACTTAGAAAGAAGACTACCCTTAAAACCCTGATCCTTAAGACCCTTAAGGAAACGGAAAAGACGTTGAGTTACAACGCTCACACATATGTTTCAGGGGACCTCTAACATACCTTAAGCTAAATTTAGCTTTTTTACGTATTGGCGATAAGGAACCTGTTAACCTACTTATCAATTTAGTACCCTTACATGATAACGCGGAGTATGCCTTTAACGGCGATAGGGCACGTAAAGTAGCGGTTGTTAACGCGGTTAAAGGTATTGATATTAGCGTTTTATACCAGTCAATTAAGTAAGATCGTTAGTCTCCCTAAAACCTTTAAATAGCTATCACCCCTTAGCAATTTAGTCGCCAAGCCCCTTAAAATCCTTTCCCGTTTACGTTCGCCTACATGCGAAAGCCTATTATAGGTTCTACCATAATACTTTACCCTTCGAGCCAGGCGACTAGTAATTACCCTTAACATCATACATCGAAACCTTTAAGGCTTAAAACGCTTAGAAAGACTATTTACGGCTAGGAGGATTATCGCGATCTTCTTTTACAACCTGTTAAAATAATTAGTATTAATTATAACCACCTTACGGACTTCGCCAAGATCTGGGATAATATAGAGAAGTATAACGACAAGCCTTACAAATTCTTCGACACTAAGATAATGCCATTTGGAAACATTTGCAAGTAAATAAAGGTTCCTCATTTTAGTTTTTACTTACTGTTTCCCTAAAACCCTATAGGGTAAGCTAAGGATTATTATCTAAACTTTCTTACCTAAGAAATTACGTTTTGGGAAATTTGAGATGGCATAAAGAGCTACTTCGATTACGACGTTCACCTTCCATAATATTATACAAGCTGGGTTACAACGAGGTAAACTATAATAATGGAAAAGAAAAAAGAGGAGGAAACACTAATAAACCTCCCTAATCAAATGTTAAATAAATTTATATTATACGTGAAAGTAATGGGGAAACCCTACTTTGGCGAAAATATATTTTGCGAGCAGGTATAGGTAGCGGTTACGGGTATTGGAGAATTCGAATACGCCTCAAAATGCCCAGATGCCACCTATGAAGACTTTTTTTAGCCAATTGCGGTTTTCGCTTACCACGGTAATAACTCGTATACCAAACTTGCGTAGTATATACTCCTAAGTTGGCAATTTTATTAACATAAATGAAGAAAACCTTACGATATTCAATTACGTCGACCGTAAGTACGGGTGTTTATAACGTTTAAGGTCTGACCTATCGACCTCGGCCCTGAAATAAAGGAAGCAATTACGTTGGCGTCAATAAGGCTAAGAGTTAGACGGACCTACTAACCGTTAATACTATCTTCGTAATAGTGACAAGAAATATTGTGTGTGTTCGGTATCTTCCTGTTAAAGGCAACAACAAAATAGTAGTATACTACGTTTAATACTCCACTACTTCTAAATAGAACTACTTAAATTAAATTACATACTTTAAAAGCAACGAGCTAATTAATATCTCTAACGCCTCTAGGTAAATTAAATAGCACGAAGATATTGGCAATGGTACGTTGTAGTAACTAGCCGACCACGCTTTTCTATACCGTTTAGGTGGTAAAAACCCTAACTTTTACTTTAATTAAGCCCTTAACCCCTTATACACCTTTAACACTCGTGATCGTTACGGAAACTACATGTTTTAATATATTATTCCGAATATAGGTATAATAAGGTACTTAATAAAATTCTATTCGTAATACGTAACATTACGAGGGGAAAACACTACAATTACTAAGATCGATCACTAAGATACTGGAAAAACCAAAGTTAATTTTGGACCAGTCGAATAATTATTGTTACTAGAGATAACGGTAATTTAAACTGTTATGTGTGTGATTACGTTTTACATATTTAAGTCCCTTTACCCTTTTCTTCTTTATTTAAAGCATATAAAAAACCTCGGTATCAACGTCGAAGTTGATGTAAATAAACTTGTTAAGAACGGTTGAAAGTTCCTATTCGCTTCTAAGTAAGGGTACCTATAGTTTTATCTTTAAGTACCAGAAGTAATAGTGTTACACTTAATAGAGTCGGAGATACGTTCGCTATACTGGCGCTTTAACCATCCAGCAATGAATAGGATATATAAAGTCCTAAAATCCTTAAAGTATAACGATATAGATTATTTTGCCTTAAAATCCATTAAAAGGTTTTTCTACTATTGTTAAATGTATACCTAAGCCCCCCCGAGATTTAAGTTCATACGAAAAAACGACAAGAATTTTTATTAAGAGATTTTGTTAATGTGTTTTACTTAAATCATAAGCTACTCGTTTGTGTTATTTATTTCATAACCTTTTTTACGGGACTAAGTTTTTCAAATCCCTTTCGGCAAAGAATATATCGGAAACATTAGGGATATTGTGGATTAATACGTTTCTGGGTTTACCTAACATCTTCGTTTACAATACTGGTACAAACTTTGTTACGGTAAAATTTGGGGAAGATACTAAGATAATAGGTATTTAGTGTAAATAGGTACCTGAGGAAGCCTATTGGAGTATTGGAAAGGTTAAAAGAGTATACGTCCTACTTTACCGAGCGTATAATATCCTTGCGTTAGAAATTAGAAACTTTACGGATCTGGAGGCACGCCTATAAATGGTAGTGAAAGGCCTTAACGATATTATAGGCCCTAACGGCTTAGTGTTAAGTCTACTCGTCTTTGGGGTGTACCCACGCTTAACGAGTGAATATCCGCCCTAAACAAGTACTTAAAAACACGTTACGGCTTAGAGTAAAACTTTAAGGGAACTACGAAAAAAATCGGCACGCCGCTAGATTAATAACGCCCTTAACACCAGAAACGGACTTTTAATAATCAATTTGTTTGCTTAATCGTTATAAAATAAAGTTCTCGCATGGCGGGAGTTAGGAAAATAGAAAGAGTTATATAAAATATTAAGTATCGAAAACTTTATAGTTTTGAAACTAATAACAGTTTTGTATCCTTTCGAACCATTGAAGTTAAAATCTATATTAAGGGTAGTGAAAATAACACCCAAGATGTTTAAGGTAAGCGACCAAGCTATCACGAACCTTTTCTACCCGTTATCGATAAGCCAAAAAAAGGACGTTGGCATGGAGGATCTCTGAGGAAAGATAATGTTGAAAATAAGGAATATATACTGGGTCGCATTTACCATAATATTTGGGTAAATAGGAAATAAAAGAATAACGAAAACCTGGTATTAAAGCTTCGAATCTAAGGGATTATTAAAACCTCCGGTAAGCTTTTTAAGGAAAGTAATAGGGTCGGAATTAACAACTTATTAATTCGGGGAGTTATATAATTCGTATTAAAAACCAACTTTAACTTTTAGAACACAAACTTTATTTATGAGATTAAAGGTAATATTATGTAGCGGTTGTACAAAAAATCACGTTGAATTGTTGAAAGATACGGTAATAAATTCAAGGACTAAATCCTTATGTAATCGCTAACAATTTGAAATATTAGCTAACCTTTAATATTGGTTGTAATAATAAGTTTTTTAGTCTGGACTACAAGCAAATTTATACTTAATAGCCGTAATATAACGTAAATTTATATGTAGTTAGTAACGAATTCATAGTGGATGATATATCCAAAATTTCTATAGGAACTCCGTTCCATTTACCTTTTAGGTACCGTAATACGTTATATTGAACTATTATGCGGATTAGTTACAATAAACGTCCACTGGCTTTTAACTTACCAGTTGTGCTTTGAATCATAGCCAACGATAAAATCCTTAACATAGAACTCATACTTGTTGGTAACATAAAAGAACGATTTCGGCATAATGAGAATATAAATTAATGATACCATCTTCGTCGAAATGACCGTTTTTGTGGAATTAAAATCGCAAACAATTGAAAACTCTAAGTTTTGAAATTGTAAACCGGTAACAACGTTACCGTAAAATACATAACTGGACTTTAATAGATCATCAATCCGTATATTTGGTACTGATACTGGCTTTAGCTTTCGTTAAAAGGTCTAAGGCGTTATTTTAGCTATAATTAACAAGATTAACGAGGGTAAGGCTTAACGGTACTTGAAAAAGCGTGTTCAACGCAGTTATATTGCCACTTTATGCTAACTAAAGGCCTTTTACAACCTATTTATTACGAAGTATGTATACAAGCTAACAGATATAGACTTAAAACGGCTAAAAAAAAGGCTCGTGTAGTAAATGCAAAATTTGGACCACGAAACAAGAATAGTCCTAATCGATTTCAAAAGGGTTAAATTAATTATATTTATGAACATATCTTTTATAAATAATACTGACTTCTCTTTAAAAATAAGTTTTCTAATAACCTTCGTTAACGAAAATAGGCGTGAAAACTAGTTTCATATTATTGGTAACCTAATTCACTACACCTCAGTCAAGTACAAAAAAATCATATAAAACGTGTTGGTATCGGAGGTCTTTAGTATAATAACAGGCTTCGATATAGGTATGGCAATATGTGAAACCTTTAACCTTATTATTAAAAATTTATGAATTTATCCTATCCCGGTGGTAATCTATACCGCCTTCAAAAGCCTTTTGGAATGCCTTTTAAAGCGCGGAATTACCAGTGTAAAACACCTGATAATCGACGTAATAGCACTTCGTAAAGCCTAAGAAAGCAGGGAGATTAAGGATTTCCGATAAATCGATAGTAAAGACAATTCTACCAACGCTATAACGAAGGCATTACTAAATAAGGCCTTAGAAAGGTTTGTGGATAATAATAGGCTAATTATACGTATTGGAAGCTACGTGAATAGGCCGCTCGGAAAGCCTAAATAACGTAACCGTGGATAGAAATGTTCTGGTAAATTGGAAGAATACTAAAGAATTAATAATAGTGAGCTGTTTAAGTAGTATGGTTTAAGTGGAGGCTTGTAAAGACTTATAGCGAAAAAGACTTTTTGTGGAAGTTGATAAACTCAAACCTCGGGGCGATGGAGCAATTAAGATCAAATAGGGTCATTTTGCATGTAATTAGGTGCAATTCAGTATGTGAGTTAATTGGAATTGAGAGAGATTTGGCCAGTTAATGAAGAGGCAATTAAATAGTAACCGGAAAAGATTGGTTAGTTATACTGGCGTGCATGCACAAACTTAAATAAGCCGCCAGTGTTGAAATAGTATTACATGCAGTGTAGTAGGTCAACTTTACTATAAGTAAAGTTGACCGTACTACAAGTGTATTGCTTTGTGCGGACTTACCGCATTAGATGTAAGTCGAGTGTAGTACACTACACCTTATTCTAGGGCACGGGCCAAGCAATTAGCCGTACAAATTACTGTGCAGACCGGCTAGTGGTCTGCCAAACCTAGAACAATATATCTATCCTCTGACTACGCAATACTACTGTTACTTCGACCAATCGAATCGACAACATTGCAACGATCTAAGGCCTACCAACAGTTGAAATACGCATAAGTCAGGAAACGCAACGCGTTATCTTGAAGTAGACAGATTGAATGCATATAATATAAAACCAGGCTATTCGAGACGATAAAAAACGTACTGAAAACCGCGTTGAATCTAAACTCGTGGCGTAAGCCTGGATAAAGGTATTATAATCCCTTGTAATACACTTAAATAAACGCCCTTCCCACTCTATTTCACGCAATACCCATTGGTCGACATCTTTCGATACTAGGGGCAGGGGTAAATAAGAGCCTTAAAGTCATAGATATTCCCATTCCTTGAAATAAAAAGACAATAAGAATATCCTACAGGAAAAATTTAATATATTGTTGGTAAAAACCGCCTTACCGTTAAATCATTATCCAAAAACTTCGAGTAATACATACAAAATTCCACTTATCGTATAATGAAATCATAATAATGAAATGTTCTCCTTTTCATCATTATTATTTTAATTTTGACACGAAAACAACTCGACCGATATAAGTTTTGAAAGGTATGTTCGATGCCGATGTCGAAGCGTTAAGCTGTTTTAAAATCGTATATCCCTCTATTTCGCTTGGGCTTTATCCAAAGTCAGAATTTACTTATAAATCGCCAATGATTCTTGTTTAAGGTTTTTCATTACTTCTATTTAATAAACATATAATGAAGAACACCCTTGCTTGTCATCGCCTTTAAAATATCCTAAACTTCAAATTTCCATACATATTACTTCCTACATCGTCAACAATAAAAACCGGGTTTTGATAGGTTTCAAATGAAATTTATAAAGGAATAAATACGTAAAATACGGTTGACCAAATCAATATAGAATATATGCTATTCACAAAAAACATTGAAAATAATATTCGATGGATTCGAAACTATTATCACCTGATATAAGTTATAAAACTAATCGATCTTGTTGTTTGAACGATTTATTTTCATATTACAAAAATTGAGATAAATATAATTACGTACCTTATCTTGCTCCATCGAACCTCGCCGAAAATCTACGATTCCCTTTATCTACTAATAAACGTATACCAGAACCGCTTGATCTAATTTCGTAGCTTTATATAAATGTGCTAAAAGCGTAACAAATCGTCTAATCAGGCAAGTAATAGATTTTATATTTCCGTTGACCCTCGAAAGAAAGGATATTTTGTACCAATTAACTAATAAATTCGAACTAACTTTTGTTGCCATGAACTCTTAGTTATTTAATTCAAACTACTACAATAAAAATATAAAACTAACTTAAATGATAAAAAGGTGACAATAATCCGCAGGTATTTTAAACTCAACTCATTTACTAGAACGATACCGCCGCTCGTTTCAAGGAGGTATACCGTCGATCGAAGTTATATAACTACAATAAAAAAAAAGAAAAGTCTTTTAAAAGACATTTACTCAATCTGAGCCATAATCGCTAATAATAAATACGAAAAATTCATGAAATATTAACTATATATTCCGAAAAATTTCAGCATACGCCTTAACGATTATGAACAACATTATTTCCAATTAAAGGAATTTGGAACGTCGATTTATCAAAGCTAACAAATACTACAAACCGCCATCAATAACAAGCAAATCGACCATAAAGTCGATTAAAACATGAAATCAATGACGATATAAAAAAAGTTTTAAAAGCTTTCAACGTAAAATATAATAATGTTTCGTACCCTTACACTACAAATATATTTTATATATTCGTCGAGTATGAAGGACCATCTCTTCTTGAATATCATGACCCTAAAAGACCTGGAACAAAGCGTTTTACCCGGATACCCTACAATAAACTAGTCATAAGTGTATTACAAGATTTTCAACGTTAGTGATTCTCAGCCCGGTAGCTTTAAACGGCCTGGGTAATGTAATAAACTCCTTAAATTGATACCGAAATTCGTACTTTACACCGAATATTTTACTTTAATCAGAAATCTCCGAATTTCCTCAATAACTGTTCCTAATTGGAGTACATATAAAAAATCGTTAGATACACCTTAATCCTACAAATTCTCTAAAACACCTGGTCGAAAAATAAGGTAACCATTTGACGTTAACAAAGTCGGCGACGCAAATATATATGAAACCCGTCACGTTTTATTAACCATCAATATATTGGCATCCCCAAGTTCGCCTTCCGGATATTAATTATCGTAATTCCCTAACCAAAATTTCACTTCGGTAAATTTATCTGTGAACTTTACTGCGATATAAATTTTCCTTATATACAAATTTATTGCCGCCATAATCGATATGGTTATAGAGTTAGGCTAGAAGAACTGTGAGCGACGCTATTTAACATCGAGTTCATTATACAATTTTCGTATTAAAGCATCGTGACGGGCTCCCTAGGCCGTGGGTCGGTAACGCAAGTAATATTGAAAAAAATAAAAAGAGTTGCAGCCTAACGAGCCTATTATTCCGATATGAAACAGGGTAAAGAAAAATACTCTAATCCTTTATAATCCGTTAAAACAGTAGGAAGAATACAAATACCATGTAATTTTAATAAATCCGCCGTTAAAAAGTATATCATCGCAAAAAGACATTTTTTGTAAATAATATAATTACCTGCGGCGTCTAACAAACGTTCGACATGGTAAGAATGCGGTGGAAAAATACCGTGCTTATCCATTTGCAAAATGTAACCTTTTAAAGCTATCCCCGAATAATCGGTTCCTTCTATCGTTAACTGGTTGTGGTCCTCCTATACCGGAATTAAAGCCGTAACAAAAATCTACTTCAACATTTAAAGAGCTTATTTCCTACAATCCATTCAAAATTATCGGGTTCCTTATTTCATTAATAGAATAAGACAATTAACCAATTCAGAAAAGTTAATAATAAAGTTCCGATAAAAGTCCGCAAATCCTAAAAGAACCTTTTTATTTCCCTAACAATACGGTGAGTTTTTTTATTCGCGAAATACCCGGACTTTTTCAGGGTCGACTCAAATACCTACGTATTCCGTTACAATAAACCTAAGGTATTTCACCTCCTTGACTATAAACTAACATTTCTTCAAATCCAGATTTAACCCGGAATCATGTTGATGCCATAAAACCTCGCCGATCCTTGCTATATAATCCTATTAAAATCCAGGAAAGAATAATGAAAGATTGAAAAGGTAAATCGTAACGCAATTATTTAAAATATCTGCCATCATATAATTAATATAGTGTTAAAACTTTTCTAAAGACTTCGCCAGTCCAATCAAGTTAATCAACCACTCAAATTAACCAAAAAAAATACAAACACCGTTAATTTTTCTTATCCGAATATACTCGGATACGATGAAACGTTACTTAAATATATAATTTCGTTAACTACGTCGATTTAAATAACGAGTGGAAAGGTTTTTTTAATTGAAGGTAAAGAAAAACGATTTCATTCGGTATTATAATTTAAATCCCCACAATCGTCGAAAAACCACCACTCATTCCCCTCGATTGAAAAATAAATAATACTGGTGTAACAGAAAATAAGGAACTTATCCGCATTTAACCCTTATCTATTAATTCGGTAACCTAACTTTAAAGCTTCAAGATTTTATTTTATAATATGAAATACAACGGCATTTATAGTTTTTACAGTAAAAACCCGTCCTCGTTCGATTCAATATGAATATAATAGTCGAATTTCCCCCAATGTTGGGATAAAGCTATTGCCTTTGTCTTATTAAATAGGTCGCTGAACTCCGCCAATTTGGGTGGTAAATAGGACTAATCCTTATTTTCTTTATAATCTTTAATGACATCAACAGCAAAATCCCTTTCATTTTATGCAAGTTTATAATTAAAGCTAACTCCAATTAATTCATAATATTTTTTCAATTTCCATTCAATCCGGGCTGCAAGTCTATTAAATGCAAACCATATAATACCTTGAATATGTCCTCTCCTAAAACCTAATATGACTATATCTATTATTAACCCTTGCAAAACTTTATTAACTGGACGGTTACTACCGACTTTCAAAATAATTTTTCAATATCGTATCTATTCAATACCTTAAATTATATCCCGTTTCATTATGAAAATAATATATATTAATATCAGGCTTGACTATTTACTAATATTCACGCGAATCTTCGCTACTTAAGTAATATGTATGACTTGAGGTAACTGTAAAATTATACCTAAATGTCGAATATATAACAGCTGAACTTACTTTAACTTTAACCTTTATATTAATACCCAATTCATAATATAAGAATAATTACAACTATAATCTACCTAGGTATGTAGTAAATAAGCGTTACTAAAAAATCACAATGATAAGGAATTGATTCTCGTTTATACGTGTTTCAATTGAACTAAACTACTTTCACTTCTATTTTGCAACTACATTGATAAAGCTATATAACTTATGAATGAGACTGCTTCCAGGAGTTTGGTTTCCCTTTTTTCCGTCAATAGGTAACTTACATCCACCTTCACGACTTGAACCGTATGAACTTGCGCCGGAGGAATAGCTGAGCGGAGTTTGCAACCACGTTGAAAGTAGTTCAAAGAGTGCAGACTAGGCGCGGTTCGTAGACATCATATTAAAGGGCACGTGACGGAACATGTATATGAGTCCTGTGTGAAGAACCATTGCATACTTCTCTAGTATTCTTTAGTACCTCAATTGTATATTATAGTCCAATCTACAAAGGTATGTTAAGTAGATGCCAAATAGTATTAACAATTATGGTCCTAAGGAATACTAGAGAAGTATTCAGCGGTTTTTCACATAGGCCTTATGTGCACTGTCCGTCATATGCCCTTTCACGTGACGTCTGCAAATCGCATCCAGACCAGGCCTGAGCCGAGTGCTATACTACGTCCAGACCGGATGCTGTATATATACATTTAGTTACGTATATAGCTACGAAGCCTATAGACTTAATGTCTCGTAGCTTGAGTCCATAATATGGACTATACGATCCTCTATATAATAATACATTAACTTCGTCATTTATTACATGCGGAATATAATGAGTGAATTAACAATAAAATAATTCGAAAATTATTAACTGTATAGAAATATGGAACGCGAAGCTTCATAATACGACCCGACCATATACAATGCTTATGGATTATACAAACTTGTAATACTTTATAATAATATATCGAGTTTTTAAAAGAAAAGCCTAAAAATTAAAGAGCTTGCCTCAATTTTGTTTTGAATTGGTTGACAATGAAAAAAACGATATATGACCCAATACAATATTTTATATAAATTTTGATCTTCTTATAAGAACATTTTAGTCCTCGCCTCTTAAGTTGAAAATTACGGTTCCATCGCCTCGAATTCGTTATTCTTTTTCCATTCACAAGCTTATACGTTTATTGGCTTACTATTTCCATCCAATTTATCCTCAGAAACTATGAATACTTGATTAACACCGATGGTTTAAGCATTTGAAACCGCGCTATTACCAGATACATTACTTTCTTCTACCTAATTGTATGATACATATAGGTAATTGCAGATTTCCCGTTGATATTCGTATTGATGAAGACCAAATACCTAAGGTATCCATTTCAAAATTTATAATAAAAGATAATAACATTTGACGTTACCGAAACCATAACAAGGTCATCACTTATAAATAGTTTACTATTATATTAATGCAACTTACATATGGTTTGCTTATTACTAGTCCCTTAGGTCACGATATTGCTATTGAAATATCATTCAAACCGTACCTTTAGGTGCCATTTTACCATGTAATTCGACATTCTAATTGGAATTGTAATATCTATAAAAGAAGCTAATTAATAAAATCGACGGAAAATATTTTCAAATATTTACTAGTTTGAAACGACTTTAATAAAATTATCCGTCGACTTCATAATTATTATTCCTTTAAAAAAGAACTAACAACCTAGGTTACCTTATAATTCTTACAACTCGTTTAAATGAAGCCGTTACTTCAGAATCATTTGAAATGATAAACGCCGAAATTTATAAGAAACGGTTCCTAAACAATTACTAACAGCTTTACGAAGTCACTCATGCTATGGTGAACAATCGTGGTTAAAATTACATACATAGTTTTCAAAAACACCTCGAAACCTTAACAGAAGTAAGACAAATATTGAAAAACAATGATGCTTACTACAGATAACGACATTACCCAATGTACCAATCACAAAAATCAATCATACCTATATTTCTTCTTTATTTACATTCAGTTTAACAAAAAGGACCTATTACTAACATATCAATTGTAGTTGAAGAATAGAACTACCATTGAAAATAGAATTAAAATAGTTTTCATAAAGTTTAACTCTAATATCAACATAATATAAGTAGCCAAAGAATTAATTGACCCAGTTATAAAGCCTCATGTGAAAGTTAAAGGATTTATTTACTTTATTTGACATGAAACTTAACTCGTAGGAATAGTAATAATAGTTACGTAATGATTTATTGAATAACCGCTGAGAAACAACAATTTCAATTCGAATCATTTCTGGTAACAAATAATTTTGAAATCGGTTTGAAAAATCATGAACCCGATGGATTTTTTGAAAGGAGTAGTTAAATTTTAGAACAAATATAGTATCTCCCGTATTGTAGATTCTGACATCATCAAAATTAAAGTCCTAGATCAAAGGCATCTTGGTTTCCACATTTTCCAACTTGTTCAAATTATTATTTATCTACTTCCGAGTTACCAAATTTGTAATTATTAGTCCTCATATGTTAATCTTATGAACAATAGTAGCAAAATCAAATATAAATATTACGTTTCAAATATCCTACGAATCCAAACTTAATATAAAGTATGGAATGGACGAAAGCAATACTTCGAAAACGTTAAGTATTAATTCAATATATAAGTTACTTTCGTCTAATTGTTAACTTGTTTCAAATGGTTCCGATATTAAGTTTCTCGACACTTTTACATTTTAATACAATTGGGTTGAAATTAATGATAAACTATTTCGCCTAGCATATAAACAAAGTTAAGTCGAATTATTATTGTTTATTGAAGAGTTTGAAATCAAAGAAATCTAAAGGAGTTAGTGCTGTTATTCTCCACGTTATATTTCGGAAAGCGCGAAAGGATTAAGCTGTCATTACGCAGCTTGCTGCGGTTTCCCTAGAGGGTATTAATAAAGCGTTTGCCTTAAAGGTATTCGATTTTGTTAACGATAATATTTCCGTTCTCCTTAACGAGTTCTCGCCTTTATTTGATTAGGGTTTGCGAGAAAACTTGCTTATTTATAGTTACGAAATAGATGATAAATTATTTTTCAAAACGAAAATTGGAGCGAGCATCTAGACATCTCGTAGAGTCTATTATGCGGTATGTCGGAGAAAAGGCATTTTGTGTTGAATGAAATATTAACCGAGGTGTTAAATTAAGTTTATATTCGCGCGAATAGCTTTTCAACGGGTATTCCCATGCTTTTTTTAAAAAAAAAGAAAAACTGGGGTGATTTATGTTTTTATATCGATTACTGTAAACTTAACGTTATTACGAAGGCAGACTGTTATACCTTTTCTTTAATGAATGAAACGTTTGCAAATATTTTTTCAGCTAAGTAGTGTACCAAATATAATGTTAAAGTAGTTTCATACAAGCTACGTATTAAAGATATAGACGAGTGGAAAAGTGCGTTTCGTATACGTTTTGAACTTTTTAAATGGATAATTATACTTTTTGGCCTTTCTAATATACATGCTTCGATTTAACGGTATATTAATAATTTGTTACGCTCTTTCTTCAATATTTTTTGTTTCTTTTACATCGAGAATATTTCAAAATGTTTAAATAGTACTTTTTCTGACTATCTTTTTAAGTTCAAACAGGTTTTAAGTGTTTTAAGCGGTGTTGATTTAAATATCTATGTACTGAAGTTTGAATTCGGCGTTGAAAAAACTCAATACCTAGGGTTCGCTGTATAAATACAGGATGGTGTACGAATGAACCCGGAGAAGTTACTTGTTATTCGGGAATGGGCGACGTTTATATTTAAATTAAAAGTATGTATATTTTTCGAGTTTCCTAATTTTCACTGGTAGTTCATTTCACCACTACTTTATAATCGTTTGTTTTTCGATTCTATTCATTTAAATGGGTACTAAATTTCTTTAGATATTTGAGAAGGAAGGTGTTTTCGAGTATTTAAAGTTTCTTTTTTCGAATTGGTTTTCGCTTAGTGAGATACCGACTGTCCAATCTTTTTAAAAGCTGGTTGTTTCGATTATACCTTATGAGGTTGTTTAATTTAACCTAAAGATTATGGTAACCTATGCCTAATAGTTGATCACACTCCTTATTTGTCACCTACTGAATATAACTACGAAATTTACGATAAGGAATTATTTGAATAAATAATTGCTTAGAAATATAATATGTGAAGCTCCGGTATACAGCCCATTAGTTTACTATTTTTGCGGATGATGAAAACTTGAAGTACTTTATAACTATTCAACGACTCTCTGAGTAATAAGTCCGTTGGTGGGACCGCTTTTTTCAGTTTTGTTTTAAATTAATATATATTGAAGGGGCTCATTATATATGACACGATATATTATTCCGACGAAACTAGAATATTACTATAGGTTTTTTCGAAGTTCGCTTTTTAAGTTGGGAATTAAAGATTCTACGCTGAGAATGGTTTAACCCTAAGTATTTTCCATGTGTATCCGTTTCCCAACTAATTATTGCTAGCAAATCTATTTCGAAAGGATACGAAGTTTTTATTCATATCAATCTTCAAAATAACTGAGATGCCGTTATTACCCGAAATACCACTTACCTCTATTTGGTTCGAGTAGTATATATTAGCGACCGGAGTTCTTTTTGCGAATATTTATATTAATGATGACCAAATTGTTAGGGTTTTTATCTCTGAGTATTTGGTAGACGAAGATGGTATTTTACGATTCTATAACTGGATTTCGATACCAGTTTACGAGCCACTTTTTACTGCATTAATTTAAGTTACCTACTATTCATTCCTTACTGTTGATCTAAACTGCGACGTTACTATCGTCATCCTTTTTAAAACTAATTTTTGGTTCGGGTAATACTGTATAGTACGGTGTTATTGCCGGATTTATAATGTTTCTAGGCGTATGCTTTATTAGACATATTGTCCGAAAGGTGTTCTTTAAAACCCTTACCAGTTTTTTAATGGCTTTGAAGCGATATAATAATCAATTTTATTGTTGGCTTATTTTGGGAACAGGCTCTCTACCTATAGTAATTTATAGTTATTACTGATCGTGTGAATTAAATCATTACTTCGGAGGTAATTGATATTGTAGATGCCAAAGCTTACGTAGAGCGGTTTTTGAGCTGTTATTGATGGGTTTACGGTTTTTTTTGGTGCAATTGTTAGTAATCGAGGTTCGAATTGAGTAGATGGGGTTTGAAAACGCCTTTACGATTTAAAGGGGGTAGAATAGTACCTGAGAATCGTATTTCACCCTGAAATAAAAGGAGTTACTATTCGTATTAATTATAAAGCTTTAACGTATCTATATTCCTTTGTGGTTTATATTTATTTTGATTTTAGTTGTTTGTTACTTGGTTATTGATTAGTGTTAAATCATTAGGATATAAGTTCTATAGGTATTAGCATATTTCTTATGACTCATAGCTGTTTCCTCAATTTTTAACAATCATTCTAACGTTTCTTTATTTCAGTTACGATTTCACGTATAAGGGTTAAAGATTTCGTTTGATGTATTAGAGACGCTATTAAACATGCGTAAGCCATAATCATACTTATGTAATAACATATTTAAAAAGCCATTAATAAATAACGTTTCCCCTTAAAACGTTTTAGGGTCGGTAATAATGTTTTTTGTTAAATTTCAAATAGGAATTTTAGAAGATTCTGCGTTAGCTTTATAACCAATAAATTATTACCCGTATTATCAATTTCTATGTTGTCGAAGTTGATGATCCGGGAGGGAAATATGTCTGGTTTTAGGTAAACCTATTTGTTCGAGTCGTTTTAAGCTCGCTCATAAGTTAATGAGCCCGCAATTTTTTACTATTAACTATTGACGTTACAGGAGACGATAACGAATGAAAATTCAATACCACGTTAAAATTCTTTTTTGAGCCCAGAATAAATCCTAAGTAGGTTGCCCTTGTTTTGGTGACCTTTGTAATAGCCAATTAAAATTAAACCGGTGGGTTATAAATACTTAATTTGAAAGTCTTTTTAATCATTTTACATACTATAGCCCTCAACGTTCTCTAATTATATTATTTATCAAGTGAATATAATAACGAGGCTTTCTGTCCATTTTGTAGGCGGGTTAAAAATGTTATATTTTATATTATCAAGTGATGTGGGAGTCGCTATTTCGTGGATAACGCGTACGTATTAAATTTTCATCGATTTTTGGACCGAAAATACTTGAATATATTGTCTTATTCGTCTTCCCCCGATTCATTCGTTCAACTATTAACGGGTAACAACTTTTTCTTTATATTCGTTAGTTGGGTAAGCTTACCTTGAATACGACTCAGTTTACTACTAATAAGCTCAGAAACCTCAACCTGTTGTTTGATTACTTGTAATCGTTTTTTTACCTTTTTATTAGTTGCGACACCAAGGTTTAATTTTGATATATTCTATTTACCTGGGATTATGTTTCTCGGTGAATAGTTATACGGCACGGAGGCTGTCGGAATAAATAGGAGTGATAGACATCGATCTCATACCGTCAATAGTATCTATTTTACGTTAATAAGCCCGATTTACCCTTATTTACTTCTTTATTGCGATAACCTAAGTCTAAACGTGATTTAGCCACTTGTTAGCACTTAAAAACCGGTTGGTAAGTAAATGATTTATATCAATTTGAGGTGTTAAATGCAAAGTAGAATTTGGAAAACTTTTCTATTACTCCGTTTATATTCGTATTGAGGTTAAAACTGGTATATATATGGCCAGAGTTACGTTTAGGCGTGTTAATAAAGTATAGTTGATATTTTGTACCGATGTTTAGCCTCTAATTAATGGTTTTAAGCCTTTACTCGGGTTTATGCTTACCTTCAGTTTTTTATTTAAACTTACCTAGATTTCATACTATTTTGTATATTCATTTGAAACAGACTATTTTCGATTTTTTTCCTAATATATTTTAATTGGACGTACCGTATGGAATTATATGTTATATGCGGGGGTTAATCGGCTTCAAAGCAGTTATACTTCCATTTTTGAATAGTTTTTTTAATTGTAACAGTGTGGAAAAGTTTCATTTTAATGGTAATTTCAAGATGTTAACAAAAATAATTGTCTTACTTAACTAAGTAGACACTTGTTGTGGCGAAACGACTGAGACGATTGTATTGCTAATGAAAAAAGGTGATTGAAAAAAGGAAAAGCTTGTGTTTTTTTGGGATGGAAGTGGAAGGGTTTTAGGTGACTATTTATAAAAAGGGAGATAGGAAAGCTAGTGCTAAAGCTTTTCACGCAATTCCAAAACGTTCGATAGCTGTAACTTTTTGCACGATACTACAGCATTTCAAGCTGTTCCGAAGTAATAGTTATATACTTTCTATATATTTATGATTTGCTAGTACCTTTGACCACCTGTTTTGTCAGCTATTGGAGGTGGAGCGGGGATTTAATTCGGGAGGTAATATTATAGGCTAATGCCTAAACTTATTATTATCAGAAATCTAGCTATGGTAGTTGCTATTGATTTTACGGTACTTTGAAGTCGCTTGGAAACCGTTTGGAAGCATGCTCACACCTATCACATAATCGGGTCACCTATCTTTCTATAGAGCTGTAGCTGCTCTTTAGCAAGGGTTTCTCCTTTCCTCTTTATCGAGGATTTTAGACAGTATCAGACTACCTTGAGCGACAGCTCTAGCCTAGTATTATCAAATTATTTTAGTATTATCTATGTTAACTCATATAAATATTTATTTAGCTTCTAACTATATACTGTTATAAACTGCTTAAATGATATTTTCCTGCGATAAAAGGACGAAAAGAACGTTCTATAAGACAACATTTACGTAAAAATATTTAACTTATAAAAATGTTATACCTGCTGAATCCAAGCGTTATCATCCTACAAATTACTGTTAAATAAAGTTCAATGTTGTCGATCGTGTATAACTACGTATAAAAGTAGCTTGTAAACCTTTAAATCGATGATAAAAATCAATAATATTATTATTAAGCCTATACACTATGGTAAAACGTGTGGGAAACTTCGTTCATACATTTCATTTCCCTCACAAATTACGTGTTTACCTTAGGATAAGCAATCAATATTAATTGCTTTGTAGTAAACATAAGCATAATCCCTTCGTATATATAGCTCCGCTACCTAACCTTATGCGCTGAAAATTATACTTTGAAGGGAAAGGATAGAAGATTCAAGAAATTATATGTAAACGTTTGAATCCTCTTCATTGAATAAAAAATTAAATTCAATACCTGGTTCATTAAAGAAGATATACCATTCAGAGATTTAAATTAAAGACTATAAATCATTAAAAATATTTCATTCAACTTATTGATCCGTATGAAAAGAGTTTCCGAGAAAGGCGTTTCGTGTTTCGCTTTTCGCATATCTAGTTTTGCTTATCACGTCTCGCGTCTCACATATCACGTCTTGCGTTTTGCATCTTGCGTCTCGCGTCGCCCGTTATATAATAAGGATATTTTTTTTCGTTTTAGTCCCTAGTACTTGTTTTATATTAGTGGGTGTATGGATAGATACGAATATACTTACGATAAGGGGTAGGGATTGGTATATAGAGTTAGGAAGATACGTATTTATACCTGTCATATCTTATATACTTAACTTAGATCCGCAAAGCTCTACCCTTCTTCGTTCTTTTTCATCCTTATATACTACAGCTAATTCAAAAATTCAATGCTCCACCTGTCTCACTAAAACACACAATAGAACTGTTACTTTTAACTATTCGGATCAATAACAATGCAACATTAAAGAGCCTATCAACATCGATAATATATGAATTTATAACACTTGTTAGTCAGTAATTATCGTAATATCAACTCGGCTTTTTAAAAAATTAGTTTTTTTTTTTATAATTTTCAACAAGAATTTCTACGTTATTCACAATTATAAATCGTTCATACGGATGGCCAATTTTATCAACAGCTTTTTAATATTTCATGGTATAATTATTTTTGCAACTAATGTGATTTCTATCACGTCGCAAATAAGTCAATCAAAGTTTTAACCTTTATAAATAGCTCTATAACCGGGATAACTCAATTGCAAACCTATGAAGTAAAGTCAACGTGATAATTATACGTTATATAAAACGAATTGATACTCATAATCGCAATGTTACTCGAAAAGCAGTTATTTCAAATACAGTAAAGTCAAATACACAGATAGTTAGTTAATTGAACTGACTAAAAATTGATTACAGTTTACGAGATTAGCTGAATTAACTGTAAGTCTAGTACAGCAGATGCCTTCTGGGGACCAAGGCATTGATCAAGCAATAGAGAAGATAAATTAATGTGTAGACCAACTAACTGTCTACCAAACTCAAAATTCACAACATAATCACTTTTAATACAACACTAGTATTATAGTCCAACCTACAAAGGTATACCAAATAGGTGCTAAATGGAGTTAGAAATTAAGATACTAAGGAAGACTAAAGAAGACCACAGAGGTCCTTCATATATGACTTATTTTTATTGTCCGTGTACGGACCGTTACGTGTCTTTATACGTAATATCTGTAGATCGCGCACGAATCACGCTCGGGTAAGGCATTATGAATCCCTTTACATATATAGTTATTTAATCTAAAAATTTAATATTTAATCGCTTAAGTTGTTGATATACCCCTCTTTTAATTAAAAATCCGTTAAAAATATAGTGTACCATTAGTTAAATACTAAGTATAGGTCGTATCCGTATAGAGTGTAGGCTAGATGTCAGCCGGACGCGGGTCGTATAACGCTTTTTTAACATATTGTATAATGTAAAGGCCGTATTAATCCCAGACTGTTTATGCCATAAAACATGTCTTTTCATACATCATATAACGTATAGGATTCCTTAATTTTAGGTCTTCTACATCATTAAAGACGCTTTCTAATACGTTATATATTATGTTTCCTCATACGCCTTTGAACGTAAATGCCTTATTAATTTCAGGTCGTTTACGTCCTGTAATGCGCCTACTAATACACTGTGTTACGCGCCTCTTACTACGCAGTTTAACGTATAAGCCTTATTAATACAGGATTGTCTACGTCGTATAATCCGCCTTTTAACGCGCTGTATAACGTATAAGCTTTGTTAATCACAGTCTGTTTATGCTTATCAAAACGGCTTTTGTCGTAATTTGTAAAACTTCTTTCATTGTTTTTCCTTCGTTAATTTACCCCTTTTTACCTATCCTTATTACGATATTTTACATACTTCAATTACCGTTCTTTAATTTTTAAATTTCATTATAAATTTTGTTTTCTCGTTACTATTTGTTCACTAATAACTTTTTTTCGTTCTTGTAATGAACTCATTTATCATTCAGATGATAAGATATATAATTACCGGTATAAGTCAAGGTAATAATTTATTTTCTTTTAAGGTATAATGTTAAACCATGCCATAATACCTTTCCCGATAATTATAATACGTAGTATCTTAGCGTTATAAGCAATCTATTTGTATTGGGAGGTAGTAAAAACAAGGTAAATTCAATCTTTAATATGTTGCAGATATTTATATGTTTTATGTTGATCGATTGTTTAATTTATGAATACCTTTCACTTTTATCCGAGCTTAACACATTGAAGAATATCGTGTTTCGCGTAAGATATATAATAAAGTGAATTGAAAAATGAAATTTACATGAAATCCGACCGTATATTGACCGCTTTTGTATATATTCAAAACCTGAATTTCCTTATAACTTGGATTAGTCGACCTACAATAATACGATAGTTTATCGTAGCTTTTGAAAACGGCGTTTATTTCCCACTTGTTAATAAGCTCTAACGTAACGCTCTGAGTCATAGGCCCATTTTCGTTTCCGCATTTTCTGAATTGGTTAATTGGTTTACCTGGTTTCGTAATGTCGTTTACGCATACAGCGTTTTAATTATTCCAGTTATATAAACTATTATACCCCTAGTTATACGTTCTAGCCGTTCTCTTTTCTTTAGTTCATTGTCTTCGAAAACGCATCTATTCACTTTCACCGGTTTTTTTTTCGTTCACTATAACTGAATGTCTTTTACTAATGGTATATTGATTGGCAATGTTTTTGCCTTAATTCCTATTTATACTTATCGTAAACCTTTTCATAGTTTTACCTTAAGTAATTAAGAAAATTTATTATATAAACGATATGTTTTCAGCCAATATAGGTAACAGTTTACAAAATGTAACAAACGATATTTAAGGCTTAACCATAAAAGCCTTTTATCCGCTTAGTTTGTATTAGCCAACCCTAAATAAGAGCTGGCTAATCAAATCGACAAAAAGCGAGCTAACGACCGTACACAAGCTAAACAAGTTATATGGTCGCGGATTAACGTATTATAGTCCTTCGTATTTCGCCTAAAACTCCTCTTTCTCCACCCCGCCCCGCGTTATCTACCTTTGTTGGACTTTTTTAGTATCCGCCCCGATTAGTGTTATTCGCTTTTATCAGCTTCGCCTAGGGCACGCCTTATCTTATATTATTTGTTTTCATCAGCGTTATTTAATTTCCGCCCTATATCGCGTTTCTCGCCCTCGCTTGTATCGTTTATTATCTGGGCCTAATTGTTATAGGAGTTTTAAAGTTATTGGTGCTTCCATTTGAAGGATAAAGACGACGATAATGATAATTTAAACGAAAAACTTTGTAGGATTTCGATATAAACCATCTCATAATGTGATATTTATCCGAGATAACCGGGTAATATATATACAACCCCATATGTTGTATTATAAGATAATAGTAATAGATTTTTTCCTTCTCTCATTACTATTAAGTCATTTTCATGGTAAAGGAGATTTATTTGATATAAACCATTCAAAGCGTATCCAGTGCTGGCATCGAAATATCGAGCCGTCATAAAACCATACGTCTCCTTATATCGACTTAAATTTCTTTAGGACCACAATATATTGATAACTTGGTAATTACTTTCACTTCGTTTAATTACAATCATATTACTTGACTAATATATAATGGATAACGCCCTTTCAATTTTTCATAATGAAAATGTACTAAATATTCAATATTTCGTGTATACTTTTTCCTGTATCGTCCGCGGCGAAGATAGTTTCTGAGCGTATGTCGGATAAAACCTGTTAAGAAAAAGGGTCCGTAATCGCGTGTATAATTAAATTTATGTAAAATATAAAGTATTTTTAACGATAATTAAAATCAGATTCGACGGATTTGAAACGTTAACTATATGGTATTAATTACGTAGCTAATTTAGCATCTTATTAAGATAACTAATTTCAGTATTATGTTAATGAAGTGCAATTTCGTTGTCGACTTTGTTTCGTTTTCCTGAGAGTCGCTAGCGATTTGCCGTTATTTTTCATTATTATTAAATATATATTATAATCGTTGAAGTTAATTTCATGCTCTCACTTAGGTAAAACAACTAGTTAAAGGCTGGTTCCACTGGATTCTTTCACGAATTTATATCCCCGTTTATCTTAGCAATAAGGGAAATTTCGTATTTGTTGACTAGATTATTTGTATGAAATCCGTTAACCGTTAACGTCCGGTTCTTCAATACGAATCATTGAGTCAATAAATGAATAAATTGAAACTATTAAAATATGACGATAATTTGTAGATAGTTTAAAACCTTGTAATGTATCCGATGAATACCGTCGTTTATTTATACGAGGTATACCGTCGATTAAAGGTATTTCATTTTTATTAATAAATATAAGGTCGTTTCAAAAAATACTTACCTAATTATAAACACTATTCCTCATAATAAATGGTAAAAGTCAATACAATCACCATCACGTACTCTAAAATCGTTCCTTTTATATTTCGGCGGTTATAAAATATATTAACTTCAAGTAAATACACTTGAAAAGTAGACTTATGAAAATTAATTAATATCGTAAGACTTTATTGGTAACCGATAAATCAATCATAAAATCGATGGAAATGTGAAACTCATAACGATTTGTAATAAAAAACGGTTAAAGAAAATTTTATCGCAAGGTACCACAAGTTTTTATACCGTTATATTACGTACATATTCAATATAAACGTCGAATTTTAACGATTGTATTTTTTTAATGGTAATCCTATTTATGGACTTAAAATACAACGTTTCCCCTCCGATAAGGTATAAAGACGAATCGTAAGTTTATTATAAAACGTTAGTCGTTAATACTTCGTAACTCAGTAGTTACAAACGGTTACGGTAACTAAACTTACCCTTTGAGTCGATGTTATAATTCATAATTTATACCAAGCATTTTACCTTTACTAGAAAACATTTAACGCTATACGTATCATCAATAGTAAAACTGCGTATAACCATTTATTCGTTATACCTGAGTTTTATAGCTTTATTAAAGCGCCTGGCCCGAATATTGGACAACCACCCGGCGTTACCGAAGTTTGCGGTGTTAACATAGGCTAGGACCGAAACGGTATTATAACCATCGATTCCTCAGTATCTACCGACGTTATCAAAGTAGATGGTATTAATGCGGTCTGAACCCGAAGCGATACCGTAACCACCAACGTCTTAGGGTCCTTCGACTTTTCCGTAAACCAAATTTTATCGAAATTCAATAAATAAACATTTTTTCAATAAATTTATCCGTATACATCGTAGTAATATACGTTTTTATAATAATGAGTTTATAGTTGTTGTATACTACATGGTTATTAAGATAAGCTGGAAGACTCACGCATGACGTTCCTTAATTTCGGGTTTATTGTGTAATTTACGTATTGATATATCTGGGGGATCACCCTAGATCGCGGGCCGATAGCGTAGTTAATATTTAAAAAGCAAGATAATGGCGGTTCATTCAGCCTATGGTTCCAAAATTAGATGTATTAGAGAAAAATTCTTTAATCATTTATAATTCGTCAAAATAATAATCGGGGTTCGAATATTACGTAATTTTAATCACTACGGTTTTAAATAAGATACTATTACGAAAAACGCTCTATCATAGATTATATAATTGTATTTAGTATTCGAAAATCGTACAGAATGATATGCTACCGTCTTTAGGATACCATCGTTATCCTTTTACATCAAACATCATTTTAATTATATTCCTGAATAATCGGTTTCTATTACCGTTCACCGTTTGAGAACATAATATATGAAAATCAGGGTTGCAACGAATATATATTTTTCCTGATTATCTTACACCTTTCGAATTTCATATTTTTAAGTTCAATTAGATCATTATCCCATTCATTAAACTTATTAACAAAATTTAGATAAAGGTAACAAAATCCTAAAAAAAATTGAATCTCCTAAATAATACGTGGGGATTTTTCTTCGCGAATGGCCCGGGTTTTCTATTAATCAGCCCGAATATTCACGCCGATCGTTACGATAAAACCACAGTATTTTTATTTCTTTACTATAAAGTTACTTTTTCTAAATGTAGGTTTTATCTGACATCCCGAAAACTTTTTAAAACTATACGAACTTTCGCTGTGTAATTCTACTCAATGTTGGAAAAAAGACTGAAAGGTCGTTTAAATTAGATGTAATAGAATCATTTAAAAGGTTTGTTATTTTATAATTTTCATAACGTTAAAACTTCGTTAACGCTGCCGTAAACTTAAAAGGGGTAATTAACTATTGAAATAAGTTGAAACGAGTATAAAAGGCCGTTGATTCCTTTTATCCGAGCCTAAACCGGCTACGGTAAAAATCTGTTCGAATATTAAACTTTATAAGTTACATCGACTTGGATAATACGCATAGGTATTTTTGAATCAAGGGTAAGGGAAATCGATTTTATTCTGTAATTTCATTCAGGGCCCTGTAATCAACGTGAAATAGCCCCCCCCCCGACTTAAGGATTAGTAATACCCGCACTTCTATCAATAAGAACTTTATTCCAACTTATAAATCATTTATTCATTCGGTAACCTAACGCTGCAGTTAAAATGAATCAATTTTATAATATCGAATATAATATCCCCTATAGTTTATTCGGAAAAAATCTATGTTTATTTTATTTAATATGGATGTAGTGGATAAATTTCCCTAGATAAAATGGTAAAGCCTTTATTTTCTCCTTATTAAATAAATTGCGAAACTTCGTTAATGCGAATGAAAAATGCAACTGATTTGTCTCCTATTTTACTATCGTCGGCGCCATCCATTATAAAATCTGCGTTATTTTGTAAAAACTTATAATAGAAGCTAATCACGATGGGTCCTTCGTACGTCAAATATACCATGAAAATAGGGTTTCTAAATTAATAAAGATGAATCCTATAACACCCCAAATATTCCCAGACTTAAAGTGCAATCTTATCGTTTCAATTATCAATTCGTTTTAATTAATGATTATTAAGTGGCTTCTACCAACGTTTAAGGTTACTTACTAGTGTAGTATCCATAATATACTAAAATTAATATCACGCGTAATTTTAGGAATAATATACATTAATATCAGATGTAAACATTGATTAATATTTATAGAAACTTGAATACATTAGTAATGCACATTTTTCACTCTAATCATAATATTATAACTGAATTTCGAAAATATAATAACCGAACTTGTTATATTATCAACCATTATATGAAAGCATTGCTTACAATATGATGATAATTATAGTTGAAATCGACCTGTGTATTTTGAAAGTAATTATTATCAAAACCTAAAGGGATAAAGAATAAATGTTTATTTATACGTATTTTCATTCAACTAAACTTTTTATTAATGGATTTTTCAACTACGTCGTAAAATATGTCTAACACCTCAACTAAATTATGTTCAAGAGTTTAGCTTTCTCCATCGCTGATAATAGGGAATTTCCATTACTTTTTTGATTTAAATTGTATATAATTACATCGTAGGAAAAGCCGAGCCAAATTGAAAACCTCATTAATAGTAGTCCGACGACTTATAATGTAGGTAACTCTTAGTAACTTATTTAACCCGGCGCTCCTTCACCATTATTTACGTCGCCTGGCGGTTCTATTTTATGCTTATATCAATCGGTTTCTTTTGCAAAACCCGACCAAAATACTTAAACGGTTTAAGCCTCCATTATAACCGTATTCTTATTCGGCCGCGCTATCTATATAAGGCCCAAAAACTTTCGATTAAAACGTCGTTTTAGGTTTAGAGATTCAAACTCGTTTGTAAACTCGCAGTATTTCGTTTAAACCGCGATATAATCGATGTAATTAACGCTTATTGTATTAGATTTATCTCGAATACATAGGGATATTCGAAAGTGAAGGTAATTATACTTAACGATTCAAGGCTAATTTAGACCGCTCGCGTGGATGAATAATATTTCTAACTTAAAACCAAGCATTATTTACAAGTTTTCTCGTTTATAAATACTATTTTCAACTGGACCAAAACCTAATCTACGCGGTAGGAGTTTTTAAAAGTAGTTTTGATATAGTTGAAAAACTTACGAATATCATACCGTTTTTTATATACGTCGACCTAATAATATGCCGTAATAACCTGGTTACCAGCTAGTTTATAATATCAATATACATGAAAAAACCTAAACAGACCTTATAAATTTATATTTCATTTTCATTCAATATAAATTTGAACGTTTAACACGTCGTCGCCTATATCAAACCAATTTTATCGAATTATAATTAGACGTATAGTTTTCAGTTAATTTCAATATTTAAATCACCTAGTCTGAATATCCGTTAATTTGGCTTTAATTTACTCTATTTCAAGAACAACTTAGGCGAAATCAAACTTCAGGATAAATACGAAAGTCTATTATATAGGGTATTATATTAATTGTAAAGTAAACGTTTTATAACTTATAGTATCTTATAAACGGGATATATCGGATTAAGTTAACGTTGAAGAGGTAAAATGTATATTTACAAACGCGAAGAACTCAGTATTTGCTGGTGACCTATCCTTTTAGATAACGTTGAAATATACCGAAGGATTATTAATACTTGTTATCGATTCGTCCATTACACAAAATATCTCTTTAAAGAAAAAAAGAAAAACCTTAATTATATATTATTGTCTGACCTACGAAAGTATATCAAATATGGGCTAAATAGAGTTAAATATCAAGGTACTAAGTAAAAATAGAAAAGGATACAAAGGTCTTTCGTATAGGACTTATATATACGGTGCGTATATGGCCAGTTACATGCTCTCGTACATAATGCTTATGGACTGCGCCCTGACCGCGCCCGGGCCAGATACTGCACATCTCCTTATATGTACAGTCATGTAACCTATAGAATCAATGGCCAATTGCCCAAGTCTATAACAATCAGTTACTTCAACTAGAACTTTGAATAGACTACGTTACAACGATAAAGTTCTATCAACACAAATCAGTGATTATTAGGTGAAACATAAATAAGCTAGGTAAACGAAGAAACTACTTTCAGGTTACGTTCTATAATTACGTAAGATAAATGGAAGAATTTTGTAAAGAGACCCAGTTGTGAATCCTGCTATTTACAAGATATAAAAACGAATACTTTTAATGTGCCATGACTTATATGCACTTTAAGGTGGCGAAGGTATCTATATTATCGAAAACACCACAAAAATTTTTATTCAACCAGTTTGAAGAGCTTTTGGATTGACCGCATAAAAAGTTTTCAGGATGATTGAGTTAATAAAACTATCAAACGATTAACTTAGTACTATTACAGAAACTAGTACTAGAAATATAAATTTTCGAAATGACTATGTCACACGACCATTAACTATAAACACCAACTATAATGGATAATAACCTATAACCTACCCTTTTACATTAATCCTTTCCTCTATGCACTATTAAATCTTTGTTACGGTAACTTCTATAGACGTCGTAATTGACACCATTACCACTCACATTAGGAAGAAATCAATAAAAACCCTATGAATAACCTTCATCAAGCAGTTTAATAACGACTTATGGCTTATAGAATTTGACGAAAACTCTACACATGTATAACTAACTTATTACGTTTGAAACTTTTTCTTCGACATTGATTACGATGATTAAGACTCTATTATCGAGGATTGGTATAATTATGTTGAATGTTTTAGGGATTAGAGCCTAGATATGTGGAAAATATTCAAGAGGTTAGTTAAAGTTAAATTGAGGGCTAACTTACGCGAACAAGAAATATCACTCCCATTGAATGTTGGAAAAGATGGTAATTTGGCGAAGATATTATACAAATATTCTACAAATAAAGATTCTTAATGGATACATAAAAACGAAGGTAAATGTATCGTTAACGATAACATCTTTGAACGGCCAAATAAACGTTCAAAAGACTATTCCGAAGCCCAAATAAATTCTCTAAACTATTCTATCTTATTAAGACAACACGCCGGTATTGTTCGTAATGAGAAATCAATCGATCTACGTGTAATAGGTTGTTAACTTTAGAAATTAATTAAGTTAGTACCCTACTAGAAAACACGGCAATACTTATAGAACAATTATTAAATTCATGGTAATCGTTGAATTCCCTACGGAAACCCTTAATTCCCTTAACACGTTTTATTCAAGGAAACGCGCCAACACAAGATATAAAGATAGAACGACTTAACACACGTATCCACTATAAATATAACCATTATATTTTTTCTTCTCAATTTTACTAAAGATAAATATCCTGCCAATTAACACCAAGACTTTTCCCAACACCACCAGTCGAAAGTTTCAAAGGCTTTTTACAACTAATACATCACTTTTCCTACTCTAAATATTCCCATGATAGATACGGATTGCACGATAATCACAACCTTCGTAAAAACTTGGTGAGGAAAAAAGAAGTATGAAATTAAGCCGTACGATCTCCTGAACGTTAAGTGATGACGTTTCTTTAATATTTTCCGCTAGAAAAAGATTGAATTGTCTATATTTTAATTACTATTTCCCAATATCATTATCAGATAGAACGAGGATTACTATATAGAGCATTTAACGAATTTCTTGGAGTTTCGAAATATATACAATAATTTGATAGGTTATTTTCAACACGATATTAACCTCGCCTTATTCCACACGGATTTAAATATTATGACGTAATCATATATACTACATTATGGGAAAAAATAGAAACAAAAGATGTATTTTTCAGTTATGTTCTTAATAGGAGTATGCTTTACGAACAAGCTATGGGTAATGTGAAAGATAATAAAAATATATTGTACTTAAAAGTCTGCTAGGCTATCACGGGTTGCAAAAAGTTTAAATACGTCTTATAATTCCCTAACGCCTCCTTTAAATTCTTTTTAGTCAGTTTTGATTATCTTTTTCAACCGTGAAAGCATGAGTTAAGAGATCGACTGATATATACCCCTTATATATCAATTTTATCGATAACTATATAAATTAAACTATACATATGACATCAATCATTAGTTCTGCAGGCCTAGTAAATACGGTTGATAAAAGGTTGTGACGTGAAAGCCTAACTACCAAAATATATGAGAAGGACGATATTCCTCTTTTAAACGTTTTTGAATCATCTACGTAAGTATTATACTAAATGATGTTAGATATATGGTAAAAAAAGTTACAGATCAAGAAGTTACAATACTACTGAACGCAAATCGAAACAACTAATATACCAAACTTATTATGCCTCCACTTTTCAACTTGGAATACATTAAAAAAGTTACAAACTTTAAAGTTTCGTGGTAATAATAAAAGAAAAAAAGACACAAAGTTATCAATTCATATAAATATATTGGCATTGGGTTCAAATTAATGTATTAATACATCGATCACGCCTTTTTATACCGTTTAACAAATAAAGACCACATCATTATCATAACGACGAAAATCTTAAACTTATACACTTATTTACTACTTGTGATCGTTACGAAAAATAAGTCTTTTAAGTATTATATCATATACTTAGTTAATACGGTACTTGATAGAAGTCTATCCCAAGTATATCGCACTGCAAAAGGATAATAATACTATTACAGAATTTTAGTATATGGATATTAGTAAAATGAGAGTAAGCTTTAGCTCTGGAAAATCACTCTTTTTACCAGGATTAACAAAGGTAATGATAGTCGTTAGACCTATTATCCTTCATATCTTAAAATCACATACAATTTTTCATATTTGTTTCAAAAATATGAAAAACGTTGGTGCTAACGTTATTATTGAAACCCACGAACTTATAAAAGGTAACCAACGATTTCTACCTAGTTTAATATAAGGACATCTTTAGTTCTACCTTTTAGGATCAATGGAAGTAGTATTAAACCTAACGCAATTGAATCTTATCAATTGCATCAATGGTTTAATTATCCGATGACTAATATATTATATAGAAATTTTAAGGCGGTTGACCTTAAATACATGAATTTATCAGCGTTGAAGACTATTGAACGGCCTTTCCATCACTACTAAAGACATTATCAAACCGCCTCAAGGTTTAATTTCACGCCGAAAAAACCCAAAATTTTAATTTTGAAGTTTTAGTTAACATATTCTATTTGGATAGCAAACCTATACTTTTTGTTATCGGCTTCATGATAACCATTCATAGCGACGAATTCCTCAATATCATTGGAACAAAAAAACATAAGAAATATTACGTAATTCTTTAATTAACACATATCTAAAACCCACAGATATATTCATTTACGATATTGGTACCGACTTTAATGCGATGAATTTTTCAATTTCAATTAAATCGATTAGGATTTAGTGTAATAGGTTCTCATAAAAGCTCACTAAGATATTTTCAAAGTCGAAAAAGCTTACATACTGTTGTGAAAAGCCCACGATATCCGTATCTTGGAGACTAGCAGTTTTACAAATACACAAACACAGCTATACATAGTAGTAGAAGGCCTGAACAACATTATAGGATCTAACAATTTATACCAACTTTACTAGTATTTAAAGCGTACACACGTATAACGACCAAATCACTACTATAGTTAAATATCTCAAAGCGGATTATAGTATATAGTAAAGCTTTAAAGAAATTGCAGAAGAAATTGGTACACCATTAAATCAACGATATCTTGTATATTGAAAACGAACCATTTAAAACATACTTATTATTCCTGTATTTTCAAAGTCAATTCTTTACTTAGAAGAAGGAAAATAAAATGGGATGGAATTTACAAAATATTAAGTATAGACAATCTTGATGTAGTAGTTAAACCGCTAACGGTTTTATTACTTTTTGCATCATATATACAATACTGTGTAGAAGACTCTTTTAGTACAATAAAGATCATTAAGATGAATACCCTTCAATCAAGTAGGTTACCTCATATAACTCTTCCCAGAAGATTCTTGATACGCCAATAGAATATCAACATCGCATAAAATTGCCTAAAAATATAAATATTTAAAATGAAGAAAGTGCCGAAGATTATGAGCCTAGAAATGCATATATAACGGTAAAGGTCTTTTGAAAGGTGAAGTATAATTGAAACCTCGCCTTTGAGTTGCAAGTAAAAGGTATTATTAATACATCAGGTAATATTTTTAAGGCAAACAACTGAATTAAGATCGACAACTTCCTTATATGAGAATTTATTTAACTTATTAAGTTAGCGCAATTGAAAAGGTAAGACGTCACTATTTTCAAGTCGGTGATAGTTTATGAAGTTCAAGATAAGACTATGAATAGAGTGTACAAAAGTTTAGAGGATTATGAGTTAAGTATAGAGAAACAAAAGTAAATATTAGATCCTAGATTCATCACCTACAATACAAAAATTTAACCAGTTTTTAATTATTACAATTACTACCAGTTTTACTGCTAACGAAAGCGGTGAGTTTACATTTCATAACTATAATACTACGAAAACATATGTGTAGGTCGCCACAAATTTGGAATAGATTATGTTATTACAGTTGCCGAGTAAATGAAAGGATAAGTTTCTTACTAAAACAGTTATATAATACGACAAACACTTAAATAAACTAATATAAATAGTTAATTATTGGTTTTTTACCATGCTAAATGTAATTTAGGAATAAGCTAAAAATGAAGACATGAACTCTTTACCTATGCTTGTTGATTACATAAGGTAAAAACTTTGATATCCTTAGCATGTATATAAACGATATTCTTTTCGTTCAAAATTCAAAGTTTATAGCAGAGAAATAATTCGTCATCGAAAAGTTAGGCTTTTGGAATTGTAAGTTAATTGAGACGTTAGCCAAACAAATATAACTGTATATTAACAGATATTTATTGCGTATTTATAGTAGTTAAGATATCCGCGATAAGTAATTTAACTTATATTAAAAAAGATAAACTATGAGTTTTCACAAAACTAATATAACCATTCAAATAAAACTACTGCGATACTTGAAATAATGGTATTGAGCAGCCTACAGCGCCACATTATATTATCTGAAGATATTTTACTATTTATAGATTGCGATATAAATTCAATATTGAAAACATAAAAACTTCAACAGGTCAAATCCACGGAGTTAATAGTAACTTGATAATTCGGATGAAGGAATTTATATGATTCCATTAAACTTAATAATGACAAAGTTGATGACTTTAACAGATAACCTTTTCATGATTAATATGAACTTTACCCCGCAAATCAAAGTTCTTATAATACTTGTTGATGAGGAAAGGTTTAATAAAGAATTTTTGAATACGTAAACCTTCGTATATTACATATTCGTTAGATATAAACATAAAATACGAAATATCGAAGTATAGAAAGTTCATGGTATAAATATAAGCTTGAATATTGGTATAGTAATTGACGGCATGTTAAGGACTATAACCAAACAGCTGGGATTGCCTTTGATACTTAAAATTATATATATAAATTCCTGGAACTTTTACGAATACCTGTCAAAGTTAGGTACAACCAATAAGAAACGTTTAATAATAGACGTAATATTTTCAAAAAAAAAACATACGGAGCCCAGAAAATGAATGAGTTCCGGCAAATTAATGGTAAAAACAACCATGTTAAATCTATGACCAAAGTCGCGCCTAATAATTCTCTGGGACGGTTTTTGGATAATGTGTTACGACTCAAGCATGATGGCGGGTTAGGAAGCAAGCCAGCATGCAGCTGAGCCACTTAGAGCCTGAAATCCAACACATCAGGCGGGGATCACCTCTCCTTTGTCAGCAGGGAAATGACTAAGCCAATCACGTGATTAGGATCAGTGGGATCAGTACTGATCCAAGTGATCCAGGATCAGCGGGCTCAGCACTGATCCAAGGGATCCAGTACTGAAGACGGTATGAAGGCACGGATATATAAGGACACGGTCATCACCACATAGATAGTATTTCCTTCATAGCTCTTCAGTTGTCAATCTAAGTATTCAGTCTACACATCTGAATAGCCTCGCGGCTTTTAATCATTACTTGCACGGTTGCGATATTGTTCACTCAGCACCTCTGCTACCTTCTTGATAACATAAACCCTTTGAAACCTTCTATATACTCACAGGTATTTAGTGTGATCATTACATAATGATAGTTTGACTGTACGGATTGAGTGCGATAAAAACCATCAGGTATATAGTGCGAGGAAACATAGATACACTGGAAAACTAAGAAAAACTTTTAGGATAACGGAAGTAGTAGTAGCGTATAAGAAAAGCATGTTTGAACCTACTAGTATAAGATAAGTAATTAGTGGCGTACAAGTTTTTAATATACACAAGTCTGTAACGGAAGATTTTGACCGTGAGTTAAAGAAGTCGGGACTCGTGATTATGAGGAAAAGTGCCGTGATTGAAATAAATTGAGATGCAAACTACTTGGAATTAACAGGGAACTGGCATACTGATTACGGATAGAATCTAGGCCTTACCTTAAATAAGTGGTCAGCCATACTCATGTACGTGTACAAAACTAAAATCCGCAAGTGTTAGAATAGCAGTTAATTTTAGTACATTCAAGTCAACTATATTGACAGTTAGTGAATTACACGAACTGCGAATGAACTGTAGTTTGGAGGATTCACTGTTTTAACTGCAAGTCAAGTACAGTAGGTACCCACTTCAGACCAGGACACGGGCCAAACAGTTGGCCATACGAATTAGTGTGCAGACCGGCGAGAGGTCTGTCAAACTTGGAAGTAACAATATAACCACTTTCAATGAAATACCAGTTATTCCGACCAGAGATTCGAATCGACTTCGTTTTAACGATAGAGGCCTCCCAACAGATATCCTTATTATTTAACGCTAATTCGTAGGCGAAAATTAAAAAACCTTAATCGAGTGAAGTAGAAATAATTAAAAAATATGAATATATTGAAATTTCTTAGCTTACCTATTTTGTAACATTATTCGTAGTGGGGTGAAAGTTAATGCTTAGGTATTAATTCAACGCCATTTAGTTGTAGAGGCGTTTCTCAAAGCTACTTATTCAGTTTGTGCTACAGTCGTTAACTATTATCTGGAAACCCACATAAAAAAGCTTTGACAGCTTAAGATACATTTTACATAGACTAAAACGTTTATAATCTCTATAATCATTAAGGTAAAAACTTGGGTTAATTTTTGAATAAATATAAGTCAATATAAGTCCCTAACTAGTTTTCAAAATGGTTTTACAATAAAGTTGACGGATAACTCGCTTCAAAAGCACTCAAAAACTGATAAAGGTTTCAAAAATCCTTCGTAACAATCTAACTGATGCAATATTCGCCCACAAACATCATAATTACGATAACAGGATCAAATAACATGTTGTAACAAAAGTTGAAAATGCTTTCTTAATAGTATACTGATAGTTACCTTGTAGTCCGGGTGGCTAGTAATAAGAGAAGCGTATGTAATTTATATTGACGCGATAATAAACTTTTCGTAATTAGGAACCCAAGTTTGGTCCCAGTACATAAAACACTATTATATTTTACCGTATATTTTGAAAGGAATACGTTTAATTATTCATCGTTGTTAATAAAAATGTTGATGGTGAAATGCGGATTATTTATATTTATGAAATCAATTTAACGTGTATATATAACGTATCAAGTAATAGCAGCTTTCTAGATGCTTTAAAGATTATCTTTTGCCAAAATTTCGTAATTTTCGGAAATAGATTTGCTGATGATAATAAGGCGAAGAATACACAAGTTTGGAAATAGGGAAGTAACTAGTCATTCGGGGCGAATAGAACGTAATTCACGGTCCAAGAGACGAAAATTCAAACGGTATCAAAATAATTTAAGGTTTCTCTATAGAAATACATTGAATTGTATGTAATGCGTTTCTTAATTGTAAGCAAATTTGAAACTTGGAATTTAAAAAACGGTTTTAACCAACGAATTTATCTTTGAATAAGTTATTTTATTATTATAAAGCATTCTAAATTTCTATACTTTATAAGAATAGTAAAACGGTGGTAGGCCCTTTGAGAGGAGCCTAGAGTCGCATGCATTGAAACGCAACATGCTGGGAGTGATTCTTATGAGATAGAGCTACAGTATGCGTCAGTATAGAAACTCATATTACGGGAGATCGCGCTGCACCGCAGGGTCCTAGGGCATTGGTTGTAGGGTGCAGGGGGACTTACTGGTAAGTGCGTAACTATGTTGTTTTATAGGGAGAGGTTTTAGATCAGGGGCGGTTTAAATAAGGGGTCCTTGATTATTTTATGACTTAACTCATAGGTTACTGTGCGTGCTAGGCTCCTCCCACAACACGTTTTAACTATTATAAGCTGTGTATAACGGGTATATATGCCTATATATACATGTACAGGGGTTTCTACCCACCTTTATGCATTTTTCTTTCGCGCATTATTTTATGAGTTTTTCTTTCACAACAAAAACTTTCAAAACCCCTTTTTTCAAAGCTTATTCAATTATATTCCTAGTGTAATGAGACGTTTGGCAGGAATTAAAACAGCAACTTTACATTATTATACCAGAGTTACATTCCTTACGCATATGTGTTTTTGGAATATGAGGCACCTAAGGTTTTTTATTGGAGGGATAGCGTAGGGTTATATGGGCCCACACGAGCCTCAACGAAGCTAGCGTTACGATCCCTTCCACCAGTGTCTACAGGAATATTTCGTCGAAACTAGTGTGACTCTAAGAGTTGGCACTTTCCAGTGATAGTAAATTACAAAAAAACGATAAAAGATAAGGTAACCTTAGCATCAAGCTTAGTATTCTATGTTTTCAAAAAAAATTACAAGTCCTCAAAATTCCTTGTTGTAAATTTCGTAATTAAATTTTAAGGACTATCAACGACCAGAGAAATATATCACAAAGCGAAGGTCTCTTTTCCCATCGCACTGAAACAGGCAGTCCTTTGAATCCCATCTGGAATATTTGGTTTTTAGAATATTTTCTCATTTAAGGTCTTATTAGGCGAGGATAGATTTCGCGAAAAACAAAAACTTACATCCTGGGACGAACCTTTCTTGTTAGGCCCTGTACAAAAATAACTTATTGTTTAATTAAATTTTTGAAAAGGCAAGTATCTATTGAATTATTTTTAATAAATTGTCAACAAACACAATGAACACTGACAACATTCGTATCAATAATAATGAAGTAAGAATTTAAATTTCTAGATGACGCGCATTTTTTCAGATTTATACGTATTACGATTTTAGCCTCGATAATTAGTTTTAATACTGGGATTTTTAAGCACTAAACTTGGATTGAAATGTATCAAGGATGCGTTTAACAGTTCTTAAGCCGTTTTATACATATGAAACCTGAAAATTATTATTATTCAAAATATCACTCAAGTGAATGAAAACGTTGTAAAAATGAAAAGAAAAATAGTAAGGAATGATCGTATAGAGTTATTTAATATACTGTTAAAAATTAATTGGTATGATAGAAAATTTGAAAAAAGTTACTAGTTGTTCAAAAAAAGCAAAACTGATATAAAACCCAATTTTTCACTTTTCGTCTTTTTCGCCCAAGAATTTATGAATAGCAACTTGAACGTCAAATCTGGTGGATTAAATAAAGCGTTAAATATTATGATTTTTTTGTTTTATTATAGGAAGGAAGTATTGTTCAGTTTCTAGAATCACATTAAACTATCGATAATCAATGTAAAAACATAGATTACCTTTAGATTTGCTAATGAAAAACACGGGGGCACCCTTCAAAAAAGCTATATATATATATAGATAAAACTTTCGTTTGATGTCTTTGTTAGTACTCCCTATAATATCAGTAATTTTTCCTTTGAAATTCCGTTTAACAGATACTAGGGTATTTCTCAACATAATTTATAGTTTTTGTTTTTAAAAAATATTTCATAAGCGATTTCCAAACAGTAAGAAAATGATTTATCTCCAAGGATTTTGTTACAAAATAGTATGAATTCCTTGAAATATCCTGAGGATCATCTTTAATAGGAACAATATGCTTAAGAGCTAATATTTTATGAATATATTTGAAAGAACAGATATTAATTGCATGGTTTCAATTCTATTTTTACGTACCTTCAGGGGTATTACCTGAAAAACCATGGTTTTCACACTTTTAAGTAACTTTTAATTAGGTAAGAACTCTCGATCCTATACCTAGTAGCCATCTGCTTCTTCCAAAAGTTGTATATACTCTTAAGCAACGTAAATTACTTACTTTCATTTCATCTAAAGTGTATCTCAAATAACGTTGATTTATTGACTGAGCACAATATTAGACTCATAAAAATATTAATATTCATATTCATTGATATCTTAACAAGTTATGAAAATGTACAGCGGAAAATTATAAACGGTAAAATATTGTATAAGTTGATTAAGTTGTTAAGATAAAATACAATGACGCGATACTTTTTATCAATAGGTCAATTCTTTACTAATAGGGTTATAATATGTATAATCCTTGTTAATCTAAAAACTATAACATTAGTAGAATGAAGAAAGAAACTAATAACAAACAATAAATCGTATATAAATCATAAATAAATCGCCGAGTCTTATCAAAGTGTTTCAACTATTTTATACGATTATATATAAAAGTGATACTGTTTTTTCCTCATAGACGATAAATCTATTGACGACTATAAAATGAAAGTTCGTATTGACGTTGGTGCCGAAGTTATTTGAGAGTTATGCTTGATTTAAGGGGAAAGTTTGAATCAGGTGGTTATTTGCTTCCTATAGCCAATATAAGCCGTATTTTTACAGCAAGATAATTCGACTTAATTGACTTAGGTAATATGTAGTTTAATACCAGCTCATAAAGCATTTACACTTATAACTATAATATCTCTTTAATTATTGAGCACGGGTACATTACCGTTGATAACCCTACTGAGAACCTTATCCTCATTATTATTATTATTAATACAACCTCGTTATTACTGTTATATTACATACAAAGTTGTAAAGTAGTCCTCAAATAAATTTAGCCACAACGACCTATGTGTTATATCTTTTATTGAATATATTGAAAGATTTTCCACATTAACTACTAAATATGTAATATCTCATTGAAGAGATACAATTTTTGGGTTAATTTCCAAGATATACCACTGGTTATAGTTAATGAAACTTTTTGAACGTTGAAAGAAACGTAAAATCGTTTACAAATGCTTATTTTTACACTTGTAAACCCAGCAGTAACGTCACATACCACGATAATATTTTAGTAATGGATGCGATACATTATAATAGAGGGGTTTAGGTCAACATTAACGCCGTTACCGCCGCAAACGTATAGAATTTAGATTGAAGTTTTCAATATCTTCTGTATTTATCACAATATTAACGTAAAAATATTGTCCCTTATATTAATGAATTTTTCCTTTTATATAATTCACGTAATATTGTAAAATTCTATATCTGATTATGTAATTTTACGGTGGAATGATTTCCAAGTCAATACAATGGATTACGTTTAATTTATTCAAAGTAAACTCTATAGAGTTAATCATCGAACTTCTAGTTGAAATTGGAGAAATATAAGGTATCGTTATCGTGGAGTAATTCAATACAACGTTTAATTGAGAACTGCGTGAATTTTACATTAATCTTGATTATAAAGTTATTATACTATAAAAACTACGCAATGACAATTTAATTTAGAATAAAGAGATAATTTAATAACGTAAGTATATTAGTAACTATCTCAAAATATGAAGTTTTACGATAAATATAACTAATAAGTTAACCTTTTGTAATTTTATAAATATGGTCAATTTGCGAACGAGGTATTAATTTTTGATGAAGATCATTTGTATTTTTTCGGTTAACCCTTTATCAATGATTAACATAGTATATTACGCGATTCAAAGACTACAAGTTGAGTTTGAACGCATGAGTTGAAAAACTATTGTAATACTTGACGGTTTAAGTTTGGGTTATTAAAATATACAGCTATAAACTATAATCGTCGATAACTATTGCGATACCGTTGAAAAACAATAATTTAGGATTATATGTAAAGTGATGAAGCTAAAGCTATCGTTCAAATTTTTGAATACTATTGATAATCCTCGATAAAAAGGGAACAGAATCCCCTGCTAAAAAACTGCTATAGTACTAGTAATAAGGTGTAGCCTAGTTTTTTAATTGTTTACGTGGAATAAATATGATTATGGGAATTGTGGGAATATTGTAAGAACGTAGTAATCGTTAATACTAGATCCCTAGCAACTACTAGCTCAAGCACCAGATTGTAATATGATATCGCTAAAGAATTTTTATTTTTGGTTTCAATTTTTAGATATATAGGATAGGCATTGTAATATATATTCATATGATTACGCTTGGAATAAAGATTTAAGCGTTTTGGGCAAACTCATATGCATTTAAGGCTAAGATAATTACGGTCATTATTCGTGTTAGCGAATTCTTTTTAAAATTATACTTTCAAAATCACTCGTTATTGTAAACTTGCCGAGTTTTCATTATAAAACAAGCGGTTTGTAAGATGAAATGGGAGTCTAGTCTTCGATATAATTAAAAATGTTATCATTATTTATAAGACACTTATTAATTGAGTTCTTCACTGAATTATTATAGTATGCTATCCATACCCTTGATTTTTAATTATTATCAACTGAAATTTTTACTACCAGGAGATTTATCGAATAAGTATAAGGTTGCTTTATATAGGTTTTTTGTTTTTCTACCTCGTTTCGACATCTCGAGATATTGAGAGATAAAATAATTCGTATAATACACGGTTTAAACGCGTTGGAAAATAAACGTATTAATAATCCTTGTATTTATTCAATTGGTTCATATGATATTTAAAAATGTTTGATTTAACGTTTTTCATTATTCGTAATTCGTATAAACTATAGGCAGATAAAGATAGCTGACGAGTATTTTGTGTAAAGGTTTGTATATTTATCACAATCTACCAAATATGTAGTTAAATGAATGATTATTGAGTGTTTCCTTAGAAAGGAAACGATTTAAAATTATGATTCGATCAAAAAAAAAACTTGTAATTTATTATCTTCTGGTTTAATTCTCGTTTCGTTTTTGTCAAACAATATAATTCAAATCCTGATTTCCAATCACCAATCACTTCTAGAACCAACGTAATCTAAGGATCGGGATGGAAGAAGCGAAGATGTCTGTAAAGAAAATTTTGTACTTCATCGAAAGATTATTATTACTTATTAGCTGTCTCGATACGAGTAGACTATATGTGGTGTTGTTGCTTAACTTTATTACCAATTTTCGAACGTTTTGCACTACGGTCTTGGGTAAATACTTTTTTTTAACTTTTAAAACAGATCGATAATATATGTATAATAGGGTCTTTTATAACGTAAAAAGTCCAATATTTTTTAGAATATTTTTAGTTTTTTCAAATTTCGTTGTAATTTCCAGTTGCTGAAACCTTAAATGCGCTTTTCTCATAAACAAAATCCATGATGAAGAAGCTGAATAGCTTTATATACTAAATGCTTATAAGAGACTTTTTGGATACAAGCAAGAGATTAAATTCATTGAGCAGCAATAAACCCTGTTTTCATACGGAAAATTTCATTGAAAACATTGGGGAGAAATTTAAAATGTTGTCAATAAGATATTTATATAAATAATCAATATGCTTAAGAGATTTGTTTATGAAAATTTGAGTATGTGCTAGAGAGTTACAAAGGCCCATTAACTTTATCTTCATTTTTCAATTCTCGATAATTAATAAAAGTAAAATGATTACGGTAATCAGAGTATACGAAATTTTTGAAAAACCTTAGTTATTCTTACGATAGTAATCTATTTTATCTTTGTCAAAACATTATGATATTATTCTGTAAAGAAAATGGATCATTTTTAAGGACAGTTCGTTTATTTAGATGTCAAAACTTTATAATATCATGACGTTTCCAAACTCTATGAATAAAGCGTTAAAGAACGAAAACCAATAAAGAAAAATGAGAAACTTTATCGTAATACTACATGCGATATTTCTTGTAGAATCAATAAAATCATTAATTCAAAACAGCTTTATCTTGTTTTCAAATAAGCTATCAATAACATTTGAATTTCATATATTACTAGCTATCAATAAGTTGAACCTTCATTCTTTATAATTTAAAGGTATCGAGAATATTTATATCCGTCCAAACTTCTTGATAAAATGAATTTACTCATTATATTTATAAGGCGTAAGTTTTGTTGATAATATTCATATAAGTGTTTTATGCTATTTGAGATATCAGGAATTTTCAAAGCGTTTTGATATTCTATAAAAAGTGACGTATACAAGATGAATTAGACATATCTCAATTATTTATTAAAACTTTGGCAATTTAAGGTTTCGGAATATTCGTCATACCTAAATCTTGAATTATATCTATAACTATATTTTTAAGGGAGTAAGCATACCTGGATCATTAATCATATGATAGAGGAAAGCTGGTTATGTTGGTGAAGATACCATTTGCATAGTTCTAGTGATATCTTTAAATTCCACCCCAATAACAGGTTAGACACTGATTTTATTTTGAATATCAATAGATGGAGAGTTTATATAATAGTCGTTAAAGGCCATTTCTATAGGTTTCGCAATTAGTAAAGATAGGTTCCTTATTTTATTTCGTTGAAAGAAAGCTTAAATATGTTCAAATCTCCTAGCCCAAGAAAACATTGAGTTTTCCATTTCAGTAATGATGTTTCTACGTGTTTTTAGCGATACTTTTTGTAAGTTGAGATTATTTTAGAAGATGATATCTATATTGAACCATTTCGTAAATAATTAATTTTAATATATTGAGGTATAGCAACGAAAATATTCTCAAGCAATTTTTCGCAAAGTTTATATACAATATTGAAAACTGTTTCGTTCGGGATACTTAAACAGATATCGTCTGACGTAATGTACTATTGTATAAGAGTGCTCTTTTGACGATTTAAAAATGATGAAGAGTATATCGAATTTGCTATCGCTTAAGGTAATAAAAACTGAAACATCAATATATCCATTATTAGAACATCATTAAATTGCGGTATATTCAATTTAGTTATAATAACAGTTAGTTGATTGTATTGACTGCAAATGTACCGTAGTTCGTGAGATGAACTACATTAACTACAAGTCAAATGCACTAGGTGTAAACTTCACACTAGGTTATAGGCCACGCAGTTGCGCATACAAATTAGTGAGAATACTGGCTAGAGATCTATTAAACTTAAAAGTAACACATCACCATTTCGAATTCAATAATAGTTACTTCTATCAAAGATTATAATCGACTACGTTTCAATGATGGAAGGGTACAAACATTAATCAATGATTATTAGATTAAATATAGATAAGCTATAGGTAAAAAAAGTTACTTTTCACTTTTTATAATCGATTCATGGAAGGTAGAAGAAAGATTCTTGCAAAGGAACCTGCTGCTAATTATTCTGTTTTCAGGTAGCAAAAAGGAAATATTTTAACTGTGCTGTTATTTAGGCATTTGAAAGTAGCGATAGTATCGCTAATATCACCGAAAACACTAAGAAATCTTTAATAAACCATTTTTGAAAGAAGAGAGTAAAGATTAACCACTAAAAATCTCTTAATCATTAAATTAGCGAACGACTAAGTCAATACTATTACAGGTGTTACGACTGAAAATGGTAAATAGCAAATACGACTAAGTTACACGACTCATTAGTTACAAACAAAAACTATGACGAAAAATAACCTACGGTCCACCCAACCTCCTACACCAATCTTTCCCCCTTTATATTTTTTAATTCTTATTACGATACCTTTCAGAAACCCCAAGTTCGATATGGTCAATGACCACACTAAAACAAAAGAAACTAAAAACCTTGGATTTACGTTTGATGGGAACTTTAACAACAACTTTTGTTTAATGGATCCGATGAAAACTCTATTTCCAAACTCGTAACTAATATATTAGCTTACTATATCCTTTATTTGTAACCCATTGGAACCAATACGAATACAAAGGCGCTCGATAACTTCCAAATGAAATTTAGGAATTCTATTTTCAAAATTTGGCAAACGACAAATAAACAGGCTGGGATCATGTTAAAGACTGAATTATCTGATTGGAGCGTTGATCTCCTTATAAAGAAAGAGAAAGAAAGTAATCAGATAAACGTATTTTACGAATACGCTATAGACAAGGACTTCAAATGGGTATATAAGAGTAAAGACAAAGTTATTGATGACAAAATCATCCCTTAATTCCCTCATATACATTCGCAAAGTCAAAATCAAACCCAAATATGTTCCTTCAACCCTTGGGCTTATAAACCTTAATAGACTAATATCACCAACTATGAGGGATTAATTAACCCACATATGACAAGTTCTCGGACCTACGGTCAATCTGAAACCTACTAGTCAATTAAGTTGAAAAACGTGCCAAAATACTCTTCTTCTAATAAAATAATGGTCAAATTCTCTACGATATACTTCAATCTCATTAGCATATTGGATTTTAATGAATTTATTAAGAATATATCGGCTTTACGCGCGAGCCTATTTTGAATACAATCATTGGCCTTTTCACTATAAAATCTGTTCAAGGTAATTATCTTGTTTAGTAATACTAATATTTGCCTTGACATTAATGATAGAGAGATCTAACGAGTCTTTACAACAATTATATTTCTTTTCCTACTCAAATGTTCTCATAATTAATCTAAACTAAACGAGAATCAGTACCTTTATAGGAATAAGAGAGAAAAATTGAAGTATACCGGTAAATTATATAAAGTTTTCGATGTCAAGTTACGACTCTTCCTTAACATTCTTCGTTCAATAAATATTCAATTGCCAGGCTTTCACTTGATTTTACCCGGTATCTTTACCGGCTAGACCGAGAATTACTACCTCTGGTATTTAGTAAATTGTTCGTTGTTTCTAGAGATGTACAATAATTTTTAAAGTCTCTTAAAACACGACATTAAACTCGCCCAATATTATACCAATTTAAACATCGTTAAGTGATCATATATACCAATTTTTAATAAATAGTCGGAAAACATAATGAAACTCCTCAATCAGATACTTAATAGGCTGATTATTTGCCGATGAAATATATAGAATATAGGAACTGGTAAAGATGCACTATATTAATAGGTTCGCTAACCTGTCATAGGCTACAAAAAGTTTTAATACGTCCTACAATAGCTTGACGTCTCTTGTGAAAGATTCCTTAGTTAATTACGGTTATCGGTTACTACTTTCACATTACGGGTGCCAGGTTCTATTAATATGTACCTTTAAATTCATAATTTGAACGAAGATGATAAAAACCTAATTTATAGGTATTAAATCAACCACAAGTACAAAAAGCCTGAAACATACGATTAATAAAGGGCTAACTATATGTCTGACCGTCGAAATGAAAAAGGAAAATGATATTCCAGATATTGAAAGTTTTTAAACCAGCCATGCAAATTCCCTCTAAATATTAAAAGGCATTTGATTTACAGAAAACCAGGTTGCAAGTTAACACACTATATTGTTGCCAAACATTAATCAAAACAGGTGATTTATCATATGTAATACATCTTCATTTCTAACTAAGAATACATCAAACTCGTTACAAAATTTGAAGGCACGGAATAACGGGATAAAAAGATAAGATCAAAGCTATTGGATACTAAGATAGTAATATGAACTCAAAAACCATACAATAACTAATCGACCGTGCCTTTTAATATTAATTACCTTATAAGTCAATATCCTTATTATTGTTATAACCATAAAAAGTCTAGCTCTATAATTATTTTTACTATTAGCAGTTGTTATATAGAGTAATGATTTTAGTGAATTATAACAAATATTGTAGCAACAGAGTATTGAACAGTCTATTATTTACAACACATCGCATTATAGTATGATACTGATATTATTACAGAAATTAAGTACATGGATGCTAGTAAAGCCAAAATTGGCTTTGGACTTTGAAAAGAATTTTTTTCGCCGGAATTGGTGATCATTACAACCGTCGTTAAGCCTATTATATTTGACATTTTGAAATCTTCTACCCCTTTACTCCTTCATCCTGAACATAAAAAAAACCTGGATATTAATATCGATATCCAAATAAATGAACTGGTAAAAGGTAATAACCGAAGATTTATATTTAATTGAATTAAATATATTTATAGTTTTACCTTTAAAGGTTGGATGTTTTAATATTAAACTTGACAAACTTAAAGCTTCGTTAACTATATTAACGGATGAACCATCTGACGACTAATAGATTATATGAAGTTGTTGAAACGTTCAGTTTTGAAAATTTGTATTTGTCAGAGTTATAAGCAATGAAATTGATTCTGTTTTATTGCCAAACACACTTTTAAACTCCCATAAAATTTTAATTCACGTTGAAAAAAATGAAACCTCAACTTTTAAGTTTTGATTGACGAATTTTACTTAGATGGCAAGCCTATACCTTACATCATTAACTTCGCAACGATGTTTCAAAACATCAAGTTCCTTAAGACTATTAAGACAAAAAATACTAGAAAGATGTTACGTACATTGTAGATTAATACTAACCTGTAACCCAGAAATATACTAGTTTGTGATGCCGGTGTAAACTTTATTACAAAAAAGTTTTAAGCTAATACCAAGTCGATAGGTTTTTAGTGCAAATTGATTCACTTGAAGGCTTATTAAGATATTTATAAGATTGAAAAGGCTTATGTACTTTTAAAAAAGGGATTCCATATTTCTACTTAAAAAGTTAACAGTTTTATAAGTTCAAAAACATGGCCATAAATGGTAGTGAAAAGCATTAATGACACTGTAATCCCTATCAATCTGGTGCTAATTTTACTAATATTTAGATTATATCCATACATAATGACTAAATCTCCACTATCTTCAAACATACAGAGACAGGTTACGGTACATAAAAAAGCCTTAAAGAAACTAAAGATGAAATCGAAACGCCGACAGATCAACGATGCCTCTTGGTAGGGTTTTAGATGTTGTAACGTTATCGATTCTATTGGTCGAAGTAACAGTAGTATTTCGTGGTCAAGTGGTGGATGCATTGTTTTAGGTTTGGTAAACCTCTAGCTGATCTGCGCAGTAATTTGTATCGCCAGTTTCTTGGCACATATACCAGTATGAAGTGGGCGTATATTGTAATTGACTTACAGCTAATGAAGTAGGCCCATAAAAAACAATATACTGAATACTGCAGTTAGTATAATGGAATTTACTGTAAGTAAAGTTGACCTATTGCATTGCAATTACTACTATTCCAATACAAGTAGTTTTTTAGTTTGTGCGCATATGTTAGTATGGTTGACTAATCTTTCATAGTTTCTGCTGAATTGCGACCTCATTTACTTGTTAGACCTTTGTTAATTCCAGTTTACTTTCATACTAAATTGAATTCATTTGCACATATATTGACCCTATTTTTTCCTACGGCTCTGAGATCTAACTTTTTTAGTTCATATAAAAACAATTTTCACCATAGGTTTATATAAACTTTTAATTTACCCAGGTTAGTCAAATAAGTCTTTATCGTTAGTTTCCTGACAGTTTTTCAGTTCGTTAGTATATCCCTGACCATTACGTAACTTGATCTTACCGGGTGGCCTATTAAAATAGCTTTCAATATATATAATTAGCATATTGTTATTTACGAAACTTGTAAGAGCTTTGTTTGGTAATAACTTCTTTATAGCGTTAGTAAGGTTATTATTTTTGTTCATCTACTGGAACTCCTCAATCTCCATTATTTTATAGGATTCGCGAAGTGTTATTAAATCGATTATCAGGCGTTTTTCGCTGGTTATTTCGAACTTAGAAAGGCATTCGAACAAGTTTTTTAAGTCAGTCCAAATTAATACTAGGATGAGGGTAATTTCAATCTTCTTAATGATAACCTGAATGGTTTCCTATAGTATTATACCTATATTAAAGCCTGTTATTATATTGTAAACTTTTAAAGCTAACACACCTCGTATAATCGTTTTGTATTTGAGAAAGTTTAAATACATTAGGCTACCGATAATGCTCAATTAATTATATTGTCTATCGTTATTAACGAAGGTTATTAGGAATTTCATTTGTAAAGATAAGTTGGTGTTATTTTTCAAAGCCTCGTTCGTAAATATTCCCAACTTGGTTTTTGATAGGTCGATAGGGACTAAATTGATCCCTAGATCCAGGTCTCGTATATACTACTCAAAACTTTTATTTAACCGGTTAAAGTCGTTATCTATTAGAACCTATGCTTATGCTGTAATGGATAGTTCGTAAAAGACCTCCAATTAATATAAAGTGGCGATGTAACTATTATTAGTATGATATTTTAGGTATTGTTAAGCTTTAGCTACGTTAACCTTGTCGATTATAGTTAAGCTAACACCTTCGCTCTTTTGACGAAAGTTAAGGCCAGAATTAACATGAAATATGCGGATTAACAATTTATTAAAACTAAGTTGGTTAGTTTTCACTAACGTTCTAACCAGCTTACAGGTTTAGAATTTAAGGTCCTTAATCGCCTGCTAATCAGATTCCATAAATCTAACCGTTCAAACGAAAAGGGTATTGTTAGTTTGTATAAATATTAGACCGATATCATTTTCTTACGCTATTAGCAAATACACATTGTATTTTAAAGAATTTATACCTAGCTGTAACTTAAAGTATAATTAATAGGTTAGGAATCAATGAATTTCTGTTTTAGCTAATCTTTATTATAGTTTAATATATCGTATTACGGTCCCCGGAGGGTAGAAAAAATGTAATGCCTGTAGTAATTTAGCAAAATAATCCACTGTAAAATAATTGATAATAACATTTATACTGACATTATATTTCGGCCGTTCAATATAAATTTACCTTTAGTTTTTCCTAGTAAATGTACTGTTATCGTGAATATTAAGCGGTATAGAATCGTTTTAATTGTGAACGACTACGTAAGAATCCAATTTTTGTTTTTATCACCGTATCTTTTAACGATTGGGCTTAACGTTTCGTATAATCGCTTCGTAGGTTTACGCTATACCTCGTAAATAATACTCGATTTAAAGATTGTAATATTAGGATTTTAAAGGTTAAAATCAGCTTTCAGTACGGATTATATAAATTTTTGAGTTAATAGATCATTTATCCCGATCCTATCACTCTTATCAAATGGTTTACCAAAAGCTTCAATAGTGCTTTATATTCGAAGCTTTAATGTTAAGTCTTCGTTATTCATTTTTTTTTCCTATTTACCTAAGTATTGTTGTAAATACAGTCTAGTGTATATGTCCTTTTACAATATTAATCTTTTTTGAGGGTTGTTCGCGTCGGCAACGTTTTATCGGTTTGTCGATAACGGGTAAAAAAGGCTCATATTAACTCGATCACTTAACTTTATAGTTTTATAGTAAATTTCTCTAATATAACGTTTAATCTAAGTGGTATAGAAGTTACGCGGCCGCTAGCAATTTTAATAACTATTTTAGAGTTAGCGATACTTAAGGTTTTATATAAGACTTTCTATTTGCCCGGCTCCAGCTTCATGAAGACTTCACTTGATAATAATAATGAAAGTACGTCGATAATCTTAAGGCTATTCCTGGTAATAAAGGCATTATTAACTTAGTAACGTACCTTTTTTTCTCGTAATTCCTCTAATTCTTTAGCATAGTTTATAACACATTTTTAAGTACTTATCAATAGTGGAGATTCACTTGTTAGATATAGATACGCTTTATAAACAAGTAATGTTGACATTAAGCCGTTAGAACTTATATTGTTGTTCAGACCCTTTACCGCTATTTCAACGCGTGCCTCTAAATCTTTAAAGCTTTCGATCTATAACATAAGGATATTATACGCTCGGAGAAGTAATGCGTATACCTTTCCAACCTTCTCAATACTCTAGTAAGCCTTTACAGGAACTTATTTACATTGAATTCTCATTATCTTAACATCTTTCTAAAACTTTGTCGCTGCAAAGTTTGTACTGGTATCGTAAACAACGACGTCATGTAGGCCTAAGTATGTATTAATATACAGTATCCTCATCGTTTTCCAGGTATCTTTTACCGATAAGGACTTTAGAAACTTGGCTTCGTAAAAATTGATTTCAAAGTTAATCAAGTAAAAAATAAACTTGTTGTCCAAGTAAAATACATCAATAAAGATCTTTCAGATAAAGTCCTTACTATTTTTGGTGTAAATTTTTAGTTTCTTTGCGGTTATGTATATGTTCTATAATAGTTATAAAGCTTTTCGATAACTTTTAAAGTAAAGTATTCAATATCTTTATATCCTACAAATTTGAGTGATTTATATGGTTTATTAATTGTAAGGTAATTAAAACCTTTCTATAATTAAAGTATCTTTACATCAGTCAGATTTATTATCACTATCTCTAAACTTGATTATAAAACTATAAGTTTCCCTATTTAAAGACGAGTTAAAACATTTAGCTTTTTCGAACCAGGTCGTCAACATTAACGTTAATATTAACGCCAAAAATCTTTATATACTTCAAATAAAGAGGTAAAGAGGTAAGAGATTTAAGGATGAAAAATACATTGATTATAGAATAATTTAAATTACCATTCTTCTTAATAAAAATAAGTGTTTGCCTAGTCTGAAGCCATCTTTGGCTTCACCAGTATCGTAACGATTGATTTTAATCAATGTAGTGCTTTCTCTCCGTAATACCATATATTAAGCATATCTCCATATTAAGTACCTTATTGGCTATGTGTTTAGTATCTTACCTTATAACGTGTGATTCGCGTAACGATCGCAGAGATTAAAAGTGTATAAAGGGTTAGGAGTTCAATCAAGGTAAAGATAAGGGTCTATACTGCCTACGCGATATAGGAAGGCGTAGTCGGCTGATTATTAAGCTGTATTGGAAACTGTATCTTTATATCACTCAATTTATTTAAAGGCATTATCGCCGTCAATTGCCTTATCACCCTTAAAGTTTGTGACGTAATTTGATTTATCTTATTTAGAAGTAATAGGATATTAAATATAGTATGTCACCTTTTTATTATCACGCTTAGCAGTGGAGTAACGGGTTGACCAATAACTAGACTTGCTACAACTCCAATATTGTTTATAATTATTACGACTATAATTCTTACCGTTAACAAATCCGCTTAAATTTTGAAATTGTTGGCGTTATCGTTGCTATTACCTCTAGTCTAAGGCCGTTGGGCCAAATCATAGGTGTTAATAGCGCTTATAACCGTATTTAAGGTCGACGTAATTAACCACCATAAGTTTTTCTTTAACTAAATTAGTGAAGTTACCGGATTAAGGGAATATATAAAGCGAGTTTGGTATACGCGTTATTACAGTTGTAAACAAAGAACATAACTAGTTAAAAAGTCATCATAGGTGGTATTTTCGCGTTATAAGGCATATTTAAATTTGTTAACATCTGTAATAGCTACCTGTACCTATTTGAGAACTGTGGCTTTACTAACGTATACTTTCCCTGTCACTTGTTGGTATAATATTACCTTATTCAATATTTAATTTAACACATTCATTGACATTTACCCTTGTTTTTCCTTCGTTATTATCCTGATACACCTTATAATAGCCTAATTTGTATTATATTGAGCAAGTTGGACGTTGTGCTCGAAATATATTTTCATATTATCATAAACTTTGCGATGGGTCACTGTTCGAGTTAAAAAAGTTAGATAATAGTTTTTACCATTCCCTATAATGATTTTAGGAAAAATTAAATAAATATCAAAAGGGGGAAATTACGTTCATTTGTAAATGTTTAAAATGAGCCTTGTTTTTATATCGAAAAGGTTATAAAGCTTCCTGTCATATCTTTTTACATTACTTCAAATCTCAATGAAGTCTGTGAAAAGCTTTTAATTAATATTAATTATCTTAAAAGGTCTTAGAAAAATATTTCGATAATTATCCCAGTTTTTATTAGTGTTTCCTTAAATTTTGATCTTGAGGGCCTTCGATTCATCGTATTAAAGATAATTACTAGTAGTTTAGCAAAAAGGGGAAATTCTTGTGGTAGAACTTATAGTAGGCTCGCGCGTATAAGTAAATCTACCGTGAAATGGATTTTAATAGGCTTAACAGTTTTAATTAAAGAGCTGGGGGGAAAGAGAGACTTCAAGGTTTTTAAGAAGTTAACGATTTTAATTGATTGACTGGTAGAAAACGTTAACTTTAATTCATTTAGCCACGTTAACGGCTGCCCCTTCATGTGCCTTGACTCCGTTAAAATCGTTTATCGCGTTATTACATAAAGATGTCAAACTGTCGAATAGGCTATCAAGTTCCTTATCTTCAGCGCAAAAAAAAGCTCAATTTATCTATGGGTAAAAGAAAGGCCCCTAAAAACGTGTGTAAGGGAGTTAAGATTGCTTAGTACCCTTTTCTCAACGGCGTGAGTTTTAAAGGCATTCCTTAAGTTAGGCTAATTTAAAAAGGGGGTTTTATAGTTTGATGGAGCTTTTTTCTAATACATATATCCGTCGTAATTTAAGTTTTGCCTTTAATTTGTACCTAATACCCTTTTCAATATTTTTCTACATATCAATAGTCTAATCGTCGAAAAACTTACAATATTTACAAAAGGTATAGTACTGCAGTCAAGTTCTTTACCTCCTTTTCACTTAACGATAAAGTGGTCGACAAATTTAACCAGGTATCTTTCGGTTATGTTTTCATTAACATTTAACCCCAAGAGGCTTTTATCGTATTGCTTTTAAAAAGGGATCCAAAAAATTTAATACTTTTTTGTGATTATTAGGTTGGTTTTATCTTTAAGTTTTGGTTTGTATAGGACTTAGTAAATGAGAGTCTTGGTAATTCGGGACGTAGAGACTTGGTGTTCTAACGTAAAGTCGCGCAAAGTAGCTTCCTTAATGCGACTTAACAATCTTCGGAGTTTTAGCTTGAAACAGCGAGCTTTTCAATTAAATTGGCGTAGGGAAAGTGAAAAAGGTATAGTAAATAGAAAGTTAGGCGTTGAAGATAAGATTGGAGGTTGTTTATTATTTATAGGTAGAAGTCAAAGGTTATTGTTTATTTAGCTGTAGTATTTATTCGTTTTTGCCATAGTAACACTAGTAGTAGTATTAACTTGGCTGTTTGTCAACTTGCCAAGTTTTAAGTCTTTTAATAGTTAATTATAATATCTTAAAGAAATATTGATAAAAATTTCTTGGTATTTTTCATGACGATAACGTCATTACCTTTAAACTGCTGTAAAGACTGGCGCAGTCTGAAGATCTTCTTTACTTACAGCCGTAAAGACTGATATAATAGTAAAAGCCCTTCGCAAGAATCTTTCCTTTACCCTAGCCATCGTCATTAATGTAAAAATTAACCAGAAACTAGCTTTTTCTTCCACTTAACTTATATGTGCTTAACCTCATAAACACTAATCAGTATTTTTAAGGCTTTAGATGTTATAATGTTGTCGATTCGATTGGTAGAAGTAACAGTAGTATTGCGTAGTCAAGTGGTGAATATATTGTTATAGGTTTCTTAGACCGCTAGCCGGTTTTGCGCAGTAATTTGTATAGCCAATTGCTTGAGTCGTGCCCTAGTATAAAGCATGCGCATTCTATGCTTAACTTGCAGTTAATGAAGTAAGGCCACACAAAACAATACACTCAATCTTGCAGTCATTATAATCAACTTCACTATAAGTAAAGTTAACCTACTGTACTGCAATTTCTACTATTCCAAAAATTTCCTTGATATTGAAAAAAGTACTATCCAAAGTAGATGTACTATCTATATCTATTTAAAGTAAAGTCCTAACGTAGAAAAAGCACGGAAAATGTGATAAGCATTATAAAATACCAAATATCAACAACTCAAACGTAAAAGTTAAAACCGCTAACAGTCCTATCACTTTCCGCATCACGTGGATCAAATTATACAAAAAAACCCTTAGATCCAACAGAGATTTTTAGGTCAAAAATATTCGAGATGAGCGAATCAACCAATATAATCATCTCGATACGATTATTAATATACTAATAAAACGTTGACGGCATAAAAGACTACTCAAAAGGATGATATATACTAATCTAATAACGGTAACGAGGATTATAAACTTGGGAAGGTATATATAACGGTATAGTTATCTTAAAATCAAAGTTATAATAAAAACGTCACTTGTAAGTAACAAGTTAAAAAGTCATTAATACACCGGTTGAATCATTGAAAGATAACAACCGAATAGGTATTTATTGTGTTTTTATATAAAGATTGACTTAAATTATGCCGTTGGCGTAATTTGCAAGGCAAAATATCACAATCTTCAAGTTAAGGATATTATACAAAATAAAAAGTAAGATAATGAACCGACTATACCCAAGGCTTAGGCTTATCATTTTAAGATATGGTAATGGAATTAAGAATTAAATCTTAAGTTTATCGATTACTATATATAAAATCAGCCAATATTTAATAGTTGTAATTACTCTTAGTTTAACTGTTGGCGTAAGTGGTAAGTTTTCCTTTAATAGATATCATATTATATAAGCTTACACGTTGTCCCAAATCTTTAAATGATTGTACTTTTGGAATCATGGAAAGTGTTAAAGGATATGTCTCTTACCAATTCGGTAATACAATACCTTAAACCTTTATACAAACTAATTGAAATAAGTATTTATTAGTTGTAAATATCTCAAACGTACCTTGGGGAAATTTGGAACCAAAAATATCAATACTAAACCAGAATTTATGAATTACGTAAGGTAAAAACATCGGTTTCTTTGGCATATAAATTATCAATGTCTTTTTCTCGGAAACATTGAATTTATAATGAAATAATAACAATATATTGAAGAGATAGGCATTTAAAAATGTAAACCAATTAAGATGTTAACTAAGTGTATATAACTTAAACTTTAAATGATTGTTAATTCGTATCTATAATATTAGCGATATTAGTGGTAGGTAATTTATCCTACAATAAAAAGTATAAATCATGAGCTTGGTAAAAATTAGCAAGGCAAACGAATCTAGATCATAATGATACTTGAATGAAAAGTCTTGAACGGTTAAAATAGCTACTTTATTCCAACCGAAAGCATTATAGAATCTATCGATTACAATATAAATTGAAGATTGATATAAGAAAAACTTCAAAAAGTTAAATCAAAAAACTTTGTAGTAAATAGACAGTTCTAATACAAGTATAAATATAGTGCCGGTGGATTTAAAGATAATGAAATTGATGATATTTATAAAAAACTGTTTTACGAACAATACTTACCTTAAATCGTCAATCGAATTCCTAATCATATTCGTCAATAAAAATGAATTTAATAGTTAGTTTACGATTACCGGCAACGTCATACGCTCAATATCCACCAAGTGTAAACGTATACTTCGAGACGTATTAATATCTAAGGTTTATGGTTTAATCAAAAGTTTTAATATTAGTATAATAATAAAATATACGTTAAAGATTATCACTAAATAGATAGGACTGCCGTAGATACTAATAGTTAAAGTTGAACAAAACTAACGCAAAACGTCTTATAAAAGACATAATAGCTTTGAGAGAGGTATACAAAGTCCTGGAAATTAATAAGTTTCGGTGAATAAAGAGAAAAGATTACTACACTGAAGTTATAACAAGATTCACTCCTAATAGCGCCTTTAAAATATTAATAAATAGTAATATACTAATTGTATGGATCGAAAGTTACGTGGATCGCCTGGCACGTAACGCAGAGGTATAAGAATGTTCTAGTAAACCAGAAGATTACTAGCGTAATGGTAATGGTAATGGTGGTAGTAATGACATCTAAGAAAAATATGTTCGAACCTAAAGGTAAAAGGTATATAATTGGTGGCGTACGTAATGCATGTAAGTTTGTAGGAAAAAAATCGTGTATGAGAATTAAGGAAGTTGGAACATGGGACTATAGGGTAAACAGCTGTAATTAAAGTTAATTAGATTGTAAATTAATTTGAACTGATAGGAGTCTAATATGCGAATCGAAAAGTAAATTCAATGCTTACCACAAACAAGTAATTGGCTACATTGATGCGCGTAGGCACAAAAAGAGAAAGCTGCCAATAGTAAAACAGTAGTCAATTGAAATAAGGTTACGTTAACTATACTTACAGTTAGTTGATTATACTGACTGCAAATTATCTATAGTTTGTCGAATTAACTGCCTTAACTACATGTCAAGTGCAGTAGGTACCAAATCAAGATTAAGACAAGTGTTAAACAGTTAGCAACATAAATTAGTATGCAAACCAGTTAGTGGTCTGCCAAACTTAGAAGTAACACAACACTATTTTTAATACAATTCTAGTTATTTAGACCAGAGATTCGAGTCGACTATGTTGTAACGATGAAAGCCTACCAACATCCGTATTTTTAGGTTTCAATTAACTATTGTTAAAAAAGGCGTCGATATCATATTTAACAACAAGCTAAGCTTGAGTAAATTTCTATAATGAATTCGGCAAGCTGTCTTTCTTATACTTAAAGACGTAAAAACTCCATACCATTTTGGTTTTCACATTTTACTAGTGATTCCATAACTTCCATAATAACTTTTGATTCTTTAATAGTAAATTTTTCGTATTTCGAAAAATTGGGATTAAGGAAAACTTTTGTAATAAGATTTTTCCAAACACTAATATTCAAGTAAATTAAGACGTTTGGAATAAAATTTAAGTTTCAAAAGTAATTTAAGAATGTATTCAATCGCTTACAACCATGATTACCTCCTAATCAACTTACTGCACTATAATAATTTATAGGTCTTTCATTATATGTACGACTGTAGCCTTGCAAGGTAAATTTTGTATGAATTATTTTTTTCCTGCAATTAGAATTTAGAACGAGTTTTCAAATTTATTTTTATAAAGTATAAATAGTTAATTTCTAGATTCAAAAATGGTTTTACAAACGTTATAGATGAGGATGTATCTAGTGGTAACGGTTATATATCCAGCAGATTCAGTTATCATACCTATGAAACTCTTCAATTTCATGTAATAGGACTATACAGCCTTGAAAATGACAAAAATGAAGACTTTAATATTTTCTCGTTAAAATCCAATTGAATATAATGAATTTTACTTTTTATAAAACCAATATTTTTATCATCAAGGTCTCTATACCCGTTATTTCTATTTAGTCGATAAGTATAGCGATGGTCGTAACGAGTATCGCGATCTTTACGGAAAATACCATAGTTATTGTAATATTTATTACAGCCAGAACTGTTATGGAAATGATTTTCATTACATTAATACTCTTTTTTTAGCGATAACTATTAATGTAACGATTCTGTTTACTTTGTTTATTATTATCTCTGCGATTTGGGTAACGGTTATAGGTCTGATTGTACCTCACATTTGAGCAAAAATTGGAGGAGTATTGTTGTTTATACCTATAAGGCTTTTAGCGGCTATTATAATAATCCCTTTTTTAATCCGGGGTACCAAATAGTAGTGCGAATGTTTCCTTTTCGTAGCGATGTAGAGTATATTTTCTTTCTCTTCAAGTTTATTTATATAGTAATTTATTATCTAGCTTGACTAAGGTGAAAGAAAGAATTGCTAAACTTTTATATTCCATTCCATCCCAATATTAAGAACTATGTTTCTTTAATTAGCATTGTTGTTAGAAAAATATTAACTTATATTTTTAGTAATTCCATTGAAGTACACTTAAATTAATTGTAGTAGAGGCTAGTTGACCGTAATGACTGCAAAGTCAGTTGATTGTGGAGTGCTCAATTCAAACTAGACTATGAGCCAAGCAATTGACCATATAAATTAGTGGGTAGACCGGCTAGCGATCTGCCAAACCTAGAATAATACATCCATCATTATACTATGCAATGCTTCTACTACCTCGACCATGATTGGAATCGACAACGTTGCAATATTTAAAAGGTTACTATTGGCAAGTTTTATTAATACTACTAAGTGATTGTTAGGTTAAGCAAAGATTAGCTAGGAAGATGAAGAAGCTTCTTTCCGGTTACGCTTTATAAAATACTAAGGTAAAAGACAGAATTTTGCGAGACGCCTCTACTACTATGTTAGTCTACAACAGCAATAAATAAATGAAAACTTCTGAATTTCGTTATTCCACAATAATAGTCCACAGATAACGACGGTATTACTATTAAAAATACCAAGAAATCTTCTTTAAACCATATTAGACAACGTTAAAATTAAACGCAAAGTCTTTAATCATTAAGAAAGCGATTACCAAATTTTCAATTACTCTACAATTATTAAACAGCTAAGTTACTACTACTATTACAGGTACTATTATTACGAGTACTACTACTATAAATCGCAAATCACTAAGTTCCAAACCCCTATAATAAACGACTTCAGTGATAAACAAATTTAAACTTTACTCTTAATACCAACTATTCTTTTTATACTACTCTTTTTTTATTCCCTACACTACAAGATCATCAATTTGACACGTCAACAAATACGTTAAAGTTGCTATTCTGAGTGAAAATACTAATAATTTCTTTATCGTGCCAAAAAAAAAAAAACCCGCTACGCGAATTCACCCTTAAAATGACAAACCCTCTTGCCCAAAACACAAAGTCTCTTACTCTCTTAAATCGCTAAATTCTCTCCCAAAAAATCACTAAATTAAGATAAAATCCAGTTAGAAATGAATAAGGGTAATTAAGCATCCCAGACTTGTCTTCATAAAACACTACAATAAAAATCTTTAGAGAAAATATATTGATAAAGATTAACTAAAAAGTACCTAACCAACTTCATTAGTCACTATATCCTCGAATAAGACGGTAGCGAAAAGTTTAATCGCAGCGTTTGCATTTTTAAAAACTTGCGTAATTAATTTCATGACTAGTTAATTGATATAAAGAAATGATTTAGTAAGGGGTTAAGTTTACGTTGAGAATAAAGGTTCCCCATCGAGGAGTATATATGCTAAATAAAACTTTAATCTCTTTAACGGATTTTCTTTTTAAAATGGTACAATTTAGAGATTATATTTAAAATTCTCAACCTCTAGATCCTTAAGTTGATAACCGTTCTCCAGCTGAAAACTTTTAAAATTATCAAAATAAAAAGCTTTTCAACGATCTGACAACCTTCAAAGACACTCCTTAAAATGAAAACGAAAAACCTTCTCGAAATGAAGACGAAAACCCTTAAGATCTTTGAAACTTACTCTTAAAAGATTTTTAAAGGGCTAAGGTTCAGGCGTAACAGGCGGCATAAGCCCAATAAGTTTAAACGGCTCAAATACAGGCGCAATAGGTGTTATAAGCCTAACAAGTCCAAAAGGCTGAGGTTTAAGCGCAACAAACGTCATGAATCCAGTAAATCTAATAGGCCTGGTAAGCCCAACAGATCTAGCAAACCTAGTAGGGCCGGCAGGCCCAGCAAGCCTGTTAAAGTCAAGGCATACACTTCAAAAGCGTTTGTTAATTGAAACGCTGCATGGAAAAGTTGCTTGATGAGGCTAGAATCACATGACAGGGGACAAGAAGGACAGCAGGGATACGCTAGCAAACTGTAAGACTGTCAGGGAGTTAAAACCAAAGAAGACTTGATTGATTGGCATGGCTGAGTTTGAGATGTGCATAAGTTTGTGGCGAAAGACGTGCGTACAAGAGTTAATAAAGTCCAAACTCAAAACCGTGGGGCAAAGGGAGGTAATTGGAGTCAATTTGGGTGCAGAACACACTGGAATTAGCAGGGGTTTGGCCGGTAGACAAGGAAAGACTTTAGAGACTACTAGAAATAAGTGGTTAGCTATACTAGCGTGTGCGCATAAAACAAAAAGCTGTTAGTGTTGGAATAATATAACTACTATTTTTAACAGATTAATTGCAGTATAATCAAGTCAATTGCAGTATAGCAAACTTGACTGTATTGACTGTAAAATCAGTTGATTATGAAGTGCTTCGTTTAGACTAGGATACAGGCCAATCAATTAGCCATACCAATTAGTGTGCAGATCGGCTAGTAGTCTACCAAACCTAGAACAATACATCTAGTACTTAATCACGTAATATTACTATTACTTCAACTACAATTAGAATCAACAACGTTGTAACGTCTAAAGGCCTATCATTGGCAAAGCCTTTCAACAATTGATTTGTTAAAGTCTATTTATAGTTGTAGCGTAACATTTTATAGTTTCAATGTATTTTTAACAGTTTTTTTTAATATGTTGTGGATTCTAAGAAAAACTTTACGATTTTGTTATAACTTAGCTTATATTTATAGTAAAGTATACCATGATAATCTTTACTATAATATTAAGGTTTAAGATATATATAACTTGACAAGCTATTAGAGTAACATTTGAGTTTTACTCATATACGGTTTACACTTATCATAAAGTGCAGAATATTTCGAGAATTTAGGATTTTGTACTCGCGTCGTCAGTATTAATAAATTTGTTGAGCTTTTACTAAAAACTTTAGATATTTGTAATAATGATGTTCCTACTAATACTAACTATTGTGAAATTACTATAGTTTAGATACCTAGAATTAAAAATACCCATTTTTTACGTTTTAAACATCGACCACATATTAAGTACTATGAAAAGGGTTCCGAAGCGCTCCTTATGTCTTTATCTTTTTCATATTCGCGCCTACGAGGGCGAGACGAAAGTTTGTAAAAGCGAGGCGAAAGCTAACGGAAGCTGGCAAATTAATGACGACTTTTTAGGCTTTTTTTAGCATTTGAGCAAGTTAAACCGATTAGGGTTATCAAATTATTCAGAGTTTTGTAACGTTTGTATTTCATTGTTATATACGAGTATCGCGCGTTTCGTTTAATTAAGGAGCAGCTATAATGAGGATGTAGATTCAAAGGTTTGGAGAATTTAACAATAATGGTATTTTTAAGGGGCTGAATATTGGTATTTGTCAGTATTTAGATATTTATGATAAAAAAGTTGCGGGTGCAAGGGTACATGTAAGAGTACGTACAAAGATTGCTGTGTTAGCTTTAAGAGGGGTTTTTGTTATAAGGATATCTATAAGGATAGAGACGGCAGTTAAGAAAAGAGTTAAATTGACTTGTATAGTTAAGGAATGGGTTTGTACGGTTATAGTGGATTGGTTACGGCGACGACGATCAAGTTAAGGAAAGTTGGTATTTTGCTCGAGTAATACCTTTAGCTCGCGTTATGACATGGGAATGCTAAGGGGGAAGGAGGTGGTGATTGATTGATTAATGGTTATCTGATGGCGTGATGCGGCGGCTGTTGATTTGATGTTACAGCGGTTGTTAGTGACTTTATGGTTTGGTGAAAGTTTAAAGGATAATTGGGAAGTGAAACGCATCCTTGACAAACGCCTGGATCGCAGGCGTCGCCCTGGCCATCAAGTACAATACTTGGTCAGATGGAAAGGTTTTGGAAGCAAGGATGATGAGTAGAAGCCCATGGAAGACATCGAACATTACAACGAACTCATTGATAAGTATGAGAAAGAATTGAAACATGGTTTTTACAAGAACTTGTTCTCGTAAGACATGTTACTCATGAGTTTTACAATAAGGACATTGTTATCTCTTGTTCGGCCGGCATTTGTTGTACCAGCCTGGGGGTTAGTCAGTGCAAGTGTTGACCCCTGGTGGTCTGTGCGTACTGTATATGCTTAGTCTTTCTTGTTTGTTTGGCCCTGCAGGCCAAACTCAGACCTTCTTTCTTGCGCTTTCTACTACAATTGAACACTACAATACCAACTCTTAGTTTGGCCCTACACACTACCCAACACGATAGATTGATGGCAAGGATGGCCCAACAAATACCACAACGAAGGTTACACCAAACAAAACTTTGGAAAGGTTCGTAAATAGCAATAGGCTTACTATACGGATTAAGGGCAACGTTGAAAAGCCAGCTAGCGAGGTATTACGTAACGGGGGACAAACAGAAAACCAGGGGTACCCTAGCAAATTGAAGGCTTACTGAGTTAATAAGGTCGTTAACAACACGGACTTAATAAACTAGCACGGTTAAGCTAGGTGTACAATTATATATATGTTAAGGGATAGGAATATAAATAATGATGCAATATTTATTTGTGGGATTACAAGTGGCAAAAAGTGAAATGACTATACAAATGGTAGTAGGAAAGGCACAGAGAAGCACTTGCGTTACCAAAAACTTCTCTTACAAAATATATTGACACCACAAAACAAAATGCCGTTAGTGTTGGAACAACATTTAAGTACAGTGCAGTCAAAGTTAACTATACCACTATAAGTCAATTTCAATAGAGTGCCCAATTCAATATGGGGCACGGGCTAAGCAATTGGCCATACAAAGTAGTGTGCACATCGGCTAGCGGTTTGCCAAATTTAGAAGTAACAGCAATCCACCACCTGACTGACTACTGCAATACCACTGTTACTTCGACCACACTTCGAATCGACAACGTTGCCACGTCTAAAGGCCTATGAACAAGAAAGTTCTCATATCTGCATAAACAGACAGAGGTTCACTCAACAAAAATCAATATTTTTGTGGGTTTGTGGCTGTCCCTAGCCTAAAGTCCAAATCAGCAATACTGCAGTGAAAGCTTATGAAGTTGTTGGAACGTTGTATATTCAAAAGAAATATGTAAAAGACTACAATTGGGGTCTACTGGTTATTTGTGTTGACCACAGCTGTGCTTAGCGTGACAGTCGGCTCCGACGTATTTCGGATCCGGTGCATGCCGGATCAAGCGGCTGAACTGGCTTAGATCCACAGCGATAGATACCCTCTGGAATCCACAACCTGTCCCAAGTTTGTGATTTTGTCTGATGGCAAGGTCTTGCCTGGCCCAGCGCAAGGAGAATCCTACCTAAACATTGGCGCCAAACGATCGCAGCAATGATAAGCATTGGCGTTCGGAGCTCCGGCACGTAGCATCCGAGACTTGCTTTGGGTGGGTGGTCTGCTGCAACCATCGGGGCAGCGAAACAGAAACAGCACTTGATGAATTGCTAAGCAGGGCGAGGGAAGGCACAGACAGACAGACAGACAGACAGACGGACGGACCACTCGCTCAGCTGGCGAGCCAGAAGCAGGTGGAATACTGCAGTACGTTCGACTTACTAACTAGTACACAGTGGCCTGCCTCACTGCATGCAGGGGGTTTGGGCCAAGCGCCGTGTGTCATGCTGCTGCGTGATTGGGTTGGGCCTGAATCCTTCACAGGCGGCTGGCTGCCCCAACACGCTTTTTGTCCACGCTTCGTCGTGCCGCGTTGCTGCATCGTCGGCAAAGCTACGATCGTCAGAGAAGCCGGCCTGGAGAAAAAGAGTTTCGGAGGAACAGGGCCCAGAACACCGCGAACACCGACTCAACAAGACAGGGTCGCGGCGGGCTCGACTCAAGGGCCTGGCTCCTGCTCCACCTGTGTCGTAAGACTGTCGGGATCATACTTTCCGATATTGCAGTGGGCAGCGTGTTTGCAACAAGTGTCCAAGACAGTGACGTTGGCTGAGCTGGCTGCGCCTCGGGACTTGTCTTGTGATGTGCCAGGTCAACGGGGCCTGGATCATCTTGGTGGCACTTGGGAGCCAGGCGGGGAAGAGGGCCCGGGCGCGTAGGCGCGGGTGAAGGGGGCCCACACATGACAGGAATCATGTCAGCAGGGCCTCGCTTGGAGGCTGGGTGGACAGTTGCACGTGCTGTGTAAAATGGGTTGATCACCTGCTGAGGATACACAAATGGGCAGCCAAGTGCAGGATGCCCGTGTAATGATGACCGCGAAATCCTCAGAGCACTGGGAGCATGCCAGGTTGATCGGAGAGACCCGCAGGCTTGGTAGAATTCGTTGATTTCCCTAGACCCTAAACAAACCTTTTGTTCCCATGGAGAACTCCTGATTCACGCCTTCCCATCCGGACCGGTTCCTTCAAGGTCAAACCCAATATGAAGCAGTCATATGATGTGCAGAGCGTTGTCAAAAGTGCACGACAAGAGAAGCACGCCTACTCCTCGCGGAGCTCGGCAATCTTGGCCTGGACGCGCGCCTTCTTCTCCTCGAAGGAGAGCTTCTTGGTCTTGTACTTGAGCGACTCGGCCTTCCACTCTTCCTTCGTCTTCTTGGGGCCGCTGGACTCAACCTTCTTGCAGGGGTCCTCGCGGATGGCCTTGTGGGCCTCCTGGTATAACTCCTCTAGGCCGTCGGCCTCGACGTCGTCATCGATGTACTTCTGGAACTGGGACTTGTAGCGCTCCTCGTCGTCGTCGGCCAGAGTCTCCATGTACTCGGCGACGTGGCCACCGTAGATGTACTTGCGCAGGGTCTCGGCGTCGAGCTCCTTGGTCTCCATGTCATAGCCGGGGAATCGGTTCTCGGAGTGAGGAATGCAGATGCCGCCGTCCGAGGCACCCTTCATGGCGCCGAAGACGCGGGCGCCAGTCGAGGTGCGGACGAGACCGACGTCGAGGAAGGCTTTGAAGGGGCGGCGGCTCTCGCCGTCCTCGCCCTCGACAGCTTCGGTCATGGTGTACTCACCATCGGCCTCCTCGACACCGGTGAACTGCTTCTCCATACCCAGCTTCTTGAGGGCGCGACGAGCAATGAGCAGACCGGTGGCGTAGGCAGCGGCCCAGTTGGTCAGACCGTGCTCGATGCCGTAGGCCTTGAGCTCGTGGGCATAGGCGGCAACGAAGACCTTGTCGCCGGTGATCTCGGAGGTGACAATTTGCCTAAAGGTGGCGACAGTGGGTTAGCAGCTGTGGTAATGCCTCGCATTGCAAGAGGATGCAAACACCCGTCAACGGCTTTGCTAGTACGTACATGATGATGTCGCGGTTGGTGAACCGGACGACCAGGCGGTACTTGGGCGCATTGTACTTGTTCTTGGCCTGGGAAATGAGGCGCTTGCGGGCGTAGTAGTCGGTCTTGCCAGACTGTCTGCGCTTGTACTTGGTCTGGAAGCGACTGCGGACGCGTCAGTACTGCCTGTTTGCCGAGCTTTTCGAGCTCGTCGGTGTTGGTGTCGGTGGACCTGTCTCACTCGCTTGTTTGCAGTCTGTCTGAAATGGATAGGGACTCACCTGTAGTACGCGCTTGTCTTTTGGTTCTTGAACACCTGCATTGTCCCCGTCGAGTCAGCAATTATCGCTTCAGATTATTTTTCTTCTTCCATCCGAAGCATCTTGCATTGACTCTTTTGCTGTCTTCTTCCTGCCCATCGGCTGGGTGCTCTTTCGAAGGTACCGCGAGCATCACGGCGTTGGCGACTCACCATTTTCAAGGCTGGCCGGCGGCAAGTGTTGAGGGTCGAGGCTCGAGGGGTGGGCGGTGACGGTTGTCGAAAAATGGTGAAGAAGGATCCGACGTTGTGATACTGCTGTTTCCGTGAGAATGAAATGTGCGATTTGGCCCCTCCTATCAGATGCTTATGATTGGCTCAGCATCAGCGGACGAATAATTGGGTGGGCGACGACTTCAAGGGGCAGGGGCAGGGATTCGTGATTCTCAACTCGGAGCCGAGGTCGGGCTTTTCAGCCTTGCTCCAAGAACTTCGTTGTAGAACAGAAAGATGCTACCAGATGAACAGCCTGTCGAGTACATTCTTGAGCGTCTGGACGCAGAAATGGCACTCACTACCAAGCCCAAGGTCGTTCTTTTCGATATTGGAGGCGTTGTTGTAAGTGCCTGCGTCTCAGTATCCTCCTGGTGGTTATTTACTTACAAGTGACAACCGGGCGTCTTATGTCGAACCTGGCTGTGTCGCCGGATTTCGACATCACATTTTCATGGCGCAAAATCGCAGAGACTATATTCCGCACCAGCTAACACATACCAGGTCGTCTCTCCGTTCCAAGCCATCTTAGACTATGAACTGAGCCTCGGAATACCACCGGGATGGATCAACCACTCGATCCAGAAGACATCCCCCCACGGGTTCTGGCACCGCCTGGAACAAGGCCAGATACCGCTTGACCAAGCTTTCTACGATGGATTCTCCCAAGACCTTCACAATCCCGCCCTGTGGCAATCCTTCTACCAATCACAGAGGGAAAAGAACCCAGCACTACCCAAGGAGCCTCCCCCTGTGCCAAAGCTCGACGCGGAGTGGCTCTTCCTTGACATGATGAGCGCCGCGTCACACCCTGACCCGTGGATGTTCCCCGCCCTGGAAAACCTCCAAGCCAGCGGCAACTACATACTCGCGGCGCTGAGCAACACGGTGATCTTCCCGCAAGGCCACCCGCTGCACCGGCCGGACGTCGCCGAGGACCCCGTGCGCCGGCTGTTCGACGTCTTCATCTCGTCCGCCCACGTCGGCATGAGGAAGCCGGACCCGAGGATCTACCGGCATGCAGTTCAGGAAGTGGACCGGTTCGCGCGGCAGAACGCCGACTTGCCCAAGGGGAGGCGGCTGGGCTGGGAGCAGGGGGTCCAAGCAGGGGAGGTTCTCTTTCTCGATGACATCGGTGCGAACTTGAAAGCGGCGAATCAGGCGGGGTTCAGGACCATCAAGGTCAACTTGGGGAGGGCGTATGAGGCGGTCGATGCGCTGGAACAGGTGACGCGCCTGCAGTTGGCGGGGCCCCACCCAAAAGTGGCCGTCAAACCCAGATTCAAAGTACCAGGGAAGGCGAGGATATAGAGCTTGATGCATTTGTGAATCTCAGTTTTATCTTTATAGGTACCGGTCTGCCTAGATAGCAGTGAAGGGGCTTTCTCCAGACATGCGATGGCATAGTTAAGCCTGCTCAGAAAATCTACGTAAATGAGCAGCGTGCTTTTGAAAATAACAGGAAATACCTAATCTATTCGCGGTTGGGGAAATCTTCTTCTGGCAGTAATTTTTTTCTTTTTTTGCCATTAACCCATCTCAAATAAGCGATATTCATATACGTATTCTGCTTGTTACAACACTATAGCCTGTCCATATCAGCCACACGATATTACCATAATGACCATGCGCGTCATAATGCGCCAACAGAAATGCCATTGAAATCAATATTAATTTGAATGAGCCAACAGTATTACCCGCTCTCAAAATTGCTTTCCATGTTTTATATTAAATTTAGGTTCTCATCATGTTGGCATTGTGCTGCCACATAGGGTGAAATGTGGTCCTCCTGCTCCAGCGTGGCCACTTTTCCCTCCTATATGGGCTCCTTTACTCAAAAAACCAAACGCTAGACTTTTTCCTCAAAATCGGAATCGTCGTGTAGCTACCTAGTGGGCCAGAGACGCATGAATTATTCAGCTGAGCTCGTTAACTTGAATCTGTGTACAGTGTACGTACAGTAGCTTCCTCAACTGCAACTTCAAACTCGAGAATGGAAGGCAAATGCTTCCTGCCAAACTTCTAGATACCTAGGCCTACCTATCTAGATATCCACGATATCTGGGCACGGTTTTATGACTGAAACGATCCATGGATGTCAACAGCGATGTTACCACGGTTTTCAGTTGATGGTTGACCTACTGGTCATACGTGGTCACAGTTTCAAACTGACCTTGAACTTTTACATGCCCATAAAGTCTCATTTTTCCAATTTTTTGCTTGAGAGTAACAAGGTTTTACATTTGGTCCGTCAAGATGTCTTAGATTTGACATACATTCGGATATCATGTTCTACAAAGTGGCCCATCCTCTCAGAGAAAGGGCTTGTATCTATCTAGGTAAGCCTAAACTACACGAAGTACCGAAATTAACTGCGACCTTCCCACGTGGTCCGAAGAACTGTTCGGCGCGGGCCTAATGGTGGTGTTGTTGCGGGGGTGGTCACTGGTGACGGTGGGTGACTATGAATGCATCAAGATACCGGCCATCACCCACCTACCAACCGATCGAAAAACAACACAAGGTAAAAAATTACCAAAACTTAGAAAAACCAAATGGCAATTTAAAAAGGTGCCAGGGAGTTGATCACTCTCCCTGGCGCTCTGTAGCACAGCACACAAGAATCGAGGATTGAACCAAGGTGCTCTGAGTGTGATGGAGAGAGACAGACTATATCAGAATCTATAAAAATAATAAACCAAACTAACAACACCACAGAACATTGAAATGTAGAAATGTTCTGCACAAACCAATTCAAGTATGCACTCCAAAGCCCCAAAACGTCCGATGACGTAAGCAAGGCTGTAGCCGCACCTTTCTCGCCAAGCCAAGGCTCCGGGATCATTGCACACTCCTGCGTGACTCCAATCCGCTTGGTAGAATGAGGGCTCAATGTTTTATTTACATTTTGGGAGAGCCTTAGCTCGTTTTTCGACGGTCGGCGACTACATTGACGAAAGTCGCAGACAGCTATACTCAAGTATCGATGCAGTGAGGGCCGAGGCCAATTTCAAGATCACGGACGTGCTTCCTCAAAAATGTTGTTAATTGTCTGCCTTTGAGTATCCCAGGAAGCTGGGTGTTGTGGTTCGATGGTAAAAAAGTTTGATTTGTGTGTGGCTGTCAACCTTGGTTAAGCCCAAAGGTAGGGGTCGTACGGCAGTATTCCCAGACACTGGTCACAGCCTGACAGGACAACAATGGAACCTATAAGCTCGACTGGATACGATTCACGCTTCGAAGTTGGTCTCACCGATAGTGCAACGGAAGCAAGCCCTCAGTTTTTCAAGTTGCAAGTCAGATTTCGCCATGAGGCCTTCGTCATCGGGTTAACTAGGCTCTGAAAGCAATGCAGATGAGGATGGGGCAGCCAACTGGAGAAATGGATGCACAGAAGAAAAAGCTTCTGTTTCCAAACATTCCAAGAAACCGCTATTTTTATCCTTCTCCCGAGCCTCCCTCTTCGATCTCTCCTTCTCGGCCTCTGCCTTGTTCGCATCTTCAAGCACCTTCTGTTATCGCTCCATAGAAGCGACCTCATCCCATTCCGCAGTATTCATCGGCTTGCGGATCGAGCCTCCGAATCCCCTTCACGGGAAATCATCAATATCCCGAAAATGCCCGTCCTGAACATTTGGCTGGTTCATGATGTCGGCCGAGATTGCATCAGCGTTGCCCTCGGCAGCGAGCACCTCTTGCTCCTTTCTCTGCTCTATCTCTTCGATATTCTCTTGCTTCCACATCCATTACTTTCCCCTCCAAGGCTACTTGGGTTGTTATGCTCTCTTTCTTTGTATCACCTTGGTAACCAGAGCCGCGACTTCAGTGAACATCGGTGCTCGGGAAGCGTCGCTGGCCAGTGCTACTGACAGAGTGGCCTTGCGTGCAGGCCGCAAGACTCGGCGGTCCGGCCCCTGCCGAAGAACGCCGGGGCCCTCGCCGCCACCTGGACCGTCGCCAAGGACTGGTGGAAGAGACCGAGCCGCGGGGTCTGGGTGGGAGGGAGGCTTTGGCCTTCTTGGCACAGTTGCCGTGTAGCAGGGGCATCAGACCGGTTCAAGTAATTTGGATGCAGGTAAACTGTGCAGCGAGCGGTACATTATCGTCGGCGCGTGTGGGATGGTGATCCAAGTTGCCGTTTCTTTTCCGGAGAAAATCGGTGCTAGTGACTGGAAGGTGAATATAGGGTGAGATATTGTACTGTACCATTTCCATGGCGCGTGGGGTCGCGAACGAAATCACCACTTGTTCGCAATGCGAAAACCGAAAAAGAAAGACAAGAAACGTATTGAGAAGAAATATACCGCCTTCCATGGATCCGGTGTGCGAGAAAAGACTCGTCGCTGGTAGCAGGACTCGACGCGCGTGGGTGACAAAGCCGGAAGGATGGAAGTCACGACCATCAGACAAAGGTGCGAGTTTCGGGGCGCCTTCTAGGTACAGGTTGAAAGAACTCAATCTCGTATCGTAGGCCTCGCACACCAAAGAACTTGAAAGCACCCTCGTGCCACGCTTTACATCCTCACTGAAACGCTCTCCAGACTCGGACACTTCCTCGTCACACGCCCGTCTGCAAGCACACGCATCTCATGTACACTCTTCCCACTCCTCCCCGAGCTGCCCGAGCGCACACTCTCAGCCCCGTCCCCCAGCAGCCCCTCCCCAGCCTTCGGGTCCACGAGCCACAGCATCCCGCCACACCAGAAGTAGCCCACAGCCGCCACGTAAAATACCAGGGCCAGCCACCCGCCGTGCCCATCCGCGCGAGGGGTCCCCGCCTCGGAAAGTCCCAGCGCCATGCCGACCTGGTATAGTGCGCCGAAGCCCACGCCGAACGCGAGGTAGCCGGCCGTCTCGCACACGGCGAGGAGGCCGTACAGCCGGCCGACAGCGGCGCCGTCGACGCGGCGGGTGAGGGCCACGCGGCTGAGAGACGGCGCGCCCGTGCCCAAGGTGATCACGCCCAGGCCGACGAGGGCGGTGGTGGCGCTCGGTGCCGCGGCGAAGAGCGCCTGGCCCGCCACCAGCAGCACGACCGACAGCTGGGCAAGGACGAGGTCTCTGTTGGTGTCCCGGCGCTTGGAGAGCAGGTAGCCTGCCGCGGGCAGGATGAGCAGCAGCACCAGGATGTTGAAGCCTGTCCGCAAGCCGAGGACCATGCCGGTCTGGGTGAGGGTCCAGCCGAAGCGGAGGGGCATGTAGCGCAGGATGATGCTCATGGTGACGGTGGCAACGGGGATGGTGAGTGAGGCTGTGGGGATCAGAAGCTTGACGTCGCGGGTCCGAATGATGCGCAACATGGCGGTGATCGTGTCGCGGAGGCGGGAGCAGGGCGTCGACAGGTCGAAGATTTGCGCGTACTGGCGGGACCCTCTCGACATGTGCAAGGGGGCTGACGGGTCGCGAGAAGGCTCCAGCTTCGGCCTCAGTTCGAGTGTCTCGGGGACTGCGATGACCAGGAGACCACCGATGGCCATGATCGCTGGCGACAGGATAATGGGCAGCCATACTGAGTGCTTCATCATCGCAAAGGCAATGAAGGGGGCTATAGCTTCGGCCAGGAGGACAGCGCATATTTCGACTTGGAAGTAAATGGCCCTAGGTAGAAGACGAAGTTAGCAGACTGTGATGAGAAAGTTGGACTTGGTCCTTCCCATCGTGGATTCAACCTACTTCCACTTTTCAGTCGCAACATCTGAGACCATGGCAAACACCATGGCCTCTGCGACAGACTCGCCACCACCCAAAAGCAAAGCTGCTGAGGATATCCACACCAAGCGTAGATCCCAGAGACGCCAGTTCCAGGCGACGGCGATCCAAATTAGCTGCGAGAGGGTCATTCCCAGGATACACAGGCCCAACATGGATTTGCGCCCATATCTGTCCGCGAGCGCGCCGCATGGAATCGCCATGAGGATTCCTAACCTAGCAAGTCAGCCAGTTATACCATATATGCCATGTCCCCGGGGCTTCCATTCTCGCCTTGACCGATAACTCACTCACCCGGCAAGTAACCGAATATCAAGAATCCCATGGTGATAAGGTTCAGCCTGTCTTGGACCGGGCCAAGATTGCATTGTGTCTCAGGAAGAAGACTACCCGAAGACGTCGTGTAATACTTGTTGCAGATGAGCCCCTCCAGGAGGCGGGTCAACGGGACATCTGAGAGGCTGGCGCCCAACTGGACGAGAAAGACAACCAGTGCCAATAAGACCACGACGTAGAGCGGAGACTGCATGATTTCGAACCGAGGTGGCTGCTTTTTGGATATCACGGCGTTGGCCGTGGGCAGCTCGCGGGCACAGTCATCGTAGAGGTAGCCGCGGCCGGCGCTGACTCTGCTATTGGCACGCGAGGAGGGCAAGTGGGAGGGCGAGACTTTGGTAAGGGGGAGCGTCTCCATGGTGGCGAAAGTTTGCAATTGCAGATCGAGGTAGGCAATTCGGTGGCACTGGCGGGCGATGTGAGGCAAACGGTGATGGGGTCGAATGTGAAGGTGGCAACTCAGCTCGGTGCATTTGTGCCAAGTCCAAGGGCAGAAATGGATTGGATTGATCCTGGAATTGCACTTAGTGGATGATTTTCAAAAGCAAAGTATTGAAGAGAGTCGGAGAGAACGTGCTGGAATTTGATGTTGAGACGGTCAAGACCTTATGTGTTGACTGCCAGTTATCTTTCAATGCCTCCAGGCACTCCAAGCGATTCAGATGCCAGTTTTGCAGATAGGCAGTCTCCACATCTTCAGCGACATTTTGGAGAAAGAAACAAAAGACTGGATGCTTTTCAGAATCGCAGGCGCCCAGGAATGTCGATGGTACCGACAAAAATGAAGTGACCTGGTAACATTAAGATCAAGATCTAGGTGTGTTGGTGCTGTAGGCAAGAACAAAAGGGCCTCCAGTGTTCAAGTCCACTATGTGCTTACGGGTGCTAGGGTGCTATAGCCTATACAATATCGACATCACCTGGTAAATGTAGCCTGCCTGGCCCTGGCCAGTCCTGAACCCAGCAACAACATCACCAATGACCATCACATATCATATTGCTTTCAGTGTCCACCTGGCACCTGTTTTGGCCCGTCAACTGCAACTGCAACTGCCCGAGAACATCTCAGCCATCGACCAGCCTTCCAATTTCTCCGTCTGACTTCAGCTTCAGGACCTGTCATGACTCCCCAAACAGACTTACTTGCCTTGATACTTTCAGACTACATACCCCCTTTGTCAACACGAATCTATCTCCGGCATCATCTTGTGCTGACAGATCACCTGCTCCAGCTTCGAAGTGCCAAAAACCCTCGCCTCTGCACCCGCCTCTGCGCCCACCTCTGCACCTGCCCCTGCACCCATACCACCATCTCTTCTGAGACCAATCCAATTTCTTCGAAACCATCACAGTGGACCGCGTCGCTGTGAAAATCCATGTCGCAGTCCTTCCAGACCCAACTGGCGACACCAGCTGGTGCGACAAGCTGCACGTGACTGTTGGCATAAAGGCACAGGGCATCATTCACGACGATGCCGACCTGTTTCACCGATCTCGGCGTCTCCATGACAATTTATGCAAAGCCTCCAACAAGATGAGTGCGAGACTTTCGCACTTGTGCTTCGACCTCTTTGACTAATTGGGCCAGCTGAAGCATAGGTCCATCTATCTCAACATCGAGACAGGCACCAGGGCCAGGGGCAAAGAGCTGAAAAGGGGCAACATTTTGCTTATCCGTGGAGGCACGGGCGAACCCCCATGGAAGTTCCCAGATCTGGAAAGAACAGTCGTTTTGATGATGGTCATCGCTCGAGCCATGGTAGAGGATCAACCTGAGCTTGTCACCTTGGTCGAGCCTGCCTGGCCTGTTCCAGACGCACAAAAGGAGCTGCCTGCAAATACGTCCACCACATCTCAGGCAGAAGTAGGATGTAGCGTAGTGGGCGAATATTAAATATTCGCAGGTGGGCAGCGAAGCGCTCCTCCCAGTGCTCGAGATTGGTGTTGGTGTTGGTGTGGTGTAACGGGGGTTTAGAAAGTAGTGGCCGGCCGGTAGGTATGCGGGTAATTAAGTAAATTTACCCCGAATTCGGGCGATATCGAAGTGTGAATTCATGTAATAATGTGTACGAATGTAATTATCGTCAATTTTATGGTGTGGTTTTCGACTTCTGTACTTTTTTTTCTTCAAAAAAAGTAATATTCTTGGATGAAGAAAGATAATATAACATGAGAAAATGTAAAGGTTTATACCGATTGGGTTTGGTGGGAAAAACAACGATAAATAATTTTTTATTCTAATACATCGTATTTCATTTGAATAACATCACAGATAATAATATAGAAATGAAACCATAAGTTCAAGTTTAAATATAAATAAAAAAGAAAAAATTGATTGGAAGAAACCTGTTAGGTAAAATGTAAATAATATTGACGAATTTTTGTATTGGACGGTAATTTTCATTGAAATTTGTAAGTTAAAATAATCAATTTCGAAGGGAAAACTTCAATGTGAATAAATTAGTTATTAATTTCATTTTGAGAATGAATTAGTATCATTTACTGCTAGAGCTTTTTTCAATATGTGTGTTAAACTAACAGTTTTAATCTCTATACAAAAAGTATAAACTAATGTTATTTTATAGTAAATTGAGTAGGAACCTATCAATGGTTCCTTCAATTCAACAGTTGTACTAATCTAGCTCATAAATATAACATTGGGATTTCATACTTCAAAATTCAAATCAAAACTGTAATTATAAAAAATACTTATCAATATTGATAAATAAGTAATTAAGTAAACTATATATAAGTTAGATAAAAGAGAAAGATTGTTAGTAGGGCTTTAGACATTATAACGTTATCGACTCGATTGGTCGAAGTAACAGTAGTATTGCGTAGTCAAGTGGTGGATGTCTTATTCTAGGTTTGGCAGGCCGTTAGTCGATCTACATAGTAATTTGTATCGCCAATTGCTTGGCCCATACCCTAGCATGAAGCGAGCGTTTATTGTACTTGACTTATAACTAATACAGTAAACCTATACAAAACAATACACTTAATTTCAGTTAGTGTAGTCAACTTTACTATAAGTTAAGTTGACCTGTGGTATTGTAATTACTACTATTCCAACACTGGCAGCTTTTTAGTTTGTGTACGTACGCTAGTACGGTTTATTAATTTTTTTCAGTATCCGCTTAATTACAAACTCGTTCATTAGCCAGACCCCTAGTAATTCCAGTTGACTTTTATATCGAATTACACCTATTTGAATTTAAATTAACCTTATTTACCGTTAATTTCCCTACTGTTTCGAGGTTCGTATTTATTAACTTCTATAAAAAGTTTTTTCTCCATAGACTTATATCAACCTTCACTTTAATCGTGTCAATTAAACAAGTTGCTATCGTTAGTCTCCTGTCAGTCTTTTAATTCGCTAGTATATTCCTAACTATCGTTACGTAATTTAGTTTTACCGGGCGGCCTTTTAATGTAGCTCTCGATACGTATAGTTTTCCTATTGCTTTCTGTAAACCTTTTAAGGGTTTTTTTCGGCGATAACTTCATTATAAAGTTATTAGGGTTCTCTTTCTAGTTAATTTACCGGAACTCCTTAATCCTCTTGCCTTCGTAGGCTTCGCGAAACGCTATCATATCGATTATCAGGTGTTTCTCGCTAGTAGTTCCGAGCTTTAAAGGGTATTCAAACAGGCTCTTCAAGTCGTTATAAATTACCACCGTCATAGGAATAATCTCCAACTGCTTGGTAATAACTTTAAGGGTTTCCTAGAGTATTATACCTATATTAAAGCCTATTATTATATAGTAGACCTTTAAATTTAGTATATTTCAGGTAATCCTCTTTTATTTAACGAAGGTTGAATGAATTAGGCTACTGATAATATTAAATGAATCCTATTGCCTATCTTCATTGACGAGAATGATCAGGAAGCCGATTTGTAAAAACAAATTGGTATCATTTATAAAGAACATATCCATAAAGATTATTAATTTGTCCTTGACAGATCGATCAGAATTATATTAATTTCCCGGTACAAGTTCCGTATCTGACATTTCAACCTTTTATTTAACCGGTTAAAGTCTTTATTTATTAGGTTTTATATTTGTATCGTAATAGATAGGTCGTAGATAGCCTCCGATTATATAAGGTTTCAATATAGTTGTTACGGGAACGTTATTTAAGGTACCGTTAAACCTTAGCTATATTAATCTCATTGAGTATAATTAAGTTAACGTCTTAGCCCTTTTAGCGAAAGCTAAAGACGGTATTGACACCGAGTATACGAATTAACGATTTATTAAAGTTAAATTTATTTCTCTTTTCTAACGTTGTAACCGGCTTGTAATTCCAAAAATTAAAGTCTTTAATCGTATATTGCTTGGATACTACCAAGCCAGCCGTTTTAATGAAAAAGATATTGCTAATTTATTTACCTACTAGGCCAACATCCTTTTCTTACGTTACTAATGAATACAAGTCTTATATTAAAAACTTTTTACATAGCTTTAAGTTAAAGTGCGATTGGTAAGTTAAAACCTAGTAAGAGCGTGCTTTGGCTAATCCTTATAGTAGTTTAATATATCGTATTACTATTTCCGAAAGATAAATAGTATATAGTTTTTATAATAATTTGCATAAAAAGATACGATCTTAGTCGGTTAACTACGTATATTATTGTGTTATATTTTGGCTATTAAGTATAAAATTGACTTGAATTTCAATTAACAAACTTGTGACTCAAGTGACTATCTAGCGTTAATTAATCTTTCAAATCATTAACGATTATATGAAGATCCAGTCTTTACTTTTATTACCGTATCTCTAAACGATTAGACATTATTTTTTTCGTACGGCCGCCTCGTGGTCTCACCCTTAACCTCGTGGATAGTCCTCCACTTAAAAATCGTAACATTTGGTTTTTAAAGATTCAAGTCGGCCGTCAGTACTAATTATATAATTCCTCGAATTAATAAGCCGTTAATCTTAACCTTATCGCTTTTATTAAAGCTTTAATATCGAGTTTTCGTTGTACCTTTCTTTTTCATTTACACAAATAGTATCGTAGATATGGCCCAGTGTATATTTCTCGTTTTCAATATTTCTTTTTGAGAGGGTTGTTTGCGCTGGCAGCGTTTTATCAACTTATCGATTATAGGTAGAGAAGGTTCGTATCAGCTTCATCTTTTGGTTTAAGGGTTTTTATCTATATTTAATTCAATTTAAGGCTCAATATAAGTGGCGCGAAATTTTATAAAGCTGTTAGTAATCTTAATAATTACTTAAGAGTTAGTGATACTTAAGGTTGAATATAAGCCCTTTTATTTACCCAGCTCCCGCTACACGAAGACTTTACTTTGTAACGGAAAAGCGAGTAATTTGATAATCTTGGAGCTGTTCCTAGTTTTAAGGGCGTTATTAACTTGACGGCATACCAATTCCTTTCGCAATTACTTTAGTGCTTTACCATAGGTTATAGCTAGTTTCTAGGTATTCATTAATAGTGGAGACTTATTCGTTCAGCGTAGATACTATCCAAGAACTAATAGCGTTATTAATAGGTCATGAAAGCGCACAATATTATCTAGGCCCTTTAATGCTATTGAAAAACATGCTTTTAAATTCGTAAAACTTTCAATTTCTATCGGAAAAATATTTTATATTCGGTGAAGTAGTGTATATGTTCTTTTAACCTTCCTAATACTTTAGTGGGCTTCTATAGATACTTTTTTATATTAACTTCCTATTATTTTGGTATTTTACTAAGACTATACCACCGCAAAGTTAGTACCGGTATTATGAATAAAGACGTCAAGTAAACCTAAATACGAGTCAATTTATAGTATACTCAAATTTTCACACGTATCATTTGCCAATAGAAACTTTAGAAACTTATTCCCGTAAAAAGAGGTTGTAGAGTTAACGACGTAAAAAACAGGCCTATTATCTAAGTAAAACACATTAATAAAGACCTTACAGTTGAAAGCATTATCGGTTTTAGTGTAAATTCCAATATTCGACGTGCTTAGGTGTATATTTAACAGTGGTAATAAAGCTTTTAGATGGCTTTTAAGGTAAATTATTCCCTATTTTCATACCCTATAGACTTTATGACTTTATATAGCATGTTAACGGCTAAGTGATTGAAGTTCTGGTGTGATTAATATATCTTCAATCCCTTCAAGTTTAAAACTACTTTCTTTAGGCCTTAAACATAAAACTATAAGTACCCATACTTAAAAGTGAGAGGAAACTTTTAGCCGTTTTTAACCAACTCGTTGGTGTCAACATTAACGTTAATACCAAATATTTTCATATCTATGGATATTACTATATACTCTTATAGATAGTATACATAGACCAAGTAGCAGTACACTGTATTGTAGGGTACACTCTTTAAGGGTGTACAGTAACGTATCACGCTGTAGGTTGTACTTTTGTAAGACGAAAAGTGCATCATATATGGGTCGGTCTGGAATGGGTATTTCAGACCGAAGGCAATATGGGGATCGGTTTAAAAAGAGTATTCCAAAGTGATACGCTCTGGGTGGAGGACTTATAAGCCCTTACCTGTAGCGGATACCTCTGAATATTTTTTCTTGACATCCTGTCTTACTTTATACTACAAATACTCATTAATTTGATTAATTTTTAAATACCTTATGTTTACGTGAATATAATAGGCTTCAAATCTTACCAATACTGATTAGTAATCGATTCGGTCAACTACAGATAGCTTAGGAAAAAGAGACAGATATATATTGAATACCCATATCTGGATATTGTAGCGGTACTAATGGTCTATGCTTTAATATTACGTTTTATGAAAACTATATGGGAGTGTAGAATTACGCGGGAGAGTCGAGAAACGCGAAACGTTACAAGATTATAAGATCCGAAAGAACTTTGAAAAGATTAGCCCCATTCCGTTAACGAATAACTTGTATTAACGCTTTAAACAATTAACTTATGTCATTTTTAAAAAGATTCCTATTACGCATTAGGCCACGTAAATCAAAACATTGAAATTCGAAACCCTTACTGGGACCTACCAAATACCAGGCTATGTAATCCAAAACCACTAAGTTTCGGAACTTATCATTAAGATCTATTTTATTTTTACGAACTATTTGTTTTAGAAAAGCTAAGATCGGTTGCACTAAAATAAACAACTCGATCGCTTTACTCAAATCGGTTACATAATAAGTAATTAACCGACTTTCTTTACCAAATTATATTACAACACGTTAATACGGATAAAATAACGCATACCAAAGCGTATAATAACTCGACATTTTCCTTTTCTTACCAAATTTCTTATATCCGCCTTATTTTTTTAAGTTTTACTACATTCGTTTTATGTATTTTAAGTTTAGTAACTGTAACGTTTCAAGTTTTACTAGCTGTTCGGCTAATATACCATTACTAACGTTAATGAAAACTAATTTAAGACGTTGAATTAATTTGTGATCACGATTTACCTACGTATTATTTAAAATTTATTTACGTTAGTAAGTGTTAGCAAAACATCATTTCGACGGCTTTCATTATTTCATTTTATTTTGTATTTACCATATTACCCAGAACTTCAAGCGACCTTAAACTATATACAAATTGCCGTTTACGTATATATAATAGCCCCACTAATACTAGATCGAGCAGAGGTTAACGACTGTATAGATTACTTTTTCATATATACGTCGTTCCGAATTACTAACCTTAAACATTTAGACTTTAACCTTTAGAATAACAAAATCGAGGCTTTAGTAAAAGACTTAAATCCCTATACGGCAAATACATATTTTACGAGTATAATTTTTAAATATTGTAGTGGCGACGTTATAGAACGCGAATCATTCGAGGATGTTACGGAAAACTTTGTGGATTGGAAGTTGGATATGTGGCAAATGGTCAATGAAACGATTGTAAAAGTTTTACGGAAATAATAAGGAAGTAAAGGTATTAATATACCAGGTAAAAGTAATAGCTGTATCGTAAACACCCTGTTTGTAATAACCTAACTTATATATATACCTAAATGAACAGATTGAAAAATCGTAAAAGGAGAATTGGTAAAAGAATATTACTTACAAAAGCGAAAGTAACACCTAATTAAGGCGTTAAAACGTTATAAAAAACCATTATGAACTGAGATACGGCGTTCGTTAAGATTGGACGCCCGACGAGAAATAAAAATAAAAGAATTAGTAAAAGAAAAGGAGATACTGTAAAGATTATTTATAACGAGGGTCCAATACGATACCTCCATAAAACGCAACTTTTAACCGATATAAAGACAAAAACACACTCCTAACGTTGAAAATATACTGCTTAACTATAACAAAATCGGCTGAAACACAAATAATCCGCCTTAGGAAACAATGATCGGCCGGAACACGGAAAACACCCCGACGTAAAAGCTAATAAGCGGCGTAAAACGCCAATACGTGTCGTACGGACTAATTCCCTTTAACTATAACCTTTACCGCAACTTCACACCATATCGATTCCCTATGGATAGAAACGACCCTACGAAGTTACCCAACTTTGCCAGGCTGTGGGATAGGGATGAAAATTATAACGGCGAGCCGTACGACGTACTGGATAATGAAATACGCGTTATACTTAATACATGAAAAAAACTGGATATTTACCTATTATAATTTTATGTTATGTTATCTGGTATATTCTCCGAGTAAACTAAGGAATAGTATATGTAATACCTTATATAATTGGATATATTCACCGAGCATTATAATGAAGTTAAATTTCACTTTGACACCGAAATTAACTACGAGTTATATGACAGGGATTAAACTAGTATAACATGGGAATTTGTGAAAAACAAATAGTAGAATTCCAATAAAAATCTGTAGGAAACCCTTTTCTCATTATTAGCGAAGTTTCAAAGGTATTAAGTAGCCTTTGGACCGAAATATGAAGGCGACAAATTGTTCATCTAAGGAGTAATAAAAGCTTATCGTGGAAACCCGGATTTCGATCTTGTACTTTTTAAACCAGAAAAAGACTTATCAACCTTTTATATAAGCTTTGGAAAATCGCTCGAAACTTTTATACGCTGACAAATAAGCTTTGGATTAGTATTCGTAATTAAAAGAACCAAAGGTGAAACTTAAATTACTAAAATATACTTTATAAAAATAATCTATTATATTTTAAACCGGAAATTCAAGGTTTACCCGAGGTAAAATAAAAGCCTAAAGTACAGGTATTAAAAAGGAAATCCTGGCATTAAGAAATAGGTACGATCGTTGAGAAAGAGAAAAAACGTAACGGAACCATAATAATACATACAGAAAAATATACGGCGTCTTATAGGTTTGCGAAAACGGTATATCGTATACGGAAAAGTTGTCTACTAATTTACAAACCACCTCTCTTACGAATAAATTCAAATCAAACGTCAATTTTAGGCCGAATGGGATTTTAAGGATCTAATAAAAGCCAATTGTGTAATATACGTAGCCGAATACGATGGTATAAATAACGGACTCGACTCATACTCCTACGAATACATATTTAAAAAAGAAGACTTTATATAAAACGATTCCTACATATTAATTTACGACGATGAAACCGTTTAACGTATTTTTAATAGCTTATAGAATGCATCTTTTTTGTTTATTAAAGGATTGGATTGCGTAAATGAAGTGTTTAACGTTAATATGGCGTCGTAATTTACTCTTTTTGATAGATACGAAACCGGATTTCAAGGTACTATACCAGTTATTAGTGTAGTCGAAATTTCGACGGCCGGGAAATAACAATTAGACGTATTTGCGACGAAATTTCCAAAGTTTCGATTAAAGCGGATAAGAGAATACCGAGAGGTTCTGTTTAGTAAAGGTAAGGCGACGTTGTTCGGAACGGTCGTTATAAATACGCATTTCGAACCGATCAAGTTTTACGTAATAGATTTTAAAATATTTTTACTATTTTGAATAAATGATATAAATAAGCTCGAAATTAAGGTCTGAAATACAACTAATTAGTTCATCCACATTTTAAGTAACATATCTATATCGCTTAAGTTTAAGTTCGGCTACTTATGGTTTTTCCCGAAAGTACGTAAAATTAAGGTTATTTACTCCATTTAGCCAGATTTATAAGCTTTACACCAATGATTCGAATACCTCATTATAAAACTCTTTTTTCGTTTGCTTTATTTCGCGGGTTACATGGATGTAGGAAAGAACGTATTCGAAGTTATTGAAAAGTTTTATTATAAGTGCCAGCTTTACTTATAAGTTTTATGATGGTTTTAATTCCGCCCTTAAGTCTATATAGACTTTCATTACGAACTAATTATTAATATTATATACCTACATAGTTCATCAGTACTTTATGTCGTAAATATAGCGATATTATTTCGAGCTATTAAATTTACCTGAAGCGCTTTTACTTTAGATTACTAAGATACTTTAATTAACTATTAGTAAAACATTTACCTCGGGCCTTTAAACTAGATTACGTATAACGTCGGCATATCTATTTATTTTACCGAATAACGTACGAAAGCTCAGATAACCAATAATGAGTGTAAATGAATCCTATTAAAAGCCTTTTGGGGTATTGAAAAATGTAAACGATACTATGAAGCACTGTAAAAAACGTATATGGTATTTTCAAAATAATTAAAGGGTATTGGTTTTAAGGAATCTATCCTTTAAATAGAGGTTAACGCTGTTAATTACACTTTTGGCTTAAATAAACTTATCTCTACACTTCTTATTTTTAGTACCTACCGAAGATTTACACAAACTTTACCCTATTACTATTTATAGTGTGAAAAGTTAATGTTATAGTTGACGTCATGGCGGCTTTATATTTACTACAAACAAAGAATGATATGTTAGGCGCGTTAGTTAGGAGGAATGATTTTTATAAAACTAACGCATTGAACTTATCACTATAATGAGAAGTTTTAGTTTTGAAAATGAAGAATGGACAGATAAGCCTTTAAGTAATTAACAGATTTAGAGGATATAATATACTAGTTGACTTACTAAACGAAACGAGTTCGTTTCTGTTGGATAATGGTATAGGAATATAAAAGAAAGGCAAAAAGAAACGGCTCGAACGCGTAAAACGAGTAAAACCGCCTATATAATATTACCTAAAATAAGGAATTTAAATCGACCTTAGCTTTAACTTTACCTTTAAAACGCGAATTTAACCCGACCACATTAAATAAAATCGGTCTATTTGTACCAAACCCATCAATACCTTAACACCAAGAACGATCTTTTGGCGTCAAGACTAAGAAACGACTAAAAACCTTTGTTACGGACTCTTTTATCACGTAAAAGAAAATATCAGAATACGATCTTAGCCTAAAGGTCCGCTGCAAAGGCATTATTATTACCTTAGGTACCTTATTCGTATAATTTACCTAAACGGAAATATTAACCTTTATCAATTGAGGTATATTTCGTTTTAAAGGCTTTAATCTAATCATTTACAACACCTATAAAATCTTCCTAACCCGCTTTATCTAAGAAATTGAAGATGAAGCCGAAAAACTTTATAAAAAGATCTGTTTGGTTTTAAAAGATTATAACGATAATATTAAAAAGGATATTATAACATAATTACCTATATTAGAACGGGTTTGTTATCGCCTGATTTTAATACTCGTGGCCTTTTTTTAGCAATCTATGTAACATATATATTAAATTTCGCGATATTACCTAGGCTTATATCTAATCCTAAAAAAGGTTAAAACGATAGATTTACGCTGATTTTTCTAAAGACCTTAAATATCATTACTTACTTAAGACGATCTTACGTATTTTAAAACCACTTTATGACTTGACCGAAACGGGTGTTTATTAGTATAACATTTTTAAAGACATTATAAAACACGATTCAAAATAACTAGCTTTACCTTCGACTTATATCTATTAGTATTAACGGCCCATTTAAAAGGCTTTATATTAACAGGTATGTAAACGGACGATACCTTAACGTTATATAGCTTTTCGTTTTACGTATTTAAAAAAGGAAACTTTTGGAAGCCGGCTAAAAATTCAAACCTACGATATTTTTAATAAATAATAACGTAAGAGATTTCAATAGTGCTACGATTATCCTCCAGAACGGTAACTTAAGCTTTATGTAAAAGGGGTAGTAAAATAAGGTTGCCTCCGTTACTTTAAATAACGTAAAAAGAGCTGACGAATATGAATGTTAACGTATACGTAGCGTTTAAGTCGCTTTTATGGTATAATTAAAGTTAGAATTTAACCTTTTTATCTTTTATAATCCCTGTTAAAACCAACGAATGATATATAGAAGGAATTAAATGAAAGAATTTCGTAATGAATATATATTTTAAAACGCGACTTATAATTCATTCCATTGAAAATAAGTATTACAAGGGTATTTTTTTTTCAATAGCTTTTTCATCAATAATAACAACTACATATTTTAAATCGGTCTTATCCTTGTTTTTGGAAACAAAATACCGGTCCAAAACAGCTTTACTTTTCGAGAAAATATTGTTTATTAAAGCTTTACTAAGTATAAAAAGGTTATACGAATCTTTTTGGTTTTTAAGATTTACAATATAGCTGAAAGCTTAGATTCTGGAATGATTATAACGATAAAGGTTCAGATAATTATTTCCAACTTTAGATTATACCTTATTTCCATTATCGCTTATACTGACTCCTTTTCGCTTTATAAATATCTGGTTAAGTTAGGTATTACAAATGAAAAACAGTTAATAATTGATACTATATTATTATTCGAATTGTATGCATGACGAGAAATTGAGGAAAACTAATGGATTAATCGTAAATCTAACCTGGTAAACTTAATAATAAAGGCTATATTAAATGGCGTATTACAAAATTTTATATTTATAAATACATTACTTATTAGGGTCATTAAAAAGGTTTTACAACCCTAATAAATTATTACGCTATATTAATTTTCGGAATTTCAGATTGGCTTATTAATATTTTTCGTACAGATTTACAATTTACCTTTGTTTTAACGAATTATTTACCACATCCGTCGATTTTGCCTTCATTGGATACGACTATTCGCGCTGATTAACAAATTTCCTTTTTTTGCTCTTTTTTTATTTTTCTACGAAATTGTAACGATAAAAATTACGTTTCTTACTTTTACTAATCACTTTGTGAAGAGTGATAAAATTACTATATGAAGTATTACATTATAGCCGGGTACGCCGACCCGGCCCCGAGGGTATTTATTTATTATTAAAAGGAAATGGCAATGTTGTCGCATCCTTACCATTCTTTTCGTCGCCCTTTCCCTTTATATTAACGTTACCGCTATTATCGTTAACGACGTTATAAAGTTAGCGAAGAAGTGGTTTTATACCTTATTTATTATACCTTAAGGTTAAGATATAGGAGAGGGATTACCCTTTTTGTAGCGACGTGCGATAACGTTTTCAAACTCGCCTACGTAGTATATATATAAGCCCCGTTTATAAGCGGCGACGACGGTTACCATCTCCTTAATCCGCCGGTTAACGCCTCCTAATAATTAACATCGGTTTATTTTAGTTATTAACGACGATTTGTTTTTTGAATTAGCCTAAAGGTATATTTTTATTAAAAGTAATTTTTAGGACTCGGTTTAAACTTATTAAAGAGCCGGTGAACACTTAATATGGTTTTATATTATGGCTTTATTATTTTTAAAACGGGGGGCATCCGAGTTGCCAGTTTGTTCGTAAAAGTGGTAGTGCGTTGAGCGGCCCCCGTTTTCGTAGTAATCGCCAACAGATTAAACCGCGGTCGTAGACGCAATATAAGATACGTAAAGCGTGTTTATTGACGGGCTAAGGTTATGGACCTAGGTACACCGCTTTAACGTTTAGCGCATTAGAAAGGCTTCATCGCGTACTTTTGTAATACCGAGTTTGAAGCAGCGAAAAAGGTTCGTTTCGTACTTTTTATTTATAAAAAAAAAGGAGTTAAAAGCTTATGAACGAAAAGCTTAAAACGTATATATCTTAACGTAACTACGCTAGGTTACCTTTACAGCATAAAGGAGCCCTTATGAGTAATATGAGTTTTACTCTTAGGAAAAGAGTAAGGTTTATAACCTTAATAGCCCCCCGTTTCTCCCAAGAGTTAGGAAAGGGGAATGGAGAAAGGGGGGAGAAGGAGGTCGGTGTGGCGGCGGCAGAAAGGAGAGAGGCGAAGGCGGCGGCTGGGTTAGGTGACGTGGGGATGGCAGGGCTAGGCGGTGTGACGGCGGCGGGGCTTGGTAGTATATAAACGAGCGGCGTAGTAGAGGCGGGCAGCGTGGCAGCAATTAAGGAGATTAAACCCAACGAGGGCGGTTTGTTATAAATAGTGGTCGTAGTGGTATTGGAGGCGGCGGTTACGGCAGCTGTGACGGCAGCGATACGCTGACGTTCTCGCGTTAAATGGCGCCTTTCAATCCTATTTTCACGCGAAATTTATTCGAGAGATAGGTTAATATATATGCAAGCCAAGTAGCCTACCCATCCAAACGGCTTGGTTTAGTTGAGTAAATTAAAAATGGGGACTTGTATTGGCTGGGATTATGCGCCTTTGGCGAGAAGAAAAAAAAGAAGTTTTACTTGGAACGATGGCAATGCATTTTTTTATACTTACCTACTACGTGATTACGTAAGCACCCCTACGCAATCACCCTTACGTAATCATTACTATGTAATTACCCCTATTAAAAACAACTAAAGACGTTATTACCAACTATATCGTCTTTATTCAATTACACGAACCAAACCCGAATTATAACTACCACCTCGGCCGAATTTTACTAATCCTAGCCGAACTTACTGATTTAAACCTATTGCGACTAATACGGAAACAACATTGTTACTACGGAATCTGCTAATTTAGATCTATTGCGATTAATACGATAACAATACTATCACTACGGAAACTTGCTAATTTGGACCTATTACAAATAATATGGTAATAATACTGTTACTACGGAAACTGCTAATTTAAACCTATTATAATTAATTATATAAATAACATGATTACTATTAGGCTATAAGTACGAAGTATACAAAAAAAAGAAAAAATTGACTGAGTAGATATTACTATATATCCTTATAGATAGTATATATAAACTAAGTAGTAGTGCATTGAATTACAAGGTGCACTCCTATAGGGTGTACGGTAATGTGTCACGCTGTAGGTTACAATTTTGTAAGATGTAAAATATATCATGCATAGGTCGGTCTGAAATAGTTATTTCAAACCGACGGTAATGCATGGATCCGTTTAGAAGGAGTATTCCAAAGTGATACGCTTTGGGTAAAGAACTTATAAGCTCTCACCTGTGGTATACACCTCTAGATGCTTCTTCTTGACATCTTATCTTACTTTTTACTATAACTAGAAATTATTCTAATTACTCTTCAAAGACTTTATGTTGATGTGAATATTATAGGCTTGAGACCTTACCAACAATATCCTTCAAGTTAACAAGGAAAGAGGCAGAGAATGAAAGGATATCAAACGTAATTAATCATATAATAGTTCAAATTACCGTTATACCTAATAACGAAAGTCATTTGTCTGGTACGAAGCCAACTTGAGTCTTATTAACATTTTAACGATTAATCTTAGTGGTCATAATGTTACTTTTTTATAATACAACGTTTTTCAAATAAAGTCCTATTAAGTACGTTACTAATTCTATATATAATATAATACCTTAAAACGTATAGTCCGCGTAACGATCGAGGGGGTTAAAGGAATGCAAAGGATTACTAGCTTACACAAGGTAAATGTAAGGGTTTTAACCGCTTAAGCGATACAAAAAGGTGTGATAAGCTAGTTATTAGGCCGTATGAGGGGCTATATATTGATGAATATTGGAACAGTATTGCAATGGTATTTCATGCAGTGTAGTAGGTCAACTTTACTGTAAGTAAAGTTGACCGTACTGCAAGTGTATTGCTTTGTGCGGACTTACCGCATTGGGTGTAAGTCGAGTGCAGTATGCTACACTTCACTCTAGGGCACGAGCCAAGAACTTGGCCATACAATTTACAGTTCAGACAGGCTAGCAGTCTGCCAAACCTAGAACAATACATCTACCATCTGACTACTGTAATACTACTGTTACTTCAAAGAAGACTAATTGAATCTATAACGTTGCAACGTTTAAGGTCTACTAATACTGATTGGTGCTTATTAGGTTAAGCACAAATTGGCTAAGTAGAAGAAGAAGCTACTTTCCAATTACGCTTTACAATTACGCAAGGTAGAAGGAAGATTTTTGCGAAGGGCTTTTACTGCTGCATCGGTTTTTCACGGCAGTTAGTAGAGAAGACTTTTAAGCTGCGTCTTTTTTGAAGGCAGTTTATAAGTAAACGACGGTATCGCTATTCAAAAACACTAAAAAATCTTTATTAACCTTTTTTAAAGACGTTGGGATTGACTATCAGAAGTCTCAAAGTTCGGCAAGTTTTCAAACGGATAAGTTAATATTACTGCGGGTACTACTACCGTAAGAAAAATGACTAAGTCTCTACGCTAAAACAATAATAACGTTCCACTTCTACCACCAACAGCGATCTCCGAACTTACCTCCTACACCAAACCTTTGCCTTACTTCGCTCTTTTTACTCCCTACATTACATAAATCGTTAAACTCGCTGCTCCAAGCGAAAACACCAAGTTGCGCCAAGAAAGCCAAATTACATGACTCCACATTAAATTGCTAAGTCTATACGCCTTAAACCGCCAAGTTTCTACGCCTTCAAATTACCAAGACCTATACCAGCTAAAATGCCAAGATGGCTTTCGCCAACACTAAGTTCAAAGCTGTTACCAATCCTGCCAAAAAGAAGGTAATCAGAACTTTCGATGGCATCTTCGAAAAACAATACGACGAAGAACTCTGGTTTACCGAAGCCACTAAAGATTTTACCTCCAAACACTTTACTAATTACGTTGGTTACTTTATCCTCGTCGTCGCCTACAACAATTAAGACACAAAAGTTAACGCCTTTTTCGACTTTATCGAATTTGTAGGAAATTAAAGTTTAAATATGTGGAAAAAGATGAAAGAATCGGTTGAAATTAAGTTAAAAACTGACTTACACTAACAAGGGATTTTATTACCCCTAAAGGTCGATAAAAACGGTAATTTCGCCAACGTACTTTACAAATACAGCTACGGATAAAAACCCCTAATAGACCTTAGCCAAAAGAAAAGGGGTTATTGGCAATAATAACCTATAACGGCTATACATATGTTTGTAAAGATCTATTTAAGGGGAATCGATGCATTTACACTCCCTAATCCCTTAAATCCACCAGTTCATCGAATAGAAACCTCTCCGGACCTCTTAATATTAAGAGGAGTATTGCTTAGTCTCCCGCGGTGAAAACACTTAAGCTTACTTCCCCTAAACTTTTCAATAAGTCCATTTCTAACAGCTAAGTCAAGGAAAAACCAGCTTTATACACGAGCCGACTATAGGCACGACTACTAGCCTTTCCCCTCCAAACTCGTTTAAAAGTAACTATCATGCCTATTAATACAGTAGTAACCTTAGTTTTTTTCCCTTGATAAGTTAAAAGGTTTATACGACCAATATATCACCCTTCCCCCTCGGTGCGTCTTTATAAAGGATACGGATTATACATTAATTACCACGTTCATCATGATTTTATAAGGGGAAAAAAAGTATAACGGTAAGCCATATAACCTCTTCGACGTGAAGTAACGTCTATTTTTTAACATCTGCTACTAAATAAAAGTTAAATTGTCAGGCTTTTACTCGTCATTTTCTATTATTCTTACCAGTTAAGCTAAGGATTACTACCTTCGATACCTTACGAATTATACCTTTTCCCGCGAAATCTACGATAGTATAAAAGGCCATTTTTAATACGATATCAACTGGAGCCAATATTGTACGGATTGAAATAATATTAAGTAATCCTACATAATAAATCATGAGAAAAAGTCGAAAAATAAGATAAGCCTTTTAAATTAAATGCTTAATAAGCTGATATTTTGTTAATAAGTAATGAAGAACGTAAAATCTGGCGAAGGTTTCTTGCGCTAATAGGTCCGGTAAGTAATTACGGGTTATAAGGAGTTTGAATACGCCTTGCAATACCTTAATACCATCTGCGAAGGGGTTTTTAGCCAACTACGTTCCTTGTTGGCGATCGTAACTATTCGAGTCTCCAACTCGACCGGTATATACTTACAAGCTCCGGAATTTAATAAAGAAAAAGAAGATACTTTTTATTTAAACTATATTAATCGACGGTACGAATGACTTGGTAAGTATGGTTAATAAAGGGTTCGGACCTTTTTTTACGAAGTAGGGTATTTATCCTCCTTGAGGTCTTTAATTTAGTAAAACAAGTTTAACTTAAACGTTAAGAAATATTAGATTTGTGGTAAACAGAGCTATTGGTTAACACGCTACATTATCGCCGAACGTGATGTAAAACAGGTAATGTACTATACTTAATACCCCGTTACCTTAAAATGGAATTATATAAAGCGTGTTATATAATTTAAAGAAAGTCAAGTTAAAGAGTAAGAAAATAAGCGGAAGGCTATCGAATGGCACGAAGATATTAATATTAACACCGGTATTTGCCCGGAAGCCACGTAAGAACTAGCTGACTATGCATTACTGTATCGCTTTATAGGTAAAGACCCTTACCGCCATCATAACGATAAAAACCCTAGCCTTATATACCTCTTTACTATTATAAAACTTGACTATGCGAATGTTAGCAAAACTAAAGTTGGCTTTAACCCTAGGAAAAAGATATCTTTAACAGGATCGACAACAGTGATTTTTTTATGAACCCTATTGTTTTCCATAGTTTGAAATTCTCTACCCCTTTTCTCCTTTACCTTAAAAACCTAAAAAACCTCGGTGTTAACGTTAATATTTAGAATGATAAGTTAATTTATATTATAGCCAGCAAAAGGTTTTTATTTTACCTTAAATAGGGGTATTCCTAATTTAATGTTTCAAAACCACAAACAATAATATTAAATTGAACGGAGGTAAAACTTCGTTACTATATCGTAGGTTTAACTACCTGGTAACTAATCAGATTTATCAGGTTTGAAAGATAGTTGCTTACGAAAATATGGATTTACTAGTATGAAAAATAATCAAACGTCTTTACCACGACTATTAAATATATTTCGAAACCCATTTAACGTTTAAAATTACGTTGAAGGAAGATTAAAACTCTAACTCGGAAATTTAAGTAAACTTATTTCATTTGGACGACTAACTAGTATTACACGTTGTAAACTCTGTTATGGCTTTTCACGGCGTTTAGTTCCTTAAAATCATTACAGTAAAGAGAATATAGGAAGTAATACATATTTTGTGGATTAATACGTACCTTAGTTGACTAAACATACTAATTTACAATGCTAATACTAATTTTACTACGATAAAGTTTTAAGTTAATAAAAAATCAATAGGGATTTAATATAAATAAATCTTTGTAAAACATTATTAAGGTATTAATAAGGTTAAAAGGGTATATGTCTTTTTACAAAGGGCTTACGATATCCTTATACTGGAAATTGAAAGCTTTATAAGCTAAAAAACACGCCTTTAAATAACGGTAAAAGGTTTTAACAATACTATTGGCCTTAATTGACTTGTATTAACTTTACTGGTATTTAAAGTTTACCCACATATAATAGCTAAGTCGCCATCTTTATTAAGCACCTAAAAACGAACTATATTATACAGAAAAACACTAAAGGAATTAAGGAAGAAATCGGCACGTCGTTAGGTTAATAATACCTTTCATATCAGAAACGGACCTTCAATAATAAACGTACTTTTATTTCTAGTTTAAAATGAAATCCTTACGTAACGTAAGCCAGGAAAATGAGATAATCTATATAAAATCTTAAGTATTACCAACTTAAATGTGGTGGTTAAAATTGTTAACAGCCTCGTAACTTTCCGAGTTATATAAGTTAAGTCCTATAAAGGACCCCTTAAATTTAACAAAGATCACAACGTCGATAACCTCCAAGCCGAGTGAATCAGCTAATATAACCCTTTCGAACCGACTATTAATAGACCGATAAAACGCCAACGACATGGAAGACCACCCAAAAAGAGGATATAAACGAAAAAAGAAGGAAGATAAAAACTATGGGCCTAGCAAGGTATATACAATGGCGTAAATGTTTTAAAAGTAAAAGTCAAACGGAAAAATTACCATTGAATTACGTGCTGAGAACATTATCAATACGCCGGATAATCTTTCTAAAAAAAGTAATCAAGTGAAAATCAACGATGTTGTATTATAAGTAGTTATATAATTCATACTATTAACATAATTTAAAGGCTAAAATATCACTATCTTATAGTCGAGGATAATTTACGAGGTTAAAGGTAAAACTATGGACCAGCCGTACGAAAGGTTACGACTAATCGCCTAAAAATACAGTAATATAGGTAAGGACTAAATCCTCACTTAATCGTTTATAATTCAAAAGATCAGCCAACGTTTAATCGTCGCTATTATTACTGATTTGACTATCAGCGTAAAAGGTTGGTTTATATTTAATAGCCGGGACATTACGTAAGCGTATATATAAATTGCCACCGATTTTTAACAGATTATACCTTTAAAATTACGATAAAAACTCAAGGATAAGTTTCCGGCTAATACTATAATATATTATATTAGGCTATATACAAATTAGCCACATCTAACGTTAATTAGGTCTTAACATACCTGGTATACTCTAAAAATAGACTAGGTATTAAGACTTTAATATTTAATCCATACTTATTGATTAAAAAGGGAAAAGACTTTAATATCGTAGGCATGTTAATTAACGATACCCTTTTTTTTGAAGATATTAGATTTATAATGACGAAATTACTTATTATTGAAAAATTATGCTTTTAAAGGTGTAAGCTAGTTAAAAAGTTGGTTAAAAACACATAAATTGACTTTAACAGATCGTTATTCCGTATTTCTGGTGTTAAGGTTAAAAACAGTACTTATATTAGCCTACGCCAGAAAGGGTAAGCTACGAGTCTGAAAATTATCGATAAGGCTAACGAAAGAAAGGGTACAAAGATATCTAAAGCAAAGGGCCCGTACAGTCAATATAGCCACGCTATATTAACTGAAGGTATTGTATAACATTTTCATTACGACACAGGCATCAGAATCGCAAAACGAAAACTTTAACAAATTAAATAAGCAGATTTAATGGTAAATAGATTGCCTAAAAAGAGGAATTAATATAGTATTTCTAAATATAATGAAGGCGAAGCTAATAATTTTTACGAATGGGTTATTTACTAATAATACTAACTTTATATAGTAATTTGGCTTCCTAATAATACTAGTTAACAAGGATAGGTCTCAAGGGTAATTTACGATTACTGGGAACCTTATATATTGGATATCTATCAAGTATAATCGTATAACTCAGAGTATATTGACCTTGAAAATCTACGGTATAATAGGAAATTTTGATATCGGTATAATAACTAACGGCATATTAAGGATTATTACTTAACAGCTGGATTTATTACCAATACCTGTAATAGTATATTCCGACTCCCCAAGCCTTTATGAATACCTATCAAAACTAGGTATGACTAATAAAAAACTCCCGATAATAGACGTAATAGCATTAATAAAAGTATAAAAAGCCCGGGAAATCGATAAGTTCCGGTAAATTAACGGCAAAAATAACCTTACCGATGTCATAATCAAGGCCACGCCTAATAACGCCCTAAAAATGTTTATAGACAGTAATACACTAACCATACGAATCGAGGGATACGTAGATCTCCCAGCACGTGACGTTGAAAAACAAGGTTGCCCTAGCAAACTGAAAAACCTCCAGGGCAATGGTAGCGATGGTAGTAATTTGAACTACTGGAAAAAGATACGTGCGTGGTGGCGTACTTAATTTGCGCAGGTTTATAGCGAAGGATCTGTGTATGGGATTTGAGGAACGAAGGTCTCGGAGGGGTGGAGCAAAAGGGCTATAAGGGGCCGTAATTGGAGTTTTTTTCAGTACAAATTAATTTCAATTGACAGGGGTCTGGCTTATGGATTGAAAAGGGATTTCAGATGTTGCCACTCATTAATGGCAAGCCATGCTGGTATGCAGGCACAAGAACAAAAAGCTGCTAGTATTAAAATAGTATTACAATAGTATTGCATACAGTATAGTAGGTCAACTTTACTATAAGTAAAGTTGACCATACTGCAAGTGTATTGCTTTATTCGGACTTACCATATTGGGTGTAAGTTGAGTGAAATACGTTGCACTTCACTCTAGGGCACGAGCTAAGCACTTGGCCATACAATTTACAGTGCAGACCAGCTAGCGGTCTGCCAAACCTAAAACAATACATCCACCATCTCACTACTGCAATACTACTGTTACTTCGAAGAAGACCAATTGCATCGACAACGTTGCAACGTCTAAGGCATACCAACAATGACAATTCATATACTTAGGGGTATTATCATCGTTAACGAGCTCGTTGCCTTGAAAGTTTATAATTTAATTTAAATAGTCCTGTTTAAAGTTAGTAGAGTACTCAATATAATATATTACCTTTTGTTATTGCGTTTGGAGAAAGTATAGAAAGTTAACTTATAGCTCAACTTTCTATAAATCCATTATCTTTTACTAATATTACAACGATAGTTTTTGTGGTAAGTAAGTCCGCTTAAATGTTAATATTATTGGTGCTAGCATGGCTATTGCCTTTAGTTCAAGACTGTAGGTCCAGACCTTAAACGTGAAGAACATATATATCTATACTTGCGATTGACGTAATTAACTTTCTTAAGATCTTTTTTATCTACGATAGGAAAATTGCTAGTTTCGGGGTATATACCTAGCTAATTTGTTATATATATCATTATAGTTGTAAGCGAAATGCGTAACTAGATAAAAAAGCTTTTGAAAGTGGTATTTAAACTCTTCAAAGCCCTTAATAACTGCCCGTACCTGCTCGAAAAATATAGTTTCATGAACGTGAGTTTTCCCTATTACTTACTAATAGCATATCAATATATTTAATATCTAATTCAACATGTCCATTAGTGTTTCCTTCTTTTTTTTCTTCACCATTATCGTAGTTTACCTTGTAATAGCCTAGTCTGTATACTATTAGACAATATGTATGTCGTCTTCAAAGTAGCCTTTTATGTTATTATAAACTTCGCGAGAGTTTGTAACTCAGGTTCAAAAGGTTGAATAGTAATCCTTGGCGTTCCCTATAAGGATTTCTGAAAATAATAAGTAAAAACCATAAGTGTGTACCTCTATCCATTTACAAATGTTTAAAAAGAGTATTATCTTGGAAAGATTGTAAGGCTTTCCCTTGTATTTCTCTGTATTGTTTCAAATCTTGGCGAAGTACATAAAGAGCTTGTAATTAATATTAACCATTTTAACAGTTTCTGGGGGTAGGTCGAGATAGTTATTCCTTTCTTTATTGGTGTTTCCTAGTAGTTTAAGCTTTAGAGCCTCCGAAGCACGGTAACAAGCGTAATTGCCAATCGCTTAGCTTAAGTGTTAAAGTCCCGTAGTAAGACCTATAATAATCTCGTGAGTATAGACAAGCTTGCCATAGAAATGTTTTTCAAAGGGTTAGCGATTCTGAAAGAAGAGCTAAGGGATAATGAGAATTGAAGGGTTTTAAAGGAGTTAATAATTTTACTTAATCAACTGATAAAGAGCTTTAACGTCAATTCCTCTAACCGCGTTAACGGCTGCTGCTTTAGGTTCCCTGTCACTGTTAAGAGCATGTTCGACGCTATTATGTAAAGGTGTTAGGCTACCGAATAAGTTAATAGGTTTCTTATGGTTATGCGTAAAAAGGCTTAACATAACTAGGGGTAAATAAGAGTTTTTTTTAAAACGCGTGTAGGGGCTTTAAGTTTTTTTAATATCCTTTCCTTTAAGGCGTGGGATTTATTGGAATTTCTTAAGTTAGACTAATTTAAAATCATCTTTTGTTAGTTTATTACAGCTTTTTATTTTAGCCAGTAAATCCCTTGTCATTTAAGTTTAGCCTTTATTTTGAACTTAATATCATTTTAAATATTTTTCTACATCGAAATAATTCTGTGATCAAAAAACTTACGACATTTACGAAAGGATTGGTAGCCACAGTCAAGTTTTTTGCCGCCGTTTTACTTAACGATCAAGTAGTTGACAAAGTTAGCCAGATGCCGTTTGGTTAAGTCTTCGTCTACATTTGTCCCTTAAAGGTCTTTATTGTACTACTTTTAAAAAATGTATAAGAAGGCTTTAATCCATTTTTATGGCTTTTAGGTAGGTGTTATCTTAAGGTTCTGGCTTATAGAGGGTGTAATGGACGATAGACGTAGTATTTTTGCGTAAAGTCATGTAGAAACTTGGTAACTTGGCGTGTTGTTGCGTGAAGTAGCTTTTTTGGCGCGAAATAGTGATTTTTTGGTGTTTGCTCTTAGGGTAGTGATCTTAGCGATTGAATTAACGTAGGGTAAGTAAAAAAAAGTAAAGTAGAGGAAAAATTTTGGTGTAAAGGGTAATGTCGAAAGTTCTTTGTTATTATAGGTAAAGGTTGAAGGTTATTTATTATTTGGCTATAAAACCTATTCGCTTTTGTAATGATAGTACTAGTAATAGTACTAAATTCTCCGTTTGCTCATTTTCCGATATTTAAGACCTTTAACAACTAATCCTAAAATCTTTAAGAAAGATATGTAAAGGTTAGTCAATATTTTTAATAATGATACCGTCGCTACCTTTAGACTGCCGTAAAGACTAGCGTAACTCAAAGGCTTTTTTTAAGTACATCTGTAAATAATACCAAAATAGTAAAGACCCTTTGCAATATTTTTTTTCCTTTTTCTCAACCACCGTTATTGATATAGAAGATAACCGGAAAGTAGCCTTTTCTTCTACTTAGCTTATTTGTACTTAACTTAATAAGCACTGATCAGTATTGATAAAGCTTTAGTCGTTACAACGTTGTCGATTCTATTAGTCAAAGTAACAGTAGTATTATATAGTCAAGTGATGAATGTCTTATTTTAGGTTTGACAGGTCGCTAGCCGGTCTGTACCGTAATTCCTACGGTTCATGGCTTATAACGTGCCCTAGTGTGAAGTGGGCCCATACTGTACTTGACTTACAACCAATAAATTAAGCACATACAAAACAATACACTCAACTTGTAGTTAGTATAGTCAACTTTACTATAAGTAAAGTTGACCTAGTGCACTTCGATTACTATTATTTCAACAAAGATACAATTTGTACAATATTTCGCGTCCAGAAGAGTTTTTATTGAGTACTATTTTCAATTGTATGGTCCTTTTTCCACTGTTTAAAATCAAAAATTCCATTAGATTGTTCTCGCGGATAATTTATAATAGCGTTGTGTACATTTGCAAATAACTAGAAGTTCCCATTAATTACGTTTTGATAAACAATACACAGCTGTTGAGAACTAAATAATAGAGCTTTGAAATACGTCAAACAACATCAATAACTAACTGAAACCATTGAATACTTACCTATAAAGTCTCCATAATACAAAAAATCTACCAAAAGAGTAAAAATCTTTTAAATCATACTGGAAAATTCTTCCAAACATATGAAATACACTGATAACAATAAAATACACTAAATATACATACAATAACCAATTATACTCGAGATATCTACCGATGCAATATTACATTAAAATATCGAAAAATAAATAGATAAAAACACCTTACAAAACTTTGGACAACCTTTAATCTGTTTTATTATAAAAGAGTAATAAAATACAAAATTCACTAAAACCTTATAGAAACAATATGTTGGAGTAGTATTCAAATACAATTCTGTCAAAGATAACGGCACTGCCTACAAGTCAATTTCAGTAAAATACCAAATTCAATATGAGGCATAGGCCAATGAATTACGTATACAAAGTTATGTACATACTAGATATTGGTCTGCCAAACTTAAAAGAATCAACAATCTACCACCTAACCCTTACAATACTATTATTACTTGAATCACCCTTTTAATTAATAACGTCATAATGTCTAAATTTCTATCAATACCAACCAGTACAAATTATATTAAAAATAAATGAGTAGGGCGAAAGAAAAAAAACTTCTTTACGGTTACGCTCTATGTAGTTAATAAGTAAAAGATACATTTTTGCAAAAGGTTTTTTTCGAACTGTGTCAATTGTCACAGTATTAAGTGAAGAAAACTTCAGGATTGCTTTAGTTTTCACAGTGGTGAAGCAATGGCAATGGTATTACTATAAATAATACCCCAAAAAAACTTCATGAAAAAAGGTTATAAAGAAAAGCGTTGAAATTAACCGCGAAAATTCTGAAAAACAATCGTTTGAAATCGATAAAAAAGTTTCTAGGACACTTATAGTGGGTAAACAGCTAAGTAGCTGCTACGAAAACTGTAAATAACTAAGTTCAAAACTTTTTAACAAACAACTTCGTTTAAAAACAATTTATAGCTCTACCTTCGGACCTGATTCTTTTCTTTCTATATTATATGTTTACCAATTTAATATTTTACCAAATACAGTATAATGACTACCTTAAACGAAAATACGAAGATAACTAATTCGTAAGAATATAAATAAGTTTATATTATACAAAAAAACACCAAGTTCTAAGAAATAACTACATCACACCGCTTCCAAATTGTTAAATCACCATCCTTCTTAATCTAATATCAACTTGCAAGCCAAAACGTTATAATTATTGGAAACAAGGAACTAATAAGAAAAACCAAGGCCTTTCAATACTTTTTAGTCAAAAAAAAACTTTTGTTTATTAATATATTAACAAAACCTTTACTGAAAAATACTTGACTTACTTCGTTAGCCAGAACATCCTAAACTAAGATGTAGTTAAAGATTTCAGTCGCTGCGTACGCGCCCTTCAAATATTCATTTAAGTTTTTTAATGATTAAAATATCAATATATGAAAAACCATCCAGACAGAAATTGAAATATTTATGAAAACAAAAGTTTATAGGTAAAGGGGCTTTGTTTCAAATGAGATTAAAAACTAATGAGCGAAAATAATCTTCGAACTATCACAATTCGTGTATTACCTTAAAGAATCTTAACTCCAAATTATACGTAGGAAAGTTAGGGGCATTACAAAAGACTACTAATTCCCTTATATACATTTTAGGAGACTACCCCCTAATTATAAAATAAGTTAAACCTTTAATATCCCCCCCCCCAAAAAAAAATAACCTTTTATACCTCGATAATATTAACCTTTCGTAACTCGTCCCTAATTAATTTTGAAACGTTTTTTTATAGTAACCATAATTGTTTTCAATCCCATAATACTTAACTATTAGCGTTTTTATGCCACGATTCAGTATTTCACTAAAAGATGGTGAAACCTTATAATGAAGTACCAAATGTATAGATAATTTGGTCGTTTATATCAAAGTTAGGCTTAGTGAAGCTTCTTAATGAAGTCGAAAAGCGTTAGACGTCTGTGAATACAATTTTTCTATCGATAATAACGATTCATATATCAAACAGATGAAATTATTGAAAATTGTACACGCCTATCTTCATAAGTTTTAAGTAGAGAAATCTATTAAGGGAGGTTCAAATGGCAGGAGTACCTCGATCTTTATGGCTGGTATGCTGGAAACGTTTAGGGCTGCTTTAATGGCGCTTAAATCTGCGTTAAAAGAGTTTAACGTCGCAAGTAAGACACTCAAAGCTTCGCTAAAAGCTTTTAATGCTACGTTAACAACGTTCACGTTCTTGGGCAAGTGAGTTAAAGCAACTTGTTATAATGGTTTGATTTCCTTTAATATGCTATTGAAACCCTGTATTGATATAATTGAATCTGTTATTAAATCTATTATCTATATCTGCCATTCATTGTTAGATAATTACGATCCATTTTAAACTGAGTTAAGGGTTTATAATGGTTGAGAAAGCGTGCGAGTCGTATGAGTAGAAGAAGCCGTTGTTAGAAAAAAGGTTAACATTTGTAGGGACAGATAAAAAGATATAAAAGACTTGATTTTGCGATGCATATAATGTAACGTCGCGAGAGCAAGTGGAGTATTGAAATCTAAGCTCAAGGCAAGTATTTTACGCCTTTTTTTGAATGATTCAGGTATGAACGTAGAATAATAGACTGATAACATAAATAATAAAATAAGGATTGAGTGCGAAGATTGAAAAAGTTGAATAGCAGATAGTAAGGGTAGCTTATGAGGAAATTACCTAGAAAATTATAGAGTTGTAAAATAATAAAGTTCACGGTAAATTTTATTATGTATTGGTGTATTGATGAGTTTTGTTTTTGGCTTCATCACTAGGTTTATTAGTAAATTTTGGTGCTTTGCAGATTTCATTTATAGCTACCAATTATTCGTAGAGTAAGTGAGTCAACATATTTTGGGATAAATTGTAGTATTTCACGATGAATGGTGAAATGAATAGATTTCACTAAAGAATAATGAAGCGAAACATGTAAGATATGAAAATTACATGCACGTACCTTTCCAATACTACTTACTAGTGCTTGCTTTGAATCGAAAGTATGTTTGTGACCTTACTTATATACAACAATTAAAACATATAATATGTCAAACTATTCCAGAAATAATTTAAAAGTAGTATATATGGATTAAGTATATATTAGAAGCACTTTTACTTCAAATTTCATATTAAGTTGTTATCATTTTCTTTGTCTTTATTAATTCCTTGGAATAGTGAATATTTCGGCATAAGTGGTATACGAATGAATGATATTTATAGTATTCATAATAGTTATAATACATATCTAAACATTCGAAGAAATGGATGAAGCTTAAATTTGATTCTAATCAATAAATCTGATAGTAGTAACGCCTAATAACACTTTACAAACCTCATTGGTTAAGCATATTATGCGACACTTTACCAATCGAAGTTATTCTAATACCAATTTAATGTAATTATCATCTAATGCTAATAAACAAAAACATTTTGGAGTTGAATGAACATACAAAATAGTAAATCAACAAGTAAAATAAATATATTACATGGTAAACGAACAATTTGAACAAATATATTAATATGAATTAAGTGAAATTAAGGATAATGAAATTAATAATATTTGTAAACATATATTCTATTAAGTATGCTTAATTAGCCTTCCAAATGATCCTTTAAATATTATTCGTTAATGAAGACTTGTAAATGATAAATTTATAGGTAACTGGTGTTTGAATTACGAGTTGTTTATTTAATTGAAAACAGTTATACATGACGTGTTGGCGTGTAAAATCTTCAATACAACAATAAGTTTCAATATGAGTATAACAACTCAAAAATAATTTAAAGTTCTTGTTGAAAAAATGAAATTACATTAAATTGAAAGAAGTATTAATGAAAAAATTCGTTGTTTATACGAATTTCATTCTCAATTCAAAAATATGAATAACATTCGTTTGATAATAAACATAATGACTTATTGAAATCTGTACTAAATTCAAGAATTCGATAAATTTCGATAAATATATCGTCAAAATAACCGAATTAAGGCTATGAAAAGAAACTATATCTCATGAAGTTGTGGAAAGAGTTGTAAATAATAATGAACTAATCAACCAAATAACGGATAATTTGAAAAAGGTAACATGTCACAATAGTAGGCAAAAACGCCTAAAACAAATTGAGAAAGTGAAAAGAAAACGTTGATGAGTAATTCAAAGTTTATAAACAAGGATTTGAATGAGGGATTTAATATGGTCAATTTTTGGATTTGTTGGTTAGACACCAGTAATTGAAGGTTGATTTGTTTATAATATAAGAACAGACAAAAAGAATTATTCCCGTTAAGAATGTGTAGAGTTACCATTGTTATATGGACTTTATATAATAATAAACTAGAAAAAACTAAAAATTGCTAGTATTGAAATAATTATCAATTAAATCAGTTTTATAGTAATTATATTATATCTATTTAACTTGGTTTGTATGATTAGCTGAGACTCATATGTATTAGAGTGTTTTTAAGCTAGTAACCGGATAAATTTAAAACGTACACGTAACTTTGATGATTGAAATACCATTAATTACTTCGACTGCAATAATTACAGCAGAATATCATTGCAAGGATGAAATTCTTACAAATTAACAGATTTCATAGTAAGTTTTATTAGCAAGGTAACGTTACACAGTTAATCATCCTCCTATGTAATTCATTCGTTGATATGTAAGTAACTCGCTTGAAACAAATAGTTTTCCTCTTCGCGAGGCGAAATAAATTCCAATTAGGTAATGTATGGGCCGTTTGAAAGATATGATATCTGTGCTCAATATTAGCCTTAAACTTTGATCCAATCACACAAAACATAAACAAAATAGGTGTATTCCTCGAATAGTATATAGACTTATATTGATGTAGCTTAGACTAAAGTATGTAATTTATCTTTTACATTTCATAGAAAATTATACCCTATGTATTGGTAGGTTCACCTGTAAATAATAGGCAGTTATCGTTGTAATATACTCGATTTGAATCACTGTGGACGAAGTAACCGATGCTGCATTGAAAGTGGTTGATGAGTTCTAAGTTTGGCAGACTACTATCCGGTTTGCACGCTAATTTATATAGCCAACAATTTAGCACGTACCCTATTTTGAAGTGTGTAACTACTGCATTAGACTTGCAGTTATTCCACTACTAGTGGAGTCGACTTACAGTTAATATAGTTGACTTGACTATATTGTAATTGATCTGCTGAAAATAGAAGTTAATATTGTTTTAATATTAGCGACTTTTTTTTTGTGCTTACGTGCCAGTGTGGTTAAACACTTGGGTGCGGTACACCTTGAATTTTCTTTTGAATTCATTTTCTAAACCCTTGTTAATGTATACCCAAATTAACCCTTTTTACGGCCCTTTTCCCTATAGTTTCGAGTCTTTCGCTCCTTAACTCCTGTATATAAGCTTTTTGCTATAGACTTGCACGTATCACGCATTCCCTCATTTTCGTACCTTTTGCCAGTAGTGCCACCTACTTTCACCGCTAACGTTGCTATTGTTATCGTTACTCTGATGGTCTTCGAGTTTGACAGGGCATCCCTGTTTCTTCATGTCACATTTTTTAGCCTTTGCTAGGTAGCTTTACCAGGTGGTTTTGTTTTCCTCATCTTATGCCTCTATACCTTTTAAGTCTACAACCTGTTTATGATATTTCTAATTAAAATTGGAGGGGAATGGAATATAATACCTTACCCATTTGTCTTTTTGTTCAGCATCCGTGTGGCGCGTTGCCTAACAACTTTGTTTTGCATATATGAAATACCTTTTAGTTTTAACGGGAACTTGTTTGGCTAGCTTAAAAATCATTTCTTGCGTGTAATATGTTAGTCACGGTCTTAGATCAGAGACTTCTTTTAACTGTATTGGTTGGGCTTTCCGTACTTGTAGTTGATTTAGTATGCGTGAGAGGTTTTTTTTTTGTCTTAGCTAAATTCTGGAATTTAGGGGTATATATTAATCAAGTTTACCACCCTTATTATTATGGTTGTAAACGAGGACGGTAACTAGTTAAAAAAACCATTTACAGGTGGTGTTAGGGTATTGTAGGGCATATTCGAACTTTTTGTGTCCCTTAACGGCTTTCTGGACTTAGTAAAGCAGTGTGTTTTCGCTGGCTTTTACATTCGTTATTGCTTGTTGGAAAAATATCAGTTTTTTAAATATTCTGTTTAAAAGTTCAATCTTACTCGTCGACTACTTTTTTTTTCCAATATGTAAGATTACTTGATAACGTTCTAGTTTGAATAATATTGGGCGTGGTTGATATCGTATTCGAAATGAAATTTGAGACCATTTAAGATCTTTTAGAAAGATGATTAATTTGTTAAATACTACTGGTAGTATTCCTAGGTTTAGCTGGCGAGAACATTGAGAAATAACGAGTGAAATTCTGGTAACTTAACCTGTATCTAGCGGAAGATGTTGAAAAACGAGCATAACTTGAAGTAACAGAGGTTGTATCGCTTATTATTATATTTTTCTTTTTGTCCCCAGATGTTAGAGGATTTGATCCTTGTTGTTTAGTTTATATTCATTCTAGGATATTTCGAGGGAAAATGGTAATATACTGGTCGTAAGGGCTCTTTAAATACCTCGATCGGTATTGGATAAGGAGTTGAAAAATGTGTTAGTTTTAGTGGGTAGTATAGTTGCTTTTGGTTAGTTTTGCAGGGAAAAAGCTGGTGGCCGTATCCATAATACGCTAACACGTAAAGCTGCTCTTTCCGAAATTTTCTAGTTAAAACTAGATGTGTTAAGTGGCTTATGGAAAGGGAACTCTAGGGTTTCCATGTGGGATTTGGTAATAATCTTCTTAGTATTAAGGGGTATGCTAAGGTTTTTGTTTAATTAACTAGTGTATTTAAGGGATTATTGCACATTGGTTCATCGATTATTTACAATTAGTGGTATTGTTTCGTCAAGGGTCTCTGGTAAAAGGTTTAAAGCAATTTATCTGGGATTAAGTAAGACATTACGAATGCATATAATGACGTTAAAGAATATTGTCGCTAACGATACCTTTGATTTTCGCCATAGTTTATTAAGGGTTTTTATTCGTTGCGTATTTGTAGAATACTTTTATTAGATTACCTTCTTTACTCGTTTTTTCGTAGGGAGTTTAATTTATAGGTTGTATAGGTTAGTTTTTACTTTTGTTTTAACTTGTTTGTCTGATTTTTTTGAAAGATATTTTGGATCCAGTTGCTAAACCATTCCTATAAATCGTCGAGGGAAATATGTTCTTCTTTGGTTTTGGTAGAGTTTAAATCGAGAATAAGGCGGTCGATTGCATTGTTAAAGTATTTAAGGGTTGAGTTTTAATCGGTATTTGCAAACTAAAGGTTTTTATTGTAGTATTTTGTGAAGAAGGTACCGAAAGCCGTAATTGCCTTTTTTTAATTGAGTCGGCTATAACTTTAAAGTGAAAGTTCTTGGTAGTCATTTTAACGTTTTAGCTGGCGTAAGATGTGGGATTTAGTGGTTGGGATAAGAGAATTTGGTAATTCGAGAGTGTGGGGCTTAGCGATTTAGTGTGAAGTCGCATAAAGTGGCTTCTTTTGTCGCTATTTGGCGATTTTTGGTATTTTCGTTCAAATTAGCGAACTTAATATTGAAATTAACGATGGTAACGTGGAGTAGAGGGAAATAGTAGTGTTAATTGAAGTTGAGTCGTAGGTTTTTACGTTAAAATTGTTGTTTATTCAAGGTCTTAGGATCTGGTTATTAAAGATTTGTAAAAATAGTAACTATAATAATATAAGCCGTGATGGTATTGATTTAGCTGTTTTCCAACTTGACGACTTAGTAATCTTTGAAACTTTTAGGTGGTAAATCTCAACGCTTTGAAGATTGGTTTAATGAAAATTTCTTAGTATTTTTAATGATGGCAATATCGATGCCTGTTCCTGAATTACCGCGAAAACTGACCCAGTATTTTAGAGGCTCTTCATAAGAACCTTTTATTTACCTTAACCAAGCAAAGCGTAACAATCGGAAAATAGCTTTTTCTTTTACTTAGTTTATCTGTATTTAAACTAATAAGAACTGATCAGTGTTGGTAGGCCATCCTGTTAATAATAGGTCTTTATCATTATAATGTAGACTATTAGAATCACTTTTCTCGAAGTAACTGGTATTGTATTGAACGTGGTTGATGAGTTCTAAGTTTGGCCAACCGCTAGCCGGTCTGCACGCTAATTTTTATGGTCAACTGCTTTGGCTCGTGCCTTACTTAGAAGTAGGCGCCTACTGCAATACACTTGCAACCAATCCCACAACCAATAGAGTTGACTTATAGTCAGTATAGTTGATTTAGTTGTACTGTAATGGACCCGCTAAAAACAGTAGTCAATATTGTTTCAATACTATGATTTGAATAAGTTCTAATAATTAAGAGCTACTAAAACAATGTTCGCGAAAACACGTATTTTAAATATATATTTTATAGTGAACAAAACAAGAATGTATAAAGTATAGTTATAACAGACGAATCGTTCGAATTTCTATAATTCGAAACATTTAACCCTCTTCTGTTCATCAAGTATTTATCGTTTAATTTGGTATTAATATATATTGAGGTCTATATAGTATTTCTAGAGTTATTAGAAAGCCTATAACTTACATTTTCACGTTCCTCATACTAATAGTAAAAAGACAGAAGAATATAAACGCTTTCTTACAAACAATATTGAAATTTGAGGTGTTGAAACCATGTAATTCTTTATATTTTACATATGTTAGAAAACGATTACTAGATATATGAAACTGACATAAAATGTTAAGTAATTATATACCGTAACTGATCATATATGATAAATAAGACTTTGAAACACAATTAGATTATTATATCTATACCAACCATCGAATTTATTAATGTAACTAATTAATAACTTACTCAAGTAATAAATACTTTAAATTCATCCGTTTAGTTAGTAATAACGACAAGTTAAATACTACAGCTAAATTACTATTACACAAGAGTTGTACTGTAATTACAAGTATCAATACTGTAAGAATAAACCAAAAATCTATTTAAAGATTCAAATAAATTTATCGATATCAATATAAAAAGGGATAGCTGTTAAATCGGTACCAATATACATGGAATACTTGTCGCGCACAGTAACCATATAATAAGAATTAAGAACAACGTTTATTGAATAACAGTATAAATATAACGTATAATAAATAATATAAAGATTCCAAACAATTGCTTTTAAACGGTAATATAACCGTTTCTAACCAACAACTTTCTCCTCTTTTCGCGATGCAATAGCCGCATAATTCTGTTCTAACTCTACGAAAAACCGTATAAGGACTGAAAAGTATTGGATATCACTGTCTGTTGAAAATTGAACAACAGTTTCTAAATAGAATGAATATAATGTACACATTATATAAGTTCCTCTCGTTTTGGAAAAACCTTAATGAAAAATAGAACAACCAAAATTTAGTTCAACTTTATCAAATACGTTTGATAAAGAATTGAGACTTAATCTCCTCAATATCACAATTTTACAAACAAAATTAGACTGTAATATCTTTATCAACCACTGAATTTAGAAATGTAACTAATGAATACCTTACTTAGATAATAGATACTGACAATTTATCTATTACACTATCAATAATGACATATTGAATCCTAAAGCTAAATGCATATCGTAAAGAAGTCGTATTTTAATTCAAGTCATGGACACAATGAGAATGAAACAATGATTGTGAAGAAAACTCAATTAACTTTATTGATATCAATGTCCAAAGACAGGGCTAATAAATTGATATAAATATATATAGAATACATTTCACGCGTAGAAAACATATAATGAGAATCCCGAACAATGTTAACTTAATAACAATATAGATATGACGTATAATAAATGATATGAAAATTTAAAGTCATCGCTTTAAAACGGTTATATAACCGTTTCTAACCAGTACTCCTTTTTTTTGCGATGTAGTGGTCGTATAATAACGTTATTGCTTACCAAAAAACGGTATACGAACTAAAAGATATTAAATACCGCCGAATTTTTGAAATTCTAAAACAGTGTTTAAATAAGATAAATATACTTTATTTATTTTATCAGTCCCTGTCGTTATAAAAAAGCTCTAATATAAAAGCAAACAACTAAAGTATTGTTCAACCTTGTAAAATAAGGTTCATAACGTATTGAAACTTAACCTCTTTGTCATCACCATCAATCTTTCAAAAGAATGGCTAATGATTTTAAAATAACCTTTAAGATAACAAGTTCGTAATAGTTACAAAAACAATTAATGTAAACAGTTGGATATTTTCCGCTAGGAACCTTAAGCTTTGGTATGTCAAAGCCAATTACCTTTATTAACAGGTAGATTTTATGGAATTAGCAGATATTTTTAAAGAATTTACTTTTCTCTTGCTTCTTTTAAAAAATTCGACCTTATTGAAGACCTTTAAATTCTTCACTAAAACATGTTACTTGTTCATAAATTTCGCTATATTTTACCACTCCGTAAGTGTCTTTACTTGAGAGAATTTCATAATGTTATTGAATATTTGGGTAAAAACATTTCTATTAATACGTGGCTTCATAATTAGGATGACTAACTGTATTGACTATTGAATAAAGTTGAAATGAAAACCGTGTTATATTTTAACAGGGTTTTTATCGATATTTATGATATCAAGTTGATGGAAATCCAACAAACAATTCGTATGGAAACGATTCTAATTTACTTAAGTATATACGAACAAAGTAAAAATGTAAATGAAAATGTTGTAATTCATGAAACTTAATAAAATCAGTGGTTTCCAAGTGAAAAACCTTATCTGATAGTTACTTGATACCGATGATGATATAATACTGCTTTTAACAACCCCATTGATTAATTCATCCTATAATCAATTAATATAAAGAAAAAGAACATAAATGAATCAAGAATAACGAATAAATTATTCATTTCAACTTCAATATTCCGAATCACTATATTTTACCATATAACTGATTCCTTTAAATTTATCCTACTGATTACAAAATATAAGACATTGCCAAATTTATTCTATAATGAATTAATTATATAATATATAAAAAGCGTGCTTAGAAACTGGTTTAACACTAAATAACGTTCAATAAGCCCCTTTTTACGATAATACTAATACATTATGTCGGTAGGGTCTCAAGCATATAAGGTTCACGTAAACTAAGGTCTTTGAAGAGTAATCAGAGTGATTGGTATTGTAGTATAAAAGATGATGATTCCAAGAAAAAGCATCCAGAGGTGCACGCCATAGGTGAGAGCTTATAAGCCCTCCACTCAGAGCGTATCACTCTGGAATACTTTTTTTAGACCGATCCACGCATTTCCGTCGGTCTGGAATAACCATTCTAGACCGATCTATGCATAATACACTTTTGCGTCTTGCAAGAGTACAGATTACAACGTGACACGTTACCGTGCACTTTGCAGAAGTGCATCCTGTAATACATTACACTGCTACTTAGCCTCTATATATTATCTATAAGGGTATATAGTAATATCCACACAAGGAATATTTTCTTTCCCCCTTATATATTCCGTATTTATAACCTAATAATAACAATATTGTTGCTGTATTAATTGTAAAAAGGGGGCAACATGGTTAGTAATAACGTCTTTTGTAATTGACAGGAGTAATTTCGTAGGTGTTGTTAGAGTTAATTATACAGGGGTGATTACGTAAGGGTAATTACTTCATTACTTATTTGGTTAGTATAAAAAGATATATCGCTATCGGTCTAGGCAAAACTTCCTTTTTTTATCTTCAAAAAGCGCGTAATCCAAGGAAATACAAATCCCTTATTTAAATTTAACCTTTATTCCTATTAAACAAACTAAGCTGTATCCCCCTTTTACCTTTATTCCTTTTAATCAAAACAAACTGTTACTATAGGTAGGTTACTTAACTATCATCTATTACTAATCATTTGAAACAGATGCCATACAAAAATCGGACCGTAAAGCGCCGTTTAACGCGTAAGCAGTGCCGCGCTACCACCGCCGCCACCGTATTTACCGCCGCCACCCACAGCAACACCACCACCAGCAACATTAGCCCGCCCTTTTCGAGCTTCATCTCCTCTATTACTGCTACGACGCCCGCCCCCTCCACCCTGCTCACCGCTACGCTATTAAGTCCCGCCATTGCCGCCGTCACACCGCTAAGACCTGCCGCCGCCATGCCGCCCAGCCCCGCCGCCGCCATGCCGCCCAGCCCTACCGCCGCCGCCGCCGCCGCCTCCACCTCGCCCCCTTTCTCCCCTTCCTCTCTTTTCCCCTTCCCCAACTTCCAAGGGAAGGAGCGGAGGGCTTTTAAAGTTATAAACCTTATCCTTTTCCTATAGGTAAAAACCTTATTACCCGTAAGTGGTTTTTTACATTATAAACGTAACCTAGTATAATTACGTTAAGGTACGTATATTATAATTTTTGTTTTTATAAATCTTTAACCTCCCTTTTTATAAATAAAAAGTATGAGGCGGATCTTTTCCACCGCCTTGAATTTCTTATAGCTAAGGTACATTGTAAGGCCTTTTTAACGCATTAAACCTTATAACGGCGTACCCAGGTTCATAGCTTTAGGCTGCTAATAGATACGCCTTACGTATTTTATATCGCATTCGCGGCCGCGGGTGGGTTTATTAGCGATTATCACGAAAATGGGGAATGTTTGGTTCTTTATTACCGTTATAAACGAATTAGTAACTCGTACACCCCCGTTCCGGTAATTTTAAGACTATAAGTCGAAGCCGTTTTACGCGTTCGCCGACTTTAAAATAAGTTTTAACTAAATTTTTGAGATTTTCTTTAATAAAAATATATTATTCGGGGCGATCTGACAAAGAAATTGTTGTAAATAACTAAAATTAATTGATATTAATTAATAATAGGCGTTAATCGGCAGATTAGAAAAACGGCAGCCGCCGCCATCAATTGGAAACGAAGCTTGTATATATATTACGTAGGCGAGTTCGACGACTTTATCGTACGTTACTGTTAAAAGGGTAATCCCTCCTTTATAACTTTATCTAATAGTATAACTAATCAAGTATAAGGCTATATCCTTGTTAACGTTAAAAATATCATTAACGATAATAATGGTAACGCTAATAGAAAGGAAAAAAGCGACGAAAAGCACGGTAAAGACGTGATGTTGCCGCTCTTTCCCTTTAATAGTAAATAAATACCTTCAGCCCGAGCCGATTTACCCGGCCATGATATAATACGCTATATAATAATTTTATAAATTTTTAGAAAACAATTATTTAAAGTCATGAACATAATATCAATGTGAAATAAAAGAGGTAATATACCAAAATCGATTGGACATTGTAAAATTAAATCAAAAGTAAAAAAAAAGAAATCGAAAATCTATACGAATGATCGTATCTAATAAAGAAAAAAAATGAGCGATCAGCGAAAATAATCTGTTTAAATAAAATTGAAACGTAATTCGGCGCGAAAAGAATCGATAGGCTAATACGAGTCACCAAAAATTAATATAGCGTAATAGCCTATTAAAGCTGTAAAATCTTTTTGATAACCTTAACAAATAACGTATTTATAAATGGAAAAGATTTTAGTATGCCGATCGATATAGCTTTTATTATTACTTTTACCGGGTTTAACTTGGTATGAGTCTATCTGATTTCCTCGATTTTCCATCGTTTATACGATTTACGTAATGTTATAATATCGATTATCAACCACTTTTCATTTATAATATGTCGGTAAGATCTCATGCCTATAAGGTTCACGTGAACTAAGGTCTTTGAATAGTAATAAGAATGATTGGTATTGTAGTATAAAAGATGAGTTATCCAAGAAGAAGTATCTAGAGGTGTACGCTAGAGGTGAAGGCTTATAAGCCCTCCACCCAGAGTGTATTACTTTGGAATACTTCTTTTAGACCGATCCACGTATTGCCGTAGGTTTGGAATAGCTATTATGGACCAATCCAAGCATGATGCACTTTGCGTCTGGCAAAAGTGTAGCCTACAGCGTAAAAAATTACCGTGCACTTTGTAGAAGTACACCTTGAAATATAGTGCAATGCTACTTGACTTATGTATACTATCTATAAGTGTATATAGTAATATCCATATAAGTAACCTTTTTTTTTTCTTCCTTGTATATTCTCTACTTATAACCTAGTAGTGACAGTGTTATTTATAGTATTAATTGTAATAGGTTTAAATTAGCGGTTTACATAATAATAGTGTTGTTGCTGCATTAATAGTAAGAGGTTTAAATCAACAAGTTCGGTTAGGATTAGTAAAGTGTAGCCAAGGTAGTGATTGTAGTTCGAGTTTAGTTTGAATAGCTAAATGAAGGCGATATGGTTAGTAATAGCGCCTTTCGTAGTTATTAACAGGGGTAATTACGTATGAGTGATTAGGTAGTTACGTGTTAACTTAGTATAAAGAGATATATCGTTATCGGTTTAGGAAAAACTCTTTTCCTTTTTTTTAAAAAAAAACGCGTAATCCAACCCAATGTAAATTGTCACTTTAATTTAACCATTATTTTCTATAATCAAACAAACCCCTCTGATAGGTTAGTCTCTGGCCAATATCTATATATTAACCTATTCCTTACTTAAATTCCGCGTAAAAATAGGATGGTAAAGCGCCGTTTGACGCGAGAGCGTCTCTGCGTCGCCGCCGCCACAGCCATCGTAGCCGCCACCCCTAACCCCACCATCACCAGTAGCAACAGTTCACCCTTATCGGGTACAATCTCTTCCATTGCCATTACTCCGCCCACCCCCACCACCTCGCTCGCCGCCACGCCGTCAAGTCCCGCCGCCGCCACGCCGCCTAGCCCCACCGCCGCCTT